>OZ017741.1:278634716-279263700 GCA_963969285.1 Odontomyia ornata
CATCAAACAGAAAGATATGTCCTAGCCAGGAGCAGATAGAATTGTCATCTAACAGCTTTCTGTTTTTCAAATCGATCAAAAGCGCGTAATGTGTCCAGAAGTCTTCCCCGATAATTGGTGTAGAGACATTTGCTGCAATAAAATTCCACGCAAATAGACGCTTGAAACCTAAGTGTATCTTCAAGGGTCGTTTACCATACGTGGTGATTGTGGTGTTGTTGACGGTATATAATGTTAGCGTTTGCGACTGTATAAATTGAACGTAAAGTTACGGCAGAATCGTGACGGACGATCTAGAGTTGATTAGGAAATTTAAGTGCGACTGCTGATTGGTTATGTGTAGTTTGAGCTCCGGAATTTTATCTGTATTGTCTATCACTCCGGTGATGGGAGGCAACTGTCTCAGTTTCTCTGATGATGATTTTGTTTGAAACGAGCAATAATGTCAGATACTTGCTGTAGGATATCGATGTCCAGAGCAGCGATAATCGTGTAGTAACGAGCGTTGTCAGACGTTATTTTATTGGTGAAAGTTGTGCTTCCAGCTGCACAAACCAAAGCGTCGAGTTGCTTCGCCAAAATGGTGGCGATTTCACGTCTTTGACAGAAGCGACTTCCGCAGACGGTGGAAAGTTGTTGCCGCATCATCCAGTGGCAACAATTTGGGCGAAGATATCATGTCCCTGCTTGATTAATATAGCGTGTTGAGCAACGTGTTGTTGTTGCACTTTGCCGGCGCGGTGTATGTTGAACGAACATGCCGGTTGTCAAATCCTCGGCTAGAGGTACTCCCCTAGCCGGGGTTCACGTCGATGATAGGGTCACCAGTTATTGCTGCCTTGAAGCCCGTGGGTTAAAACGTGCACAATGCAATCGTCAAACTCACTCAATGTGGTAAATAAGAATTTATTGTAAAAGTCTAAATACATAACAGTTCGTTAAATGAAACTAAACTTGTCTGCTTCGCGACCAAAAGCCAAAAAGAACAGCTGATGAAAAGTCTTCTTGTTGCTAGCTGCTTGGGTGCCAGATGTGTAAAGTCAAACTTGCTCGAGAAGATGTCAGCGCCATTCAGTGGTGGAAATAGTAATTATGATCGCCACAAAATTTTTTTTTGTGGTGCGTGTTAATGAGATAGTGCGTTGGAAAGTTACATCCCTCCCTGACTTTCACTGAAAGTTTAGTGACATTTGGTTTAGTGGAAGCGAAGTTATTGCGTCTAAGCTGACAGTATGTTTGTGTTATCTGTCCAAAAATGAGTTTTAAACAAAGAGCTAATATCAAATTTCGTTTAAAATTGGTAAAATGTTTACCGAAACATTTCAATTGATGTAAAAAGTTTATAGCGATGATTGTCTATCTCCTGGCAGAGTTCATGATTGGTTTACACGTTTCAGAGACGGTCGTGAACACATAAATGACGATGAACATACGGGCCGCCCAAAACCAGTGATCACCAAAAATTCCATCGAAATTGTGCGTGAATTCATCAAAAATGTGCCAAAATCTTCGTTGAAATTCGTTAAATTGGAGTTAAATATCTCCAAAACATCGATTTATGGCATTTTAACTTACGAAAGGTCTATGCACGTTTTGTTCCGCACAAGTCAAGGTGCTTTCCAAAATGATTTTTCATAAAAATCCACTCTTGTGATCACTCACTATATTGGCCTGATATAGTTCCTTGTGAATTCTACCTTTTTAGGGTTTTGTAAAATAATTTTACGAAACCCTTCTAAAATCGCGTCCTGTCTGTCCGTCTGTCCGTCTGTCTGTCCGTCCGTCCGTCCGTCCATCCGTCCGTCCGTCCGTGTGCCACGGCAGTTTTTCTCGGAAACTACTTAAGTTAGAAACATCAAATTTCGTATGTAGGTGTAAAGTGATGTTCTCTTCAAAATTCAAATATAAAAAAAATTTTATAAGGTATTTAAGGGGGGTCTCCCCATATAGAGGAGTGACCCCCCGAAAAAAAAATTTCATTGAAGGTGGCCGATACGGGTATCAAATGAAAGATCTTGATGAGAACTTTTCAAAACAGGCCTTCGTTTGGCAAAGTTTGCTTCTAGGGGAAATACACGCGATTGGACACCTGTGATCCGAAAAATCTAAAAAAAAAACAAGAATGTAGGTCTTGATGAGCACGACAACAACAAATACGTTAGAAGTCGCAATTCACTCAACTTTGTTAGTAATAGTATGATTTATCGATTTTATGTTTTCTTGAATAAAACCTTAACGGTGCCTTTAAATTCAATGAAATTCAGTACACAGATTACTATTAATGAGGTTAATATACCCTGCAAGTTTCATAAATATTGAATTATATTTAGCGAAGTTATAGTGGTTTGAATTTTCCTGTAGTACTATGGAACAATGTGCGCTGCATTTATTACTATGGCACCATGCCTGTATGGGTATGGAACAACATGCGCTTTTGACCGACTCAGACACCACAGTTTTGCTAGGATTTGCATGAAAATTTCAGGAAAGATAGGTGTCATGAATATCTTTGAGAATCGGTTCAGCTAGTGGTATCAGTAATCGTAAAACAAAATAGTGGCTGTTTTAAATGCGAAGTTTGAATAATTTTGAGTTCTTTTTTCCCGACTTCAACGTTTAAGGTGCATGCTTTGACACTTGATTCAATTTAATGAATGACTGAAGATGAGTACCTACAATTAATACTCATAAGCGAAACTAGGCAAGGAGGCGGGAGAGAGCTCCTAGCAAATGGGCTTTGTAACCATTCTAGGATTCGAAAAAATTGGCCATTAATCGATGATAACAGTACAGGAGAGTGTCCCCTGAAAAAAAATTCATCAAACGTAGCCGATATGAGTATGAAATGAAAGTTTTCGTGGGGGCTTTTCAAAACAGTTGTTAAACTGTCAGTTTTTGCTTCATTGGGGGCACAGGGGGGAAATACATGAAAAATGTGTTTCCTCCCTCGCGAATGGACGTCTGAAATAATTATCAAGGGAGATATTTATGAGTATAACAATAACAAAATCCTCAGAGGTCTAAATTCGTTCAACTTTGTTAATAATAGTATGATCTTCGAATTTCATAGTTTCTCCAATAAAATCGTCATTGACATGCTTCTTGACTCTATTCAATCTGGTGACTGCATTTTGAAAATTGAATACAAAACCCTTCTGACATGAGCGTTGGTCTGTTTAGCCAACTTGTCATAAAATTGCATTCGGCGCTTTGCGTCCGTAGAAGGCATCCAAAAGGCTTGTACCGACATCGTGGAGGACATTCCGGTCAATGACCTGAAACACTCTTTCGAAAAGCTTTTGGATTACGCTAAACAGTGTACCGAAAGTGGAGGAGACTATTTTGAATAAATAAAATCGAATTTATTAGAACAAAACTCCTATCGTTTCTATTTTAGCTCAGTTTCGTCTATTTTAGACAGCTCCTTGTAGCGCATCTACCTACCTTCATATAGAACTAATGAATCCATAAATAAAATCCAATCAAAATAACTTTTCCCTGAACTTTTCCACAAAGCCATCAAAACTCATTTCATACATCTCATGTATGTACCTGCAAATGATTTCTATTAATCATTCCATGTAACTTCAATTAAACTTCAAACATGTTCGCAGAAAATAATAATTCAATGGAATCAAAACACTTCGCTAAAACACTTAGACTTTACGTGCATGGTTAAATTTCTAGTAAAAGTTCTTTGTAGCAAATGTTACGTTCGGTTTTATCCTGAATCTCAGCCAGTAATCAATTTTCATAATTAGATACAAATCGGTTAAATTCATATGATTACGTTGTTACATTCAGTGATTGTTATTCAACATGATATGTGCGTGCAAGTTGCGTTAGGTAATTGTCTAAGTGTGAAATGATATGTTTCCAGCTGATTAATGGCATTTAATTGATTCGCTTTGATATGTTTCTGATAGGGGTGAATATTGATTTAATCAATGCTTCTACAAATACGAACCACTCCAATGCAATACGTGCCCTTCGAACCAATTACTGAAGTACTCATCTAGATAGCGATTCTATAATTATAGTATCAAATGAATTTATGAATACAAAGAGAAGGATAACATCTATTGGGAAAACAGCATTGACCTGGATTCGTGTAAATAACAGCTAATCTGAACATAACATCAATGAAAAAAAAATGCAGAGAGACGAGAATTCTGAACTGGAAAAATATATGGTATGTGATATAATAGATATAGAACATATACAAATATTTAACAAATCTTTTACGGGCGAAATTAAAGGCTGTAGCGTAACTAGAACTCAATCTATCCAGCAATTTGTTTAAAACTGTATTTGTTTGCCTGTGTTCGATCGAAAACTTGAGAAAGCGAGCTTTCATTTAAATCTAGCAAAAATATATATAATTCAATACAAAAGGTCAATGGAAAAGATAACGAATATAAGTCGGTTAAAAATTCAAACTTTTAAATCATAACCCCACCAACTCATAAATAATTCGACTTAGCTTTTCCTCACGACCTTAACTTTCAATCCCTAATCCAAACAATCAATTATTAATGTGACCTTAATTTTCGCCACCCACCTCTTCCGGTTTCGTCAGCTTTGCATAGAAATATGCTTGGGGTACTGGCAAAATGTCACAAGGACATGAAAAAGCGCCGCCTCGGATAACGTACCTTCAGTTAAAAATTGAAAAGTTTAAAAGGAAAATAAGTTTAGTGCTCATAAAACGCGCCTCACGTTCATTAATTTTATTCTTTGGGTAATTAGGTAGCAAAGTGAGTTTCTTTTCAAAGTATCAAATTTGGATTGCTCGTGTCGTGCTACGGTTGAAAGAGAACCATTAACACGTGTTAATGAAAAGTAAATAGCTCTTTATCTTTGGAAGCCATTTAAATTTCATTATGTTTGAAATACGGAAATTTAAGATGCGAAGGATAATGTTGGAGGAAAACATTTTGGAAATGAGAATATTTCATCAAAGATTTGAATTTTTTTCTTTTTAAGAAATACTCGTCAAAGTAGAACGTGCTTTTGGAGGTAATTTGTACCTTCTACTAGTGTGAATAATTTATAGTGGCATGAGATTAATGTTTCTATAAAAAGCAACTTTTCTCATAAGTTTCAACTTCCTGCAGTTTAATACATTAAAAAGTCCAAGTAATCACTCGAGATTAGGGAACTACTAGGTATTTGTTTCGAAATAGAATGTGAGAACAGAAGATTTCATATTTTCTAGGACAGTTATATATATATATATATATATATATATATATATATATATATCTATATATATATATATATATATATATATATATATATATATATATATATATTGTCGCGTGTTTTGGTTCGCGGCCAATAATTTTAACGTTCCGGGAAAGTGAAAGCGCAATGTCTTCTAATTTAAGTTAAAAGAGTTTATTTAATTACAAAAATGCACAATAATCATTTTAACACTTTCACTAATTTTAATTTTCACTATTAAAAAATCTAACACTTGTCCATAAATTTCTTATCGCAATTGTCTTCTAAATCACTTCACTATTACGAAACACACTATTGCAGTTCTTATCGCGGTCGAATGAATGATGATCCCCCCATTCATCCAGCTCGCCTTTATATAGGGTCTCTACTTATTCACCCATTTCTCGTACATTGGCGAATGTTCTACCGAAAGGTACCTGGTAGATTCGAGCAAATTAATGAATGGAGTGACGTCACTTGCAGATGTTGATCATGCTTGTTGGGTTCTCGTGGGTTCGAGTAAATTCATTTGTTGACGTTCTTAATGATTATGAAAACAATTGCGACAGTAGCTCGCAGAATTGTTTGTACATGTAATTATTTGTACATGTAACACTGCCCCCACCTCAGTTCTTTTCGCCCCGAAAAGATGTGTCGCTATTTGTAGTCAATTCTCCCTGGGTGTAATATGGGGCAAGACGGTCCAGATGCACGATTTTCATTTTGGCTCTCGGCTTACGATGTTCCTGTATTCGGTATATGACGTCGTTGATTCGCTTTGTAACTCGGTATGGTCCCTCACAATTATGTTGCAGCTTTGGAGACCTACCCTTTCGCCGTTGCGGGTTATAAAGCCACACCAAGTCATCTTGCTGGAAGCCAGTAGAATTAGCCTTTAGATCATACCTGGTCTTCATGCGGTCAGTAGCCGATTCGAGGTGTTTTCGCACTGTCCGATGTATCTGGTTCAACCGTTGTCTTAGATCACTTGCGTAGTCCGAGACCGTTTAGGGTTTCTCAGGGGGTGTTCCGAACTTTATATCGGCTGGCAAACGAATAGTCTTTCCAAAAATGACTTTGGGTGGGACTTCGTCGATGCATGTTCAGCGGCTCTATACGCCATTAAAAATAGTGGGATGTGTCGGTTCCAGTCCCTTTGGTTCTCGTCAACCATTTTGGCCTGGTGTTTATTGAGCGTGTCGTTGAAACGTTCGACCCTTCCATCGGATTGGGAATGCAGCGGTGTTGTCCTCGTTTTCCGTATTTCGAGCAGCTCGCACGTTTCGCCAAAAACTAGTGACTCAAAGTTTCGGCCTTGATCCGAATGTAGTTCGCCAGGTACGCCGTACCTACTGACCCAATTTAACACTAGCTGTTCAGCTACAGTAGTTGCTTCCTGGTTGGGAATGGGGTAGACCTCGGGCCACTTGCTGAAATAATTGGCTACAACCAGCGAGTATCGATTTCCCCATTCAGATTCAGGAAAGGGTCCTGCGATGTCAACAGCAATCCTTTCAAACGGTACCCCCACGTTATAGGTTTGCATTTGTCCTCTCAGTCGTCGCTTTGGGCCTTTGACGGAAGCGCAAATTGTGTATCTGCGACACCAGTTCTCTACGTCTTCTCGTGCGTGGAGCCAGTAGAACCTTTCCCGCGATTTCGCTAAGGTCTTGTTAACACCAAGGTGGCCTCCCGAGGATCCTTCATGCATTTCCTTAACCACATCGTGGATTCGGCTTTTGGGTAGTATAGTTTGCATCCTATAGGAGCTGCCATCCACCGTTTCCCATTTCCGCTTGAGTATGCCACCCTCTCCCTGAAGGGAGTTCCATTGTGCCCAATAGCTTTTCAGGGTTGCGCCATGCGTTGAAACGTCTTTCCACTCAGGTCACCCAGTCGTCTCCTTCCATACGAGCAATGGTCCGATGTCTTCATCGGCTAGCTGGGCATTTCGAATCTCCTCCGATGACCAACCTTCATCGAATTCGGCCGTTATCAGTCGCAGATCAACGGGCGGTTCCTTTTCGTTAATCCGTCGGCAATGCTTGCAGTTGGCTGGACACGGACGGCGGGATAGGGCGTCAGCATTTCCATCAACTCCGCCCTTTCGATGAACAATTTCTTTCGATCCATCTCGCAACTTATCCCTCGGGGTTTTTGAAGTTAAGTAGCCGTCTCAGCGATGCATGTTCCGTTTGAAGAACAAATTTCTGGCCATAAAGGTACTTGTGGAACTGCTTGGTGGCTTCTATTATAGCCAATAGCTCCTTCCTGGTCACACAGTAATTCCTCTCACTTTTTGAAAGAACTCGACTGTAATACGAGAGGACTCTTTCTTCGCCATTGATCTGCTGGGAGAGTACAGCTCCAATACCGCCGTTGCTTGCATCGGTGTCAACTACAAACATTTTGCCGGGTTTCGGATACGCCAGTACGGGTGATTCACATAGCTTTTCCTTCGGGGTCTCAAAGGCTGTCTGGCATTGTTCATTCCAGACATACGGACGATTTTTCTCGGTTAGCTGATGGAGACACTTAGCTATTTTGGCAAAGTCTTTGACGAATCTTCGATAGTAGGTTGCCAGACCCAGGAAATTTCGTAGTTCTCGCTTGTTGTTTGGTGTTGGCCAGCTTTTCACGGGTTCAATTTTCTCAGGGTCTGCTTTGACCCCTTCTACTGATACGACATGTCCCAGGTATTTTACTTCAGCTGCGAAAAGGGTACACTTGTCTGGGCTAAGTTTCAAATTTGCCAGTCGCAATTAGGAGAACACTTCTTCTAAGTTCCGCACATGCTCTTCTCCCGATGACGATGATGTCATCTAGGTACATCAAGCATATTTTCCAGGTTAGACCACGTAGCACGTATTCCATCAAGCTTTCGAAAGTGGCTGGAGCATTGCAAAGCCCAAACGGCATCACCACAAACTGCCACAGTCCGGTCCCAACTGAAAATGCGGTCTTCTCTCGGTCCTTCTTGTCGATTTCTACCTGCCAGTAGCCACTCTTGAGATCGAGAGTAGCAAACCATTTTGCGTCGGCTAAAGTGTCCATGATGTCATCGATGCGTGGGAGCGGGTAACTATCTTTCTTAGTGACGTCGTTAAGCTGCCTATAGTCGACACAAAAACGAGTGCTACCATCCTTTTTCTTTACTTGAACTACAGGCGCGGCTCATGGACTGACAGAAGGTTCAATAACGCCTTGTTTGTCCATGTCCGAGATCAGCGCGCTCACTTCTCCTTGTTTGGCTATAGGGAGACGTCTCGGTGCTTGTCGAATCGGCTTGGCTCCCTGTGTATCTATGACGTGAGTTACCAGACTCGTTCGGCCTTGGTCATCCGGGCTTGTTGAAAAGATGTCACTGTACTTGGTGACCAGATCAGAGGCTCGTTTGAATAGCTGCACTGGCAATTTGACCTGCTTCAATATTGCAGACGTTGATTCCCGGGCTTTATCTGTGTCTTGCCTCCTTTTGCAATGATGGTCGTGAGTGGCTTCCAAATAGGTGATGGTGGAAACAGGCTGGCAGCTGCCGATGACTTCTCCGGCTTTGATGCTTGTGGTTGAATCTGCGGTGTTAAGGACTCTAACTGGCACATATCCGTTCCTTAAAGATCTTACAAGGCTTCGTCCTACAATCAAACTGCGCAATGCGGACGTCTTCGTTGGCTCTATCAGATAAGATCGGTGGTCTCCAGAATCACCATCAAGCTTGGCCCATACAATGCTTTCGGAAGAATTCGGTACATCAGTGTCAGTACATACCACTACATTCATCTTGGGAACTTGGACGCTGGGATCCTCCATCAGTACTTCGACATTATGCCATTTCAATACACGTTTGCCCAAATTCAACGTGATTCCATGTGGTCGCAGAAAATCCATTCCGAGAATGCAGTCATCCATATATTCGCAACCAGAAAATTGTGTCGGAGCACAAGGTCTCCCAACTGTATCTGGAGGTTGACTTCTCCATGAACAGGTGCAGTTTCTCCCGTAGCTGTCCGTAGTGAGAAAATTCTGCGCTTGTGAAGTTGTTGCTGTCTAACTAGGTCTTGTCGGATAATCGATCGGGTTGCACCAGTGTCGATTGTTATGGTGCAGTTTTCTCCGTTAACTTGACCCGGAAGGCAGAAGTCCGCTTCCCCACGATGTAGTCTTGACACGGTGATGGTGGTGCTGGGGACGTCGATCCTCCTAGCCAACCTCTGCCCCACGAAGTTGGCTCTTACATGTTTCCCGACCCCTCTGTTTGAAGGGCTTCCATTCTGGGCTCCTGACTCGGTCTGAATCTCCTTCTAGCTGCACACCGTGGACAATAGCTCGGTTTTCTTCGCTTCTTGCAGTCTCTTTGCAGGTGCCCCTTCTCTCCACAATTCCAGCATCTAGGCGCACCATTTACATGCGGGTCTCGCTCAATTTCGACGCGCTCACACCTGCACTCGTCTGTCACTACCTCACGAGCCCGGGCAGTGGTACGAGTCACATTTTTCGCTTCCTCAAAGTTCAGACTGTAAGCCAATGCGTCCTTAACCGTTTGCTTTTGAGCGAAACGCATGGTTTGTTGCAATTCCGGGTCCTTTATTGCGCTGATGAATGCTTCTGTCGCTGCATCATCTCGATGTTCTGGGTCGTAGGCTGGGTAAGCCAAAAGTGCTAGTCGCTCAATGTCTTGTGCTAGCTGCTGTAGGGTTTCACCAGACTTCTGCATCCGATGCCTTAGCTGTGACCGATAAATCTGCTTTAGATGATCGTCTCCATAACGCATGTCGAGCGCATTTATTGTAGCATTCAGGTTTGAGTGCAATTCATCGGGGATCGTCTGCAAAAGCTCGGCAGCTGGGCCTCTTAGAGCAAGAATCAGTGCAGTTGCTCGTTCCTGTTCATTCCAGTGATTTGCCCTTGCAGCAGCTTCAAACTGGGTCTTGTAAATACTCCAGACCGTTTGCCCATCAAATATTGGTGCTTGCACATTTCTGGATGTTCTTTGCGCTGCGGTTATAAGCGGGGCTGGTGAGGTGGTTACTATTGCCTTCGCTGCTTCCAATTCTTTTTTCACTTTTTCCATCTCATGGTTCATTCTCTCTTCGACCTGGCTGATCTCATAGTTGAACATGTCGTCAACCTGGCTGACCTTCTCCTCGACCTGGTAAACCTTTTCCTCGACGCATTTAATTTGATAGTTCAGGCTACCGAGCTCCGCTTTTATTTCGGTTGACTGTTTTTGCACTTCCTTGATTTCGATCGCTTGTTGGTCCAGCTTCGCTGATTGTTCATCTAGCTTCGTAGTTGAATTGGACGACTGTTCATTGAGCTTCGCTGATTGTTCATCTAGCTTCGTAGTTAAATTGGACGACTGTTCATTGAGCTTCGCAGATAAATTGGATGACTGTTGTCGCTGCTCTTGCTGCATCAGCATCAACATTTGCATCAGTGCGTTTTCTGGGTCCTTTGGTTTTAGTGTTTCTGCTTCTCCACCTTCTGCACCATTTTCGGCATCTGAGAGCTCACCCGAATCCAGATTAACGCCTCCCGATTCAATCGCGTCGCACAAGCGTGCAATCAGTGTGGCCTTTGTACCTTGCGTAGCCAGATTTCGCTGTTCTAACTCTACCTTGAGCTCCGACATGGTCAATTCATTGATTCTTAGATGCAAGTTTCGTGGCATTTTTATTGTATTGGCTTTTCGTTTTTTTTTCAACAGTTTTTACGTTAGATTTCACAACTGTGCAGTTTAAAAATGTTTAAATGTTTTCACTTTTCGAAATTTTCTTTCTCATTTCTCGACACCACTGTCGCGTGTTTTGGTTTGCGGCCAATAATTTTAACGTTTCGGGAAAGTTAAAACGCAATGTCTTTTAATTTAAGTTAAAAGAGTTTATTTAATTACAAAAATGCACAATAATCATTTTAACACTTTCACTAATTTTAATTTTCACTATTAAAAAATCTAACACTTGTCCATAAATTTCTTATCGCAATTGTCATCTAAATCACTTCACTATTCCGAAACACACTATCGCAGTTCTTATCGCGGTCGAATGAATGATGATCCCCCCATTCATCCAGCTCGCCTTTATATAGGGTCTCTACCTATTCACCCATTTCTCGTACATTGGCGAATGTTCTACCGAGAGGTACCTGGTAGATTCGAGCAAATTAATGAATGGAGTGACGTCACTTGCAGATGTTGATCATGTTTGTTGGGTTCTCGTGGGTTCCAGTAAATTCATTTGTTGACGTTCTTAATGATTATGAAAACAATTGCGACAGTAGCTCGCAGAATTATTTGTATGGCAATTTTAAGAGCTTGGTGCAAAGAAATTCCACAAAAGCCTGCTAGCTTAGTTATAAAATGAGTTTTATATTAAATGATCGAAACACAGCAACATTTCAATTATTGAAGCGATAGGGGTGCCTTTAGAAATATTTTCCCGGGCAACAAGAAACCATTTAAAAAATTATTCTAGGAGTATTATACGTAAACAAGTTCAACGGTATACTTCAGCAATACGTTTCTGGAAAGGCTAACTTAGCCATTCAAGGACCCATGAGGATGCCACAAATAAGTAGACAAGACCTTATCGTAAGAAGACAAAAGTACTTTCTTCATTACTAATTATTCCAAATTTTCAATGTGTATAAAACAAAAGTACTTTCTTCATTACTAATTATTACAAATTTTCAATGTATATAAAAAAAATGCTTAACAATAAAATACTAAAGCTTAATATTATATTATATTATTAACAAAAACTTTTAATCAAAACTACAATATCAAATATAATTTAATTAAAATCATTGTATATTTTATAATTCAATCGGAAAAAGGTAAAAAAAGCTAATACTATTCATAAAATAAGTACAATACTAACACAACTGTACAGCCAACTTTTATAATGCCCCTAATAGTTTCTAACGTAATTCTAATAAAATCAAATCAAAAACTTAATCTTATACCAATACAAAACTATCACAATATTCTTAAACTTAACGTTATACCTTACCTTTAAACCTAATATAATAAACATAGCATATATTTTACTTCTTCGCAGCACTACAGCTCCTCTCGGGCCTTTGCTTCCTGCGAATAGCGCCTCCAACTGTCTCGGTCCATTGACCGTGTCGTCCAATTTCAAAATCCGGGCAGCGATATACTGTTTTCGTTGAACTAGTCAGACCAGCATTTCCTCGGTTTTCCACCGGTCTCCGCCCTTAAGTTCTTCCAACGAATACTTCCGCAGCTTCCGAAGTCATACAATTGTTGGGACCTCAGGCTCACAAAAATTTCATACAGCTCATGGTTATATTGAATTTGCCACTGGATTCCATCTAGCTTGACTCTGATTATACATCTCAGGACTCCTCGCTCAAAGGCGTTCAATATGTTTGTAGATGTTTGGGTTAGGGTCCATGTTGCACGTCAATAGCATAACGCAGGTCTTATCACGGACTTGTATACTTAGAGCTTTGTCTTCCTGTTTATGCAGCTGATTCAAGATCGTCAAAACTGAGTAAAATATTTTTATTTTTTTACTTATATTTTATATTATTGTGGTTCTCGTTATTTTGTTGCCTAAATACACAAAGTCACCCACAGATGCTGTATTCACCAAGTGTGGTATTTTGTGTGTTAAAGGTATTTTCTGTCGACTGTGTCATGAGGTTTGATATATTTTCATTGATTTGTAGCCCTACTAGCTTTATTTAACTGTCGGGTTTCAAGCGGAGTTCTTTGGCAGTTGTTAACGACCGTGCCAAAATGTTGATGTCATTCGCATAGGTTACTACCTGGCTCAACGTATTTAACAATGTACCTCGTGTATCGACAGGTAGTTTCCTTATGACGGATCACAGAGCCAAATTGAATAGCAAATGGGGCTAGCCCATCTCCCTACTTTAGTCCGATATTTGTGTCAATGGCATCGGTGATTTGGTTATTGATGCGGACTAGAGAAGTCGTCGACGTCATTGTCATTGTCATTTTGGTAAGATGGACTAGTTTGTCTGGGATGCCAAAGCAAAGCATGATTTGGTCCAGTACGTTGCAATCAATACTGCTGTATGCTTGCTTAAAGTCAACGAAAGTTTGATGAACGTCCATGTTGACCTCCCAGCATTTTTCAAGTATTTATTTTCAAAGATTGTTGAAAATATTTTATACACCGTGCAAAGTAGTGATATGCCTCTATCATTTTTGCACTGTAACTTCACCTTGTTTGATAGGGAATATAATTGATTGGCTCCACTCATTCAACATGTGTTTTTATTGCAAAATGTGTTTGATGACTTTTTGAACAGCTTTATGAACACTGCTGCCGCCATATTTGATAAGCTCCACTGGAATCTCACCAATGCTCCGCGCTTTATTATTCTTTTGGGTTTTGATGATGGACCATACTTTATCCAGAGTTGGTGGGTCTAATGGAAGCTCTCTACAAACGTCTATAGGCTCCGATGATCTGGTGCTACCTGGAAGATCAAGGAGGTTCTTGAAATATTATGCCCATCTTACCTTAATCTTGGTTTCATCATGCATGATATTGCCGATATCCTCATGACAGAGCGATGATTCGGGGTGATAAATACTTTTCTGACTTTTCATTACTTTGTAAGCTTGTCTTATGCTGTTGCTCACTAGACTTTTATCTATACATCTCAATTGGTCGTCATAGTATTTTATTTTTTAATTCTAATTTACTTATTCGCTTCTCTTCTGAGATTTTCAAATATGTTTTTTCGTTGTCCTGGTTTTCCTTCCCACGTATTCTTCGTACGCTTGATTCTTTTTGTCGAACGCACTCTGGCACTCATTCTCTTTCGCCGGGTTTGTTGTCCAATCGTCTGCTCTGCCACGGTCTTAATAGCCGCCTTCACTTTCACCCAGCGCTCATTGCTTCATTGCTTGTCTTCAACGATGCGTCTGAGAAGATTGTAGCCAGCTGGTTGTCGAGAGTCTCCGTGAAGTTTTTGGCCACAGACGCTGTTTGGAGCCTTTCAATGCCAAATTTTTGGTAGCGGGCGGATCTTCACCGAATATGCCTTTGACATACGACATTGATAGTTTAATTTAATCAAGTAATGGTCTGAGTTACAATTGACACCTCGGTATGTACGGACGTCAAGTATGCTCGAGGCCCAACGTTGTTGGATCAAAACATAGTCGATCTGGTTTTGTGTGCTACCATCCGGTGATACCCAGATCAATTTATGAATTCATCAATGTAGGAAACAAATCGGACGTATGATTAGATTTCTGATACAGGGTTTTCCAATAAGAGGTGTTATTTTGATATTAATAGAAAAATGCGATTTTTTAATATAAATAATCAAATGTTTATTTTATTATTAAGAAAAAGGTATGTCGTTAATACTAAAAAATAACATTAGGCAAATGACGATCATGACCGCGCTTACAGGACCATATCCTTTTCATAAAATTTTCCAAAACCAAATCGCAAAGTGGCTGTCCTATGTCCTCGATAGCCTCACGAATTCCATCTTTGAGGTCTTGAATCGACGCTGGGCTGTTGGCATAGACCTTTTTTACACGTGGCCACAAACTTAAAAGTCGAAAGGTGTTAAATCACAAGATCTCGGTGGCCAATGGTGATCACCTCTTCGAAAGATAACACGGTCCGGAAGCTTTCCCGTAAAAGATCAATGGTTCCGTTGCTTTGTGGCACGTAGCGCCATCTTGTTGGAAGTAAATGTTGTCCAGATCAATACCATCCCATTCCGGCCATAAAAAATCATTAATCATCGATAGCGCAATCCATTCACCGGAACTGTTGCTCCAGCCTCATTTTCGAAAAAGTAAGGTCCAATGACTCCGCCGTACCATTAACCGCACCAAACAGTCACACGTTGAGCATAGAGAGGCTTTTCAACAATAATTCTTGGGCTTTCTGAGCCCCGGATGCGACAATTTTGCTTATTTACGAAGCCACCGAGATGGAAATGGATGTCATCAGTCAAAATGATTTTTCAATGGATTTCCGGATCATTTTCATGCATTTCAAGGCGTAGAAAATAAAAGCAAAGACGCGACATCAACTGACTTGAGTTCTTGTGTCAAATGAACTTTCTAAGCCCTAAGACCCAAATCTTTATGCAAAATACGGTGTCATGACGTTTGCAGAATGCCTAATTCCAAAGAACGACGAGGAATGGACAAACCTGGGTTTTCTTCAACACTTTCGGCTACAGCAGCAATATTCTCGGCTGTTCTTGAGTGGCGTGCACGGGTTTTATTCTTCACATCACTAAGTTCTCCCAACAGTTAAAATTTTTCCACCAATTTCAGTATTGCGGTCCGACAAGGTGCTTCACGACGACCCAAAAATGTTCGAGTTTTACGAACCATCTCTGCCAAACTTTCACCATTTTTATAGTGGATTTTAATAATTTTAATGCGTTATTGAAGCACGTATCGGTCCATTTTTATTAAAAGCGTAGTTTTTAGTTGTCAAATGTCAAAAAACGGCAGCTTCTAAAGTGTCATCTACCAAAATAGCGGGCTGTTCAAAATAACTCTTTATTTAATTTAATTTAATTTTTCTAGGTGATAATAGGAAATTTCCTTCGTTTCTTCATCCTTTTCATCGGTCGTGGCGTGAACATTTATCAGCCAGATTACGAAGAATTTTTCTTATACAATTATCGCACATAACCATTCATTGACTGCTTCAAAATTAATAACGTGCATAACGTCCACAATAAAGGCAACTGAGTAAAAAACATAACATATACCTCTCCTACATATTGAAACCTTGCCCTGATTTTGAACATAAACAAACAGCAACATTAAATGTAACAATAATGAGCTGAAACTCAAATGTAAGTAATAAAAAGTACAAACCAAAAAAATAAAATAACCACAAATAATTTAGACACTATCATTCAGGTACTAGTACCTAAATTGCTCCATCCTAACTCAACTAAACTCAACAAATGTAGCAAATTAGTATGTGCATTGGAATTTTTGGTCTCATGAACTTAAATTGAGAGGATATTTTATCTGCTGATCGGTGGCCCGCCTGTATATGTGATATATAATTGGGACACTGTCAAAATTAATCACATTACGATTAATATCAAAAACTTTATGTGGAACCCCTTTTGAACTACTCTTAACAGCGATAATGTAGAAATCCTTCCAGTAAGGTTTCACGTTTTGAACAGTCCACAGCAATGTTGTCCTATATAATATTGCTTTACGTTTCTGCACATTTCTTTTCAGTCGCCAATTCTTAGTGTTAAGCTGCACATCATAAAACATTATTTGTAGATTGCTCTGAACTATTGTAGCTTTTCGGTATGCCGTATAAATGATTAGGTCATCAGCAAACGCTACCAATGATCGCGTTGGCCAGGCGTTAAAATCCAAGCCGTTCTATAGCTTGCAAATGAATATTGAGAAGAGTAGAGGTGCAGTAACTCTACATCCAAGGCACGTATAGGTGTCAGATTTCCATCAGCTGCAACATATAGTTTCCCGTATAATATATTCCATATCAGGGCGAAAAGGTGTCTAGAGAATCTGTCCTGGAGTTTAATAACTAGTTCATCTAACCACACCGTATCGAAGGCTTTCTCCACATCAATGAGATACGTTTCAACACATTCTCTTTTGTTTTGTTTCCAAAAGTTACATAAGGTTGCTTTCGTTATTGCGTGTATGGTCAAATGTCTCGTATGAAAGCCAAATTCGCAATTTGGCATCAACTCAAATTTCTCGATGTTGGTGTTTAATGTTTTGTTTAGTATCACTTCAAGCACCTTGCAGATGTTAGGAAGCAAGTTGATTGTGCGATAGCCTTTAGGACTCGAATGTTCTTTCACTTTCTTCAAGATCGAAAATACCTTCGCCTTTTTCCACTAGTTTGTGAAATACAAATTGCTCAACATGTTGTTGAACAATATGCTATGATTCCTGATCGAAACCTCAGGCAAATGTCGGAGAACTACATTTGGAAGCTAATAAAGAAAAATCTAAAGTATCTAATCATACCAAAATTAGATATTTTACCGAAAAATTTTTCCGAGTGATTCAAATCATATCTTCCTAATCTCCTTGAAAAGCAACCATTTGTCTTCTGCTGACAGCGACCTTTGAGGGTGGAACCAATGGAGAGGCTACGCTCACCGAGCGGGTTTGATTGTCACCTCATTCCCAATAATTCTCCATTTGACAAGCAAACCTGGAGAAAAGATTTTTCTCCAAGCCAAGAGCAGAGAAAAAATGTTGGTTAGATGCAGTAGAATTACACTTACAACGGAACTGGGCTGCAGCAGTTGCCTCTAAGTGCTTGGAGGGATAGCATCGATCGAGAGCGGAGTGCGTGTTCAGTTACGTCGTCGGAGTGAAAATGGAGCGTACGATCGAGCAACCTGTTAGCATCAAATTTTGTGTCAAACTCAAGAAAACGGCCACGAAAACTCTTCGAATGATTCAAGAGGATTACGGTTAGGGTGCTCTGCCCAGAACTCAAGTGTTTCAGTGGCACAGGAATTTCCGGGAGGGCCGCGATGACATCCATGACAAACAGCGCGTCGCTCCTCCATCAACGAGTCACACGGGCACAAATGTGCAAAAAGTGCATGATGTGTTGAACAGTGATCGTCGTCTGAGCATTCGGGCATCACAGATGAGGTTGAAATTGATAAGATGAGCGTTCACAACATTATTAAGAACGATCTGGGCATGAGGAAGATCTGCGTGAAGCTGGTACCCAAACACCTGACTGATGAGCAAAAAGAGCGTCGTGTTGCTGTCGCTTCGAAAATCCTTGATCGACTGCAAACCGAACCAGAGTTTTTATAGCCCAGATATGGCACCAGGGGACTTCTTTCTGTTCCCCAAGATCAAGAGACACCTTAAGGGAACGCGGTTCGGAACTCTGGAAAAAGTTCAATGTGCTACGACGAGGGCTCTAGACAGCATCGAGGTTGCCGACTTCCAGGGAGCGTTCGGGGATTGGAAAATCCGGTATCAGCGTGTTATCGACTTCAGCGGGGACTACTTTGAAGATTTCTAAAGAAAAATTGTACATATTTTGCAAATATTTCCTGAGGTCAGTCCGGTTATATTATGCGGACCCTGTATGTCAGAATGATTTTGTACTCAATCTACAATATTCACACACCAATGATGAACAAACTCAAGAAAAATTTCAACGACATCTACAACAAATGCATACTCGCTTCACAAAAAAAATTAGTTTTCCATTTAAACCTGCCGCCATTTCGTTATAATATTACTAACAATTATTGACAGAATAAAATTTTAAAGAAACTTTTATCATGCATTTTATCTGAAAATAAAGAGAAGAACCAGTTAAAAGTGCAGTGTCCGGTTCGATGGGAGCTCCGAGTGGTAGAAAAATCGTACGTTGTTTCAGATGGCTATTACTTCCGTAAATGTTATTTAACTTTATTGAAGCTTCCAGAGCATAAGGAAATTTCCTTGGACTACTTGAACTTAAATTTAAGATTGCTCATATGAATTTTTTGGAAAATTTTTTAATCATTTGTTCTATTATTATTAACAAAGTTGAGTGAATTTTAACTTCCAAGGCATTTGTTAGTATTGCACTCATGAGAACCTACCACCATGATTTTGTTCCCTTTAAAATGTACGTTTTCGGCAAGATTTAATAGCCTGTACATTCAATGCTGACGTTGGGGAAAAATAATGCAGATTTACCCAAAATTCTCATGAAAAACGGCCGTCATTTTATTTAACGATTACTAATATCACTCATTGAACAGATTCTCAAAGATGTGCATAATGTGCATCCTTCCTGAAATTTTTATGCAAATCCTAACAAGCTCTCAGTGTCTGAGTCGATTGAAAGCCCATGTTGTTTAATTGCCATACATTATTGTTGTTACAGCACTCGATATTTAAACCACCATAACTTCATTTAATACTATTCGATTCTTCTGAAATTGCCATCGCTGATAGGCCTTATAAATAACCATCTAGGTATAAAATTTCATTAGATTTAAGGATACCTATACGACTTTATAGAAAAAAATGTAAAATTGATAAATCATATATTACTAAGACCGTTTTACAAAAATTCAACTTCTCAGTTATTTTTCGTTATTAGATTTATAGAGAACTGTCTCTATGATTTGTTCAGATTTTTCGGTCCACAGGTGTCCAAACGCAAGGGGAGGAACACAATTTTTACGTGTTCTTCCGCCTCTCCTACCTACTACATCATCTAGTTTGCAATTTTAATAACGAGTGTTAAAAGAACTCATCAAGACAATTTCATTTGATATTCCACTCAACTATCCTTAGTGCAAAAATTTTTAAGGGATCACATCCTTATATAGGGAAACCCCTTTAAAAGTCTTTGAAATATTTATTGGCCAAGAAACTTTCGTTGTCCAGAAATTTTTGAGCTATTCACAAAATTTGATGGCTGTAGCTTCTTCAGTTCCTGAGAAAATTTGCTGTGATGCATTAACGGACGGACAGAGAGCTACCGATTTTTAAAGGGTATTGTAAAAAAAAACTTTCTTATAAAAGCCTAAAAAGAAAAATAAGAATAAATATTTTTCCCGGAATTGATTTTATTACCATATAAAGCCCTCATGTAAGAAGGGTCTTTATGTAAGGAGTATCTTCTAATAAGTAGGCAAAGAATGAATGCGGAAGAGAAAAGCAATTAAGAAATTTTCAGCAGAAACGATTATGTAACGTTTGCGGAGGAAATTAATATTCTGATCATTTTTATTATCCATGTTCACAAGATTTGTCTCTTCATCAAATCCTTGAAGTGTCGCAAAATACGAGTAATTTCCATATTCCTTCTTAAGATCATTGACGTTCTATTTATCGACAACAAGGTAACATATTGAATTGTTAATGTCTACAGACTCCTTGTAATGATTACAATTCTGTGCCGCTACATTTTATTCCAATATTTTGTCCTCCATCTGACACCACTACAATCAAAGCCCTTAAATGCATCGATCAGTTTTACTGGAAAATCGGAGTGAAAGTCGAAAAGTTTTAAATTTTAACGGTTAAAATTCCTTTATTTTGTCCTCTAAATGGAGAAATTTTCCTATTCTTTGCAGCACTACAGCCCTTCTCATGCCTTCGCTTCCTGCAAATAGCGCCTCCAACTGTTTCGGTCCATCGACCACATCCTTCGATTTCAAAATCCGAGCAGCGTTGAACTGTCTTCGTCATTTCTTCGGTTTCCTCACTTGTCTTCGCCCTTCAGTTCTTCCAAACGAATACATTTTTGAGTATCCATTGTTCAACCATACATTCACGTGTCCAGCCCATTGTAGCTTTGACAATCTTACAATCGTTCGGACCTCTTGCTGGTCAAAAATTTTATACCGCTCATGGTTGTATCGAATTCGCCATTAGTTCTCGTAAAGCTTCGCACCAATTATTCACCTTAGGACCCACCTTTCGAAGGCGTTCAATATATTTGCGAGTGTTTGAGCTCGGGTCCATGGTTCACACTCATAGCATGACACAGGTCTTATCACAGATTTGTATACTTGAAGCTTTCTTTTGCTGTGTATGCTAATGGATTTCAAGATCTTCAATACTGAAAAAAATATTTCCTTTCTGAGCTGGATTCCTTAGCATAATTTGTCTCCCTCATTAGCGGTTCTTGTTATTTTGGTACATCCACAAAGTGGCTAACATTTTCGACACTTTATACGCCAAATCTGAAGGGGACGTCGTCGATGGTTATGTCCCTTTGGTAAGATGGACTTATTTGGCTGGGATGCCAAGGCAAAGAATTATTTCGTACAGTATGTTACACTGAATACTGTCATATGCTTGTTAAAAGTTAACGAAACTTTGGTGTATGCCTATGTTGAACTCCCAGCAATTTTCAAGTACCTGCTTGACTGTGAACAATTGCTCTATTGTCGATCTACATACTCTAAAACTACTTTGATACCCCCAATAAAAGTGTTTGCGTGTGATCCAGTTTTATTTTCTAAGATCTATGAAAATATTTTGTACGCCATACAAAGTAGTGATATGCCTCCATAATCTTCGCACTGTAACTTGTCACCTTTTTTGTGGATAGGGAATATAATTGATTGGCTCCATTCTTTCAAAATATGTCAAAGTCAAAGTCAAAAGCGCTTTATTTAATACTAATCGTTATAAATTTTTAAAACAACATAAAGCAAATTCCAAACAATAAAACTATAAAAAACTTAATGGCCCGAATGGCTCTCTAAATTTATACATTATCAGTTAAACACATTTAATGAAAAAAATACACTTGCAAATTTAAATATAAATAATCTTATTTCATATTTTTTGATTCAATTGGAAAAAGGAGAAAAAACCAACCAGCATTATTCAAAAATTACTTATATTACTAACACAACAATGACCTTATATCCTATACCTAATATGTTACACCCTAATTCTAAATAAGTTCAATCAAAAAAAAAAACAAAAAAACATTACCTTATATTGAAACCTATACCTAAATCATAATACAAATAAACAACAACACTAGATGTAGCAATAATGAGATGAATCTAAAAAACTAAGTAACGAGAAAAAGCACAAAAACAGAAAATAAACACGAATAATTTAGACATTGTCATTCAGCCACCAATACCTAGATTGCTCCATCTCAGCTCGACCAGCCTCAACGAATCTAGCAAATGAGTATCTCCATTGGAATTGTTGGTCTTGTGAACTCAGATTCGGAGGATATTTTATCTTCTTATCCGTGGCCCGTCGGTATATGTGATATATGATTGGGACGCCGTCAGAATCAAAAATATATCGATTCGTGTCCAAATACACGAATGCTTCTGGAGGAACGAAGCCAGTAGTGAGGCAAGTCACAATATACCCGTCTGTAGGGTGGAACGGCTGTGAAATCCAAGGGTTTTCACTCACAGTTACAGATCTTGCGATATGATTCCGAAGAAGTTTCAATATGAAGATATCGACTCTTGTCACTTGAGCGGTTTGATAAATTTTTCTATTCGATATATAGTGCTTCCAATCCGTCTCAGGCTTTCTGTACAAACCAGTACATGCACGAAGACATTTCCTTTCGAAAACTCTTAATCTTTCCATTGTACTAGCACTCTGGTTGTACCAGATCTGGCATCCGTATGTCAAAACTGGCCTAACCAGGGTCTTGTAACAAATAACTTTGACTTTTTGATCAATGTATCTGGAATGAAAGAGTCGCCGAAGGGCCATGACTACTTTTAGTGCTTCACTGAGCATGATTTTGACATGTTCAGTATAGTACAGATACTGATCGAGATGAACACCGAGGTATCGAACACAGGATTTATGTGGAACCCGTTCTGAACTACCCTCACCAGCCATAATGTGGAAATCCTTCCAATTACGTTTCAGGTCTTGACTGGCCCCCTGCAGCGTTGTCCGAAACAAAATTGTTTCGCACTTCTGCGCATTGATTTTCATTTGCCAATTGTCGGTGTAGAGCTGCACATCATTAAATATTTTTTGAAGATTGCCCTGAACTATTGTAGCTTTTCGGTCTGCCGTATAGATGATCAGATCATCAGCAAACGCTACCAATGATCGCGTTGGCGAGACATTAAAATCAAAGCTGTTCAATAGCTTGCGAATGAATATTGAGAAAAGCAGGGGCGCAGTAGCTGTTCCCTGCTGTAGACCATTCAAGACCTTGAATTCGCGTATTGTTGTTAGATTTCCATCAGTTACAATAAATGATTTCCCGTATAACATATTACACATCATGGCGACAAGGTGTCCGGGGAACCTGTCCTGAAGAAGTTTGAAAACTAGTCCATCTAACCACACCGTATCGAAGGCTTTCTCCATATCAATGAGACATGCTCCAACACATTCTTTGTTGTTTAGTTTCCAACAGATGTCTGAGGTTACTTTCGTTATTGCATGTATGGTTGAATGCCTGGCACGAAAACCAAATTGGCAATTCGGCATCAACTCATATTTCTCAATGTGGGCGTTTAATGCTCTGTTGAGTATTACTTCAAACACCTTGCTGATGTTAGGCAGCAAGCTGATTGGGCGATAGCTTTTAGGGCATGAAGATTCTTTTCCTTTCTTCAAGATCGAAAATACCTTAGCCTTTTTCCACTCATTTGGGAAATATGAATTGTTCAACATGTTGTTGAACAATATGCAATAATTCCTAATAGCAACCTCAGGCAAATGTCGGAGAACTACATTTGGAATACCGTCAGTACCACATGATTTTTTGTTGTTTATTCTGCGAAATACGAAACACAAGTCTTCATAGCTGACAAAATAATCAATAAAATTCAAGCTCGGTATGAGGTCAGATGTGAATGTTTCATCGAAATGAAGAATTGATTGGCCGTTCAGGCTTGATTTGAAGTCGGAAACTTTTGCTTCAACTCTGGGTTTGGCAGATGAACCAATTCTAAATGTGTTCCAATTAGGGCAAGTTTCTGCAATCCATCACATATAATCCTGTTTCCATTTCTATCCGGAGTCGTACTATCAATTTCGATACCAGCTCTATCGAGAAGATTTATCTCATCACTAGTGACTTCAAGATTCGATACCTTCACTCGAGACTTCCTGCGGAATAAGCTATTCACTTTCGCGAAAACGCCATCTGGGTCCTGTGGGCTAATACCCCTCAGTTATTCCACCCATTGATTCCTGACCTCACTCCTGAAGTATGAACGGATTAAGTTCCGGACATTCTTCAGGTGTAATATCAACAAAGCCAACGAGGGATGGTTGTAGTCCAAAAATCGTCGATAAATATTGTTGACGCGGGTGAGAAGAAGGCTTTTCAATCTTTTCAACCTTGCGATGGTTGGTGTTTCATATCCTTCCATATTGTTTCGATGTTTAATCTTGGGAACTACTTTCTCAATCGTTTCCAACGTCAGCTTCTCTAACTTCGACAAATAGAGATCTATTTCATCGTCAGTTAGATTTCTGTTATTAGGAACCATTGAGCAAGCATTGCCATCATCAGAAGGAGGACATTGCTTCTGGTACTCCCGATTAAACTTCTTTTGAAACTTTCCCCAGTCTGTTTTTTTGAAATTCAACCGATGGTTTTCATGTTGAACTGGAATGAGGAAGAAATCATCCCTTTGATGATTGATTTCCATTACGATTGCGTTATGGTCGCTATCGTAAGGAAGCACCTGCAGTTTCCGTTGAGGACTATTAAAGCTGAATTCAAGTCTTGCGTCAGCAATGCAGAGGTCCAAATATGAATTTGTCCTAGGGTATGTTGGGAACTCCGACCCATATAGGTTGCACCTGTATTCAATTTGGTTCTCTGTTATCCATGATTTCAGGAATACACCTCTTGGATTATTGGTGGCGTTTAGCCATGATGTATGCTTGGCATTCAGGTCACCGGCAAAAATATAATAAGTATGCAGCCTGTTCAATTCGAGTATTTCAAACAAGGAATTGAGTTCCTCCTTGAACTTGAGAACATTTTGACCAGTTGCATAGGCAGAGATAACGAAGAGGTTATCCCCACCTGGCAGTGAAATTTTGATGACGGACACTTCAAGAAATTCAAAGTTTTTGAATTCGACTTTTTCAATATTTTGGAAACAATAGGGTCTTCTAACCAATATCCCGGTGCCACCTCCCCCATCACCTATTACCTTATCGTTTCTTACGAATGCAAAATCTTTGAATTCCATGGAATGCCATGAATTGAGGTGGGTTTCAGTGAGAAGTATGATGTCAGGCTTTTGCTTAACAACAAATTCAAGGAGATAATCACGTCGATGTATAGCAACAATAGAGTTGACGTTGATCGATATGAGGCGAAGCCTATCCATGGGAATATGACTGGATGACAAGTTATTATTAGGCATTTGAAAGACCTAAATGCTGAAAAGCAAAGTTAATTTTTGAATCTTGTTTGTCGATTCTCTCCGATAAAGAATTAAGTTGCTGGTAAATTTTGAGAAGCAGTTCATTATTGCCACTTACATTATTTACATTATTTCCAGCATTTTCTGCTGGTCCTCTAGCGGCGAGTGCAAATGATACTCCGGGCTTGACGAAGTTGGAAGGTATGATATAACGGTGTACTTGTGTTTGCTTTGGAGCAAATTTAACTTTTGCATCTTGATATCGGGAGCATCCTCGATATGATGCTGGGTGACCAAAAACACCGCAGTTAACGCAGTATAATTTTTCTTTAGGCTCCGTCTGAGCCAATTTGCACTCACCGGGAGCATGAACGTCTTTGCATTTAACGCAACGATAGTGCATGGCACAATTGGCAGCCGAATGTCCAAATCTTTGACACCGGTAACACTGGTTGACTTCTCTTTTCTAGAGGCGTTCCCACCTCACCACTCTGAAATTTAAGTACCTTATTTGTTGAAGGGCACTTGGACTGCTCTTATTTGCAATTTGTACCAGGTTAAGTGGTAAGTTCTTCCTTTCTATGGTCGACCTTCTTGTCGCAAAGGCTTTGACTGAGACAAAATCAATATCTGGTGCAGCCTCCTTGAGCACCTGAAGAAGATCGACCGTATCCTCTCCGCTGTCCAAACCCTTCAACAAGAAGGTCTGATTCTTTTCACTTTTTGGGGTATAGGTGTGAAACCTCCCCAGAAATCAGCGCATCTTTGGCTGACTTGAAATCAACCAGTGATTTCGTCCTTATAGTTAATTTTTCGGCATTAACTCTTTTGATTTCGAAATTGGCCAGTTTATTTTCGGCTGCCAATAGCCGAACCATATCTTTCCCGGTTTGTCCGAACACGTTGATTGGCGGAACTCTGGAAGCTTGTTGGAAGCTTTTTCAGAGGAACCAGCAGAACTGCGGGCTGGTTTTTTCTCCTTATTTTTGTTCTTTAAATATTGAATGAAATTAACGTCATTATCTTGATTAAAATTACCTCTCATGTTTTCTTCGATTTTCATATCTTCGGTTAATCCCTCCAGTGCTGCAAAATAATTTTGGCTCTCGTTGGTGCCACCAGCACTTAGAACTTCCTCTGGATTTACTTGCTTTGCACTTTTCTTCGGCTTTGTTACCTGTTGCCATTGATTTTGTGGCTGCGTCTTTTGAGGCTTCATCCCTTGCTTGAAAAGATCCTTGAGAGACTGTATCTCTTGCCTTAGTTCATCATTTTCTTTCTGCAATTTGGCCATTTGTTGATTATCCGCTATTATTTGCAGCTTGCATCCTCCATCTACGGAGTTTGCTTCTTTATGTTTTCGTTTAGTGATTGTCGCCAGTTTCGTATTCGTCGTTTCCCCAGGTTGCCCCAACGGTGGGAAGCCGTCGGGCTCCTCCATACCAGCGCGAAATTTTCTTTGTGAATTTGTTTTTCGCTACCAATCGAAGTAAAAATATTCGATAGAAATTTCCTGAGTCGATTACTTCGACAATATAAGATTTATTCCGATAAAAATTAACTTCGGACTAACGTTTTTAAAAAATTAATTTAATTTTTGAAAACTTTTGACAGGAGCGATTTAAAAGACGTTTATACGCAAAGACTACTACGATCCAATCTTTGAAAATATGTTTTTGTAATCAAATGTGCTGCAAGACCTTGTGAAAAGCTTTATGAAGATTACTGCCACCATCTTCAATGAGATCCACTGGAGTCTCATCGATGCCTGACGCTTTATTATTCTTCTGGGCTTTGATGATGGAACAAACTTCATCAGGAGTTGGTGGTGCCAATGGAAGCGCTCTGCAAACAGCTATAGATTCCGATGCTCTGGAGCTGTGTGGAGGATTAAGGAGGTTGTTGAAATATGATGCCCATCTTTCCTAAATCTTGGTTTCATCAGCGATGATATTGCCGATGTCATCACAACAGAGCGTGTTTTTGGGCTGATATCCAGTTTTCAGGCTTTTCACTACTTTGTATACTTGTCTTGTGTTGTTGCTCGCTAGACTTACATCTATACCCCTCAATTAGTTGTCATAGTATATTCTTTTCTTAATTCTAATTATCTCATTCGTTACTTTTCTGAGATTTTTATAGTGTTCTCTCTTCGTCCTGGTTTTCCTACCTACGTAATCTTTGTACGCCTGATTCTTTTTGTCTAACGCATTCTGTCTCTCATTATCGAACCAACCATTTCTCTTGCACTGGTCTTGATATCCGGTCGTCTGTTCTGCCACGGATGGGATTACAGTAACATTATTATAAGAAAGTAGAATTGAATAGACTAATTAGGTTTTTCTGGGTTTTTTGAATCCTTTGCAACAAATATTGGACTACTTGTAATTTTGATCAAATATATAAAGAACGAGTGATTTCATATTTTTGATATTATAAAATCTTAAAATCCTAACAGTTTTAAATTTCACTCGATAGGTTTTTGAGGGACGATGTTGGAATATTTCAACATACCAAATTTTTGAAAATTAATCTTTTCTTAACATAAACAGTCTTGTTTGTAAATATGCAGATAAAAGAGTATTCTTTTGTTTGATTAGGATTTATATTTGAATAAGTGCGCATAGATTGTATGCGCACAAAAAATTAGTTACGATATGAAACTACGTAGTGTGGCTGCTAGAACTTTGCACATGTGTTTAGTCGTTAGTTAGTTGAGAAAGATTGTGTGATGATCAAGATGCTCCTGATGAAAATATATGACATAGGAAGATACAAATTGTTTGATTAAAAAGAAACTTTGACACCCATATTGCAATAGTTAAAACTCTTGGATGTCAGGACAATGCTTCAAGTTTATTTGTCCTTCCTCTTAATACGTCTGGAGAATATCGTAAACAGTTCTTCGTTTCATGTTAAGGATTGAACATATTTCTGCCACAGTTTCATCTTCCTCATGATTAAATTTCGTGAATTTGCCCAGTTTGCATTAGCGCAAGCGCAAAGTTTTTTGAAGCTACCAGAAACGCGTGGTTTAAGAATACGAGTATATGATGCACCCGGATTTATTAAGAAATTTATCACTGAAGCCAATGTTAGATTAACAAGTCTCTCAGGTGAGTTAATACTGCATAAAACTCATATGTTCAAGCTTCATCATTGTGCGTATCTTTTTTGGGTGTCTGTTATTTTAGTTTTTTGTTTTATTCTTCTTTTTTTCACATTTTGCGTCACATTGTCTATTTTTTATTTTTTTACCTACATATCTTGAACGACGAATAATTTTTAGTTTTCTTTTCGTGTCATTGATGAAACCGTAATTTGGGAAAGAAGGAAAATTTCAAGCTTGGGCAGATACTTTTGGGAGTCACTGTGGTTCATTCAATGAGAGTTGTAATGATTTTATGACTACGTGCGAATGCGGAACCGACCTCTCATCGGTTCTAGATGTTAAGTCTGAGTAGTGCCAACGGATGGTACCATCCGGTCAACCAATCCGTGCACCGTAACCCATTCACGCGGTGGCTGCTTATCGGCCAGCTAGATCGGAGAGGATTTCGGTCGCAGGTCTCCGAATGGGTTACGCTCATTTACAATATTCAGCCACCAATACATGCCCGTTTTCAAACGCGTCACAAAATAAAACCATACGGAGAGGAAACCTACTTTACGTTACTCCGTATTTCTTCCTATAATCAGTCAAAAGACAAAGATCTAATCTTTACTTCGCGTTCCCGAATTTCCGACGCGGTACCGAAAAATATACTACGTTAACGTAATTCCGAAAAAAGCTACGCTAAAGAAAAACCAAAATCAACTAAGGTACCACTTACCGCGCGCAACGCGAAACCGACCTCAGCGGATTTTTTCGAACCCTACCCTCGCGACGGCATACCTACCCTGCACCTCACTTTCCGCTGAAAAGAAGAACCACTGGAAAGGAAAGTCGTGTTGTTATTTAGAAATTCATATTATTTTACTCTCATTTTCCAATAATCAATATTTCTTTTATTACAAGAACCTTGGTAGAGTAATTTTTATAATTTTTGTTTTGAACAAAGATCATTCATCAAAATTACATGATTTATTTTCCACCAATTAAATCGAATCCTACACGAATCAAAACCGAAAAACTGAATATGTACTAATATGTACAGCGCAAAAATTAAAGTGAAAATTATTTTAGATAAGTACAACAAAAAGGTATGGAAATATGTTATTCTTTGTGGTTGAACGTTAATAAACAATTTCTAAGGCTTGTACATAATAAAGAGTTTATAGTAAATTTCATATATTATCATTTGTTTGACGTTTTTGTCCTGTAACGTATCCGAATGTGATAAATGTCTCCTTGAAGACTAAGTTGGCTTCACATCTTCTATTTTCTACTCTAAAGTTTCATTCGATTTGCCATATTATACAATTGGATTGTTATAAACTACTTAAATATTCGAAAATGCCAGCTTAACAGATATGGATATGCTAAATTAGTGCAATGAATAACAGCAATGTCGAGTCGAATCAATGAAAACGCAGGCGATAGATTCAAATGTATAGAATGAGAAAAAAAAACGTCGTTTTTCGTATGCATCTAAATATATGTGACCCATGAAATGCCATACAAACTTATAAAGCATGTAGCGAAATCGACTATTTCAGTGAAATTTAATAACTGACTCGTAAGACTAAATGTGTTTGGGGAGTGCTATCATCATTGGTTGAACGTCAGCTAAAATACTTAAATTTTTTTTTCTAAGAGCCAATGAATAACTTAAAAATAAATCTAAATTTTAAAGAATCATACGCCATAATCATCGTTCAGCCTATTGTTTCTAAGGTACAGTTGAAAATTTTCATTAATGTTCTACGTAAGCCAAGAAAGATGCTAGTATCAATTTAACCTAAAAAAATGATTTTAACCAAAGAACTAATTAGAAAAAGGTTACGGTTACTAACAGGAAGTACAGTGTTGCAATTGCTTTCAAACACATCAATTTATGTTTGTTGTTCATTGAATAATTATTCTCAAAACACTATCATAAGACACAATATTCAAATTAACCGGAAACCCTTTAGATCTTAAGTCCTTTCATTCTATTTTGCCTAAACTTATATAGGGGTTCATAAAGGTACCTATTCAGCTTCTATTTCAGATCACAAAAAAAACTATAACACTCCCATTGTTTTGTTTTCTTTTTAATTTTTTTATCTGAACGGTTGGTCGACCAGGTTCAAAAGGGAATCTGTACCATACGTTTCTCTTAGCCGCTGTTTGGGATGCCTCAATATATACATACTATAATCGTAATACTATAAATTTTTTCTTTTTATTTTCCCGTGACTCCAATCTGTAGAACTTATACCTGCTCTACCTTCAGTTGCCTTAACCTAAATTATCTTGGAAATTCAATTTAATATATCCAGGGGAGCCGTCTAGACGTGTCACACAAAAGGGACAAACTGCTGGTCCTAATTCCAACTGCTAATGATAACATACTATGGGGATTGGTCTTGTTATACAAATTTGAATTCACTATTCTGTTTGATCGGTATGTTTGATGTACATAATTTATAGAAATTTTCCATTGATTTCCTTTAAAGGCAAAAGGGTATTTTCGTTAATTTCTTCTCACTTATCTGATCAATCTGTACCTGGGTTAGCTCGAGGGTGGAAGATACGAAGCAAAACAAAAATCATCGACATTTAATTTGCTATGCCCCTCAAGCCAAATGTAATGATGGCATTGGATTCAATAGTGTAAAAGATTATTCAGGATATGTTCGATGCAAAGCGATAAAACATAAATTATCCACATAGTTGCAGTCATATGTTTTGAAAAATAGGCGAGCAAATTAATGCATAGTTGGGAGATTATTTTTGGCTAAACAGACTAGTTTGCACTGTTGCATTTGCAAGAATTACCCAGACCGACATATGCAGCGTCATTTTTTTAAGCACGCTGTTCGACAGTTCTACATTAATCAATTATGTTGTATTCAGTTAAAAGGCCTTGAAAAAATTTCAATCGGTAGGGACACATTTTATCATAGAAGCTAAATAATTTGCGAATATCCCTTTTCTTGAAAAATCTTGAAAATGCAACGTTAAAATTATATTTGCATGGCTACTTTGTTACTACCCACAACCAAGTATTAATTTGACTGGAATTTTGAAGTCAAGTCTCACTTTACTGTCATCCTATCGTCACTTTCTATCAAACGGTATTTACACCACCACATGCGATTTGAGATGCTCCATCTCTTTGAATACTTATCATCTACCCAAGCTTTTGGGAACAGCTTACAGAACTAGATTTAATTTTATGCACGAAATTACTGGCGAGATTGTATGCAAACCGTATCTTGCTCCGGAATTTATTCCATTAAATTACTGACGTGGGCACTGCCGGTATGTCATCTTAAAACTTACTTGTTAGCCTCCAACCCCTTCTATATATTTATCCATAACTATGTCACCTTCTTCGACAAGGCATCCTCCATCACTTGGTTATCGTGGAGCTCCTTGTTCCGTTTAACGTCCTTTACACATGCCAGCCATATTTCAACACGAGAGATATGACACAAGTAATAATTCGATTGAAAATTTGCAGTTTAATCAATTTAGAAATAAATGCATGATGACATTTAAGATTCCTCATGGCAGTGCAGTCATTTTACCTGGGCTCTTCAGCTCTCTGAGGTGCGTGAGTGGTTCCAAATCGCTCAACTCCTGACTATTGCTCCCAGCAAGAACTACTGATTCCAAATTGGGGATTCATACCGGCAGGCAATCGCCCATTCGTATTGTCCGGTTTTCGTTTAATGTGGCACTTTAATCTAGGCAAATACGGACATCCATCGCATTTGCGTATCTCTGCATTGATTGATTGCTGATATCCGCGGTTAACCTAAACATCACAGAACGTTATTTTAACTCGAAGCGGAAAAACAAACTTTGCATTCGCCGACTTACCAACTCCAATTTCCGATACCTTTACTACTTTTGAATAGTCGATGGATATCAGTGATGACCTATTTGTGGGAGAGTTCTTCTTCCTGTCAATCCTAAGCCCTTTTGCTGCTTATTGGCACCCTCCGGCACTTCTTCCTGAGTAACGGCCACTTCTTCCACACTTTCCTCCTATGTGGCAGTCAAATCTTCTTGACATCCCACGACAAAATTGACGTTGGATGTGCGCTCGTCGAAACCAACTTGAACCACCAGGCAGCAAAGTGTGTTAGTAGTGGTCGCCAGCGGCGTCGCATGATTCATTACAGAGTGACCAAGTGTTATTTCAAGATGACGATGGGCTTTGGTTCCAGTACACGTCTGAATATGCCGCAGTATGGAGTCATTAGTAATAAGTTTCCATGCTGATAAAATACTTGCTTTGAAAAACCTTTTCGAAAGAGGAGTGAGTCCAGCTTATTCTGTCAAAATATTTTGTCGTGGACGACAACCAGAAAGATTCGTGTTATATAAATTTCCAGGGCTCTAGTGTTTTCCGTTTAGAGATACTGTAACATTAGTACTCTGATAAATAACTTCAATACGAACTCTTGAGCCACGACTATGATATCCTTGGCCTCGACCTCTTCTTAGATTTTCATTTGTGCTACGCAAATCAGAAAGAGATACTGAATCTGAAACAATCAAATAAATGTTAAGCAGGTTTTACTTTTTTCTGAATATGTAGTAATCTAGGAGCTATGGCTCTAAAAGCCAGCGCTGACACAGGCACACAGCACAAACTCAATTTAACAAGGATTCAGTCGATTCAGTCACCTTCCCCATCGCAACACTCGTTTTTTTTTGCATGGAAAATAGGTCCAGAAAATGTCTTTTGTACTTAACTCCCGGAAAACAAAATTCTAAAACTGTTTAATATTTTAATGTGTAGTGATTTGATTACAATATCTTTTGAATATGGTTTAACGAATTGCGGTGTAACGCGGGATACAAATGCTTAGAACGAAACGGTTAACCTTTTAAATTATATGAACGCTAAAATCATTGTATGATTTAAACCCCTTAAAATTTGTCTGATTCTTCCGATTTTTCTCACTTAATTGCGCCTAATCAGTATAAACGAAAATTGCTTTCAATTGATAACTTAAGCGAATCTACAAAAGACGACTTAGAATTTAAAAACAACCGAAACGAGTGTGCATTATCAGCATCGCGGGTTCACCCATAGATGGCACTATTAAACGAAACTTTGCGCGATTTTCCATTGCTGTTTCGTTGCTCGATGGCTCGGCGCGGCCATTTTTTTTGCAACTTGGGAAAACACGCGGGAGTTTGCGGGCTGTCTGCACAGAACGTGATTCGGTGTTGTTTTAAGCTGGTTTAATTTATTAGTGCAGTTGAGTTTAAATAGAAAGAAAAAAAAAAAGTGGAATCTGTGAATTTCATTCGTTGGAAGATGACTTATTGGAGTAGCGGATTGAACAGGTACGTCGGGATAGGGAGCATAGCTTATCAAATTTAACCTATGAATTAATTTTTATTTATTTATTACTGAACCTTATTATAAAACAAAACGCGAAACAGGTCGCGAACGGCTCGTGGAAAGTGGAAAACAGAAGAGAGGTGCTTGTTTATTTGCTGCAGTTACATTAATAGGGACCCGAACCTTATCATCTTGGGATATGGAGAATACTTAATCCAGTCAAATTACTGTTGCTATGTTCTTCAAATGATTGAATAACGTTTGGGCGAAACGGCTGACTAGGTAGTTTTGATGGTGATCAGTGAGAGCCTGTGTTAATTAAACAAGAAGCGTCGATATATGTATATCTTTACTCTCCTGTGGCGTTAAATATCGTGATATCTATGGGGGCCACTATAATGAAATTAGTCTACTACTAACTATTGGACATTAAATAGGTGTAATTGAGAGGACATTGATTAGAAAAAATTGGCGATAGGAATAAATAATGGAATGATGTTTTATAGTTGAACCATGTTTCATATTACAAAAACAATTGAAATTTAACGAGCCCTAATAAGGGAAAATAGAGAACAATTAGTGTCAGAAGTGGACTTCAATCGTGAAATACTGCAACTGATGAAAAGTGAATAATTAATTATCACGTGCAGTTATTTGAAAAAGACAAAGATTGTGTAGTGCGAATTTTCAGATAATTTTCAAAAGTCAGAGATTGTAAAGCGTGAACTTAAAAGATGATTTAATCAGGAACTCGAAAAGCAAAATGCGTGGACATCCAGTAGCAAAGCTGCATTGCGTACTCGGTTGGTGGAAGTAATATCTACGAGTGGACAGGATCCAGATAACACGCCAGAACTTTAGCATCCAAGCACGGTACAAAATTAACCCATGGTGAATCCAGTGATGCAGTTGCTAATGGCGATGAACACAAAAATGAACGAACTGTCACCAAAATCTCAGGAGTAAAAGAAAACATAAAACAACAGCTTGAGGAACAGTCAATTTCAAAAATTATCGACGAAAAATTGTTAGAAAATTCTTTAAAGCTCGAGCATGACCTTAGCCAGATGAGCGGGAAAATCGGGAAAGTGGACAGCAAGGTCTTGATGTTGATTGAGGAAGTGGAAAAGCTGAAAGTAACCTGGAACGAAAATATTATCGTCAAGGCCAAGTCATGCGTCAAAAATTTGGAGGCGCCAGTTTTCGATGAGCAAGCGTCGTGGAGCATATACAAGACTCAGTTCGAGGCCACTACAGTAGTAAATAGCTGGACCGACAGCAAACAATATTAGTGAGCTGCGATTTCTTTTTATATAACACCCCACCCCAAATACCGACCTTTGAAAAGCAATGGAGACGGCGAACGCAGAGTCTCGGGGCTTTGCTGGCAAAAGCAAGTCGCCGACCATGTCACGATTGGATTAGCCGAGTGAACGTCAAAACAAACAAATTGTTTTCTTACATAAACCTATTCATATTATGAACTGATCTCATTCGTGCAAATCATTTTCATAACGGGCAAACACTTCAAATGACGATTTAACATAAACTTAATCTAAAACTATTTGATATTCTAAAATAAAATATCCGTGATGTGCGAAGAACAAAGTATCTGGTTATCTGCGCGCGTGATAGTTTTAAAAATAAGAGAGCGTGTTTACGAACTTATTGGTGAGTCGAACCAGCCAACAATTAAAATTTGCGGGGAATACTCTGTTGATGTGAACTTTTTTGCTAAGGAATTATTACCAGTCGCCGTGCACCTAGAGCTGACCAAACTTGCTCAATGCAATCACGGTGTTGATAGTGCAAGGGTAAATACGGGTACCCAACGCCATTTGAATTGAGGACAAGCCCAATTACTCGATGGCCTGCCGTGATTACAGTGATTGATAACTACTCGTACACATACAATACCCAAGCCCCATTTCCATAACGATTTCAATCCGTCCGAAGAACCAGCACTGGAGCAGTACTAATTAGCTGATGCCGCGTTTGATTCGTTTTCGAGGTCTCGGCAACCGTTTGTTCGGATGATCGAACATATGTCGCCTCATTGCCAATCAACTAGCAAGAACGAATCTAGCGGGAAGAAACAAAAGGATTCGGCGGAAGACAGAAAGAGCACCTCTACAAACGTGGACAAATATCGAAAGAGCTCGTACAGCTCCCGTAACCGATCATCTTCATCACTAAGAAACCTCCGCTCAATCATAAGTGAATCAGGGAATTGCTTAAACGTACCATTGAAGTCGGAAATGAAACTAAGCCAAATCAAACCTATCCTTGAGCAGTCAGGCAGGCGAATTTCTGCACTTTACGTAACCGGTGATAAAGCCAACGGGAACTATGCAGTCCTTACTCCTTACTTGGAATTTTTCAAAACCTTAGTGCAGGAGCAGCATTTATGTCGTAAAAATATCTCAAAACGTCGCATGAAGTTAGATTTAGATGCGTTGATAAAAAAATAGGATATTTATCGTTCTAAGGAGTTAGAAAAAGCTAGTCTAGAAAAGAAAAGGGATCAAGTAGCTCACGATATCAAAGAATTGCAGAAATCAAAAGCAGATACGTCGGAGTTGAATGCAAAAAAAAAGGAAACATAACCAAATTACTTTACCATCAGGGACTCCCAACGAATAAAGGAACCGACAATAACATCAATCATTTGAATCGCAAAGACCTGATCGACTACAGAGATCCAACCTGTTATTATCGTATGAAGGAAGCTGCACGATTTGAATTCGATACACCTATAAATTGTGTACGACACTTCCTCGAAAATAATTTTATTCAAATTTTGAATCTTGACTTCGCTAGAACGCTACTGCTAGAAGCTGCTGTGATCGATCTAAACCGGATTGGCATCGTTGATGAGGAAGATATTAAAGCGTCAAAAGTTAATTTGCTCCATTTAACAGGCGGTGGTTCGATAGCGAGTTTCCTCGGTTTTATTGCTAAACTGACCATTTTTCCGACATTCTTACCTCTTCGATTTATTGCCAGCGGACGGGAATATATTTTAACAAGTGATTTTATTTCTAAATTTTGTATGGCATTCGCCCAAAGAACCTCTATAGTGATAAGTGAAAATAATACTAATAGCAACAAAGCTAACAAAATTGAGAATTTACAGGACGCCTCCAGCACCCATCGAGCGCTCGACGGAACAAGCGGTGAGTCATTTTAAGTAATAAAAATCTATGCTCAATATTTCATATTAATTATTTATATTATTAATAATAAATTATAAAATTTTTTATATATATATATACAAAAATATGTAGATACATATATTAGATTTCGACAGTAGAGTTTTGGTTTCAAATTAATTGGAAGCCTAGAAATTTAGTTGACGCGTTTTCATTAGCTGAACGTGATTAAAATTAAACATTTTTACTTTGTCTGTTGAAAAGCAACTCGGTTATTTCAAAACCTTACGAAATAATTAAGAAAAAACTGGATGGAATCTTAAGTTAAGAAAAACTAACTTGAAAAGCATAGTATAAACATGCAACATTTGGTATTTATATGCTATAAGTAATATGAGCTCTCATTGTTTTGGACTCGAAACAGAATACTTAACGATTTATTAAGCAATCGATTTTTGGCGGTCCTTTGCTTTAATTTATTTTTTTTTATCGCAAATTTTGAAATCTTTACATTTGCAAGCGAGTCATTTTACAATAAGTGGCAAATTAACATTCGTGAAGGACGTGTATTGTAAATAAAATGTCAATAAAAATGCAGGAGTAAATTTTAAAATCGGTCTTTCCCTTCCGGTTTTTCTGATCGGGTATAGGACCCGGTACGGTGGCAGGCTTCCACCCCAAAATATGAGCCAGCCGCCGGGTACAAATTAATTCCTTCTTTTGTTTCAGGTGACTTTATGGGTTGAGTGGCCCAAGCAAAGTGCCTTTTTATGGCATAGAGTTATGCAATTCAATTGTATAATTCTATGACATAAATTGGTCATCGGGGTACTCCCCTTCTGATAGGAAGGTTCATACAATTCAAGTTGTATGAGTTTTCCACTCAGAAGAGGAATACCTGGCCACTTCAACAAATTATCAATGGATTTATTCCGGTTGGGTGGGTATGAAGGGGCTCCACCACCACCCGGTTGCCCCTCTTTCATTTGTGGGCCCTGAATTTATTTGGGTAAAGACGAGGTCACCCCAAGCTCGCCTTTCTTTTCAGGTTTCACTTGTTCTCGTAACAAGTTATAATTCCCTCTGTGTAGTTATCTACAATTTTTGCGACTTCGGTCGTTTTCTTTTGATCTCTGAAAGCAATTCGTGAATGCGAAATTGTTTTGTAGTGAGTCCTCGTGCCGGGAAAACGAACCCGCCCCACGACACCGCAATGCTAGCCTGCCAGCGCATTCACGCGTCTCCGGACGAGGGCATTCTCGGCAGAAACCGACACCTTCCTCTGCCGAGGCAGCAGAACATCGCTGCAGTCCTTCACGGACTTTATTGAAATTCTATAATTCACTACAAATATTAAAAAAGAAATTTTTATTTGGAAATTCCTACGCATCGAACGAGCAAGCAAAATGTACGCCTACTATCAAAATCACGATGAGTTGTGAGTTATCATCATCATCTGAAGAATCACTTTCTTATCCACAATTTTCTTCACTTTCCGAATCTAGATGCAAAATGTGTCCCTCTGTGATGGGTCATTTGGTATATTTTCTATTGATTCAAGTACTCCAAAATCACGAAGGGAATGATTTCTAGGCATGATTTGGCAAAGCTATAGAGAAATGTAGTCCAACTTTACTTTGCTATGAACACTAGTTAAATAAGGAGGAAAGAAAATCTGATAACAATACGTTTCGGTTCAACTACCTACTCCAGTGTTTAGAAAAATGCAAACACTGGGGTGAATTGACCACTGTGGTCTTTCTAGGCAATTAATGTAATTTCACAAACATCCTTCCAGCTGTTAATAAAGGGTTTTCCATTAAGGACATAACAATTTGATCTATTAATAAAACAGAAAAATATTTGAGATATCAAGTTCTTATTTATTGTGAATGTAGCGCAGGTATTACATTGTATGAATGGAGTTCGATTTTGGCCTGTTTACAGCAGTCGATTCTTTGGACGTTATTTTCCACCTCTTTGGCACACATTTCGAGCGGAACATTGGCAATATCGTGTTGGATGTTGTCTTTAAGCTCGTCTGAAATTGCTGGCTTATTGGCATAGACCAGTGCCTTGATATAGTCTCCAATCATATGGTTTTAGATCGCATGAGCGAGGCAGCCATTCGAGCTGACCATTTCTCGAAATAACACGTTCACCAAATTTGCATTTCAATAAATCAATTGAGAAGCGTGCGCTGTGGCTAGAGGCACCCTATTGTTGAAATCACATATCGTTGATGTCAAGTTCATTCAATTCTGGCCACAAATAATCTTCCAACATAACACAATAGCGCTCTCCATTGACGGTAACATGACGGTCATCCACGAAAAAAACAGGCATAATCACACCTCCGGCATCAAAACCGCATCAAACAGCAAAATTTTGCGGATGCAAGTCGTCTAAAGAACGTGTGTGTGTTTGTTGCTGATCAATAATACATATTGTGCTTACTCATAAAGCTATGGAGCCAGAAATGACCTTCATCGATGAAAATGCTTTTTCGATGAATTCTTAATTTTCTTGAAGCTTTGCCGAAGCCCAATTGGAGAAGTTTCAGCATTTCGAATGATCAAGTGAACTTGATTCTTAGGTCTATTTGATTTTGTAACCACGTAGGCTAAGGTCTTTTCGCAACATACGCTACGATGTCGTTCGAGCGATTCCCAGCTCTTGAAAAAGACGTGGAATCAACTATTTTGACTCATTTTGAAACGATGCGCTTATGGCTGCGATATTTCCTTCGCTTCGAGTGGTACGATGCCTATTTGGCACCGGAATGTCCAATAGTGTAAATCAGGACTCGGACTTATTCACTATAGCACGCACAGCCTCTCGAGTCGGACGATTATTACGGCCATTATAAAAATGTTGACCTTAACGAACGCTTTGATATTAACAGGTTATTAAAAAAGTTTAAGAGTGCATTCATATAAAGATACGAATTTGATATAGCCCTAATGGAAAACCCTATATATATATATATATATATATATATATATATATATATATATATATATATATATATATATATATATATATATATATATATATATATATATATATATATATATATATATATATATATATAGAAACATATCGAAATACTGTAAATAAAGCCAAATCATCAAAAGTCATAAAACGAAAAGATTTTAAAGCAACGATTTGTGAAGTGTGTTCTCTCAAAAATGTACTTGCGGTCAATTGACCGCTTTGGTATTTCTAGTGTTAAATATACTATATATTTGTTCAGGAAAAAGTCTTACACACAATACCACATTATTCAAAAGAAATTTCATCCATGAAAATATTTAAAAAAAAATTTTATGGATGCAAAAACTACAATAACTACCTTCTAAAGCATTTGAATTTCAATGGAACACGCTCAATGACTAGAATGCACCATTTTAAAACTATCTCGCTACCATTTAAAGATAAGTCCTTTTCAATTGTTACGAAACAATGCAGCAAATTGTTAAACATTTCCCGAGATCAAACATTCTGTCAGCATTTTTATGCGTTTTCATTGTTGGTATTGTCGATTTTCGCGAAGTCTGAAGCTACAGTTGCTTGTTTAAGTTTTGTGAACGCCTTTTAGGAATGGAGAAATTCAGATTGAAGCTTTATATGCAAAATAATAGCAATGCTTTTCTTTTAATCGTCATGTAGTGAAGCTGCATGTAGTCTTAGCATTCTGTTCCATTTGTTTTTAAATAAGTCGCCCCCTGAAATTATCTTCTGTTGTATTGTACACAAAATATCATCTTGGATTGTATTTTTTGGTAACAAATGATAGGGATAACTTTTTCTGAACCTGCATTGCAGCTCGCAACTGCGTTAGTACTTTGGTATTAGGCAGACAAACATGTAGGATAGGTTATGTTTATTTTCAAAACATTCTACATTGTGTCCCGTAGGAATAAGTTTCATGCATTCAGCTTTCGACTCCAAAGCACTCTCCCAATAGGTAAGGATTAATGTGAGATTCAAATTGTACACAGTGGGATGTTTCGTAATAAGAAACAGCTCGCAGAATGTCATGGAGGATATAATTTCTTCTACACAGAGTTTCAGCTTTTGATGACTCCGTTGAGTTTTTCTCTCGATTTCATCATTTGAAAATGGATATTTTCTCATTGTCAACCAGTGTCATTGTTCGGAGCAAAGGAATGAGCAAGTCATCGAAAAAGCTTTGTCACATCTGAAATGCAAAGGATCACAATATTCTTCTTGGAAGTTAAATATTGTTTATTTCTCTAGAAATTTGAAATAAAGAGATAATTTTATATTTTCTGAAGCGCATCAATTTAGGATACATTGAAAATTTCATAAACAACCCTTATCTGTTCATTTGAATCATATCAAGTGTCTTCTGATGTTTCTTAGTAGATCTTTTCCTCTGTGTAACCACCTCGCGATTTTACTTATTTACCCTAGCGAAAAATCACTCATGAATTTCATAAATTTCCAATATAAATGGAAATTCAATCATTCACTCGAAACTATAGTTGAGTCGTTGGTTCATCTTCAAGAGTGAATTCGCTTGGGGCGAGAATGCGTGTGTATTTTTCAAAAGTACCCACAACACTTTTCTTCGTCGGAGCTATTGCAAGGGCGGATCGAGGATCCATTGGGGAATAAATTATTATTATTTTTTGACGGGCAACTACTCCGATATCTTGTGAAGGAACAAACGAACATTCGCTGATGTATCATATATCATAAAATAGTATTTATTAAATGGAAAAGATACGAAGAAAAATTGCTCACTGGTTCGTGATGCTTATTGAACTAGGCATGAAATTGATACGGGCAACTGCAACCCGAATTAATATCGGCGTATAGCTCAGGGAAAACATTTTGTTAATAAATATTTATCGATGTTTTTGTCAGTTCTCGTTAGGAAGGTCTTGTTTGTTGTACTGTGAAAGGATTGGATCCGTGATACAGTTATAATACTACCAACAACTTAAACCTTGTAACGATGCTCCCGAAAAATGCTCTCAAGGAGTTTCGTTTACTTCTAAATATTATGGTTTTCAGACCAATCACAATTGACTGTAGGGTTACTTATTTAGACGAGATTTTAAGTGAACAAACAATTTTAAAAAGAAATATTTAATGTTGTCTGCCTATCCGTCCAAACTATAGAAAGACTCAAGAGACTAATATTAGTTTAGCAGCCCTAGAAATTTTTCAAAGGATCCTTAGGTGGCTTTTCTTATGTAAGGATATGATCTTTAACAATTTTTTTCTTCAAGGATGGTCAGTTTGATACCCCACATGACTCGAAAAGACTTGATGAGATTCCTTAGTATTAAGTGTGGAAACTGGACTATCGTTGTCGAAATGTGTCAGGGCAGTGTAAGAACAAAAACTAATTATACCACCCATGCGATTCCCAAAATTCATATATTTTATTATTTATTACCAAACAAGGCATATACATGCATATAATGTATCCAGATGCATTAATGAAATTTAACATAACTAAATCGTTCTCAAATTCTAAAATATTAAATCATTTATAAAAATTTAAGAAAATTAAACAGTTCTCAAATTTTAAGATATTAAATCATATATTAATATCCTTTATAGTTTATTGCAATTGAGAGGACAAGACGTTTAAGAGAACGGATTTGATTTGGAGTATAGTGTGCATTTAATGAGTTAAGTGTTTTGCAACATTTATTGATTTGCTCGTTGCCTGCATATTAAGTATGATCTCGCTCTTCCATCAGCATACGCGAGTGACTAGTGGTTCGTAATGTTTCATTCATTTTCATATTTTAAGTTACGTATGGTATGCTAATGGTGCCTCAAGCACGTCAAAAGTGAAGCAGCAGGGTATCATCTATCTGCGGGAGTAGAGAAATGTCATATTTAGAATTTGACATCTTTGTGAATATTATAGTAAAGTTTGGTAGTTTTTAAGATCATATGACCATCTCAGTGCAAATAAGAGAAATTGTTCTAAATAGATTCAATCCAGTCTTTATGCACGTCAAAAACTGGGTTCCATATGAAAGTAGTCGCTTTGGACCTTTGACGGAAGCGCAAATCGTGCATTGACGGCATCAGTCTTCTGCGTCTTCTCGAGCGTGGAGCCAGTGAAACCTTTCCCGCAATTTTGCTAAGGTCTTGTTAACACCAAGGTGGCCCCCTGACAATCCTTCGTGCATCTCCTTAACCCCAACGTGGATTCGGCTTTTGGGAAGCATAGTTTGCATCGTATAGGAGCTGCCATCCGCCGTTTCCCATTTCCACTTGATTACGCCATCGTCCACCTGCAGGGAGCTCCATTGTGCCTAATAACTTTTCAGGGTGGCGCCGTGCATCGAAACGTCCTTCCACTCAGGTCGCCCAGTTGTCATCTTCCATACAAGCAATGGCCCCGTGTCGTCATCGGTTAACTGGGCATTTTGAAGCACCTCCGATGATCAACCTTCATCGAATTCGGTCGTTATCAATCGCAGATCAACGGGCGGTTCCTTTTCTACAATCCATCGGCAATGCTTGCAGTTAGCGGGACATAGACGATGGGATAGGGCATCAGCATTTCCATGAACTCCGCCCTTCCGATGAACAATTTTGTAGTCGTATGATTGCAATCTTTCGATCCATCTCGCAACTTGTCTCTTAGGGTTTCTGAAGTTGAGCAGTCATCTCAGCGATGCATGATCCGTTCGAAGAACGAATTTTTGGCCATAAAGGTACTTAGGGAACTGCTTGCAGTAGTTCCTCTCACTTTTTGAAAGAACTCGACTGTAATACGAGAGGAGTCTTTCTTCGCCATCGATTTGCTGGGAGAGTACAGCTCCAATACCGCCGTTGCTCGCATCAGTGTCAACTACAAACGTTTTTCTGGGTTTCGGATATGAGTGATTCACAAAGCTTCTCGTTCAAAGTTTCAAAGGCTACCTGGCATTGTTCATTCCAGACATACGGACGATTTTTCTCGGTTAGCTGATTGAGACACTTAGCTATTTTGGCAAAGTCTTTGACGAATCTTCAATAGTAGGTTGCCAGACCCAGAAAACTTCGTAGTTGGCGATTGTTCTTTGGTCCTGGCCAGCTTTTCACGGCTTCAATTTTCTCAGGGTCTGCTTTGACCCCTTCTGCTGATACGACGTGTCCCAGGTATTTTACTTCAGCTGCAAAAAGGGTACACATGTCGGGACTTAGTTTCAAATTCGCCAGTCGCAATTAGGAGAACACCTCTTCTAAGTTCCGCACATGCTCTTCGAACGTTCTCTTGATAACAATGATATCATCTAGGTACACCAAGCAGATTTTCCAGGTTATGCCTCGTAGCATGTATTCTATCAGGCATTCGAATGTGGCTGGAGCATTGCAAAGCCCAAATGGCATCAACACAAATTGCCACAATCCGGTCCCAACTGAAAATGCGTACTTCACTTGGTCCTTCTTGTCGATTTCTACCTGCCAGTAGCCACTCTTGAGATCGAATGTAGAAAACTATTTTGCGTCAGCCAAAGTGTCCATGATGTCATCGATGCCTGGAAGTGGGTAACTATCTTTCTTAGTGACGTCGTTAAGCTGCCTATAGTCGACACAAAAACAAGTGCTACCATGTAATGATTTTCTACTTTTCAAGTTCGAACGCGGAACCGACCTCTCATCGGTTCTAGACGTTAAGTCTGAGTAGTGCCAACGGATGGTACCAACAGGTCAACCAATCCGTGCACCGTAACCCATTCACGCGGTGACTGCTTGTCGGCCAGCTAGTTCGGAGAGGATTTCGGTCGCGGGTCTCCGAATGGGTTACGCTCAATTACAATATTTCAGTCACCTGAACATGCCCGTTTTCCAAACGCGTCAACAATTACTCATCCAGAACGGGAAACCTACGTTACGTTAATTCTGGATGTGATCTCTCCACAGATCTCAAATCAAAAACGCTACGAAATCCTATAGGCGCGTTACCGAATCACCGACGCGGTACCGAAAAATATGCTACTCGAAATTAAACCGACGAAAACTACTCTAATGAAATAACGAAACAATCAAAGGTACCGCGTACCGCGCGCGACGCGAAACCGACTTCAGCGGATTTGTCGAAACCCTACCCTCGCGACGGCATACTTACCCTACACTCTCGGTTCCCACTGAAAAAGAACGAGTCACTGAAAAGGAAAGTCGTGGTTAACGTTTTAGCAATTCATATTATTTTCTTAGCCTTATCAATTTAACATTAGTATCAATAAAATGTAATATTTAATCATTATCTTTTTCAAATTTCAAATTTCCTTGCCATTATTAAAAATAAGAGCAAATACAATAATAATATTATAGTATTAAATCGATAAACGTATTAAGAATAATTTATATAAAATACAATAAATGTTTCCTTCTGTTCCGTTTTATTCATTTATACTTTATTTTCATTGAATTCTATACTTTTTAATGTTTTCATTTAAAAATTCTCAAGGGTAAAAATTACGAAGACGATTTCCTTAAAATAGATTTGATAATTATGTTTTCATAATTTTCATCCATTCTCATAACTAGATCTTGTTTTGAATCGGAGTTTATCCCCGTTAAAAATATTAACAATTTTCTCTCTTATAATATGTGTCTGTATAATAATTTCACCAAAAAATATTTCCCTTTATTTTGCTACACGAGAATTTATTTTACTAAAGCGTAAGAAATATTTAAACGCGTTTTGCAATTGTTGAAAAGAACGTGTGTATTTGTAACTACTCAAAGCAAAAACAACAGACAAATTCCCACTTATTAAAAGAAAATTGTCTTAAAAAATGTTCCTATATCTCTAGCAAATTATGCACTTGTTGTTTTTAATTATTTTTACTTCATTCGTTATCAAATCTTTTTTTTTGTCTATAGTATATAAATAGTCAAAGAGACAATATTTGAAATAACAAACACAAAATATGTATATTTCATAAGATACATGCATGGATAATAATCAACCTTATACGAGTAGATATGCTTTTGCAGCCGTATAAAATAAATTCTTTAAAATTACGCAAAAGTAAGATAAAAACAGGAAATCGGAAAAACATTATTGTTCATAATATTAATTGTTTCATTAAAAATAATAACATCATAATAGTATAGTATCGTAGTAATAGTGGGTGTGTGTGTATATGCGAAATAAAAATTAAATTAATTCCTATGTAATAAGTATCAACCCCCATTGAATGGACCTAAAGAATGCTTGCTTCTTCACATCTTCAGCATCCCGCTCCGATGAGCTCAATCTTCTTTCAGGATTCTTGTGAAGCAGCCTACGCATAATTGCAATAACTTCTAATGGTAAAATTCTAGGATATCTGACTTCATCATTTACAATCAAGTCGAACACTTCTTCCTTTTACATATTTGGCCTGGTAGTGACATTTGGTCTGCGAAGAGGTTGCCGCGTTGAAAAGGATATGCGAGCAATCAGTTACGCGTATTATATTGTAATTGAGGCAGATTCGGGACAATAAATTTTACTCTGTATGTCTACACCTTTTCATAGCGGTAAAGGTGAGAAATACAATAACAAATTGAACGAGTCGTCTGTACGTGCGAGCTTCGGAAAACAAATAAGTATCGCGAAATCGTTCTGCCAATATGGCCACTCAGGAAAGTGTTTCGCGACAGGCGACTGCAAAACCTGGCAATGATAAAGCCGATCACAAAGCCAGAATGGATGGTGGACTAACTGGCTGCATCCAATTCGCGCACGCAAAATAAATTTACAAAGTGCCTTTAACTTCTGCCACTGCTGATGGTTTTACAGCACTGCTGCTTTCACCCGCATGGTCACCTTTCGCCTGACTATTATCTTCTGGTGCCTTTCCGCTCACCTAGACAAAATATTGCTAATATTTTCTAAGTCTTTCTTAACTAAACTAACCTCTTTCATGATTGGAGCCTGTTGATCTTCTTGCTGAGTTTGACAGAGTTCCCTGTTCTAGCCTGAGGCAATGTTCCGGTGAATTTCACAAGTGTTCGATGTTCCCTTTGCAGTTTTCTTGAGTACGTTTCGCTCCGACCAAATCCTACACACAAGCGATCGTCAACGAAGGTATGTTAAGAGGTAGAAAAGCACTTGAAACGTTCTAGACAGCACAACCTACGATCACCACAAACAGTTCTTTTGTTTTTCTTCGCCGCCATGTGGCTGTCAAAATCCCAGGTTGTCACCTCGGACAAAACATCTGTGTGTGGAATGGCACGCCATAGGGCGGCAATGTGCCTCTCCAGTTGTCGCCAGTGGCATAGTTTTCTCGATGGCCACGGTGGAGGGGCATTTCCAGATGGCTATGTCTCGAAATGTGCCGGGGTTTGGGATTAATTCTATATTTCGAATATTTATATCCACAGATCTAAATATTTGGACAGAAAAAAAATATTTTCTGCGCAACGATATCCGTACGACAGATGAAGTCCGCTGGCACTTCGAGGACATATCCATCTGGCCGGTTGCAAGGGTTCGGGATCGGAATCACTTCGATTCCCGGGCGTAGGCGTCACATTACAACCATCCTTTTTCTTCACTAGAACTACTGGCGTGGCCCATGGACTGACAGAAGGTTCGATAACACCTTGTTTTTCCATGTCCGAGATCAGTGCGCTCACTTCTCCTTGTTTGGCTATAGGATGACGTCTCGGCGCTTGTCGAAATGGCTTGGCTCCCTGTGCATCTATGACGTGTGTTACCATACTCGTTCGGCTTTGGTCATTCGGGCTTATTGAGAAGATGTCACTGTACTTGGTGACCAGATCAGAGGCTCGCTTGAATAGCTGCACTGGCAATTTGACTTGCTTCAATATTGCAAACGTGGATTCCCAGGCTTGGTCTGAGTATTGCTTTCTTTTCCGATGATGGTCGTGAGTGGCTTCCAAAGAGGTGAGGTTGAAAACAGGCTGGCAGCTGCCGGTGACTTCTCCCGCTTTGATGCTCGTGGTTGGGTCTGCGGTGTTAAGGACTCTAACTAGCACGTATCCGTTCCTTATAGATCTTACAGAGCTTCGTCCTACAGTCAAACTGCGCAATGCGGTCGTCTTCGTTGGCTCTATCAGATAAGATCGGTGGGCTCCAGAATCACCATCAAGCTTGGCCCATACAATGCTTGCGGGAAAATTCAGTGCATCAGTGTTGGTACATACTACTACATTCATCTTGGGAATTTGGACGCTGAGATCCTCCATCAGTACTTCGACATTCTGCCATTTCAATACCCGTTTGCCCAAATCCAACGGAATCACGTATGGTCGCGGAAAATCCATTCCGAAAATGCAGTCATCCATAATGTTCGCGACCAGAAAATTATGTCGGAACACAAGGTTCTCCAACTGTATCTGGAGGTAGACCTCTCCATGAACAGGTGCAGTTTCTTCCGTAGCTGTCCGTAGTGAGAAAATTCTGCTGTTGTGAAGTTGTTGCTGTCTCACTAGGTCTGGTCGGATAATCATTCGGGTTGCACCAGTGTCGATTGTTATGGTGCAATGTTCTCCGTCAACTTGACCTAGAAGGCGATGTAGTCTTGACACGGTGATGGTAGTGCTGGGGACGTCACTCCTCCTAGCCAACCTTTGCCTCACGAAGTTGATCCACTTAAGTTTGAAGGGCTTCCATTCTGGGCTCCTGACTCGATCTGGATCTCCTCCAGCCTGGAGAATAGCTCGATTTTCTTCGCTTCTTGCAGTCTCTTTGCAGGTGCCCCTTCTCTCTGCAATTCCAGCATCTAGGCGCACCATTAACATGCGAGTCTCACTCAATTTAAACGCGCTCACACCTGCACTCGTCTGTCACTCGCTCGTTAACCTGGGTGGTACGAGTCACATTTTTCGCTGCCTCAAAGTTCAGACTATAAGCCATTGCGTCCTTAACTGTTTGCTTTTGGGCTAAATGCACGGCTTGTTGCAATTCTTGGTCTTTTAATGCACTGATGAATGTTTCTGTTGCTACGTCATCTTGGTGTTCTGGGTCGTACGCTGGGTAAGCCAAAAGTGCCAGTAACTCAATGTCTTGGGCTAGTTGCTGTAAAGTTTCGCCAGACTTTTGCATCCGATGCCATAGCTGTGACCAATAAATCTGCTTTAGATGATCGTCTCCATAACACATGTCGAGCGCATTCATTATAGCAGCCGGGTTTGAGTGCAACTCCACGGGGATCGTCTGCAGTGCAGTTGCTCGTTTCTGCTCAATCCAGTGATTTGACCTAGCGGCAGCTTCAAACTGGGTTTTGTATATACTCCAGACCGTTTGCCCATCGAATATTGGTGCTTACACATTTCTGGATGTGCTCTGTGCTGCGGTTATAAGCAGGGCCGGTGAGGTGGTTACTATTGCCTTCACTGCTTCCAGTTCCTTTTTCATGTTTTCCATCTGATGGTTGATTCTCTCCTCGACCTGGTTGATCTTTTTCTCGGCAGCTGGGCCTCTTAGAGCAAGAATTAGTGCAGTTGCTCGTTCCTGCTCATTCCAGTGGATTGACGTAGCGGCAGCTTCAAACTGGGTTTTGTAAATACTCCAGACCGTTTGCCCATCGAATATTGGTGCTTGCACATTTCGGGATGTGCTCTGCGCTGCGGTTATAAGCAGGGCTGGTGAGGTGGTTACTATTGCCTTCGCTGCTTCCAGTTCCTTTTTCAAGTTTTCCATCTCATGGTTGATTCTCTCCTCGACCTGGCTGATCTTTTCCTCGACCTGGCTAACCTTTTCCTTGACCTGGTAAACCTTCTCCTCGACCTGGTCAACCTTTTCCTCGACGCCTTTAATTTGTTTGTTCAGATGACCGAGTTCCGCTTTTATTTCAGTTGACTGTTTCTTCAGCTTCTGTGTGATGTGATTTCGATCGCTTGTTCGTCCAGCTTCTGTTCTAGCTTCGCAGTTAAACTGGATGTCTGTTCATTTAGCTTCGCAGTTAAATTCGATGACTGTTGTCGCTGCTCTTGCTGCATCAGCATCAACATTTGCAGCAGCGCATTTTCTGGTTCCTTTGTTTTTGGCGTTTCTGCGTCTCCCTTAAGCTCCGCGATAGTAAATTCATTTATTTTCAAATTTTAGCTTCGTGGTTATTATTTATTTTTACTATTTCATCTTTTATTTATTTTTCCACTAGTTTCCACGTTACATTGCACTATTGTGCATTTTTCTTTCTATTTTTTATGTTTAAAAGTTTTTCACTTTCAAAATTTTCTTTCTCACTTCTCGACACCACTGTCGCGTGGTATGGTTCCCGGCCAATAATGTTAATATTCCGGGAAAATGAAAACAGAATGTCTTTTTCAATTAAGCTTGAAAGAGTTTATTTAATTACTTAAAAATGCACAATCACTTATCTAACTATTTCACAATTTTAATTTTCACTACTTAAAGTCTAACTTCCGCTTGTCAATAAATTTCTATCGCAATTGTCTTCTAAAATCACTTCATTATTACTTGATTGCTTTTCAATTCGCACTCCACACACTATCGCAGTTTTCACTATCGCAGTTGAATGAATCCCCCCATTCATTCTGCTCACCTTTATATAGGGTCTCTAGTCATTCAACCCAGTTCTCGTACATTGGTGAATTAGCGAGAACATTCGAGCAGCGTAATGAATGGAGCAGTGACTCACTTTCAGGTGTTGATCATGCTTGGTGGGTTTTCGAGTACGTTCGTTTTGTTGATCATGATTAATGGGTTTTCAAGTACGTTTGTTTTGTTGATCATGATCTTCTTAACGATTGTGAAAATATTTGCGACAGTAACTCGCAAAATTATCCGGGCATGTAACAATATTATAAGTAAGTATGGGAAGTTGTAATATAGGTATTACACCTCCAACCTTTTTTTATGAAACTTAGATATGAATTTATGCATATATAAGTTGAATCAAATAACATTTCTTATCAGGTAAATTATCATTAATTTAAATTGTGTTTTTTTTAAGACATGTTTAACGTTTTCATTCCATTCGTGAATTCTATTTTACAAAGTATTTATTTTTGACTATACTATGTATAAAGTTTAACGTCATTTTTATGTAAATATTTTGATTTTCCATCTAATTCTGTAAGGATATTGCTATTTTATATGTCTAGGACTTCGTAAGGACCTTTATATGGTTTTTGATGCTTCTTACGGTTCTCTTGTCTTAATAAAATTAAATCTCCAATATTTAAGTTAATAGGATTTGTATACTTTTGATTACTCACGCGTTTAGTTTTTACTGTTTCTATGGTACTGCGTGCTTTCAGTAGCGATGTCCTCAATCTCATTCTTAGTTCATTCGCGTAATGATCTAAATCATAGATCTTGTCATTATCTTTAACTATCTCGTTGGAAAAACATGGAAGTTTTCCAAATATAAGTTCATATGGAGTATATTCCGTGTCGACATGAGGTGTTGTATAGTATTGTAAGCAAATGCGTTAAGTACTCGATAATTGCGTTCGACTGTTCCTAAGGTTTGGTGATGGTAAGGAGTTGAGAAGATCTGCTCAATGTGAAGTAATTTATATATTTCAGATATGAGTTTGTTTGAGAATTCAGTTCCCAAATCCGTTTTTAACTTACTAAAATGTCCAAATTTTAAAACAAATTAATTAACTAAACCTACTGCTATAGTATTTACTTCTTTATTTCCTATGGGAAATGCTACTACGAATTTTGTTAATTCACACTGTAGTGTCAATATATATCTGTCACCCTTAGATATGTGAAGTGGACCTAGTTTGTCTACTTCTATCGTTTGAAAGCTCGCAGATGGCGTATCTGTTTTCAGCATTTTTTCAGTTGTGTGTCTAACTTGCTTGCTCATGCGACAAGTTTTACAACCATTTACATACTCTTTGACCATATTATTCCAACAAAACTTTTTTTACTTGAGTAACGTCTTGCGTACTCCAAAATGATCTCCATGAGGTGTATCGTGATACTTCTCAATCAATTTCTTTTGTTTTTGTGCATTATCCCTATTTTGGGTGGCTTGTAAATTAATATTTTCAACTTCGTACTCGTATTTCCTTGTTGCAACGTATCAAAGATATTTTTGAATTTGTTTTGTGTATATAATTTTCTTTATTAAAATGTATACGGTACAGAGGCTTTATAATATAGTAGGTGTTCTGACAAAGTCATTTCACCATCGTTTGAAAATTACTTAAAACTATTACAGTTAGCTAGAGGAAAATTTAGGCAAAAACCTCTACTGAACTTATACTAGCTTAACGTAGCTTAACTATCTACTAATAACTAGCTAAAATCTATGAGGCTAGGTTACGGCCAAAAGATAGGTGGTAGCAACTGCTGATTTAAAATTCACCAGGGCATGAATTAGCGGATTCAGCGAGTCATTTGCTATCGCGACTTAAATATTTCATCATCTTCACATAAAGAGAGTTCACTGATATTTTTTCGCCTGGTGAATTCCACCAGCTTTTCTAATATTGAAACGAAACCCAAATAAGACTTACCGCTGTTGCTCTCTTCTGAACGTTTATCAGCACTTTTTGCTATGAGCTTGGCATTGGCATAGTTTTTATTACGCACTTTGTTATTTCCATTATATGTACCATGCAACATTATGAATTCTAGTTTTGGTATACCAGTAATATCAGACAGACTTATGCAATCCCAACAATAGAGTTGATCAAATTCTATTTCGGTGTGGGTGCAACCATTGTCGACTTTCTTTTCATTCTTTGTATTCTTTACCATGCCCCTGGTTACAACTAGGAACTTTCGTTTAAAACTTTCATCATGATTTGAGTATGTCTGAATCCAATTCGATTCTAGATAAGGCGTCCGCATTGGTATTCATGCTGCCCTTCTTATAAACTATCGTGAAGTCATAGTCGGATAAATCTACACGTATCCTCGTTAATTTTGAAGATGGATTCTTGTGACTAAACAGCAATACAAGTGGTCTATGGTTAGTTACCACTACGAGTCTTCTACCGTAAAGGAAAGGCCTAAAGAAATTTATCGCCCAATGTATTGCTAGTAATTCTTTCTCAATAGTTGGTTTGTTAATATCATGTTTTGCTAACGATTTGCTAGCATAATATATCGCTAACTCATTATCTATTTCACCTTATGACAGAACTGCTCCTAATGCATAATTAGATGCGTTTGTGGTGAGAATAAATGGTTTTTCGGAATTCGGGTATTGCAAGATAGGTGGTTCAATGAGTTTTGCTTTGAAGGTCTCATAAGCTTTTTGACGATCTTCAGTCCAATTGAAAGTAACATTTTTCTTCAGCAGAGAATTAAGACATTTGGCGGTTTCTGCAAAATTTGGGATGAATCGCCTGTAATAATTACAGAAAGCTAGAAATCTCCGTATTTCATCCACATTCCGTGGTACTTGGTTGTTTTTGATGATCTCGTACTTTGATGGGTCATATTTGACGCCTTTACCTGTGATTAAATGCCCTAAGTACACTACTTCCGATCTCAGAAATTCACATTTTGCAGGATTTAACTTTAAATTGTGTTTACGCAGCCTACTTAATACCTTGCTAAGATTGTCGTTATGATGCTAAATACTGCATCCAAATACTATAATGTCGTCGACATATAAGAAAGCTTCATGACTCAAACCACTTAATGCAATAGTTAACATTCGTTGAAAACTGTTAGATGAAATTTTCAAACCAAACGGTAATCTTTTAAATTGATAATGACCATCGTTTGTAGAGAATGCTGTTAGTGGCCTAGACTCTTTCTCAAGTTCAATGTGATGAAAACAGCTAGTCGTATTCAAAGTAGAGAAATACTTTGCTCTTCCAAGCTTGTCCAAAACGTCTTTGAGTCCTGTCAATGAAATTTGTCGTTAACGATTTTATAGTTAAGTTTGCGGAAATTTTCCACCCATCGCCATTTCTGCTCTCCATCAATTGACCTCTTTGGCACCAGCGGTGAGTTATAAGGGCTAACCGACGGCTCTATGATGTCATTCGAATCCAAGTCTTTAAGCTGTTGCAGAATTTCCTCGTTTTAGCTTGAGGCCACCTATAATTTTAATATATACCGGGTTTTGGTCGATTGTTTGCAGACGTTGTTTGTAAAAGTTGTTCGCGGTTAATTGCTCTCCCTCTAGATAGAAAAACTTGAAATTCTCGAATTATGGTCAATAAATTCTTCATGTATGGTTTTTCCAAGTTATTTTTGTTTATCGTTCCTAATAATATTTCGAAACGTTTAATTATATTAAACAAAATTTAGGGTTATCCATTTTACGCTTGGGAAAGTGAAGCTAAAGAAAACACATAAAATATCCAGATGGAAACAAAATTTTTTATTCAATATAAAGACTAAACCTTGCCATTATACATTAAATACAACATCATTCAAATGTCCTCCACGGAACCTTTTACAGGCCTCAATCCTTTTGAGGTAATTTTCAATGACTTTTCGGCACATTTCTGGCAATATCTCGGCCACAACTTCACGAACATTGGTTTTCAATTGCTCAAGATTTTGAGGATCGTTTGCGTAACCACAATCTTTTGCATAGCTCCATAAAAAGAAATCCAAAGGTGTTAGGTCGCAGGATCTTGCGGGCCGATTGACATCAATCAATCTCGAAACTACGCGTCTTGAAAATTTCTCTTGCAAAAGTGCTCGATTGGCCTGTGTTGTGTGGTTTGTAGCTCCATCTTGTTGGAACCACATGTTCTTCAGATCATAATCTTCAATTTCTCTCCAAAAATAATCGGTTAACATCCATCCATAGCGGTCAGAATTGACTTTAATGGATCTCCCTTGATTGTTTTCATAAAATACGGGCCAATAACACCACCAGACCATAATGCACACCAAACGGTCACTTTTTCCGAATGCAAAGACCTTTTTGCGATCGCTTTGAGAGCCCCATATGCGGCAATTCTGTTTATTTACGTAACCATTGAGCGAAAAATGAGCCTCATCACTGAAGAAAATTTTGTTCGAAAAATCGTTATCAATGGCTTTTTGTTCAATCACCCAATTCACATACATTCTGCGTTGTGTATGGTCTTGAGGCTTAAGTTCTTGAGTGATTTGGATTTTCAACGGTAGGAAATGCAAATCTAAATGCAAAATCCGCCGCAGTGAGCCGTAAGACAAGCCCAAATGTTGAGCACGTCGAGGAATCGACAGTTTCGGGTCTTCCTCCACACTTTGGGTAACGGTAGCGATATTTTCAGCGGGACGAATGTTGTGATGATGCACAGGCCTTGCAGTATCAATAACCAATCCAGTCTCTTCAAATTTTCTTACTTCGTTCGAAATTGTTTGCTGTGTAGCCCTAAATGTTGATACAGCAGAAACACCATATTTATAATAAAATTTAAAAATTTTAACGTGTTCATTGACTTATTTCTAAATGGCAAACCTTCAGCTAAAAAAAACACGCTTTGAATGACATTTAATTTTGAAAAATGTCAAATAGCAGGGTTATACGTTCCCTACCACGAAATGAATAGCCCCTTAGTTCATGTTTGTGGTCAATTTTGCACATATGTTTGACTAGCACATCTCTTCTCAAGATACCATCCGTGATTATCGGAAATTTTTCGGTCACGAAATGAAATGAATGTTTTAGTTCATGTTCCCCAATCTGTAAATCTAAGTCTAAAGTCCCTAATGAACTAGTAACCTCTTCAGTTATCCCTGAGGGTTTAATTTTTTAATTAGATCTAATCTCATATTCTACATTTGTATGTATGAACATTGTATTTACAAAAAGACACGACAGCCCCCGTGTCTACCATAAACTTGAGGTTTCTACCTGCATTAAGGCAATAAATTGTAACAAAATTTGCGCAGGTCTTTGTAATCCTATAAATTTTGTGTTTTACACCGGGGGGTTGTCCTGTATATCCTCGACCTCGCCGGTTACTTGGCAGTTTCCTTGATCCAAGACAACATTTACGTATCTCCTGTTGCTTCGGTTCCGGTTGTTTTTGTAATTTTCATGTCTATAACCTGAATCATTGTTTCCTCTGTAATTTCCGTTGTTAGAACCTCTACCGTTATTGTAATTTCTAACCCGTTGATTATAACTATTCCCTTGACTATAGTTATTCTTGCTGTTATAATTATCAGTCCTATCATTCCTATCGTTATTGCTGTTCCTATAATTACTATTGACCGTATCGTTATCGTTGTTCCTATAGTTATGTATATCATCACGACATTTTTCGCTATTCTTTCTTTGGTTATTAGCATTAAAATGCATCACACTTGTGACCGATGGCGGTTCAAAATTCTCTTATTCCAAGACCAATGAAATAGATTCACCAAAGCTCTATGGTCTAGACGAAAAAACAGTTCTTCTCAACTGATCATTCAGACCGTTTGTAAATATAGTGGGTGCATAACTGTCATTCAAGCGAGATATAATCTTCTTCTCAGCGGCTGTTGCTGAACTACCTTATTCCTGAATTCGTAGTTGGTTCAATTCACAAATTAAGGAAGTAATTTTGTCCTTATAGACAAAGACTGTTGATTTCTTCTGTACCGTATTGCTAAGCTGGGTAAACAATTGAGGTATTGCCTTGTTGCTCTTAAATGTACACAACAGAACATGTTATAGGTTTTCAAATGAGACAATGTCACTGTTGGTAATCGAAAGTTTAACAGATGCGCGCAGCTTAACGTTTTTTACAAAATCTATCAACAATACTTTATCAGCTACTGTAAATGATGAATTTAAAAGTTCTACAATCTTATGGAATGATTCTAATTCTTTATGTTTGCCCTCAAAGACGGGAATAACCTTTAATGCAGTTTCTAACGAAAATTCTGCCATTCTGAATTTTTCCTCCAAGTTCGGGATGCTACTTTCTGAGTCTACTACAATAACTTCTGCGTCTGAAATTTTGATATCCTGACCAGTGTATCCTTGTTGCGTTAACTGAAGCCAAAGTTCTCTCTCTAGAGTAACAGCTTCTGTCCGAAGATTTAACTTTAAATCTAAGAGATTCAAGTCGCTCTCTGAAATATCAGATAATAAAGAATTAAACGATTCCGTCTGTTTTTTTCAAAACATCAAGTTTTTCACAAAGAGTTTCAACAGTATACAAATTCTTCCCGTTTTTCTTTAAGTTCCTCAGGGTCCTTTCGTTGTCATCAACAGTATCTTTTATCTTGTCCATAAGCTAAACTGATCAAACAGAACGATAGCTTGGATATAAAATGCAGGGATTTATTAGGAAAGAAAATACTCTTAATTATTATTAGTACACATTTAAGATTCTATTAACTCTCTTAACGACATATTTTTCATTATATTTATCGTACATTAAGAATAAAACTATCGCTGCCAGAAAAACTATTGAAGTGGTAATAGTTTGCCGGTAATCTTCTACAATTCAACGTTCTTCTTTGTTGAACACTTGTTGCCCATCTTAACCTTCCAGCGGGCGCGTGGGCGGCAATTTGGCCGCCTTTTTAAATAAACACATAAATGATTGCCCATAAGCCAGCGAAGCACAGCGAGGCCCATAGGTACGCTTTAATAAGCACATAAGACAACAAATGGCATGTCAGAAATATTTTTTCCACGCGATCGCCCTGTGTCAGTCAGTTCCAAAGTTGAGTGTGTCAGGTCAGCAGTGTTAAGGCGGCCAGATTGCCGCAACGCGCCTTTTTGTGAACAATTTTTTTCTTGTCGTCCAACCAAAATGTTAGTACCTAAATTTCCAATTATATTGCATATTTACTGTAGTTTTACGAATGGTCGTAGCTAATTTTACAAAGTGTTGTTTTTAATATTTTTTCTGAAGTTCAAACAAAAAAATCTATTATGAGCATTTCCTCTCATACAGGAAACGTTACAGCAGGCCGGAAGATATTCTTCGAATTCTCCGAGAATTGGAGGAGGAGGAGAAGGCACAAGGCGAAATCGAAGAAAATGATGAGGATTCCGACGATGCAGATTACGAGCATGAGGAAATTGAGAGAAACGAGCATGACTGTGACTCTGAAATTGAACTGGATAGAGGAATTGAGGAGACTTTGGATGTTGGTGAGAGCTTTCGATTTTTTATTGGGAAAGATCAAGAAACGTTGTGGGCAAGTGAACCAATTGTAGGTATTACAAAAGCCAAAGCAAAAAATGTGGTGAAAGTTTTTCCAGGCCCTAAAGCGGCTGCTTGTAACTGTTATACAGAAATTGACTGTTTCTCAGCTATAATGTCCCCTGATATGATTGATGACATAGTCCGCTATACTAACATCTACATTCAGAGAAAAAAACAACTAGTTCTGAAAGCAGAGAGAAAGATTTTAGATGGACTGACAAAATAGAAATTCTATCTTTTTTTGGGTCCTTATTTTTATTGGCAGTGAAGAGGGGCAACCGTACCAATCTGGCTGAATATTTTACTACAAATGGCACTGGTTTTACGATCTTACGAGCAAACTTTATCGAAAGACGTTTCCGATTCCTGATGAGGTGCATACGGTTCGATGATGTAAATACACGACCCCAACGAGCGAATACAGACAAGCTGGCCCCAGTTCGACAAATTTTGAACAAATTTATTAGAAATTGCCAACAGTCCTATTCTCCTGGCGAGTTTCTGACCGTTGATGAAATGCTCGTTGCTTACAGAGGCCGCTGCAGCTTCTTACAGTACATGGATAAAAAGCCTGATAAATACGGGATAAAAATATACGCCTTATGCGATGCTCGAACTTTCTACACATATAATGTAGAGATCTACTGTGGAAAGCAAACGGCGGGCCCCTACGCTTCTACAAATAAGCCTTATGACATCGTCACCAGATTGACAAGGCCAGTAATAAAAACAAATAGAAATATTACCACGGACAACTTCTTTAGTAGCTATCCTTTAGCAATAGATTTGTTAAAGAATGGATTGACCTTTTTGGGTACGCTCAAAAAAAACAAAAGAGAAATTCCTCCGGAGTTCATAATAGGAAATCGTAGGATGGTACCGGGGAGTTACAAGTTTGGTGCTCAACCTGACGTCACTTTAGTCTCCATGGTGACTAAGAAACACAAAGCTGTGCTTTTTCTGTCTACTATGCATGATAGTAACTTAGCTGATGAAGAAACTGGCAAGCCTTATCAGGTACTTGATAACAATGCCACAAAAAGTGGAGTGGACACCGTGGATCTCATGTGTTCGAGGGCTTCCACTTCCAGAACAACTCGGAGGTGGCCAATGGTGGTGTTTTACTGACTACTTGATGTAGCAGGGATAAATTCCTACAAACTTTTCGGGGCCAATAATCCTAACAGTAAGATTGTTAGAAGAACATACTTGTACAACTTAAGCATGTCACTCATGGAGGAAAATTTGAAGTACAGGGCCACAATAAATACCCTTCCACGAGAAATACAGTGCTTTTTAGAGCAGTACAAAGAAGCTACTCCACCGGATCGACCAGAGGGTACTATAAGCACGAAAAGGTCTATATGCTATTTATGCGGTAGCAAGAAAAACAATGGGACGTCCTTGTCCTGTTACAAATGTGGACGATTCGTGTGCAAAAAAACACTCATTGGTGGTAGTTTCATGTAATTCGTGTGCAGAACATGAAGAACATCATGAAAATGTGTAATTTCACAAGCATTAGAATGACCTTGCATATGTACAGAATAAATTGTTTATCTAGTTCATAAGATCATTTTCCTATCGTTCATATTGAATTCCTTTATTTTTTATAAGCCAATTAAATTTGTATTTTTATTGACGCTATCAGATAAAAAAGAAAGGCAAAAGATGGCTGAACTACTGTCTATCAATAGTCAGGAATTTTGTTCCAATAAAATTGATAAATAAACAATTTAAAAATATATGTACTATGAAGCTGGTGCTTTCCTAATATATCTGTTAAAAAAAAACAACGATAAGTAATATAAATACGCATTTACATACATGAAAACAGAACGAGCTCTGAGGCGGCCAAAATGCCGCCACGCGCCCGCTGTTGTGAGTTTCAACCACGCGCTCGCCGGAAGGTTAATGATGTTTCCAATATTCTGGTCGTAAATTATACAGTTGTCGCTGCAAAAGTTTCTTTGATTCGCGATGTGTTAATTTAATTACACGGTACAACTCCACACGGGCTTTCTACAATTTCATTTTGATTCCTCCCCTTGCACGCCTTTTTTTGGTATCACCGCCAAGCCCTTCTGTTTAAGCCGTTTTAGAAATTTCTCCAGATGTCGAGGTTTTAGGCTGACATGCTACAAATCCTCAATTTTTGTAGGGATGTATATTAGCGCAACGTTGCTTAAGGATGATTTTGGCACGTACTCTAACTCCTTCTCTGCCAAATTGCAACATCTATCAAAAATTGCATCGAAGTTGTCTTCCGGGTGCAGGTCCGGAAAATCCTCGTATAATTTTTTTGACGCCTCTGTCGTTAAAATTTTCGGTCCCTCAGCATTGTTCACAGGATCGCCTTCAAATGAGATAGCTGTGTTGTCCTCTTTCGAGCTATATTAATGTCAAATTAATTGAAGAAGTCTACCAGTAAATAAGTTACTAATTACCTATACATCGGATTGCTCGGCAGATAGAGCGGCGAGGAACGACGCCATTATTGCTATAGTCAAGCGAAAAATTACCTTCGCGACTTTTAGATTCTTAGTACCAATGAAACGACTTTCAAGAATACTTTAAACAGAAAGTCATTTATTTAAATTTACTTAATCTATTTATACTACAATTTAACAATCGTCAACAACAATAAACAAGTTGAGTAAGCAGGAGAGTGCTCCTACCAGAAGGTCTTTGTAAACATCCTAGGGTTAGAAGCAAGTTTTCTAATGGCGTGAATCGATTACTTGAATTTATACAAAAGATGCACAGTTTCTTTCATAAGCACAGTGCAGCCGCCATTTCGATCTAGCTTAAATGATTTTTCTGGACGCTAGGCCGATTGAACATGTTCAAGTTAAACACTATTCCTTAAATTTTCATGAAAATTGAAAGAAAATAAAAGTGCCTAAGTCAATTTTAAGTATATATATATATATATATATATATATATATATATATATATATATATATATATATATATATATATATTTATATATATATATATATATATATATATATATATATATATATATATATATATATATATATATATATATATATATATATATATATATTTATATATATATATATATATATATATATATATATATATATATATATATAAAGGGTTTTCCAATAAGAGGTGTTATTTTGAATAGATCTTGTGATTTAACACCTTGCGAATTCTTCCTTTGGAGCCACGTGATAGAGAAGGCCTACGTCAATACCCCAGCGTCGATTCAAGATCTCAAAGATGAAATTCGTGAGGCTATCCAGGACATAGGGTAGCCACTTTGCGATTTGGTTATGGAAAATTTCATGAAGAGGATATGGTCCTGTAAGCGTGTCGTAGTGGTTATTTCCCTGATGTTAGTTTTTGCTATTAACGGCATATATTCTTCTTTACAATAAAATAAACATCCGATCATTTATATTGAAAAATGGCATTTTTCTTTTAATATTAATATAACACCTCTTATTGGAAAACCCTATATCAACCATAAACACGTGTTATTGTTGTTGTAATTCCATATAATTGAAATGGCTATAACTCACTTGATTATGATGTGATCTCTATTAATTTTTGTGAACATATATACCTTATGTTACTCTATATAATTGCAAAATTCCAAGACGTTTAAAGGTACCGTTTTGATTTTATGGGCAAAAATGTAAAATCTACAAATCATACTATTATTAACAAAGTTGAGCGAATTTCGATTTCTAAGATATTTGTTGCCCTTTTGCTCATATAGGCCCACGTTTGTGAGAATTTCTAGATTTTCCGGCTGAAAGGTGTCCAATCGCGAGGGGGGCACAAATTGTGGGTACATTTTGCCTTCCCCTGGACCCCCTAGTTCATAAAATGATTTTTTTTATTTCAGATTCTAAAATATCTAATCAAGAACTTTCATTTGATACCCAACTCGACTACCTTTGATAAAAAAATTTTTTTAGGGGCCAATTCGTTATTAGGGGGGACCCCCTAAAAAAATTTTAAATTTTTGTTAAGGCCTTAACTTTTGAGAGACCATCACTTCTGACCTTTTCACAAAGTTTGAGCATTCTAGCTTCTATAGTTTCTGAGGAAATTAGCTGTGACGCACGGACAGACGGACAGACAGGTCCCGAAACTAGTAGGTCTTCGTAAAAAAATTTTTTACAAAAACCTAAAAACTTAATTAATTTTCAATATACATTTCTCACCCTCATTAATTACTCTCTGCAAAATATCCAGCGGTGTCACATGGTTTATTTATGACCCAATAAATTCTACATTCTACTCTACTCTGACCTACTACCTTTAAATTACACTTGACCAATTCTTATTTACAAACATTAAGCGTATTGACCACACACTCACGTGATGCACCTAAATTACCGGAAATATGAATCCGCACATGAAAACGGAAGTGTGCCCGATAATTTATTGTTTTCATTGATGAGTACTTGGTACGCATATGTACATATGAAGTCACGTAGATACTTATCGTTTAAGAATAATAAGATTCTACATGTGAATGCATGGAATGTTTGTATGTAGGTTTGTAGCAAGCATTTCATATGAAGGAAATGCATTGTATTATTAAAACAAAGGTGAGTAATGAATAAAATTGGAAAAGGTGAGTAAGGTAAATAGATAATATGAAATTGTAATATAGGTATGATGGATATTATAGGTAAGTATAGGAAGTTGTAATATACGAGTAGGTATACCAGTTGAACAGTCAACTTATTGATACCTTTGTAGACCTTTTTATAGCATACCAATTTTAGCATTTTCAAGCGAAAATTAACAAAAGGAGGATCAATAATATTTCCCTTAAAAAAAAAAAACACTTCATTATTCAACATGCTAACATAAATATACCTTTTCGAGTTGTGCTAACTAGTATCACCAGAAATGGACCCACAATCGGTCAAAAGAGCGCATTTCAACAGCTATTTTTGAATGTTTTTAGCCTTTTGAAACTATAAATTCAGTGGCAATCATATGAATACTAATTTAAAAACAATATAATCAAAAACAAAATTCCATTGATTCACCGTATGTATGTACTTTTGCAGTTCTTACGCAGCAATTACATTAATTTGAACACCCCGAAAACGCATTACTGCCCTGACCACTTCGTACAATTGCATATTCCTTGACCCCCGAAAATACATCTGCGATTCACCAACTACATTCAAATACATTCGGAAAACTACTCTTATCGGGAAAAAATCCTTTCAGTCTGGCTCCTCTTCGAATTAAATCGTCACTCGACTACCATCCTCGTGCAGACAAAATGACAGGACCTACAACTGACTTCGCATTCACTGTCGACAATTTAATTCTGGCACTTATCCAAAATCATCCGAAAACAGTCGAATCGCATGCCAAAAAGCCTTTTTTAATAATTTTATTCGTCTGTCTGTTTATTAACGGCTATTCCACATGATTTATGGACATTCTGCCCAAGTCCTTTCCACTTTTGTCCGGAACGCTTGCTAGGACATGGTTTTTCGCCGGAAGCATGAAACGCTTTCTATCTCACACTCACTCGCTTGCCTGAGTGTCCTACGGGCATTGGCGGGATGCTTGCCAGGCATTGCCATAAAATTAAATTAAATAGGAACATTTCTGCTTAATGGCATGTTATTATGGCGGAGACTATTTAGCAGAATAATATGCTGAATCTTTCGAGTCGTTTTCTTTTCTCGGAAAATTAAAACCCGGCCATGTCTTGGGGCCTTCATTTCCATAAGTTTAGGGATTAGCCAATTTAGGAATGATTCTTGACTTTAGTTGTAAAAGGAGAGGATTTACGGCACGAAACGATAAAGTTTCCAACCAAGGCCATTCTGTGGAATGTTTTTGTTAAAGTGGTTTGTTGAACTTCTAAAGTATGATCATTGCGGAAGTGATGTGGTTGATGGAAATCACTTTGTTCTCGGAAGTTACATAAGACATCATCTTAGAGGGAATTTATGCCCACCAAGACTTATATTTACCTGATAATCAATTATTCTCCATGCAGGGACTTTAATTGCAATTACTTGAAATGATATAAAAATATACGTGAAGAGAACAGTCTCTACCAACAGAAAAAAAGGAACTATATAACTCCTCTTTTGCATATTCTGTCCACTCTGCGCTCTGCAGGATCTCCTCACCATGGATGCTTTTTTGCTGACTGAACAAACTTTTTGTCCGTTGCGTGGATTATCCTGGTTTCTAGTCAAACGACAGTGCATCGAGTGCAGGATATTTGCTTAGTGTTTATTCGCTTAATACTTAATTTAATTTTGTCACAGCAGTATATATTCAATTAGGATGTGAAATCATTCCTTTGATACGACAAACCACACTCCAGCACGTTCCTGTTTGCAATCTCCAAACTTAGCATTGTTCCGTATGCAAGGACGTTGGGTGGGAAGGTTTGAAGCTTAGCTAAGCCTCTAAATAAATAAACGCTATCAAGTGCACTTGGCACGAAGCCCTAGTTCGAAATAGGAAACTAGTTTTCCACAAATGCATACGTGTAGTACTTCATATAAACAATGAACCAAGAGTACTTGAACATTATCTCCTACAATGGAATTTAATTAAATGGGAACCAAATAAAATAAATTATCTACGGGTAATGCCATGACTAGATGCAGATACGCACACCAACACACACACACACACATCGAGTCTCAATGACAATTTCGCCGGTGCTGGCACACATATGGTGAAATGTTTAGTTTCATTTTAATTACTGCTGTTAAGGGTTTCTGCCGAAGAATGGTGTTTGCTTGTAAATTTTATTTTGGCCATAAATTCGAGGTTTTAGTTTCCAGTTTTAGTTATTTGAAAGCCATGACATTTCATTCGGTTTATTTGCCAAATTTTCCATCGCTCTAATTGGCAATGGTAGAATTTCATGCTTGAGTTTGCTTATTTGAGAATTGCATGAAATTCTTTTGAAAATTTACGGTAATATTTAAAAGAAAAATATTAAAGTATTTATTGCATTTTGTAACCAGTCACATTAAATAATTTTATTACAATATAACTCGCTCTCTAAAATAAAATTAGCAAATTTTTACCGAATGTGTTCAGTATGGCATAATCTGACTCAAAGATTGGTGAATTAAAGTAAAATTAGTAAAATTTGTATAAGATAACAAACAAGTAACGCTACGAAGACCGTGGCAGAACAGGTGATCGGACATCAAGCCCGTCACAAGAGAAATGATTGGTTCAATACTGAATGCCAGAATACGCTAGACAAAAAGAATCGGGCGTACAAAGAATACGTAGCTAGGAAAACCAGGGAGAACACTACGAAAATATTAGTATAGTAGTGAATAAGATAATTAGAACTAAGAAAAGAAAATACTATGATGACTACTTGACAAGCATACTGTCGCGTGTTTTCCGTTCGCGGCCAATAATTTTAACGTTCCGGGAAAGTGAAAACGCAATGTCTTTTAATTTAAGTTAAAAGAGTTTATTTAATTCAAGAAAATGCACAATAATCAGTTTACACTTTCACTAATTTTAATTTTCACTATTAAAATTAAAATCTAACACTTGTCCATAAATTTTTTTTATCGCAATTGTCTTCTAAATTACTTCACTATTACGAAACACATTTCGCACTCAAACAATCAATTGTCTTTACTTCGCGTTCCACTATATCGCAGTTTTCTTATCGCGGTCGAATGAATGATCCCCCCATTCATTCAGCTCGCCTTTATATAGGGTCTCTAAGTATTCACCCATTTCCCGCATATTGGCGAACGTTCTACCGAGAGGTACCTGGTAGGTTCGAGCAAATTCATGAATGGAGTGACGTCGCTTGCAGATGTTGATTATGCTTGTTGAATTTACTCGCGGGTTCGAGTAAATTCATTTGTTGACGTTCTTAATAATGATGAAAATAATTGCGACAGTAGCTCGCAGAATTATTTGTACATGCTACGGTAGTTGCTTCCTGGTTGGGAATGGGGTAGACCTCGGGCCACTTGCTGAAATAATCGGCTACAACCAGCGTATATCGATTTCCCCAATCGGATTCAGGAAAGGGTCCTGCGATGTCAACAGCAATCCTTTCGAATGGCACGCCTACGTTATAGGTTTGCATTTGTCCTCTCAGTCGTCGCTTTGGGCCTTTGACGGAAGCGCAAATTGTGCATCTGCGACACCAGTCCTCTACGTCTTCTCGAGCGTGGAGCCAGTAGAACCGTTCCCGCAATTTCGCTAAGGTCTTGTTAACACCAAGGTGGCCTCCCGAGGATCCTTCATGCGTTTCCTTAACCACATCGTGGATTCGGCTTTTGGGAAGTATAATTTGCATCCTATAGGAGCTACCATCCGCCGTTTCCCATTTCCGCTTGAGTACGCCACCCTCCACCTGAAGGGAGTTCCATTGTGCCCAATAGCTTTTCAGGATTGCGCCATGCATTGAAACGTCTTTCCACTCGGGTCGCCCAGTCGTCTCCTTCCATACGAGCAATGGTCCGATGTCTTCATCGGCTAACTGGGCGTTTCGAATCTCCTCCGATGACCAACCTTCATCGAATTCCGCCGTTATCAATCGCAGATCAACGAGCGGTTCCTTTTCCTCAATCCGTCGGCAATGCTTGCAGTTAGCGGGACACGGACGGCGGGATAGGGCGTCAGCATTTCCATGAACTCCGCCCTTCCGATGAACAATTTCGTAGTCGTATGACTGCAATCTTTCGATCCATCTCGCAACTTGTCCCACGGGGTTTTTGAAGTTGAGCAACCATCTCAGTGATGCATGGTCCGTGCGAAGAACAAATTTCTGGCCATATAGATACTTGTGGAACTGCTTGGTGGCCTCTATTATAGCCAATAGCTCCTTCCTGGTCACGCAGTAGTTCCTCTCACTTTTTGAGAGAACTCGACTGTAATAAGAGAGGACTCTTTCTTCGCCATTGATCTGCTGGGAGAGTACAGCTCCAATACCGCCGTTGCTTGCATCGGTGTCAACTACAAACATTTTTCCGGGTTTCGGATACGCCAGCACGGGTGATTCACAAAGCTTTTCCTTCAGGGTCTCAAAGGCTGTCTGGCATTGTTCATTCCAGACAAACGGACGATTTTTCTCGGTTAGCTGATGGAGACACTTAGCTATTTTGGCAAAGTCTTTGACGAATCTTCGATAGTAGGTCGCCAGACCCAGAAAACTTCGTAGTTGGCGCTTGTTGTTTGGTGTTGGCCAGCTTTTCACGGCTTCAATTTTCTCAGGGTCTGTTTTGACCCCTTCTGCTGATACGACGTGTCCCAGGTATTTTACTTCATCTGCGAAAAGAGTACACTTCTCGGGACTAAGTTTCAAATTTGCCAGTCGTAATCGGGAGAAAACCTCTTCTAAGTTCCGCACATGCTCTTCGAACGTTCTACCGATGACGATGATGTCATCTAGGTATACCAAGCAGGTTTTCCAGGTTAGACCACGTAGCACATATTCCATCAAGCGTTCGAAAGTGGCTGGAGCATTGCAAAGCCCAAACGGCATCACAACAAATTGCCACAATCCGGTCCCAACTGAAAATGCGGTCTTCTCTCGGTCCTTCTTGTCAATTTCTACCTGCCAGTAGCCACTCTTGAGATCGAGTGTAGAAAACCATTTTGCGTCGGCTAAAGTGTCCATGATGTCATCGATGCGTGGGAGTGGGTAACTATCTTTCTTAGTGACGTCGTTAAGCTGCCTATAGTCGACACAAAAGCGAGTGCTACCATCCTTTTTCTTGACTAGAACTACAGGCGCGGCCCATGGACTGACAGAAGGTTCAATAACGCCTTGTTCTTCCATGTCCGAGATCAGCGCGCTCACTTCTCCTTGTTTGGCTATAGGGAGACGTCTCGGTGCTTGTCGAATCGGCTTGGCTCCCCGTGTATCTATGACGTGAGTGACCATACTCGTTCGGCCTTGGTCATCCGGGCTTGTTGAGAAGATGTCACTGTACTTGGTGACCAGATCAGAGGCTCGCTTGAATAGCTGCACCGACGTGGATTCCCGGGCTTTGTCTGTGTCTTGCCTCCTTTTCCAATGATGGTTGTGAGTAGCTTCCAAAGAGGTGATGGTGGAAACAGGCTGGCAGCTGCCGATGACTTCTCCCGCTTTGATGCTCGTGGTTGAGTCTGCGGTGTTAAGGACTCTACCCGGCACGTATCCGTTCCTTAAAGATCTTACAAGGCTTCGTCCTACAATCAAACTGCGCAATGCGGATGTCTTCGTTGGCTCTATCAGATAAGATCGGTGGTCTCCAGAATCACCATCAAGCTTGGCCCATACAATGCTTTCGGAAGAATTCGGTACATCAGTGTCAGTACATACCACTACATTCATCTTGGGGATTTGGACGCTGGGATCCTCCATCAGTACTTCGACATTCTGCCATTTCAATACACGTTGGCCCAAGTCCAACGTGATTCCATGTGGTCGCAGAAAATCCATTCCGAGAATGCAGTCATCCATAATGTTTGCGACCAGAAAATTATGTCGGAACACAAGGTCTCCCAACTTTATCTGGAGGTTGACCTCTCCATGAACAGGTGCAGTTTCTCCCGTAGCTGTCCGTAGTGAGAAAATTCTGCCCTTGTGAAGTTGTTGCTGTCTAACTAGGTCTTGTCGGATAATCGATCGGGTTGCACCAGTGTCGATTGTTATGGTGCAGTGTTTTCCGTCAATTTGACCCGGAAGGCATAAGTCCGCTTCTCCACGATGTAGTCTTGACACGATGATGGTGGTGCTGGGGACGTCGATCCTCCTAGCCAACCTCTGCCCCACGAAGTTGGCTCTTACATGTTTCCCGACCCCTCTGTTTGAAGGGCTTCCATTCTGGGCTCCTGACTCGGTCTGGATCTCCTCCTAGCTGCACACCCTGGACAATAGCTCGGTTTTCTTCGCTTCTTGCAGTCTCTTTGCAGGTGCCCCTTCTCTCCGCAATTCCAGCATCTAGGCGCACCATTTACATGCGGATCTCGCTCAATTTCCACGCGCTCACACCTGCACTCGTCTGTCACTACCTCACGAACCTGGGCAGTGGTACGAGTCACATTTTTCGCTGCCTCAAAGTTCAGACTATAAGCCAATGCGTCCTTAACCGTTTGCTTTTGAGCTAAACGCACGGCTTGTTGCAATTCCGGGTCCTTTGGTTTTAGTGTTTCTGCTTCTCCACCTTCTGCACCATTTTCGGCATCTGAGAGCTCACCCAAATCCAGATTCACGCCTTCCGACTCGATCGCGTCACGCAAGCGTGCAATCAGTATGGCCTTTGTACCTTGTGTGGCCAGATTCCGCTGTTCCAACTCCTCCTTGAGCTCCGATATGGTCAATTCATTAATTTTTAAGTTTAAGCTTCGTGGCATTTTTAATGTTTCTTTAAATTTGACTATTGTGCACTATAAAAATGTTCAAATTTTCACTTTCAAAATTTTTCTTTCGCACTTCTTGACACCATTGTCGCGTGTTTTCCGTTCGCGGCCAATAATTTTAACGTTCCGGGAAAGTGAAAACGCAATGTCTTTTAATTTAAGTAAAAAGAGTTTATTTAATTCAAGAAAATGCACAATATTCAGTTTACACTTTCACTAATTTTAATTTTCACTATTAAAATTAAAATCTAACACTTGTCCATAAATTTTTTTTATCGCAATTGTCTTCTAAATTACTTCACTATTACGAAACACACTTTGCACTCAAACAATCAATTGTCTTTACTTCGCGTTCCACTATATCGCAGTTTTCTTATCGCGGTCGAATGAATGATCCCCCCATTCATTCAGCTCGCCTTTATATAGGGTCTCTAAGTATTCACCCATTTCTCGCATATTGGCGAACGTTCTACCGAGAGGTACCTGGTAGGTTCGAGCAAATTCATGAATGGAGTGACGTCGCTTGCAGATGTTGATTATGCTTGTTGAATTTACTCGCGGGTTCGAGTAAATTCATTTGTTGACGTTCTTAATGGGCTTTTTCAGACGCAGCGTCAAAAGTGAGCGTTAAACAGGTTATATGGGGAAGAAGAGTGAGAGGCATTGAGGGGACGTGATGGTAAAAACAAGCCAACATTTTGTAGGGTGACCGAGCGTAACGCACATACACAAACGCATTTTGTTGATCATTTGGCGGGGGAAATTTATACAAACGCCGGTAATCATTCCGAATTAAACATTCGGTGAAGGAGGTAGTCGTCATGAAACGATTGCCTTTCTTTAATTTGCGTGCAAAAATGGATGCGTGGACGCGAGAAGCTACGCGTTATTCAATAAATTTATAAAAGCGGAGGCCATGTTCAATTTCAGGAAACAACACGACGAATATCTCGATTTCAATAAAGTTCAATTGCCTATTGTAAATCCATAGAAAATTAACAGTACGCATAATCTTTATAGAATCGCATTATAATATGCCAGTTGACAACACAACAAGAAAAAAATGCGACTTAAAAGGATATTAATATTTGGAATATATTTGTCAGAAAACGAAAAATTACGGAGGTTCTAATAAATCCAATAGAAGTTTGAATCGACAAACTTTAACAATCATAAAATACGTTTTTCATTCCAGTTTTTGTTACCTCGTGCACAATTCAAAGCTAAAACATCAATTCTCAATCACTTATCTCTCTGTCTTCGCTTTTATGTTGTTCGCACGACGTTTAACGATCAAATGATCCTTTTGACACATACACTCGCAAGACGTGTATCGTATACAAAAATAGGTTGGCTGAACTATGCAACGTGTAAACATAAGGGCGTAAGCGCGAAACCTGTTTGGATATGGGTTTTTACCATTCCCGTGTGAAAGAGCCCAATGATGATGAAAATAGTTGCGACAGTAGCTCGCAGAATTATTTGTACATGTAATTATTTGTACATGTAACAATACAAAATAATGAAAAGCTTGAAACGTGATTCTCAGCCCAAAACCACGCTTTGTCCTGCTAACATTGGCAATATCATTGCAGATAAAATCAAGATCAGGGGAAAGATGTGCATCATATTTCAGAAACCTCTTTAATCTCCCAAAATATCGGAGCCTATACGTGTCTCCGGAGAGCTTCCATTGGCCTCAATAACTCTGAATGAAATTTGTTCCACCATCAAAGCTCTAAAGAATAATAAAGCGACGAGCATCGATGAAATTTAAGTGGAGCTCATCGAATATGGTGGCAGCAGTATCAATAAAGCTACTCACAAAGTCATCCAGCGCATTTGGCAACAAAAACGTATGCCGAAACAGTCGCGCCAACCAATTATATTCCCTATCCACAAAATAAATGATAAGATATTACTACTTTGTACAGCGGATAAAATATTTTCAAAAGTTTTGAAAAATAAAATCGGATCATACGCAAACAGTACTATTGGGCAGTATCAAGGTGGTTATAGAGCAGGTAGATCGACGATAGACCAATTGCTTACAGTTTAGCAGGCCCTTAAAAAATGTTGAGAGTTCAAAATACACGTACACCTGATTTTCGTTGACCTTAAGCAAGTACACGACAATATTTACCGTAGCGTACTCTACCAAATAATGCTTTGCTTTGGCATCACAGAAAAATAAGTCCGTCTTACCAAAATGACAATAACGTCAACGACCTCTCAAGTCCGCATCATTAACCAACTCGGCGATACCTTGGACACAAATATCAGACTAAAGCAGGGAAACGGGCTAGCCTCATTGCTATTAAATTTGGCTTTGGAGTATGTCATAAAGAAGTTACATCCTGTCGAAACAGGGAGTACATTGCTATATAAGCCGAGCCAAGTAGCAGCCTATGCAGACAATATCAACATTTTGTCACAGTCATGAACAAGTGCCAAAGAACTCCTTCTGAAACTCGACAGTGAAGCAAAACTAGTAGGACTACAAATCAATGAAAATAAAACAAAGCTCATGATACAGTCAAGGAAAAATTCCTCAAGTACACAAATTATTACACTTCCCGAATACAGTATCTAAAACGTGAGTGAATTTGTGTACTTATGCGCCAAAGTAACGAAAACTCGTAATGAAAGTGGTAAAATATCCCTCAGAGTATAGCTCACAAATAAAATATTTTATTCACTATTGACGATCTTGAAGACCAGTTGCATACACAGAGAAACAAGTCTCCAAATATGCAAAGCTGGGATAAGACCTGTGTTGTGCTATGAGTATGAAACATGAATAAAAATGAAATGAGGCAAAAATTTGGAGCAAAACTAGACGAGGGGCCAATAGTGGATTCAATACAACAATGAGCTGTTGCAATTTTTGATGAGCCAGAGGTCTCAACGATTGTAAGACTACTGAAATTGCCATGACCTGGACACATGAATCGTATGGATGAACAACGTATACCCAAAAAGGTATTCGTTGGGAGAACGGAAGGCTAAAGACCAGTGGGGGAACAAAGGAAATGGTGAACTAACTCGGTCGACAAAGACACTTCAATGCTACTGGTATTTTAAAACTGGAGGAGGTGGACAATGGACCGGGACAGTTGGAGGCGCTATTTGCAGCAAGCAAAGGTCCAAGAGTGGCTATAGAAGAAATAAGTGACAATCCCACTAAATTCCGGAAACAAAATTTACTGAAAAAGTTAGTGACTCAGATCACATACCAGCTACCCCTGTAACACCTTCAATACTCAAAAGTAAGTTTTACCGCGGTGCTTACATTTCAAGTTAGACCGTGCAGCCCATCGACAGTTCTAAGATTGGAGAAATTAATGATCTTTTATTACCTATCCCTGATTTTGGCATAATTAAAGACCTTTGTAAGGATTAAAGTTGGATTCTGCCTAAGTAAGTGAGTTTGATGGGTTAGCATTTTCCCTTGTTTTAAGTCACCAACACACTTATTCAAATAGTCATCAACCACAGATTCGTAGCTACATATTCAAGATTTTTTGAATCTATGAAGAATGAGTTAAAAAATCAGTTGATTTTCTATAATGTACTTTTAGAGGACGAGCATTCTAAACAATTAAAATATGAAGTGATTAATAAAAATATCGTTTCAATTCTTGGTGTGATGAGAATCTTCATTTTCTTCGTAGCACTACAGTCCCTCTTGGGCCCTCGCTTCCTACATATAGCGCCTCCAACCTTCTGGGTCCATTGATCACATCCTCCGATTTCGAGATCTAAGCAGCGATAAGCTGTCTTCATCAACCGAGTCAGACCAGTTCTTCCTGGGTTTCCTCACTGGTCTCCAGCTTTCAGTTCTTCCAACGAATAACTTCTTGGGTGTCCATTGACCGTCCATACAATTCACGTGGCCAGCTTATTGCCACTATTGCAGTCTTACTATCGTTGAGACCTCCAGCTCGTCAAAAATGCGAATCGAATGCGCCATTGGTCCCGTCAAGTTACGCTCCGATTATTTACCTCAGCAACCGTCGCTTGAAGGCGTTCAATATATTGGCGAATGCTTGGGTTAAGGTCCGTGTTTTACACTCATACCATAACACAGGTCTTATCACAGATTTGTATATTTAGGGCTTCGTTTTCCTGTGTATGCAGCTGGTCTTCAAGGTTGCCAAAACTGAAAAAATATTTTATTTACAAGCTGTTTTTTTCGGTGTATTTCTCTCTTTCGTTGATGCTCACATTTTCTATTTTGTTTTCGCCAAGTGTAATATTTTGTGCATGTGAGGTATTTTTTCTTGACTCTGCTATGAGTTTTGTTTTATTTTCATTGATTTGTAGCCCTACTTGTTTCGCTTTGCTGTCGACCTTCAGAAAAAAGTTCATTGGCTGTTGTTAACGACCGTGACAAAAATATGATGTCATCTGCATAGGCTACGCTTGGCACGACTTATATAACAAGGTTCCTTGTGTATCGACAGGTAACTTCCTTATGACGTACTCCAGAGCCCAATTGCATAGCAATGGGGCCAGCCCATCTCCCTGTTTAGTCTGATATTTGTGTCAAAGGCATCGGTAAGTTGGTAATTGATGCGGACTTGGGACGTCGTTGACATCATTGTCATTTTGGTAAGACGGACTAGTTTGGCTGGGGTGACAAAGCAAAGCATTACTTTGTACAGTACGTTACGATCAATAATGTTGTTTGTTTGCTTAAAATGAAGAAAAATTTGGTGTTCGTCTTTGTTGAAATCACAGCATTTTTCAAGTGGTCTATTATTGGTTTACCTGCGCTAAAACCACCTTGATACTTATTACCAGAAATTTCCCGAATTCCTTAACTGCCACCGCTTTATTGCGGCTACTCCGGTGGAGACTCCACCGACCCAGCCCAACTCACCCGAAGACGGGCGTGGGTGCCACTCGTTCATTTCTCCGAGCCTCTCAAGGGGTTGTCCAAACGAGAAGACGATTGCTTGCACTCTAACATTTTATTCGGAAGATTACCAAGGAACTACTCCACGCGCTGAAGTACTGGTGGGAAGGATTAAAGTAACGTTAGGATAAACGATGTAAATTATTAGCAAATAATTTGGGTATTAAGTATTAAGCGAAAAAAAAACAACTATAAGGTTGAAATGAAACTCGACATAGCAGCAATTAAAGCTGAAAGAAATGTACGCCGAAATATGCATGATTGGTTTCAGAGAACCATCGAAAAAGAGAATGAAGAACGTATCATTTTATTAACACCTTTTGAATCTGCACTCGCAAATCTTATAATTTGACTGCAGCAGCTAGCCAAAATGCTGGTTTTGGGAAAGGTTTATCGGGAAACAAATGAGCACAAAAGTCGCGTGTCTGCAGCAACTAAAAGTATATTTAATTTTGGAAATCAAACAGTTAAGTCAGGCACGTCAAATCAACTCTGCCTCCAATCTTTCTAAAAATAACAGTACTTTCCTTACGAAGAAACTAGATATCCTTTGAAATGGAGGTTGTACATTTGTGTTCGAGGCTCCAATTCAGGTGACCTCATCGACACTTTTGGCAACCAAGGAAAATATGGCACCTAAAAGCAATTTCAAATTTAGTGACCCCGTTCTTGTTGAAGAGACAAGAAAATTACCCAGTCCGGCTAATAATTTTGTGTTTCAAGCTACTGAAGTGATAAATAAGCAGCCAATTCTCAAAATATTTCTGCAAATGTCAGTAATATACCAGCCGCTGCTCCATAACTCAAGACTATTGGAAGCGTGTTAGATGTGTTCAAAAAGCCAATGGCAGCGGAAGCTAAGTCAACGATTGTATCGTCTTCATCTTCAACTGCAGGCTTTGGTGCTCAGTTTAAAATGTCCAAAGACAAGTGTAAATGCTCTGTTTTCATGGACCGTAATGAAAATACAGCTGTTAAATGCGTGTCGTGTACAACTACGAAGAGTACATCTGATCCTGTAAAACCTCCCGTGGAAACCGCAGCAAAACCACTTGAACCACTGAAAAGTTCTTTCGGTGACAAGTTTAAACCAAATTCGGATACATGGGAATGTCTGACTTGTATGATAAGAAATAAGATGGATTTAAAACAATGTGAAGCCTGCAACACTTCCCTATTTCTTCCAAATTTCTCCCTATAATCCATTAGCCATGCCTCACATGGATGTAGATGAACTAACCAATGCTCCCCAATTATTGTATGGAAACTAAGTCTACCTATAAATTCTCTTTTAGGCCGGCTCGCATAACCTGGAAAATTAAAATAAGGAGTAAAGGGAAGAAAAAAAAGAACGGAGAAAAACCTAACTCGAAAAATAAAAGCCAGGGGTTAAACGAAAAAAAAACGGAAAAACACCAAAGAGTTGGAAATTACTCCCTGATAGGTTATCACGGGACACCAGGTATCCATTTACATTTTAATTCAATGTTTCTGTTCTGTGCCGTCTTAAAGCCTACCCCACAACTCACTGCACATAGAATTTAAGATCTTTTGCGTGCCATGTACCAGCGTTTTTGCCGTCCATATCGAGCAACTTGAACTGAGATGAGGACTCGCGTGTACCCACCTTAAAAGGTCCCAGGTATTCCGGAGCCAGCTTGGCGGAATACTATTCAGCCATGTCTGACAATGCGAAATTCCGCCTTCACACAAGGTCGTTGAGTTGAAATGGAGGATGTCTCCTCCGCAGGTTATACCGCTGATTACCCTTCTCTGTCGCCTCCTTCAAGCTCCTCATTACCTCCTCTCTCACTTCTCGGAGCTTCTCCGCCCATTCTAGCAGATTGCTCAGGATATCCCCACCCCATCATAAGGCGGTCTTGGTCCCTTCCGCGTAACAGCCGTCTCCTGACCAAAATTGATGAAATAGGGCGTGTTGTTTATTGCCTTATGCGTGTAGGTTTGCAAGCCGCAACCAATTTTCGAGAGGTGCTCATCCCATTTCCAGTGGTTATTCCCTACATACGCTCTGAGCATTCGTTTGATTGTTTGGTTGATCCGTTCCGCTGTGTTCGCTTGCGGATGGTAAAATAGCCTAAACTGGATACTGCCCCCGTACCCGGTCACCAAGCTATGCAGTTCCTTCGACCTGAATTGGACGCTTTTGTCACACCCCCGCACCCAAAAAGCATAAACAATCTTTCCTCTAGAAGCTTAGCTACCTCGACCGCAGTCGCTTTTTTCAGGGGGAAGATAAGAGGCATCTTGGTGAAGAAATCGACCACAGTCAAAATATAGGTATTGCCTCGAGTGAAACGCGGCAATGGTTCAACCAAATCCACACATATAATTTCCCACGGTTCTTTGGCTTGGCCGTCCCGATAGGTCATAGGCCTATATGGGGGTTTCCTCGCTACCCTTGTTGCCTGACAACTTTCGCACTTTGTCACGTACCGCCGAACATCTGCTTTCATTTTGGGCCCGTAGAATTGTTAGGCTATGCGATCGTAGGTTCCGCTAATACCCATATGCCCTACCGTTGTATCGTCATGACATTTGAAGAGGATCGTCTGCCGTTCAAGCTTGGGAACCACTTGCTTCTAGGAATTCACGCTGAACTCTGGATGCCGTCCGGGTATGTTCAACCATGATGTCTCCACTTTAATCCACCATTCAGGAAACTTCGCAGGGTCCTTTAAAATCCTGGATCACATGCCACCTACCCACTTGTCCCCGCTGTCAGCTTCTACCACCGCAGTCCGTCCATACTTACTTCATATTTTTGCGGAGTAAGTTTGTGAGATTTGCTGTGAGCGAAGCATGATCCGGAATGAAGCGCCGATACCACGACACCATTCCTAGGAATTGTCGCACTGGTTGGCTGGGGAATAGGCAGTATACAAGCTACTTTTTTTGGGTCGCCATGCAGTCCACTTTCGTCTACCACGTATCTCAGGAACTTGCACTGTGGCCGGCAATACTCACACATCTCGCATGATACTAGTAAACCTGCTTTCAAAGACGTGTTAGCACTACCCGAAGTATTTCCAAGTGTTTTTCGAAATCTCCGGTGACTACTATAACATCGTCTAGGTATACGAGTGGCTCGAGTTTCGGTGCCACGTTGCAGGAGCATTATTTAAGCCAAAAGGCATCTAGTCAAAATGAAATAACCCACTTCCAGGTACCGTGAAGATTGGCTTGGATTCCTCCACCATAGGAATTTGCCAATAGGTGGACTTAATACCTAATGAAGAGAGATATCGGGCTGCGCACAGTTTGTCTAGCATGAAGGAGATGTATAGGATTGGATAGGTATCTCACTGGGATACGTTGTTCAACTTCTGGAAATCCACGCAAAGACGAAACTTCCCGTCCTTCTTCTTTACCAAGAGGATGGGTGATGACTATGGACTTCTGGAAGGTTCTACCACGACCAGCCGCAACATTTCATCCAGCTTTTCGGTGATATGTGCCTGTACCGCTGGAGAAACGGGGTAGTGCCGCTGTTTAATGGGTTCAGCCGACGTCGTGATCACATACTCCACCCCCATAGCACACCCTAGGCCATCTCCCATCAACACGAACTCCTTCGCTATCAGTGATTCCAAGCGTGCCACATCCTGTGGAGTCAACCTTGTTCTCCGTTGTAGTGCCTCACAGGCGGCTACTGCCACGAACTCCCAAGTTTCCCTGCTGAGATCTAGAACGGTCCGAAATGATCGCAGGAAGTCCACCCCTAGGATAAGTCCGTGTGGAACTGCAGGCACTACCGGAATTCCCATCCACCGCGTCACCCCCTTCACCGTCACTGGTAACCAGGCTCCGCCCTCAGTTGGGACACATCTACTACCCACTAACTTAATTGCTGATTGTCTTGCCTCCTGAAGTTCCAACCCCTGCGTGCACAGCAATTCCCAACCGGGTCTCCCCAGGATGGTATGCGTTGCCCCGGAATCCAGTAGTCCTAATATGGCTCGACCAAATACTTCCTCCAGTGCGAAATTCACCCTCGTCTCCTAAGTGACTGATTTACTTGAATCGCTCGTACCCCCTACGTCGTTTAGTGAGTACGGTTCCCGTTTCCCGAGGGTCGCGCATTTGATGCATGGTTTGACTGGCTTCGTCTCATATGATCTTTTGAACGTTGGACAGCCTTGGTGAACACGTTGGACATGCCGCTTTCCGCATTCTGATTCTCCCACAACCGAAACATCTTTGAGACTCACTGCAAGTCCTGGAGGTGTGTCCTTTGTCTTTACAATTCCAGCAGTGGATACCTCTATGCCCCTCTTGCACTGCGGCAATCATTCCTCCCTCTGTGGCCACACAATAAGCCAAATCTGGTTCCAATAAACGATGCGTCCGGGGATTTGGTGGAGTAACAAAGGACTCCACCGTTACTCTTGTGGTTTCCAATGTTCTACCTAGTTGTACCAGGTCCACTATTGAGGAGATCGGCACTAGACTGAGCTGAGTCTTGTATAAGGGTGCGATATTGCGCCTAATCCAGCGCAGCTTGCTCCGTACACAGTAGTGTAAGTCGACGGAAAAGGCCTTCTATCGCAGCCACATACACTCCAATGGGCTCATACTTCCCCTGTGTCTAGCACCAAATTTCCTCAAAAAGCCTGTCGTCATAGTTTGTTGGTAAAAACTCTGCCCGCAACTCCTTCTTTACACCGTCCCAACCTTTGCACCTGTGTTTTATCGCCCGAAACCATGTCAATGCCTCACCCTTGTAAAGACCACCGCTGACTTAAAAAGATGGGATTTAGGTACCCCCTTCACCTCTCACCATTCTTTCACCCTTACCAGAAAGGAACTTACCGAGTTCGAGTCCCCCGTAAAACGAAAACCCCACTTACTCAAATCTTGGTGTTTTCTCATGGGCTCCTTGACTCGGGGAAGCTTCCCCTGGTGTTACACAATTCCCTGAAATTGGTGCAATCACCTCTGCTTCATCCTCATCTCTTTTAGCTCTTAGCATTAATTCGCCCATGGACATTCTCAGGGCGGACCTCAACTTGCTCACTTGCTTCACTAAATCCGCTTCATCTGGAGGTATTTTACCCAGCCGTTGTAGACCATAATCCACCTTCGACGTGACCTTTAGCAAATCCGCACTGTCAGTTCCACTATGAAAATCTCTTAGCAAATTTGTGATTACCTCCACTTTCTCTTTCACAGCGTCCACATCTTCTTTGGCTGTAAATGGGTAAGCATCCATCTCAATCATAGAGCAGTCTAACGCTCGCTCCGCCCTGAATGCTATCCGCAGCGACTTCTTCATTTCGTCCCCCGTGCCACATGCCTGCTCCTAAATTCTCAGCTCAAAGGCTAGCTCATCCTTACTAAGCCTATCAACGAGGACCTGACCTTTTAATACCATTTCCCCTTTGCCCGAAATTGATCGAGACTACTAAATGCTTAGTAATAATTACCCAATAGCTTAATGCTAAATGAAGAAACTCAAGATTTCTTATAAATTCAGTTTAAACTAATATAATTACAAATCACAATTGCCCCGTTACATCTAAAACTTTCACCAACTACGGTGAAAACAAGCTCCTGCAAAACTCAAACCACTTCAATTCACTTACGCAAGTTACGTGCGCACTAAACAATCCGTCATCACTCGCACTTCACTCGCATTCACTTACGCCACTTTTCTAGCACTTCACTACTCAACTAACTTTACAATCCGTACACGTTGGGCGCTGAATATTACCAGAAATTTCCCAAAAACCCTAACTGCCACCGCTTTATTGTGGCTGCTCCGGTGGAGGCTCCACCAACACAGTCTAACTCACCCGTAGACGGGCGTGGGCGCCACTCGTTTGTTTCTCCGAGCCTCTCAAGGGGTCGTTCGAACGAGAAGACGACCGTCCGGAGCGAAATTACAACTAGAAAGTTTTGGGGGGTCGTCGCCACTTAGCCGCGAGAATCGCGTACAAAGGAAAACTACCCCGCGGAACGAGCTAAGGTGTTCCGCCATCACACAAATTCGGGTTTTTCTACACCAGGGTAACCGAAACTACCCAGATCACCACTAGGTTGCACCCACAAACACTACCACTTGTATGAAACACTATCACTTGTATTAAATTCTCCAGGTCTTCCGGCCTGGTCAACACCCCAGGAGAAGATTTCCCGAACCGCACTTCCTACAGCTGGAAAAAAAAGGTTTAGTTATTGTAGCGAGGAAAGAAAAAAAAATTAGCAATTATACCCTTCGGTTCAGTAAGTTATTTTATTCTAAGAAGATAATTCGATCAATAGATGCTAAAATTAAAGCCACTTACACTTATTCCCTATTCTAGTAAGGAGCCCCTTGCTTCCATTTGCTTGAATTAAACCCCCGTTGCCTCGCCTCCGTTTGATGATTCAACATCCACTGTACGGCTCCAATTCCTTGTCAGAAAAAAACGGTCGCTGATCACTCGTACTATATTACCCCGTTCGTTTGTTTCGACCCCTTAACACTTGGTTTCATGCAGCTCCACGGTTGCTTGTATGAACACTTCTCAAAAGAACAAAAGAGAAAGCGCGCAAACCTTCCCGGGCCTAAATAACCTCCGGACTAACATTTTTTTTCTTCCATCCACCGGAAAAATCTTGTTTTTGAGTTGGTGAGTGCAAGTAATTTTCCTCGCTTGATTTCACTCATCATAAGTTCCACTTGGTGGCGATCCTGGTGGGAATTGAGTGTATTACGCGCTGAATGCATTTGACTGACAGTTGAAACTGTCAGTAATGTTTAGTTATGTCACGACGTTTTCTTCGTCTTTGCCTTGAGCCGGCGCTCAGATTCCTCAGCTCTTCTTGTCCCCACCGGTAGTTTAATCACCAGGTCAACACGTGTAGTGTCGTTCATGTGTAATTATCCACCATTTCCCACTAATTTTGGCCGTCAAATCTCTTCTCGGAAATGGAGCGACTTCCTTCATTTCGGTTTCCGTGGTAAGATGAAGTGAGTTTAGTGCATGTGAGTGGATATTACGCTTCACCACGATGTCGACAGTCTGTAGGTAAGAAATCCAACAAGTATATTTGTGTTTCTTGCGTGTATTTTAGTAGATTTGTCAACCTTCTCTCGTTTGAGCTTGGCGTAATCAGCAGTCGCTTGGTGATGTGCCAAAGTGAGTTTGGTTTACTATCTTCAGAGTCGTTCATGCCTCTGGTTTGGCTGAAATTCCCCACGATGACTTCATTCTGGCTTCACGTTTTGAGCTCAACAAACGGCATTCGCCTGAGTCCTTTTCTGACTCAAAGACGTTGTTTATATTTGGGATTGTTTGTAGCGCCTCCAGATTCGGTCATTTTGTCCGATATTTTTTTACCTTCATGTTTAATTTTGCTGCTATATACATATATCGAGCCACAGAGAATTCCTCCTTCATGGTCTCGCTTCCTGGTGATCGTTGATTGTAGCTAATAGTCAAATCTTCTAGGACTTGAAGTACTCCTTTCACCTGCTTTTTGGCACTTCCATTTCCTTGTTGCTGCTTCTTTTAGTTACGTTACACCTTGAATTCACACCTTACTCGTCCCGTGTTTGCCACTAACGATGTGTTAAATTCGCGAGTATTTTCCTGCGGTATATATGTCATTGCTGCCTCAGCAGCATCTCTGCTGGAGTAACGTGGGTGTGAAGATGTTTGCGCCAGGATCGTTAAGCTTGTATCCTTGGCCGGAAGCTCAGGGGCTACGCACTCAGCATTCAGCCTTGAATTTGACTTAGTCGAATTATATACTGCTTCGAAACTCATTGGGAGTCTATGCTGGAACGTAAAGTCGATGAAACCACAGGCAATATGAAACCTTGATTCGAGGTAGTGATGTAAATGCTCGCAGATTATCGCGCATAACACAAACACCTCTTGTCGTGGGCCGGGAGCAACGATACAACTTCGGATTTGCTCTCAGTGTTGCATGTTATTTGTTTGCGACGTAATTCCGATTGCTTCGAGGGGTTATATGCTTATGCTGCTGCATATGTTGATTGGAAGACGAACGTTTCTGCTACCGTGTGTATTTGCGTTTTGTTTCGAGCTCACGTTGGTTCTTGATGCTTTCGGCGCTTGTTGCTGGTTACGTTGTCCATAATTGTGGCGTGTAAATCGGAAGCGACCTAGCTGCTTGAGTTTACATACACAAAGTTACAAAGCAAAAATTATTATGTGGCTGTCTTTTCGTAATTTAACGAATTATTAAATTTTAAATTATTATGTGGCTTCCTTTCCGTAGTTTAACCAGTAGTCCTCTTGTGAATGAAAATTTAAATTACTTGCTGATAGTTACATCATTAGGGTAGCAAAAAAATTAATAAAGTGTGGCTCAGTTTTCCGTAGGTTAAACGTTTACGAAATCGCGTATGGTAGTGTTCCAGGTGAGCAACGGTATGGAGTCTCAATGCACCCGTAACATACTCCCCACTTATATTTTTGGCATATGATCCAATTTTATTTTATAAGATCTTTGAAAAAATGTTGTACCGTACAAGGTAGTGATATGAACCTATAATTTTCGCACTGTAGGTTATCACCTTTTTTGTGGATAGGGAGCAAAATTAATTGGCTTCACTCTTTCAAAATATGTTCTGGTTGCCAAATGTGCTGGATGACAGTGTGAATAGCTTTATGAACATTGCTGCCACCATATTTGATGAGCTCCACTGAAATCTCATCGATGTTCGGGGCTTTATTATTCTTTTGGGCTTTGATGATGAAACACACTTTAGCCAGAGTTGGTGAGCCAACGCAAGCTCTCCACCAGCATATATGGGCTCCAGTGCTGTGGAGCTGTGCGGAGCATTAAGTCTTGAAATATGATGCCCATCTTTCCCTAATCTTAGTTTCTTGAGCGATGATATTGCTGATGTCATTGCGACAGAGGTGGTTTTGGGCTGGTAACCACGTCTCAGGTTTTACACTATTTTATATGCTTGTCTTGTGTTGTTGCTCGTTAAGTTTGTATCTATTATTACAAGCTATTCTGTAGATGTCGTTTAGTTCATTGGTGTAGTTAGTAGGAACCATGGAGTTAGAATGGAGTCTTTGCACCATTGATCTACATCCAGTCTGCATTTGCTTAGAACGACCCACCAAAAAGTTCCTTAGTAGGAACAAGATAGTGATTTAGAGCGCATATACCTGCATACCGACTGCGCAAGGAGAGCGAGCCTGTCCTAGAGCCGATCATGGAATCTGCAGCTCAATCAACTATTGAGACTTAAGATTCACCACCACCAGCTCCATCAATTGTGAGTTGAAAAAACAGACTCAGCAGGTCAGAAGCTGTATGCCGTTCCGCGAGAAATCGACAGCGACTCCGATTTTTAGCGCATATGTGTAATTTTTTAGGGGGGGGATATTATTATACTACGATTATGTTACTGTAAAGAAGTTAACTGAACTGCCTCTTATTTCATTCGTTAACAGTTAAGTCATTAAAAACGTTTGTACCTTAATGCACGTGTCATGAATTACATATAATTACATCAGTATACGAGGGCGCTCCGATAAGTATCTTGCCCCATGACCCAATGGCGTCATTATCACATAAGAGATTCACTATCCTAGAGCAAATTTATTTAGTCGGCTAATGTCAAAATTTCAGCCAAAGCTGACTTGTAGTTTTGTTTTGACCACGTGCGGAAGCGGGTATGTCCGCGAATTTCGGAAAAATGGAGAAAGAGCAATATCAGTCAGTGATTCTATTCTTGTTTTTGGAAAGCAAATCGCGCAGCAAAATTAAAGACTCCTTAAATACTGTGCACAGTGACTCTGTTCCTGCGGTAGCAACCGTAGAAATTGGTTGAACGAGTTTCAACGTGGTCATACGCCGGCTTTTAATGTGCCACGCCCAGGTTTCCCGAAAATGCCTGCCACGGGGGATAACTTAACAAAAATCCTCGAGCTTGAATTGGCAGACCGCATATTGAAGATGCGCGAGAATTTGAGACAGTAAACATCTGAAAAGACCGCGTGAGTTACATCCTGCATGAAATTTTGAGCATGAGAAATCTGCTGGCTCGATTGATGCCGCGTTTGCTTACTTTTGACAAAAAACGCAACCATGAGGCTACTTCAGAGTAATGTTTGACGCTGTTTAAGCGCACTCCGAACGAGTTTCTGCGTTGTTCCGTGACCATTGACAAAACATAGCTTACTGGTACACACCAGAGGCCAAAGAGCAGTCAAAAAAGTGGACCTCACCCGACGAACATGCTCTAAAGAAGGCAAAGACTGTCCTATCGGCCGGAAAGGTAATGACCATCGTTTTCTCAAATTTACATGGTGTAATCAGCATCAACTACCTTGAGAAGGGAAAAATAGTCACAAGACTCTACTATTCCAAATTATTGGGCCAATTTGATGCTGAATTGCGGGCAAGAATCCCTATTTGGTGATGAAAAAAGTGATTTTTCACCATGGAAACGCATCGGCTCACACTTCCGCCATAGCGACGGCCCAATTGGTCGAATTGGGCTACGAACTGCTACCCTTTTCACCGTATTCTCTAGATTTAGTCCCGTGTGACTTCATTTTATTTCCAAACTTGAAAAACTCACTTGCCGTACAGAAATTTGAATCGAATGAAGAGATTACCAGCGTCACCGAGTTCTGCTTTGCATACCATGAAAAAACATATTTTTCAGACGAGGTTGGTATATACCAAACTAAGAGGATATTATGCTGAGAAATTTCTTTTTCTTTTGTTGACTAAGTACTTATTGAACCGCCACAATATAGAGTACAACAATACGTTATAACAAGTTTATATGCACACGTATTAATTGGATTTTATACGAAATTTTATACGAAACGTAGTGCGATTCTTGCAAGGTAAATTCAATTTTGAGATCTTTAAATTATATTTCGAGCTGATATCCTTGAAGCAATCAGCATGCTCCACATTTCCCATAAACTGATTATTAAAATTCATTATCATAAATATGGCGCTGGGCATATGAGTTTCGAATGTGTAGTTCACGTATTCTTTTGACTCAATAGGATGATTGATGCTTATGTACTACGTATTATTTGTCTTCCTTGCTGCCACGGCATTTTTCGAACATACTCGTATTTTTTCAAAGGTATATTTCAAACCTTTCTTTACTTCATACAAATATTTGCGTCTCGATTTTTATTTCATTCATGCAACCTTTTCATTCAATCACCCTTCCTTTGAGAAAGACCCAAAATGAATTAAATTGTCTTCCAACTGAACGTTCATTGCATTACAATTCCTCCACATAAGAACTTTGAGAGTACTACGTATCAAGAATTGAATAAAGACTGTGATCTTGTCACGTACGAGAATCAGCAACGGTATCTCGAATATTGTATTCCCGTTAATATTTGCCTTACCAAAAATTTCATACATATTCATCGTTAAGCATTATTGCCAAAGTTGTTATCATACTTTGTCGTTGGTTTGTTACGTAGCGAGGAGAGAAGGATTCACGAATGTGCTTTAGTTTTCAGCGTATGCATGAGAATACCATGCATGCATACGAGTATAAATATTGATGAGGTAAGGTATGGCAGTGGAACATATCTGAATTTTGGCTGGAAGGAAGAAAATCTACCGTTCTTAATGGCATCAGTGTACATGAAAACGGGATTTGATGCGTTTGAGTAAGGCCACGAAACTTCTGAAAGTATTCGAGAGATATTTCACCACGATAAATTTCACGAAGTGAATATGAGTTAGACGTTGATGATGACTTTACGAAAAATTTTCTCGTTTACTTTTCATTTCTGCAACTCAAGTTTTTAAAATTGAGATTTTGTGCTCTAATTAGTTATGCTGACATTGCCCTTATTTCAAAAAGAAGCAAAAGAGGAAGCAGTACAATCGCAAAGAAAAAAAAATTGAAAATAAAGCAACCTTTTTGAGTCAATACTTAATAAAATGATACCATTTGACACAAAAGGATCATCATCATCTTCGGCATAGCTCTAAGCTTGGCATTTATCTGCAGTAACAATGGCCTCCAATTGTCGTGGTTCTACGGCCTTGTCCGCTTGTTTGAAAATCCAAGCAGGGTTCTTCTGTCAGTATATAAGTTATCAACCGATACAATTGCAACGTATGGAACACGTGCCGAACAAATAATTATTAAGTTACCAACCGATACAATTGCAACGTATGCAACCCGTGCTGAACAAGTTCATCAAGTTAATTAATCAACAAATGCAACATACGCATTAATTACCTTCTTTAGATCATTATTTCGTTTTACCTTTGCGCTTTTTCACTAGATTTGAAGTTCAAACATTTTTGGTTTGTGGAAATATTAAAATGTTAACGTAAGCATAAATTAAAATAAAATTAATTGTTATTGTAAATTAGCAGATAGAATCGCGCACTCAAAGACTACGGACGTAAAAATACACTAAAATAAATTTATATTGAATTAAATTTGTTTTTTTCATCGTTACCAAATGAAATATTTGTCACTGGCTCCGCACTGACCTTTTTAATGCATCGTGTAAAAGTTTGAATTAAGTTGTCTAGAAAAAGGACTCGGAACTCGCGTTGTGCAGTAATACTGCTTTGTGGAATACGGGTTCCTGCGGTAAAGAATATTATACTTTGTATTGAAAGTGGTTCGAGACAGGCTGCACCATTAGTGGGCGGCTAGCGACTTCAAAGCAAGGTCTAGCGGATTTCTTCTCAACCTGGGAACAAAAGACATGCACACTCACGCTATAAAAGTCTTCTTGCTGTAAGTACTAAGAATCAAATTATTGATGTAAATATTTTGAAGGGTTGAATAAATATTAGCTTGTTAAGTAAGAACAAAAATAAACCAAGCGGAAAGTGAATTAAATTAAAATTATAAAAAGTGGGAAGTGAATCCAAGTGTACAGGCATAACCCGAAAAACTCATTGTGTACATAGGAGCACGGACCAAAAGTACTTGTCAAAAAACTGCACATGAGCAAAGTGTTTCCTTTTGAACTCTAATAACTGTTAGTGAACTCTGGCACGAAAAATGAAATCGGTTTAGGAAGCTTTCCGTCAGTTGACAGGAGCAATTAATGCGCAGGTAGAGTTGTCAAAAGGCACTTTTCAAAGATTGCAAAAACTAGAGGACGCTAGACCTGATGCCCTAGAAGAATTACTCAGAGCTCTTACTGTGAGAGTCCAAAAATTGGAGGAATCTAACCCTAAAGTAGCATCTGCTTCAACTATCAAGAGCCCACTTCAAGCTCCACAAACTGAAGAAGAACTGAGAGAGGTTGGCAAATTATCAGATAGTGTGAGAGGTATTCGATGGCAATCCAATGGAATATATCTCTTGGATCCACAACGTAGAGACAATATTAAAGGATTACGAAATCGTTCGTTGAAAACCACTATACCGAGCAATTTCGCAGTTGATTAGACAAAAGGTGAGAGGGCCCGCTGACTCGGCCCTTAAATCATACAATATATTTGATGACAGCTGGTCATCAATAAAGAGATGCTTGTCACTACATTATGCGTACAAAAGGCATATCCACACATTGGAGAACCAATTGAGCTTATTGTGTCAAGGAGGTAGCAGCCTTGATAAATTTTACGCCAACGTAAATCATCAATTCTCCTTAACTGTCAACAAAACTAAGATAGAAGAAAATTCAGCTGAAACTGTGAGCGCGTTGAATGAAACTTATAGGAATAGGGCGCTCGATGTATTTATCAGGAGAGTTAACGGAGATCTATCCGGAATTCTAATAATCTAAAGACTGGAATCACTACCAGAAGCTTATGCTTCCTGCTTAAAAGTCCAAAATTGAAATTTCCGTAACATTAACTTGAGGAAAATGAACTCAACCAATTCAGTTACAGCAACGGTCAACCAGTTTTTCTCACAGGCAGAGAGGCGAATGGCACCTCGATTGCCTCCAAAACCATTTTCTAAGCCAATACCGAGGATGTTATCTATCCAGCGAAGAAACAAGGCTTATCACATCCAGCATGAGCAGCGGCCGCAATAAGCAGCAAGTCAACTGACACCAAAACCACCCGTTCCAATGGATATCGATCCTTCAATCCAGACCAAACGAGTCGATTACATGAACCACAGAGGAGATAAATATCCAGTGAAAAGGAATAACAACTTAGTCAGCTACGCTCATAAGGACCAAAGGACAAATGCTCTAGAAACGCAAAAGGAGGAGCCAAAAATGCAGGGAGAGCCTTCTCATGAGGAATATCTTGAATCATACGAGAACGAAATGGAAGATTCCCAAGCTGGCTCTCAAGCATACAATACCTAGAGTACAGGACTAGAGACGGCAAGCTCCTTAAAATTTTTGATAGACACAGGGGCAAATAAAAACTTCATATGACCGATATTGGCTAACAAAATAAAATCAACAAAAACAACTTTCAAGTTGAAGCCTGCAGCATTTAGAAAACATTTCGGTCGTCTAGACAACAGCCAAATCATAGACACTCACGTGGAGGCAGAAATCAAGATGACCACCGGAGAGCCCGTATATGCAAAGACCTACCTCTATCCAGCAAACATGCGTGGTGAGGTAGAGAATCAAATGAATAAACTTTTGAACGAAAGAATCATAAGGCCCTCCAAGAGCCCGTATAACTCTCCCATCTGGATAGTGGAAGAAAAAAACTGACGTGTCAGGCAAAAAAAAGTACAAAATGGTGATCGACTTCAAGAAACTAAATGTCGTCACTGTTCCCGACACTTACCCCATTCCTGACATATCTAACACGATCCTCAGCCTAGGAAACTCGAAGTTCTTCATCACCATTGACTTAACATCGGGATTCCATCAAATGAGGATGAAGGAACGAGACATACCAAAGACCGCCTTTTTGACTAAAAATAAAAAGTACGAATACACTCGGCTCCGTTTTGGACTAAGCAATGGTCCTTCAATATTTCGAAGGACGATTGACGATGTCCCAAGCCCATCTACTGGTAAGATATGTTATGTCTACATTGACGACATTATAGTATTTGGAGGGAGTACGATTGCCGAACATCTTGCAAATATCGAAAAGGTATTCACCAAGCCGGAAGGAGCCAATCTGCGTGCCAACCTCAACAAAACAGAATTCCTGAAAAGTGAGACGGTTTTTCTGGGTTACATCATTACAAGTGAAGGTATTATACCAGACCAACGTAAGATCATCGCAATCAAAAATATGAATCCACCCAGTAATCTAAAGGACCTAAAGAGTTTTATAGGATTAACCTCGTAATATTGACGCTTTGTTAAGGACTTTGCCAGAATCACCAAACCTTTGAGTAACCTTACGAGAGAAGAACGGGGACAAGTGAAAGCCGGCAGATCTAAAAAGGTCTTAATAACCATGGGAAATGAAGAGCTAAGGGCATTCAACAATCTGAAGGAAGTTTTGGCCTCTCTCGAGGTTCTAGTTTTTCCGGATTACATGAAGGACTTTATTTTAACAACGGATGCCTCGGACGTAGCTCTTGGTGCAGTACTTCCACAGGGTGAAATTGGAAAGGACAAGCCCATCACGTACATATCCCTATCCATAAAGAAAACGGAGTAGTAGTGTGCAGCGAACGAGAAGGAAATGTAATCTATAGTATGGGCCTTAGATAATCTTACTAACTACTTACATGGAGCCAGAAAAATCAAGATATCAACCGATCACCAACCCCTCACGTTTAATTTGAGCAACAGAAACAACAACGCTAAACTGAAAAGGTGGAAATCCAGAGTCGAAGAGTATAACTACGAACTTGTTTGTATGCAAACCTGGGAGAACTAACTACGTGGAAGATGCACTATCAAGACTCAAATCCGAAGCAAATGTTCTCACACAAGGTTTGACCGTAACCATGCATAGTGGAAAGGAGGACGGTACAGACCTCATTTATTACTGCAAGTTACCGATTAATGTATTTAAAAACCAACTCATCTTCAGCAGTGGAAAGGACATATATGCATATGAGGAACCTCACAAGGGATACCACAGACACTACATTAGGCTCAAGGAGCTAACCAACCAGGCCCTCGTCAAAGCGCTGAGAGAGAGACTACATCCTAATATCATAAATGGAATAAAGCTTCCAGAGCAGCATATTCAGCAGTTACAAGACGTCTTTCGGGAACATTTTAGTAAATTGAAAGTTCATTTAGCACAGCGTATCGTGGAAGATATCACAAATTCTGACAACCAAATGCAAATTATAGACCGTGAACATAGGAGAACCCATCGAAATCAAGAAGAAAACAAAAAACAGATCCTAGAGAGGTTCTACTTCCCTCACGTGGCTAGGGAGATCAAGAAATAAATCCATCAATGTGATGTGTGCAATGCCAGCAAGTACGACCATCATCCACACAAACCGGAGCCCCAAGAGACTCCAATCCCTACATATCCCTCGGAGATTCTACAAATGGATCATTTCGTGTACGGAAAATCTTACCAAGTTCACAAAGTATTTCCAAATCGAGAATAAGTCAGCAGTTCATCTGAGAGACAAGATTACAAAGGCACTACACTTCTTTACAGTGCCTAGAATACTAGGAATCGACAACGAAGGAAGCCTTTTTTTTGTGGTAGGGAGGTGAAGGCATTTACCCCCGCCGAGTCTGGCAGTGTGGGACTCCCATGGAGGATACCCTTGGACTACCCACTAAACACCTCCCCTGTCAATCTGAGAACCTAGCCTGGAACCGTTTGACACATTACTTCGGGCCAGGTCGCGTTTTGTTACACCGTGGGGCACCTTCAAGCTGGGGAGTCCCTTTCCTAGCGGAAGACGAAAGGCCAGAATAGTAATCCCCCAGCCCCAGCACCTACGGCTGCTGCGAGTCCCTTTTATCTTTTAGGACTGCCCGAGCATAATGTGCCACCTGGTTCCATTTGTCAACCGATTCGAGCATCACCGCAACTATATTATCCGGGGTGAGCTCTCCCGTCTCCCTGTAGAGTTCCCTTCGCAGCCTGGCCCATTTGGTACACGCAAAAAATGTGTGACAGGCATTTTCCTCCTCTCCTGGGCAAAACCGCAGCCGGGAGACCGTGACTTACCGATCTTGTGCAGGTAAGACTGAAAACACCCGTGCCCGCTCAAAAGCTGGGTCAGATAGAAGTCAGTCTCACTATGCCTTGTTAGCCCCCTAATATCCAACTATATCAAAACCTTACGTCTCAAAGTATACAAAATGCCCTGCCAAAAGAGTGAAGCGAATTGAATTTTTGAGAGGGTTCATTCAACCATAATCAAGATAGTAAGATGTATCAAAAACAAATACCTTGACTAATCCCTGAAGGAGATCGTAAATATCACCGTTGATTGATATAATAACATGATACACACGGTAACAAATAGAAAGCCCATTGATGTACTTTTTGAAAGAGAGCAGCGTATAAACTACCAGAATTTGATAGACATTAGAGCAAAGGTTAACGAAGATTTAGCAGAAAAGATCAAGAAGAAACAAAAAAGAAAGTTAAGCAATAAGGACCTTAAGAGGAAAGAACATAAATCTTACAATCCTGGACAAATGGTATATGTGGCAGTAAAGCAAATTCAAGGTAAACACAAACCTTTTTTCAAGAAAGAATCTGTAGCCAAGGACAATAAAGTCACAATAACAACGACGAATGGCAGATGCATCCATCAGCCATAAAAAATTCAGAAGTATCGAATAGTATTTAACAAAGTTATAGTGTCTGGAATTTTCGGTGTTATAATGGCTGTGAAGCAATATGCGCTTCCAATCAACTCAGACACTACGAGCATCTTAGGATTAGCATGAAATGTTCAAGGACAATATACATATATCATATACAGATCTTCGAGGATTCTTTCAAAGACTAATGTCAGCAATTGAGTAAATTTCTGTTATTTGGCTCCTACAGGGGAAGTACCGGTTAACAAGAATAATCTTGGAGACTAGCATTCTTTGAGGAGTGCTGCCCCGGTAGATTCGAGTATATGGAGATTACTGTAAGTTTCCTCTTAAGATGACAGGTAACATCTGAATCTGGATTACGCTTTGGACAATGAACGACTTGATGCTTTGAGCTGGTGGATATGATGGTTTGGACCAAATTGCTTGCTATCTCGGTTAAAATATTGAAAAACCTCCAAGTACGTTCGAAGTTTGCACCGTTCGGTTGGTGGTGTAGATTCGGTTGAGAATGACTCCCAATTAGCAGTGATCTGGCTTTAAACTTGTCGCGATAAGGGCTTATGCTAACCCTCGCATGGCCTCCCTGCTCTGCAAAGATAACCTTTGGACCAAACAAGTAACTAACACAAACGAGAATAGCAGTTCCAAGGAAGGTTCAATCTAACTGGAGCAATTTCAAATAAAAAATCTAAAACCAGATAGAAAAAAATCCAAAATAAAGGGAGTAATAATATCAACAACAGCGACGCAGCCACAATGCCAAGAATACATCGGAAGCGGTATTAACGACGGCAAAAACGTTGACGAGTACAATGAGAGTATAGACAGACAAAAAACTGAGATAAGTGGACAGTCTTGTCCACACTGAGATGCCTGCGGTGTTCACGTGCAACAAGAAACAGGATGCACTAGATATTGGCGCAGGAGGCAATGTAAAGACTATCGAGAATTTGGCGGTTACTTCTGCGATCGCTAGCAAAGTTATCAAGGCAAAAGCATTAAATTTTAAAATAATAACGAGCCGTCCTAATTGCCACAAAGTGATCATGGCTGGAAAAGAAAGAAGTGACCAGATAAATAAAGCACCATCATATAAATCTACCGACACTGTCGAAAATGTGATTGAACTACTGTACTCATAAATGGAAGCCAATTACATCTCCCAAGAAAGAAGCGACATCGAGAAGAAAGGCTAATCCGAAAATTGGGAATGTTCTAAAAAGAATAAAATCTAGATGCGACTCGCCAAAAATCAGTAAAGGTGTTAAAAATAGGCTCCTTGAGCTAGAGGAACTCCTAGATCTAAAAAAGTATTACTGGAGGAGCTGGTTAAAGGCGAAAGAGGACCAGAAGATTCAAGAAGAGCAGAAGACTAAAGAAGCGCTGAGGGCTCAGCCTAAGGGGCATGTACAGGCAGCTCCTCTATCAAGCATCAATAAAAGAATGGCACCTAGCCCGATCGAAAGAGATCGGTGAAAGGAGCCACAAAAAACTCCTTTAAAAAGTAGCAGAAAATTAAGTTCGTACAAACTTCTTACTAGAAAAAAGACCTAATGCAAAACAGGAGAGAAAAAAGCCACGGTAAAGACCCCAGCAGCAGGCACTGCTCGTAAAATCCCAAGATGGTCGATCGTACGCAGAAGTGCTGCGGGATATCCAGGCAAATGAAGGATCCAAAGACATTAACATTGCTATTAAGGTAATACAATCAAGGCAGCCAGTTCACATATTGGTCAGGCTAAGAGCAGAGGCTGAGAAAAAAGAAGCATTCTGCAATGCAGTAAAGAAAGTTCTCGGAAAAAGTGCATCTATGGACATAAAAGAAAAGAGCGTACAAAGTCGGCACACTATATCCTTTGCAACGATGCAAACCTAAGACCGAGCTCGTCTTGAAATCAAGGAAACGTCAGGTTTCTCAAGAAGCCTTTTTCTTCTTTTTCATAGCACTGCAGCCCCTCTGGGATTATCGCTTCTTGCAACAACCACCTCCATCTGTCTCAATCCATTGAACGTGTCATTCACTTTCGAATTCCGAGTAGCGATGAATTGTTTTCATCGACTGAGTCAGACCATTGGTATCTACACTTGAGTTTTCTCAATGAATAGTTTTTTAATCATCCGTTGTGCGTTGATAAGATTCATGTGCCAATTCCATTGCATTTTCCGTAGTCTTACAATATTTGAGTTCGACAAAAATTTCATACAGCTCATGGTTGTATTGAATTTGCCATTGGTCCCCATCTAGTTTCACTCCGATTATTCACCTCAGGAGCCATCTTTGGAAGGTATTTAACATTTTACGGATGCTATGATAAGGTTCCATGTTTCATAACTAGAGAATAACACAGGTCTTACCACAGATTTGTATAACTGGAGCTTTGTTTTCTTATACACGCAGCTGGTTTTCAAGACTGTCAGAACTGAATAAAATATGAGGCCAGTTCAAATATGATGGAGACAAACCCTGTAGATTGCGCGCATGCATGTTTTGAAGGTCGTGGCTTCAGTGTGTGACATGTGCATGTTTCTCATGCGTGCTTCGACCATGAGTGAACGTCAAGTGCCGATTGTCGTTGCGCAAAGTATTGTCATTCGTGTTTTAGTGAGGATAGGCATTAAAAACGCAGAAATTTTTTTGAGCTTACGAAATCAGTTTGATAGTGAGTGCTTGAGTAGAACTGTTGTGTTTAAATAGGCCAAAGCATTAAAAAATGATCACGAAACCATCGAGAATTAGCCACATGATCGTCGATCAAGAACTAGCATCACACCAGACAACTTTTGCCACGTGGAGCAACTCATTTTGGAGGATCATAGGAAAAATGTTCGAGACATTTTGGCTGAACTTTGTATCAGTATTGATAGTGTAGAGTCTATCATCCCCAAACACTTTCAATATCGCAAAATAACTTGAACTTTGAGCAACAATTCACGCGGTTGGAAGTTTGTCACCAGTTACCGACGCGAAACTAAGTGGAGTGGGACGGTTTTTTAACGTGAATCTTCACTGCAAACGAGACACGGGTACACTATTATACTCACAAAAGCAAGGTGTCGTCTAAAGAGTGAAGGAAGAACGAAGAAGGAGCGCCAGCGAAAGCGAAGACAACCAGGCCCGCGGGTAAGGTTATGTGTACTGTATTCTGGAACCAGCGGAGCGTACTGTACTTCGATTTCCTATGCACCTAACGTTCCATCAATGTTGCATACCACTCTAACCTTCCGAAAACATACGTGAAACCTGCTTGTTGCTCGAAACGGAGGAGCAATCCAGCACGAAGTGCAATTCTCCTCCAGGATAACGTGCGCGAGGTACTGGAACACCCCTTTACAGTCCAAATTTATTACTTCGCGATTACCACATGTTTGGACCACTGAAAGAAGCCCTGACGAGGAGGTAGAGGAGTTCGTGCACACATGGCTGTCCGAGTCGCCAAAGGAACTCTTCGATACCAGAATCAATAAGCTTTCGGAAAGGTGGACAAAATGCATAACTTATAACGAGGATTACCAAGAAAAACTGTAGATTTTTGTAAATTTTTTCGAAAGTTAATAAACGAGTCAGAGCATTTGTCTCGATCATATTTGAATAGCCTTCGTACTTTATTTGCAGACTTATAAAATATTTTATTCTGTGGCTCTAATTATTTTATTAATGATTCTCATTATTATGGCGGTTTTAATATACAAAGTAGCTTACACTTTTGATATTGCCCTACCAGTTTTGCTTTGTCTTTGAGTTTCAGGCATAGTTCCTTGGCGGTTGTTAATTACCATGACAAAATATTTATGTCAACTACATAGGCTACAACTTGGCTCAACTTGTATGATAACGTACCTCTTGTATTGGCCAGCAGCTTACTGATTACATACTCTAGAGCCAAATTGAATAGAAATGGCGCCAGCTCATCTCCCCACGTTTGTCCGATATTTGTGACAAACGTTTTTGGTGAGTTGATTATTGATGAGGACTTGGAAGGCTCTCGACGTCATTATCATTTTGGTAAAATTAAATGATTTGGCTGGAATACCATAGCAATGAACAATTTGGTACAGTCTAGGAAAGCCCTAGCTAAGCCAGAATTTTAACTTCTATGACCGGTATCCTGCAGGTTAACTTACACAGCAGCCCAACTGCCCATGCTTGCTTGAGCAAATTAAGAGGGAAATGAAAGCTGACTTTTTACTGCTGAATGAGCAACATCAAGACAAATGTTCTGGAGATGGTAGTACCATGTAGGCTTGGAACCATGATTTTCAGGCGGGCATACATGAACGAGATAGTCACGTATCTGTTCAGTGCTCAGAGGCCACATTTTTATTGTGTACCTATCGCTGAACGAACAGATATCATCTTTCTAATTCACGTTTAATGCTTTGGGGGGACCCAACAGAGATAGCAACGTGCTCTTTGGTTACGATGGGCTTTGACGCTAAAGGAACCAAATGGGTCATGTCTCAAACAGTTCCACGGGGAAATAAATTTTAAGAATGTTGGCCGTAATGGTGCTTGTTGTACTAAGTATCAGAAATACGTAGACTTTCTACCATAGTGGCTGTGAATAAACCACACCAGACGTGACATTTGCTTGGAGTCCTCAGTACAGATAACACACAATTGGAGAGTATTAGAGAACTACGCAGCCAGTAATCATCCGTGCATTGTGCTTAAGATCCATGATGTTGTCTTCCAACGTCCATGCTGTCGTATCTCAAAAACTGGGTTGAATATCGGAAGGATAGACATCAAGGTGCTCACTGCAGTCGTTCTGCTGCAGGGATATCCATAGGAGATGGAATAACTGGCAGCACACGACTGCTTTCAGTGCTTTTATGTTCCTTAAAAATTCTGGTACGGCAAGCTTTTAGTGCCCTGGTGGATGATTAAAATGGTTGAAAACTGACGGAAATGTCACAAACTTTGGCAAGATACTCAACAGGCATGGAACCCGTAACAAGGTATGCAACCGGGTACAGCATGTACATAAGTTAGCCAAGAAATGGCTTCACAAATCAATAAACAGCAGCAAAGCTCACTGCTGGCAAGATCAACGTTTTGAGAAGACGTGGTGCCCTACGGACGCCTCACATTCAAGTAGCAGAAAATATCAAAGAGGTAGGTTGGTCACTTTTCCCCTTCTATTACGTCTATATTGACGTTGCCTACAGAAAACAGCATCCAATCACCCTCTTTTAACACAGCTGGAACTGGAAGAGGCAGTCCTTTCATTGAAAGCAAAGAATGCTGCAGGCCCAGATGATGTTCCACATTTAACGCTTGCCTATAGAATGGGATTTTCTTCGTACGATGGAAATTGTTGACGTTCGTGCGGGTCAGTAAGGGGCGATGAAATTTTGAATCACTTAAAGCATACCGCCCGTTATGCATACTAGAGACTGCTGGGAAAGTGCTTTAGAAACTTATCAAGAGAAGACTCACTGACGTGATTATCGTTGCTGGGGACCTATCTTCTTGGCAGTATAGCTAGAGAGCAGAACGCTCCACCCTTAATGTGATTGGAGAAGTGGTGAGTGCAGCCCAATAAATAGATGTTTATAGCTATCTCAAGCGATGGATTGTTCTGTTGGTGACACTTGCCGATAGGATCGCCTGCAACTCCGCTAGATGTTTGGCTGTTCTGGAAACGTTGAAAACCCTTCTCAAGTTCCAGAATATCTGATGTGGTTTCTGAGGGACTGTCTGAAGGACAGAAGCCTGCTTCACAACACGACACAGAGCTGATGAAGGGTAGAAGTTACATCGGATGTAACGCAGTGATCTAGCCTTGATCCAAACCTATGGAACGTGTCTTACAATGGGCTACTGAGACTGAAGATGCCAAGTGAGTCACATTTTGTTGGCTATGCGGATAATTTTGGGGGTTTAGTCACTGAAGGCACCGTTAAATAGGCACTAATCAAGCTAGGCGTGCTTAAAAACTGAGTAAGAGACTAGATCAGTGCTCGTGGGCTCAGTCTAGTACTAGAGAAAACCAAAGTGGTAATTCCGACAAAGACGAGAATCTCAAGGGTAAGAATGATCAGTATTTGAGACAAACTTATCGAATTAAGACCAGTGGTAAAGTACCAGGAGCTGACTCAAAGATGAGCTTCTCTGAAGAAATAAGAGCAAGGGCTGAGAAGGCTGCTCCAGGCGTATTGTCTTTGAGTCGACTTATTGCCAACGTGGAGGAACCCGACTTATCAAGAAGATGCCTTTTGATGAGTGCCGCTGAGAAGAGGATCACTGAGGATTGCATCTGCATATCCGACAGTCTCTGGTCCCTCTAGATACTACACCTGGTTCATTGCGACAGTGAACCAGGTGGCAAAGATAAAAGGGACTCACAGTAACTGGGAACATCGAGGCTGGGTATCCCTTGTCTGGCAATTTCTCTTCCTCTCTCCCCTTCCACTAGAGGAGGAATTCTGCAGCTTGAAGGCATCTCAAAGCATAGCAAAACGGGACCTGGCCTGAAATAATGTACCAAACGGTTCCAGGCTAGGGGAGATGTTTAGTGGGTAGTCCAGTCAAAGCATGAGAGCTCTACACTCAGTGCATTAATGGCATTTACCTCTCAACCCCAAAAAATAAAAAATATGTACAATTATTGAGTTTTTGGACTCAAAATGTTCGTGACAAGAATTTGCCAGCCACCAGGTTATACTTTTATAGTTCTGCTTCCTATCCACGTAGTCCTGCACTATGCTCTGGAATTTTTGACACAATATCAACTATAATTGTTTCGTTGCATCCACGTAATGGATCTTAACACCACTTTTATATGTCCATTACATTGTCAGCTTCCAATCCATCGATCTTTTTCTTCTCCGGTTGATTTGAATGAATACAGACATGGTCAATATGTTCAAGTTGATAACCAGGCACTGTTATTTATGGCTCCAAACTACATATGACCGTGTCAGTTTCCTTTCGGTGATTGTCGGTGCTACAACATTTATGCGTGCGAATTGTTAGAAACCCACCGATCTACGAAGTGTGACAATTAAGTTATGAGACTAATTTTATTGCCACGCTTTTGGTAAACCTGCGGCCTTGAAAGTCTCTTCCCCTTTCTCGGCATCCTTCTCCACACTACTAATATATTTTCTTTTACTCTAGCTTGTTTCATTCGCCTGCTGCGTCGTGTTGAGTAGACATGTGTTGGTGGTGCTCTTCACGGAACTAGAGAAACGAAACCAAGAGCAACGCGTCGCGATAAAATGTTGCACCAAATTGGGCGAAACAGCTTCGGAAAAAAATTGTAAAAGTGCATGGTGATAGTGCTCTTAGTCGTGCCCAAGAGTTTCGATGGCATAAAGAATTTAAGGAGGGGCATAAAAGCATGGAAGACTAATGCGGTGCAGACTGACGCGAATGCATACCCTTATCTGTGAAGATCGGCGTTCAACAGTTCGAATGTTGGCCTTGGAACTAAGTATGAGCCGTGAAACAGTCAGTCAAATTTTAACCGCAGAAAACTGTTTGAAACAAGTGGAAAACGTTCCCACGCTGCTTGATCAAGTTATTACAGGCAATGAGAGCTGGTTTTTCCAATACAACCCGGCAACCAAACGTCAAAGCTCACAATGGTTTTCTCCGCACGCCCTCCGCCCGAAAAAAGCTTGCATGAGCAAGTCAAAGGTAGAAACGATGATTATTACCTTTTTTGACAGCCGTGGAATCGTCCACAAAGAATTTATTCCATGGGGGCAAACCGTAAATCAAGTCTACTATCGCCAAGTACCCAAAAGAATACGAAAACGAGTCAACAGGGCACCCCCAGACATTGCTCATAACTGGATCCTTCATCACGACAACGCACGGCCTCCACCGCCCTCAGCATGTCCCAGTATTTGGCCTCTGAAGGGATCGCCGTGTTGTAGCAGCCACCTTATTCGCCCGATATATCACTCAGTGACTTTTTTTGTTCCCTAGAACAAAATGTGTGGTCAAAGGAATCCATTTTGATTCAATTACGGACATCCAGGTGACCGTGACGAGGGTACTCGGTGACATCCCAGTCGAAGCGTTCCGGAAATGTTGCGAAGCATGGAAAACGGGCTGGAATCATTGTACGAGTATAGCTGCTCAAGGGAACTACTTTGAAAGGGATGGCAATGTTGTCGAATAATTTTTAAATATACAGTTTTTATGGTATCAGTCTCAATATTTATTTGGTACGTACGTATGAGAAACTACTAAATAAAATAAATGAAAATAAATCTCGGGCCAATATTGTCCATAAATCCCCATAAATTTTAATCACGGCATTTTTGGGCTTTTCGAGGCCAATTTTATATTTAATTGGGTTTCAAGATCATGTTAAGGTCAGCCGCAAAAATTTGATTAGGCCCTGATTATTGTATTTTTAATTTAAATTTGCTTTGCAAAAATAATGAACAGTTATAACATGAAAAGGGGTAGCAATTTATAGAAAATGCCAAATGATCACAGTGCTTACCATATAAAATCGATTCGGTTTCCTGAAAAGAAAGTACATGCAAGAAAAGTTACAAAATTATTTATTAAGAAATGAAAAGTGCAAACTGTAAGGTTGCTCCTGCGAACCCTCTTCAAGATTATACAGAGATAGGGCAGCACAATCCTCTTTTAATTCAAAGCTGGTCATATTTATCGATACTTTTCTATTTTGACGAGACATATTAGTATATTGTGATTTTTTTTTCAGGACTTAAACAAATTAATGCTTATGTTAATTGTTCCAATTCTTAATTCCTCTTCAAACTTTTTGTCAATGAAATGAACGACCAATTTTTATTATTCACAAAAAACATCATGTCCACTGATTACTCTTACTTTGAAAGAGAAATAAAAACTGAAACTTACGATGCAACAACCACTATCTAAATGTTTCATTATGTTGTCATACTTGAAGTAGCGTCCATTGAGAAAAATTAGCATCTAAATGACCAGGTGAAAATGATCCTGCATAAATATTCATGAGCGAAATAGACGTCCTGTTCAGTAGTGGCCAGGCACTTTGGTGAGCACAAAATTATCTCTGTACAATGCAAAGGAAAAAATATCCTGTTTTATGGCTTTTCCAGCAATTTGTTGCAAAGTTCTATTTGTATTGTTTCACATTTGGCGGCACGGTTGGATGCATTTGTTCGCTGATTTATACTCTGGTTGCCAACTTAAATCCAACATAGTGGTTTTGTTTCACAAAATGCACACAAGCAGAAATAGCTGGAGAATTGCGTGGTAGAATTCATTGTAGATGTACTTCAAAAATGCATTACTTAATTACTGACAACCTTGCTCCAGATGCAGGAATAGTTGTTGATTTACTCATGAATAATTTTGGAATATTTCAAATGTGTGTGAATATAAAAATCCTGTGTGCTTGGGATTACATTTGATGTGAATCAATGTGAAACTGTTTTCGAAAAATTGACGCGAATATGGGTGAGCGGAAAGTTATGTTTGATATGTTCATCACTTTTGAAGTTGACTTATGCTAAATTTTATATGCAAATCTAGTCAAGAACGGGATCAAAGGCAATGACCTGGGGAATTAGCTGGCTTTTTTCATGCATTCTAACCCGTGGCACACTCTGACAAATAAAAGTGCGAAAATCAAAGTTTAAATTTTTGTATATTTAATTTTTAGCCCTCTCGTTACGTTTGCATCTATTTAAAAAATATTACTGCATGAAAACAATAAAAAATAGTTGCGGTTAAAGTAAAAAACTGTAGCATTACTAACAAAGTATTCTCTTTGATATCTGTTTTATGGAAATATTCAGTTCATACCTTTCTTCTTTTTAAAGTTTCTTGATATATATTTTTAAAACTTCCTTATGTAGGAACTTCTTATGCTGCAATAAATAATAATCGTTGATGATAATAATTGTAGTCCGTGTGGCGTAAATAAGGGTACTCAATGTTGCAATCTAAGTTCATTTTTTTGAATAACTATAGTCACTATCTAGAAATTAAATTAAATTTCGAATTTTCGAATTTTTCTAGTTTCCAATTCATTCGTGTTTCTTTTTTAAGGTTTTGTAAGAAAATATATTAATATCGTCACCTGTCTGTCCGTCCGTTCGTCAGTGCTTCACAGCAAGTTTTCCAGGAACTGTAAAAGCTGTAGTGGTCAAATTTTTTGAACAACTCAAAAGTTTCTGGTTAATGAAAGTTCCGCAGTAAAAAAAAATTTCAAAGGCTTTTAAAGAGGGTCGCTCCATATAACGATGTGAACCCTAAGAAACATTTTTTTTCACTAAAGATAGTCGAGTTGGGTACCAAATGAAAGGTATCGATGAGATGTTTTGACATTTGTGAATTGTAATATTGTTGACGAGGTCGGCGGAAGAACATGAAAAAACGGTTACCTGTGGACCGACAAATTTGGAAAAAATCATGGAAGTAGTTCTCTTAGAGTACAAAAACGACAAATACCTGAGAAATTAATATTCGCTAGACTTTGTTAGTAATAGTATTATTTATCAATATTCAATATTCATTTATCAAATTTCACATCCACATTACTACTTATAAGGTTTATCAACAGCAAAAAATTGAGAGGAATCGGATAGTATTTCAGAAAGCTATGATGCTTTAAATTGTCGGTGTTACAATAACAACATTAAGTGGCTATTGAGCAATATGTGCTTCCAAACGACTCAGACACTATGGGCTTGTTAGGATTTGCATGAAAGATGTGTATCATGCCCATCTTTGAAAAGCGACTCAAAGAGTGATACTAGTAATTGTTGAAAAAATGGCAGCCATTTTAAATGAGAATATTGAGTTAATTTAAGTCATTTTCTTCCAACTTCACCATTTAACCATTTTGAAGGTGAAAAAGGTAGAATTTAATAAACAATATCTAAGAAAATTCACTGAACTTTGTTAGTAATAGTAGAATTTGTAAATACAACATTTTTCCATATGAGCACTACAGCGGATCAATATTTTTTTAAGCGAATAGTTACACCCAGTCAATGGTTTCGAACTCGGTTACCGATGCCATTTATCAAAAAATCGTGGACACAGAAACAGCGCGAGAAGCATGGAAAGCTGCAAAATAGGATTTCAAGGTGTTCCCAAAGATCAACTGTTCAAAATATGTACCGAATATTTTGCTTTCAACTTGATCTATGGAGAGAATGTTTCTGCCCACGTCAATAAATTGAGGAGTGTGTGGTTCGAGCTGAATAACGGATTGAAGGATCGAAATAAAAATGAGCTAGTGGATTTGCTTCCTGTTTGCAAAGTTTAGCAGATTTTTTCTGGTAACTTCCAAATTTTAAATCTCGTTGGATATTATAGTCAACAGGAATTTGACATCGAAAAGTTCTAATGGGCATCTGTGTCAAAAAACGTTCAGGGATGCCCTCGAGAACCGACTAGGTCTGATCCTATCAGACACATCGCTGAAAATGAGCAATGGCCGATGGGTGGAAGTGAAAGCAGCAATTAAGACCGTAGCAGAACAGATGACTGGGTATCAAGCCTAGTGCAAAATATAAGATTCGCTTGATTATTAGTGCCAGAATGTTGTCCAACACATTATGGCACTAATAATCGTAGAAGTATTTAGACAGGAAAACCAGAAAGAAGAGAACACCATGCAAATCTCAGAAAAGTTGCAAATAGATGGTCCCAAGCCCGTTTAACTCCGCCATAGACGGTCCCAAGCCCGTTTGAGAAAGGAGGAGGGAACCTCTTGTTTCCCCAATCCATAACTTCCATGATTCCTCATCCCAATCCTCCCAATTAAATGGTAGTAAATGCTCCCGGGGTGCATATTGGGTTTATTGGTTCCCCAACAATGTAACATTAAGTGTCGAGAAATGCTAATAACTGTAAATACATCTACAACTCTGCTACTAAATCCTACTTACGGCTCCTTTGTGAGGACGCAAGAGGGTGAAGCCAAATCTTCCGCGCTTGATAACGGAATCAACGTAATAACCATGCCGCCGGAATGGAGGTTGGGCGACGGGCTAGCTCCTCGTCCCTGGAAAACCTTTAATTGTTTCGAAACCTGCAGATAGGCCTCGGAGTGGATTGGACTCACGGCAACGACCTCGCAAACGGAAAAAGGAATCTGGCAGATCACTCAATTACCCTGGCGCTGTTGAGGACCTTTTAAAGAGGCCAGTTAATATCAATTAAAAATACTGGCAGTACAGGAACCGAATTGGACTGGAAACAACATTCAAGACATGAGATTGCACACAATATTCAAAAGTGGGAAGCCTACTGGAAAACGAAAATTCGGAGTGGCCTTCATTCTGGATAGGGAGTTCAAATCGCCCGTAATTGATTTCAAGGCAGTCAATGAACGGTTGTGTGCGATCCATGTAAAAGCGAAATTCTTCAAAATCTGGTTGATTAATGTTCACGCCCCGACCGAAGAAAAGGACGAAGAAAGGAAGGAATCGATTGACAAGCACCTAGAAAGACTGGTGTACTCATTGCCCACAAACGACACAAAAATTATTCCGAGTGATTCCAACGCTAAGGTTGGAAACAAATGACAACGGAGCGCCTGATTGACCTTGCATGTAGCAGAAGTCTAGTCATATGTTCGACTTGCTTCCCACATCAGTGCATTCATAAAATAACCTGGGTATCACCGGATGGCAACACACAAAACCAGATCGATCATGTTCTGATCCGACAACGTTGGGCCTCGAGCATACTTGACGTCCGTAAATACTGAGGAGCCAATTGTTACTCAGATCATTACTTTATCAAACTAACCCATCGATGTCGTATGTCAAAGGCATATTCAGCAAAGAACAGCCCGCTACAAAAATTTGACATCAAAAGGCCCCAAACAGCGTCTGTGGCCAAAAATTTCACGGAGACCCTCGACAATCAGCTGGCTCCCATCTTATCAGACGCATTGTTAAAGACGAGCAACGATCTCTGGATGGAAGTGAAGGCGGCTACCAGGACCGTGGCAAAACAGATGATCGGACATTCAGCCCGGCGCAAGGAAAACAATTGGTTCAATGATGAGTGCCAGAACGCGTTAGATAAAAAAAATCAGGTGTGCAAAGAATATGTAGGTAGAAAAACCAGGACGAGGAGAGAACACTATGAAAATCTCAGAAGGGTAGCGAATAAAATAATTAGGATTAAGAAAAGAAAATAATATGACAACTAATTGAGTAGTATAGATGTAAGTTTAGCTAGCAATAACAAAAGACAAGCATACAAAGTAGTGAAAAGCTTGAAACGTGAATATTAGCCCAAACCGACACTCTGTCGGGATGACAGCGTATATTGCCGCTGTCGAGGAAAAATACCTCTAATACACAACGTATCACACTCGGCGAATACAGTATCGAGAATGTTAGCAAATTGGTGCCAAAATAACAAAACGGGCAATAAAAGAGACGAAATACGCCGAAGAATACAGCTCGCAAAGAAAATATTCTATTCAGTATTGACGATCTTGAAGACCAGCTGCGTACACAGGAAAACAAAGCTCCAAGTATACAAATCTGTGATAAGACCTGTGCTATGCTATGAGTGTGAAACATGCATTTTAACCCAAGCATTTGCAAATATATTGAACGCCTTTGAGCGACGGATCCTGAGGCAAATAATCGGAGCGAAGCTAGACGGGGACCAATGGCGAATTCGAGACAACCATGAGCTGTATGAAATTTTTGACGAACCGGAGGTCTCAAGGCTTGTATGGATAAACAACGGATACCCAAGAAGGTATTCGTTGGAAGAACTGAAGGCCGGTGGCCAGTGGGGAAACCAAGGAAACGCTGGTCTGACTTGGTTGACGAAGATAGTTCATCGCTGCTCGGATTTTGGAATTGGATGGTGCAGTCAACGGACTGAGACAGTTGGAGGCGCTGTTTGCAGGAAGCGAAGGCCCGAAAGGGGCTGTAGTGCTAAGAAGAAGAAGAAGAAGAAGATATCATTTCAAACAAAAGAGTGCAAATTGAAGCCATTCCCGACCAATATAGGGGTGGCAGGGAAGCGAGAGTCAATGTAGTTCGAGAATTATGCAAAAAACGAACGTAAACAATAGCAGAACTGTTACAAGGGATACATTTAGATGATACGAGGAGGGAAAGAGTCAGATGAAGAAACTAAAACAATAATATACAAAACAGGTGAAGTGAGCGTAAAATCATCACAGAATTTGCTAGTAAGGGCTACATGTATACCTACTAGAACACTACCACCGTCAAACTTACCAGTAGCATCACGGTCTCTATTTCTGTAGAAGATTAAATGGTTTGGGAGTAGCTCACTATTACCAATGTCATTTGTCAGCCATATTTCCATTAGACAGATAATATTATACGGAAAATGGATGACAGAAATGTGACGTTCAGTAGGCTTACTCCTCAGACCATGAACATTTTGGTAATAGCAAGTAAAAAATAAAGTCCGAGGCCTAAGAGTTGTTCCTTCTGGTGTGAAAGGACACAGAATGGATCCGCTTACAAAACGGAGAGAAATTTTTGACAAATACACCAGGAGGTCGAAATTTTTTATCATGCAAGATCCTTTGGTTAGCTGAAACAGTAATTTTGAAGGATGCAATCCATCTATTTATCTTTCCATCAGGCTTAAGTTTGGTGCACCGGACCAACTCAGGGCTATAGTTCACCTTATACTTTATATGAGCAATGGCGTATTCAGCTGGTGTTATATTCTAATGTCGAAACAAATATTTGTAGTGGGGGGATATACCACACAGTGAGGTGCCAAGTTTGACTGCAGTAATGTTTGTCGTTCTATCGACTCTAGGTGAGGGCTCCCGGCTGATAAATGAAGATCCTGGTGGGCCTTAGTTTCTTATCAACAATTTGTTATCAGCATTACTTTGAGCCACAAGTCTTGTAACAGAGGTCTCCGGTGAGCATGAACACTTTGGGTTAGTCTCGTTGCGGTGATATACAAGCAGGCTACTGAAGTTGAGGTTGCTGCTGGTTAGATGTTAATTTCTGATATTTCGGTTTGCTTGTTGCTGTTGTTTCTATACATGATGATTTTGGTCTTGGGAACGAGATGACAGTTGCTGTTAAGGTTTCTTTGGAGTGGTTCCTTTGCCGACATGACGTAAAGTAAACACATCAGAGATTTTGGTAGCTGAAGTAGACCATAACATTAAAGACAGATGTGCGCGAAATAAATCGATTTCCCCCAAAAAATCTGCTACTATCACGTTTTACCATTTTTGCAAGTGCTCATTGTTATCAGAAGAACATACGATAACAGGAACTGTAGGAAAAATAAGTAATATATGTGGTATCCAAGTTTTTGAGACTCGCGCATGTACAATTTCAAAAGTCAAAGGAAGATGGAGATTTGTAAATTTTGTCCGATCACACAATCCTCACGTCCCAGGTCGGCAAAGTTGATCAAAGTTCGATATGAAGTATTTCTTCCTTTTGTGTTATTACATAATATGACTATGCAGATACCTACAACAAGTATATATTCCAGAGTGGAATTATCCAAATTCAGTGCACACATTATGTCAAAAGGTAAATTGCGCCTGGCACGCAAGCTATAACTAAGTATAAGTATATTATATACGAATAAATATTATCCAGCACAATTTACATTTCATTTATGTACGAGTGAAAGATACAAATTAATTAGTATCTACGAATTTGTATTAATTTGAAACTCCAGCTATGGTATATACTTATGTAAATGTTTGCCAAATTCTCATTAGATTAACCACTTCTGGAATATTCACAAATTACTAGGTATTCAATTTAAATGAGGCGAACTTACACCCGCTATTGACTGAATACAATCTAGAATTACATGTCAACATTCTCGTAAAGTTTTCTAACAAGCCTCAGGTATAAAATAGTTGCAATTGCATGACAAGAAGTTCTATGACAACGTGTCACTTCAAGATGGCAATAATATAGTGCAAAATTCTCGACAAAATTGCAAGTTATCAACTCATCCGGTAGCTTCACCAGCTCTTTGGTGTCATGTTCATGACGTACCAAATTGAGTTAAGCTTTTCATCGGTGCAGAAACTGCAACTGACTGATTTTGTTTGCCTCGCAGCAAACAACTTCAAGAACTGGTAACAAAGCACACCACGAAGTCTTATGGTTTAAAGATTGCGTTCTAGTTTGCGGCAATAGTTGACAACAATGTTTTGAAACTTATCAAACTATGACTATCTATTTCATTATGCTATAAGTTACATGTAATTTTATGAACGCAGTGATTTTTCAATAAGGGAACGACTGCACAAAGCATACTTTTCAACAAGACAATTTTGCCTTGGGTTACGTGGACTTTTTAGTTAAAATAAATCGACTTTAAACCTTTTCTAAAAACCGGATCCGCATTTCTTATGTACAAGGCGGTGCAATATTTATAACCTACTCAAGTTTAAAAGCGGAAAACGCTAATTAGACGGCCACTCCAGATACATTTTTTCTTAAAAGGAAATTTTTTAGTAAACTGAACATTGTGGCTCGAAGTGAGTTCCTATGCCACTTTTACCATTTTTATAATGGTTCAAAAACCGGAAATAGTTCAAAGAATTGAAAATTTCATCAAAAAGTTTTCTTCGCACGATGTCCTAAATTTCCTCACTACGTAAACTATTAAAGCGTCCCCTACTCACATTCATTGAATTATCCAGGGCATATTTGCTGAATAGCTTCTAATAAATTGCGTTCCTTTTTATTAAGCTTTACGACAAACAGCCACCCGTTGGCAGGAAAATTTATTTAGACTTGAACTTTGACGACGACAAACAGTCTGCACTGTTTTCTAGATTCACCAAAATCTTACAAATCCTAACTGTGTACCGTAAAAAGGTTTTTCAACTTTTTTGCTACGGTTTGTGTGATAATTTTCAAAACCAGGGCCTAGTTTACGATGAGATATAGTACCGCGAAAGGCATACATTTTTCCGTCTCGACGACAATGTTGAGGACGCTGTATTACAAAAAGCGTTTACACACTCCCGTGCTCGACCCAATATACATGAGTTTGTAAATGTAGTTTTTTGCATGATTTCTAAAATTTATAGGGACATGTGGGAAATTGCTGTGGGAAATTTATTATTGCGACATATGATGCAATAAGCGAAAGTGTGTTTTTTCCTAATACCCGTCGTGTGAATGAGATGTCTTTTTGCATGTACGTATCTTGTATTTCAGGATTGTATTTTTCAAGAACCACAACATGAGATGTAAGATTTGTATACTGCTTTTTTATTAAATGTTGCCCTATTTCTCAAAATGCATATAAATTTGAGGTTCGTGAAAAGTAGAGTCAGGGTTAACATTCAATAATAATTTATTTCTGCAAGATATAGAGTTATTTATAAAATTAAAAGAAACCTTAATTAATAATAAATAGTTTCGGACAATTTTTTTAAACGGTACTCTTTTAATTATTACAAAAAACCTAGAAATCACTCTTTATCAGAAAAAACCCTGATTGATTTTAAGTCGAGGATCAGGCCATCAAAATGTAAAATTCCTCTACATCTAATGAGGCCTATTCGTAATGGTGGGGCGATTATCAAAACATCGTTAAATGAAAATGCTACTTCGCTTTTTAATATGGCAATGGATGCAATGAAAGAGGAGTACGATGTGGCTGAGACCAGATTGCGACAGCCTAGACTTGTCATCAATGGACTAGAAAAACAATACTCAAATAATGAATTAAGAAAAGAGATCCAGTCATAAAATCCCAATATAGAGGAGCGAGATTCTATGGAACTTGTACATGCTAGTCGGACAAGAAATGGAAGGTGGTTGCACATCATCCAGGTAAACGGGAGCATGTATAAGAGGCTTGCAAATAGATACATTGATATAGATTATGGATCGTATTTTGTGAAGGAGGACTTCAACGTAATGAGGTGTTATAAGTGTCAAAAATACAATCACAAAACATCAAATGTGAAGGGGAGCAAATATGTGTAAAATGTGGAGGAAAGCATGACCTAAAGGACTGCAAAAGCACGATTGAGAAGTGCTCGAACTGTATTGGTAACAATAATAATGCTGATCATTCTCACAGAGCTGAGTCTGTAGAGTGTCCGGAGTTTCATCACAGAATATTGATCGCCACGAGGAGCACCGACTACAGCTTTGATGATTGCTAATCTTTCTAATCAATCAAGTGGAACAAATTTAACACTCATGTATGCTAATATAAGAAGCCTAAGACATAAGCTAAGTGATATTCAGATTTACCTGCAGCAAAATCCTGACATAGATTTGATTATTCTCAATGAAATCTGGATTTACCCAGAAGAAGCACGGTTTTACAATATTGAAGGATATAATGCGGTATTCTCCTGCTGACCTGGAAGAGGTGGAGGTACAGCAATGTACGTAAAAAATACACTCAATTTCATTACCAAGAGAGTGACGCCTAATAAGTATAACGTTATAATAATTGAAGTACGCCATGCAAGTAAAACAAGTTGGGTAAACAGAGCTACGCTCATGTCAGAAGGGTTTCGTATTCAATTTACAAAATGCAGTCACCAGATCGAATCAAATCAAGAAACATGTCAAAGACGATTTTATTGGAGAAAATATGAAATACGAAGATCATACTATTAATAACAAAGTTGAACGAATTTCGACTTCTGAGGTTTTTGGTATTGTTATACTCATAAATATCTCCCTTGATAATAATTTCAGATGTCCATCCGCGACGGAGGAAACACATTTTTCATGTATTTCCCCCCTGTGCCCCCACTGAAGCAAAAACTGACAGTTTAACAACTGTTTTGAAAAGCTCCCATAAAGACTTTCATTGCATACTCATATCGGCTATGTTTGATGAATTTTTTTCCAGGGGCCACTCTCCTGTACTGTTATCATCGATTTATGGCCAATTTTTTTCAAATCCTAAAATGGTTACAAAGCCCTTTTGCTAGGAGCTCTATCCCACCTCCTTGACTTGTTTCACTTATGAGCATTAATTGTAGGTACCCATCTTCAGCCATTCATTAAATTGAACCAAGTGTTCAAAGCATGCACCTTAAACGTTGAAGTTGGGAAAAAAGAACTCAAAATTATTCAATCATCGCATTTAAAACAGCCACTATTTTGTTTTACGATTACTGATACCAGTAGCTGAACCGATACTCAAGGATATACATGACACCTATCATTCCTGAAATTTTCATGCAAATCCTAGCAAAACTGTAGTGTCTGAGTCGGTAAAAAGCGCATGTTGTTCCATAGCCATATGTTGCCATGGTAATAAATGCCGCGCATATTGTTCCATAGTAATACAGGAAAATTCAAACCGCTATAACTTCGCTAAGTATGATTCAATCTTTATGAAACTTTTAGAATAGATCAACCTTATAAATAGACATCTACGTACTGAATTTCATTGAATTTAAGGGTACCGTTAAGATTTTATTCAAGAAAACATAAAATCGATAAATCATACTTTTACTAACAAAGTTGAGTGAATTGCGACTTCTCACGTATTTGTTGTTGTTGTACTCATCAAGGCCTACATTCCTGATTTTTTTCAGATTTTCCGGATCACAGGTGTCCAATTGCGAAGGGGGGGGACACAAATTTTTCGTGTATTTCCCCTCCATGTGCACCCCTCGAAGAAAATTTTGCCAAACTAAGACCTGTTTTGAATAGTTCTCATCAAGACCTTTAATTTGATACCCATATCGGCTACCTCCAATGAAATTTTTTTTCGGGGGGTCACTCTCCTATATGGGGAGACCCCTCTTAAATACTTTATAAAAAATTTTTGGAGTTGAACTTTGAAGAGATCACCACTTCACACCTACACACAAAAGTTGATGTTTCTAGCTTAAGTAGTTTCCGAGAAAAACTGCTGTGATACACGGACGGACGGACAGACGGACAGACTAGTCGCGAAACTAGTAGGGTTTTGTAAGATTATTTTACAAAACCCTAAAAATAAAATTAGGGATGTACTACAATCCCAATCGCATGAATGCGCAAGATTTTTGCACAGTAATAGATACATTATTCTCAACTGAAAAAAATTTAATCACAGTAGCGGATGCAAACATTGATGTACTAACGGAATCACCAGAAACACGGATTTATAAGGATACGCTAGAAACGAATGGAGCGGTAATCATAAACAACAATCAAATTACTCGCCCAGTGTCAAATACCTGTCTGGACCATATAGTAACCAATGATTTAAAAGTCGCTGAAAGCATGACATACATATTTGAGGACTAGCCGGAACTGGATCATCGTGTGTTAAAAATTGCTATTCAAGACCAAACCCTGAACAAACAGAAGCCAACCTACAAAACGTTCAGATTTCTAGACAAGGAGCTCTTTAAATCAAACATACGAGAGTTACTGGAAAAGCGGAAACCAAATAGTATTATTGAACTCAAAAATATCATCATATCTGCTAAGCAAAGTTCTCCAATTGAGAAAAAAATCAGGTGTCGACAACGGACTTGGATAACGAAAAAAGGGATTGATGCAAGTATTAAAAAAAGGAAGGCATACATGGACTGCAAGAAGAAGAGTGGAAACCAGGCTTTCAAGTTTGTATATATGCAAGCGAAAAAAGAATCGAAACGACTGGTGAAAGAGGCTAAATTCATATATTTCTCAAGAAGAATGGAAACAGCGGCTGACGCGAAATATGGAAAATAATAAATGAGGTAAAGGATAACTCTTCAACCCAGGATATATCACAAAACTTTCAACTGAATCCTGATGGGCCCTCTAACACATCGTGTCCACGTAACGCGGTGAGCTCATTGAATAGCTTTTTTTCAACAATTGGTGGAAGGATCATTAAAGAAATCGTTGCCAGTTCAGCAGGCAATTTAAATACTACAAATATCGCAATAAATTCCCTCCTTCACATTCATCAAACAAATAAAAGGGAAGTCTTAAATGTAATCAATGAATTGAAAAAGAATACGGCGCCAGCATTGATAGCATCACGATGAATGATATTAGTATAATAAAGGAGGACATAGCCCAGATTATGGCAAATTTTATAAACGTGCATATTAGGAATGGGACTTTTCGGGAAGAAGAAAAACTTGCAAAAACAGTTCCTATATTTAAGAGTGGTGATCATCTTGACCCGAATAACTATCGCCCGATTGCGCTGCTGACGGGATTTAGTAAGATATTTGAAAAAATACTAAACAATCGATTAACATCATTCTTAGTTGAAAACTCTATCATAAGCCAACATCAGTTTGGTTTTCAAAAGAACAAGAGTACTTTGGATGCCCTACATTCTGTCACACGTTTCATCAATCTAGGACTTGACAGAGGTGATTATTTCATCGCAATTTTTTGGATTTGAAAAAAGCATTTGATACAGTTGATCATGACCTCTTGCTTCGTAAACTTGAATCGTACGGTATTCAGGGTAGTCCTAAGCAATTGTTTAAGAGTTACTTGGAGGGAAGATCGCAGAGAACTTTAATCAACAATGTCCTGAGCGATCATGCACCTATGGAAATAGGACCTCCCCAAGGTTCAATACTGGGCCCAACTTTGTTCCTGCTATACCCAAATAATGTAAAAACATGTGGGCTGACGGGATATCACACATTATATGCTGATGACACAGTTCTACTTTATTCAGGACGAGACAAAACCGGCATTGAGAACACTATCAACGAGGATCTAGGAAAATTCCATCAGTGGTTAATTGGAAACAAACTAGAATTGAACCCTTCAAAGACAAAATATATTATTTTTAAGCAAAAGAACAAAGGAGACATAGATGTCGACCTCAATATTAATGGCGAAAAATTGCAAAGAGTGCTAGAAATGAAATATCTTAGTCTTATCATAGACCATCGTATGACCTGGTTACCACACATAAATAGCTTAAGGAGGCAATTGGCCCCAATAATAGGATTGTTAAGAAGATATGAGGATTTTCCAATGTACATCAAGAAACTTGCTCTAAGTGCGTTTGTCCTGGCGAAATAGCATTATGGAGTACTTATTTGGAGTCAATCAGCAAAGCAACATTTAAACAGTATATTCAGGCTGCTGACCAAAGCATATAAAAACATTCTGAAGCTGCCAATGCTTACTCAAAATAGTTTGGTTTACCAATTGGCTAAATCATTAATCTTTAGTCAAATTGTTATTATGGAGAAAACTAAGTTTATCTACAGAAATTTAAAAACTAATGGATTGGAACGAGCGCCATTAATTAAGGTATCATAGATCAACCCATATAGTGCGAGGAATGCAGATCAATTCGTAATACCTTTAGCCAGAACGGATCGTCTAAAGAACGATGCAACGAATGATGCTCTGCGTATATATAATAATCTACCGGAAATTGTTAAGGAAGCAAACTCACTTATGGTACTTAAGAAAAGACTAAGGGAGCATTTAATGACCACTGATTCAGTAATCCTGTAATCCTGTTTTTATGAGCCCAGTACCTTAGGTCGTTCTTTTTGACCCTATCGGCGAGATACTGAAGTGACAGTTACTCAGAGTTTTTTTTTGAATGCGTCGTATTATATTGAATTTGTTTTTATCTCTGAGAGCTGATCATGATTTTTTTTGGACTAGATGTTCATGAAAAGGACTAGTTCACATTATATTGTGTGCCCCTTTATACCGATGTGTTAAACATTGTCTGGGTGGCACAAAGGACCAAGCGACGTAATGTGAATGAAGATCACACGAGCGTTATGCGACGAATAAAGAGTGATGGGGGGAGTGGAGGTATTTAAAAAACGCAATATGTACTCTGTAGCAATTAAAAAAAAAAACAACAAACCATTGTCTACTGTTTAGATTTTAAAGATAATTTAAAATACTGGGCACTACTTACACCATGGAGGTATAAGATGAAAGAGAGGCTACCCTCGTGTAAACACCTGCGAGCGTTTGACGAAAGGGCACCTTTCTTGTTTCCCCGGTAGCAGTAGCTCAAATTTCTTTCACTTTATTCTTTTTCTCCTTCTCCTTCGTAGTACTATAGCCCCTCTCGAGCCTTCGCTTCCGGCAAATAGCGCCTCTAACGGTCTTGGTCCATTGACCGCGTTCTACAATTCTGAAGTTAGAGTCGACCGAATCAGACTAGCATTTTCTCGGATTCCCCACTAGTCTCTACTGTTCAGCTCTCTCAACGAAAATCTTTTTGGTTGTTCGTTCATACGATTGAAGTGATTAGCACATTGCAACTTCCACAGTCTTACAATCGTTGAGATCTCCGGCTTGTCAAAAATTCCATACAGCTCATGGTTGTGTCGAATTCGACATTAATTCCCCGCCTAACTTTGCACCAACTATTCACCGAAGGACACGACACTCGAAGGCGTTCAATATGTTATGTTCGCGGATGCTTGGGTTTGGCTCCATGCGTTACACCCACGGCATAACACAGGTCACATCACAGATTTGTATACTTGGAGCTTTGTTTTCAAAATTGAATAAAATATTTATTTGCGAGCTGTCTTCATCGGAGTATTTCGTCGCTTTCATTACCGGTTCTCGTCATTTTTGCGCCTAGATACATAAATTTGCTCACATTTTCGATACTGTACTCGCCGAGTGTGATACTTTATGTGCTTGAGCTTTTTTTCCTCGACTGAGCATGAACTTTGTTTTATTTTCATTGATTTTAAGCCCTACTAGTTTTGCTTGGCTGTCAAGTTTCAGGAAGAGTTTTTTGGCACTTGTTAATGACCGTGACAAAATGTTGATGTCGCCCACATAGGCTACTACTTGGCTCGACTTGTATAGTAATGTACCGCGTGTATCTACAGGTAGCTTCCTTATGACATACTCCAGAGGCAACTTGAGCTTATTTTCAGGCTAATTCTCTGCATGTTGGAAAGTAGCATATATCAGCCCGATTTGAAAGTCCGGCGATCCTTTTGATATTCCCAATTATAGCCTTATATCAATACTCTCTGGTTTTCCCAAAATTCTTGAAAGAATTTTGCACGCCAAGCTTTTTCCTATTTTATCTTCATTACTTTGTCGTCAGCAACATGACTTCATTCCAGAAACATCAATTGCTACTAGCTTATTGGAGTTCTCGGATTTTGTTGTCACAGCGCTTGACTCTTGTGCTCAAACGGACGTCTTATATACTGATTTTCGCAAGGCTTTTATTTTAATACAGTCCCAAATAATATACTACTAATGAAGCTGTAATATTATGGTTTCCCTGAAAGTTTACGTTCCTGGTTCGAATCTTACTTAACTTCCCGTTTTTGTTGCTTTCTTTTGCACGAATTAAACTCGTCTTATTTCTGGTGCTCTTTAGGGTTCCATTCGTGGTCCACTTCAATTTATTTTATTCATAAATGACCTTCCGTCGAGTTTAAATTCTTTATCCTTGCTTTATGCTGACGATATGAAACTCTTCAGGCGAACTGCATAATTCTCGAAGATGATTTAAGTTTTCTTAATGATTGGTGCTGCTTCAATAACCTTGACTTGAACATCTCTAAATGTCTAGTTATGCCTTTTACATTAAAGCGTTGTCCACTTTTATTCAAATATTGTATTAATGAGCTACCCCTTTCTTGTGTTACCCAAACTAAAGACCTAGGAGTTATTTTTGGTTCCAAACTCAAATTTAACATTCATATTCAGCATATTAAAAATAAAGTGTTTAAGATATATGGCTTCATTCTTCGACAAGTACACAAATTTCATGATATTCATTCAGCTACTATACGTCTCTCTTGTTTGTAGTATCTAATAATATGCTTCCCAAGTCTGGACGCCTCATCAAGAATACCTTATTTTTCTCTGGAGGCGATCCAGAGGAAATTTACTAAATTTTTATTTTATAAGTTCAATTTCCCTCATCACTCGTATCCCGATCGACTCTCCATTCTTAACTTACCCACTATGTGTTCTCTAAGTATTTGTTTAGATGAGTGTTTTGCAGTAACCGGGCAGTTGCCCTAGCAAACAGTTCGAAAACCACCATAATACTGGTCCAAATTTCAATTGTAAATTTAAAAAATAATTATTTAAATTTGCAATTAAAATTTGAACATGGTAGCACCTTTTTAACGCAGGTCATCCACGAATTGCATGGCCAAATGCAATCTAGAGGGACGGATGAGCTGGCTTGTGAACTACCGTTGCGAGGTGATAATTGGTAACAATGAGGAGTCTGATACGGATCGCCAAGCAGCGAGCAAGCGCGAGAGGCACGCTGGCAAGCGGTGATTAATAAGAAAAGTGCAAGTGGCCAAAGAGCAATCAAATTGCAATTGAAATGCTTATAAATGTTTAATTAATGATAATTATGTTGAGCGATGTCAGTGCACTGTAAGGTGTATAGGCGACGGTCATTACACTTTCATTGCTACATTTTATGTATGCGGTTTAATTTGACTTTCTTTCGAGCTCGTATTGTTCTGTTCAAATTTTAAGCCCCACGCATTTGGTCATATACGTGGCGGCGACGGCTTTGCCGTTTTATTTTAGCTGCTTAGTTCGACGTGATTTATCTGGCATTTAATTTGGAAAGCGCTTTGAAGGCATACGAATTTGAGACGACATTCGAGTGTCAACGATAGGATTTTATCAGAAAGTGACCGTGCTAGCTAGAAAGAAGTGAAATTTCCTATTTTAAGTGGCTTCAACATATTCATCGTTCAAGATTCATATCATTTCAAAAGCTGTGCTAGCGGGAAAAGTTTGACACTTATTGAAAGGGTTATAATGCTAGGATTGCGCCTGATCATAGGCATTGGTTATGATTGTGTGTAACTAATTTGTGGCTGGCATGCTGAAATCTGATGTTGCTGACCGCAAACGGTGAAGACGTTGTTATACTTGGCGTTGAAAAGAAAATCTGTCGGGAAACTGTAGGGAGAATACACTGTGAGAAAAATTTGTCCACTAGATAGTCATGTGGTTTTGGTCTTTGCTAGTTTTACGGCAAATACTCGAATTTTAATAAATTGGGTTCGAGTTGAGTGTCAAAGCCACAAGTTAAACGTCGAAGATCCCGTCACATTGGAATATATAATCAGATTCATCGTTGGCCTTAAACAAAATACACACAAAATAATGGATGACGTCCATTCGGCATACCATGTTTGATTAATGGTTTTGATTATGATAGAAAACCTTATCTGTATCAAACTGAGCCTTCGGGTATTTATCACGAATGGAAACAGCGTTGATAAAACGAAATCAACTAGTTTCGGTAATAAGTCTTTGGAACAAATTAAGTCTAAATGGATCCTACGTGGACGACGAACAAGCGCAAAGATATGTCGACGTGATTCGAACTTTGATTGGAAAATTTGCATTCATATGTGCCTCATGCAATTGCCAGTATTTAGATTTTAAGCTTTTTGGTTTGGTTCACGATGGGTTTTGTGGAAACAAGGTTGACGAGCGTAGCGTTGTTAGATTGTTCTTAGGAGATGAATGTGGTATTGGGGTCATTACAAACAAATGCATGAAGTGATTACTTGCAAATTTTCTATTAACAAAAGCCACAGATTTCGAACTACAACTAATGTGCTGAGTAGTAATTTTGCGAATAAAACTGATAGTAACTTAATCCTTCTTCTCCTTAGCACTGCAGCCCCTCTTGGCTCTTTGCTTTCAGAAAATAGCACCTCATACTGTCTTGGTCCATCGACTGTATCTTCCAATTATGAAACTATTTTCGTCGACCAAGTCAGACCAGCGTTTCCTTGGTTTCCCCACTGGTCTCTGTTCTTCAGTTCTTCCAACGAATACCTTTTTGGGAATTCGTTGTTCGTCCGTACGATTCATGTGGCCAGCCCATTGCAGTTTCTGCAGTCTTACAATCATTGAAACCTCCGGTTTGTCGAAAATTTCATACAGCTCATGGTTGTATTGGATTCGCCATTGGTCCCCGTCTAGCTTCGCTCCTATTATTCGCTTCAGGACCCATCGCTCAAAGGACTTGAATATATTTGCGAATGCTTGGGTTACAGTCCATGTTTCACACCCATAGCATAACACAGGTCCTATCACAGATTTGTATACTTGGAGCTTTCTTTTCCTGTGTATGCAGCTGGTCTTCAAGATCGTCAAGACTGAATAAAATATTTTATTTGAGAGCTGCATTCTTTGGCGTATTTCGGCTCTTTCATTACTCGTTTTTGTTGTTTTGGTGCCTAAACACACAAATTTGCCAACATTTTCGATACTGTATTCGCTTAGTGTGATATTTTGGGTATTTGAGGTATTCTTCTTCGACTGCTTCATGAGCTTTGTTTTATTTTAATTTATTTGTAACCCTACAAGTTTTGCTTCGCGTCGAGTTTCTGGGAAAGTTCTTTGGCGTTTGGTAATGGCTGTGACGAAATTTTGATATCGTTTGCATAGATAAATACCTGGCTTGACTTGTATAGTAATGTACCTCGCGTATCGACAGATAGCTCTCATATGACGTTGTCAAGAGCCAAATCTGCCTGTTTTAGTCCAATATTTGTGTCAGAGGCATCAGTGAATTGGCTTTTGTGTTGACTTGGGAGGTCTTCGACATAATTGTAATTTTGGTAAGATGGAATACTTTGGCTAAGATGCCAAAGCAAAGCATTATTTGGTACAGCACGTTAGGATCCATACTGTCGTATGCTTGCTTAAAGTCAACGAAAATTTGTTGTGCGCCACTTTGAACTCCCAACCCTTTAGAAGTACCCGCTTGACTGTGAAGAATTGATCTGTCCTCAATCTACCTGCTCCACCTTGATACTCCCCAATAATACTGTTAGCGTATCATGCGATTTTATTTTCTTAGATCTTTGAAAATATAAGGTTTTCCAATAAGAGGCGCTATTTTGAATAAATCTTGGTATTTAACACCTTGCGACTTATTCCTTTGGGGCCACGTGAAAGAGAAGGTCTACGTCAACAGCCTAGCGTCGATTCAATATCTCAAAGATGGAATTCGTGAGGCTATCGAGGATACAGGGCAGCCACTTTGCGATTTGGTTATGGGAAATTTCATGTAAAAAATATAGCTCTATAAGCGTGGTCGTAGTAATCATTTGCCTGATGTTATTTTAAGTACTAATGGCATACCTTTTTGTTCATAATGAAATAAACACCCGATCATTTATATTAAAAAAATTGCATTTTTCTTTGAATATCAAAATAACACCTCTTATTGGAAAGCCCTATATTTTGTACACCGTACAAAGTAGTGATACGCCTCCATTATTTCGCAATGCAGCTTGTCAACTTTTTTGTGGATAGGGGATTTTAGCTCCACTCTTTTGGCATATGTTTTTGTTATCAAATGTGCTGGATGACTTTGTGAATAGCTTTATAAACACGACTGCTACCATATTTGATGAGCTCCACTGGAATCTCATCGATACCTGACGTTTTATTATTCTTTTGGGCTTTGATTATGGAACAAACTTCATCCAGAGTTGGGGAACCAATGAAAACTCTCCGCAGGCATCTTTAGGCTCCGATGTTCTGGAGCTGTGCGAAGTATTAAGGAGGTTCTTGAAATATGATGCCCATCTTTCCTTAATCTTGCTTTCATCAGTGATGATATTGCCGATGTCATCACGGCAGAGCGTTGTCTTGGGCTGACAACCACGTTTCAAGCTTTTCACTACTTTGTATGCTTGTCTTGTGTTGTTACTCACTAGGCTATACGGATCTATACTTCTTAATTGGTCGCCATAGCATCTTCTTTTCTAAACTCTAATTGTTTTATTCGCTCCTCTTCTGAGATTTTCATAGTGTTCTCCCTTCGTCCTGGTTTTCCTACCTACGCATTCTTTATAGCCCCGATTTTTTTTATCTAACGCATTCTGGTACCATCATTAAATCAATCATTCCTCTTGTACCGGGCTTGATGTCCAATCGTCTGCTCTGCTATGGTCCTAATAGCCGCTTACATTTCCACCCAGAGCTCGTTCGTTGGCTTTAACGATGCGTCTGATAAGATGGGAGCCAACTGGCTATTGAGCGTCTACGTGAAATTTTTGTCTACAGGCGCAGTTTGGAGCCTTTCTATGTTAAATTTTTGTAGCGGACTGGTCTTCGCTGAATATGCCTTTAAAATACGACATCGATAGGTTTATTTGATCGAGTAATGATCTGAGCTACAATTGGCTCCTCGGTATGTACGGACATCAAGTATGCTCGAGGCCCAACGTTGTTGGATCCAAATATGATCGATCTGCTTTTATGTGTTGCCATCTGGCGCTACCCAGGTCATTTTATGAATGCGTCAATATGGGAAGCAAGTCGAACGTATCATTAGATTTCTGCTATATGCAAAGTCAATCAGGCGCTGGCCGTTGACATTTTTTTCATTGTGAAGGCTTTATCCTCCAGTCGTTCCCCAATGAGATAACTCATTGCCAACCTCAGCGTTGAAATCATCCAGAATTATTTTTGTGTCGATTGTAGGCAATGAGTCGACCAGTCTTTCCAGGTGATTGTAGAACTTTTCCTTCGTTTCTTCATCCTTTTTTTTGAGCGGGGTGTGAACATTGATCACCCAGATTTTGGAGAATTTTACTTTTATACGGATTGCACCCAACCGTTTATTGATTGCCTTAAAATCAATGACATGCAATTTGAACTCCCTTTCGATAATGAAGGCCACTCCAAATTCTCGTTTTCCAGTAGGCTTCCCACTTTTGAATATTGTGTGCGATCTATTATCTTGAATGTCGTTTCCAGTTCAATTTGTTTCCTGGATTGCCAGTAATTTTAATTTATATTGACTGGCCTATTGTAAAAGGTCCTTAACAGCGCCAGGTTTATTGCGTGATCTGGCACTCCAGGATCCAATGCCATAGTCCTTTTTTCGTTTGTGAGGTCGTTGCCGTGATTCCAATCCATTCAAGGGCCCATCTGCAGGTTTTGAAATATTTAAAGGTTTTCCAGGGATGGGGAGTTAGCCTGTTGCCTAACCTCCATTTCGGCGGCAGTGTAAGTAGGATTTAGTAGCAGAGCTGTAGATGTATTTAAAGTTATCAGCGTTTCTTGGCATTAAATACCCCATTATTGGGGAGCCAGTATACACAATATGCGACTCCAAGAGTATTTACTACCATATATACTGGGAATGTAAAATAAGTAACTGAGCCTGCCCCGCTCCGGTATCTGGTGCTTTAGTGGTGGTGGGGGTCTAGGTAAAGGGAACCAGGCTGCAGCAGTTGCCTCCAAGTGCTTAGAGAGATAGCATCGAGCGAGAGCAGAGTGCGTGTTCAGTTACGTCGTTGGAGTGAAAATGGAGCGTGCGATCGAGCAAGCGAACCAGAGTTTTTTAACCACGTTATTACAGGAGACGAGACGTGGGTTTTCGAATACGATCCTGAGACAAAGTGGCAGAGTTCAGAGTGGCAAACACCAGCGTCACCACGACCGAAAAAAGCGCGCATGAGCAAATCGAAGGTGAAGTCGATGCTCATTGCTTTCTTTGACGTGAAAGGCATTGTTCACAAAGAGTTTATGCCACCCGGCCAAACTGTTAACGGCCAGTACTACAGAGAGGTGCTCCGTCGACTAACCACCCGGGTTTGCCGAGTTCGTCCGGAGATTGCCGATTCGTGGATCCTCGATCACGACAATGCTCCGTCGCACACCTGCCTGCTCGTCACCGAGCAGTTGGCCAAACAGTCGAGGGCAACGTTGCCACAGTCTCCCCACAGCCTGGATATGGCACCAGCGGACTTCTTTCTGTTCCCCAAGATCAAGAGACACCTTAAGGAGACGCGGTTCGGGACTCTGGAAAACGTTCAACGTGCTACGACGAGGGCTCTAGACAACATCGAGGTTGCCGACTTCCAGGGAGCGTTCAGGGATTGTATAATCCGGTATCAGCAAGTTATCGACTCCAATGCAGACTACTTTGAAGATTTCTAAAGAAAAATTGTACATATTTTGCCAATAAAAAATTTCCTGAGGCCAGTCCGGTTACTTATTATTCTGACCCTATATATATATATATATATATATATATATATATATATATATATATATATATATATATATGTATATATGCATATATATATATATATATATATATATATATATATATATATATATATATATATATATATATATATACCTTAAAGGTCAGATGATGCTGATCTTTCAATTTTATAGACGAGAACGTGAAGATCATAACATAAGCTATTCTTGACAAAGTTGGTCGAATTTCGACTCCTGATAAATAAGCAATTTTATGATATTTTTTAGATTTTTGAGATCAAAGGTTTCCAATTTTGAGGGTTGATATTAATTTCAAATGAGTTTTCTCTCATCTAGCACCCCTTGAAAGAAAAGTGTCAATTTAATTCACTTTTCAAAATCTCCCATCAAAATCTTTCATTTGATACTCATATTGGGCATCTTTGGCAAACAAATTTTGAAAGTCACTTTTAAAAAACCGCCAATTTTGTCCAACTCAAAAAATTTTATGTTTGAAGCTTATATATTTTACGAACGGACGGCCGGACATGCGGACAGACTGGTCGTGATTTTAGTCGGGCCTTGTAAACTTTACCTTAAAAATTCTTCCCTTTTTATATTTTCGTACAGAAAAAGGATACCCGATGGCTATAATATCATATACCTTATTAGCTCCATTTTAGAAAATGAGTTTTGGTCGGCAAGCCTTGACTTAAATTGGTTATGGGCTGTTGAAAACTGCGAATTAAACATGCATATATTTAGTTGCGTTACTCGCTTGAATTTCACTTTCGATTTTCATGGATACATAAGTTTCAAATAATCGGAAATTTCTCCACGTATTTTATTCTGGTCATTGGATATCGAACAGTATTCCGGAGAACGACTTTACTTTCTTCACAGTCCTGAACTTACTTCACTAGCTTATTGCTTGTCAAATAATTTGAATGCGGCTTACAACCGCAATTGCTTTTCCAAGCACATCATTCATCACGTAAATGAAATTTTTTGTCACATTTCGATTATTATTTTGCTAGTCGTCATTGTCGTCTACGTGCTTAGTCCTAAGCCTTAGCACCAGTTTTATCAGCAACCAAAAAAGAAATCAATTTCCCACACTTTGTTTGTATATCGTCAACTTGTCAAGGATGTGTCAATTCACCAAAGTCAATCAGTTGAATTTCATGTATGGATGCTCCTTCTATCGTCAATTTGGTTTTATCGACGTGGGTATGAAGGAAGTTTTTTTCTGCGTGAAACAAGGAAACATGAACATAAGCGCAAAATGTGAGGATTGAACATCACCACCAGCATTTTGGAGAAACAATGTGTTGAACTGCTGACTGACAGTAATTGGGTGGTATTCAGTGGAAAAAAAGAAATTGTTCATTGCTCACGTCTAACGATTCCGCATTTCAGACCAAAGAAGATGAGGAGTATGGCAATTGATTGATGATTGAAATACTGACAAGCATGCTTCTCCCGATTGATTTTGAGTATTTGATTTTTTGAAAAAGTGCTGACTGTCTGGTGGTTGGTACCTCGGAAAAAAATGAACTCGGATAAATTTAAATTTTTATATTTATTTTAATTCAAAGTTTCGAAAATATGCATAATAACTCGACTAGGGAAATCCGTACACTAATTCTGTACTAAGAGCATCAAGAGCTATTACAATTGAAACATTCTCATTACTTTGTCGTACTACTTTGCATCAAGTTCTTTTAGGTATTGCGCCTCTTATTGATAATGTGAAGAGTTTTATCCAAATTTGCGACTAGGTTTTAAAAATTCAAATATACTGAAAAGTTCTTGGATTTTGCCAAGAACCTTAAAATTTGTGCTTATACTATAAAGCAACACACTTGAATGCTTCAGTTTTAAAAAAGATTCGCTTCAGATAAAAAATTTCTCATGAAGTCCTATTGTTGGATATTAAGGGGACTTTCACGAAAGAAATTTAACTAAATCACATCTATGCACTTCCAGGCGCGGCTTGTTATTGTTGCGAAAGGTAATTCATTTGAAAACAACATTCCCAGTGTATGCAAAAGGCAGTGTATAACAAATTATGATGAAATTTTGGCTGAAAGCTTATGCTAAAGAAATTTGTTTTAAAGAAATAAGAATATATATAAATGAAGTAATGTATTTACTAAAAGAAATCATTCGGAAAGGAAGGAAAGGAAAACATTGATGGTATGTTATGGATATAGAATAAATGAAGTGATAAAATGATGTAATGCAAGGAATCAGCAATCGCTAGTAAGGTCCATCATACAATGGAGGCTAGAGACATAATGTACACGATAACAATAAGAAACGATGACCTACATTATCATCGCAAATCAATATCGATGTCAGAGAGAATGGATGCGAAGTGTATTGAGAGAATTAAAGCATTTCATGATGTTGCGTGAAGTTGGCATTTCATCAGGTGTTTATTGAAATTTTAGTTAAATTTGACGTAACGCCTCCTACGAATTTCGCGTCTTCAATTTAATCTTTCTTCGCATGCAAATTGTTACTAAAATAAAATAAAAGATTTGATTTATATTAAATTACGAAAGGTACGTTTCCGACTCACTACTGATAGCTGATTTCACAATTCTGTATACATTATTTTATTTTTGTTTTTCCGGCACAACAGAACTAGCGAATACTTTCAAACTCTTCAGTTTAATTCTTTATCACTTTCGCTACGCTTTTGCACTGTTTTCAACACGAGTAATCTTAAAAATCAGTTTTGTTTACTATTTCAAATTCACCTTGACAAGCTTTTTCCATCAGCAGTTGAATTTTGCCAACCATATGTTTTCGATCATGTGCTTTAGTAGACAACTAAGTGGTCAAAGTGTAAGAGAGGTAGGATTTCTCTGAGAAAAGCTAGAGAGCAATTTGAGTGTGTAATGTAGTGGCGTGAAAGTTCGGATGATTTTAATTCATATGAAGAGTTAGGTATACGTATAGTAAAAAACTTCCACTCACGTATGAATAATAATAAGTATCTTTGCGCAAATCAATGTTCCACTCCCAAGACGAGTTGCCCTGGCCTACATTCATGCGGGAAATCTGACCTACATAAGGGTAGGAGAAGAAACTATGATGGCAAAACAAAAAAGGATGATTTTGGTAACACAATCAAAAAGAGAGTAGAGAGGCCCCTTAAAACAGGTATTTCTTCTTCTTCGTAGCACTGTAGCCCCTCTCGGGCCTTTGTTTCCTTCAAATAGCGCCTCCAAATGTCTCGGTCCATTAACCACGTCCTTCAATTTCAAAATCCAAGCAACGATGAACCGTCTTCGTCAGCCGAGTCAGACCAACATTTTTTTGGCTTCCCCACTAGTCTCCGCCCTTCGCTTATCTCATCGAAGTCAATGAAAATTTAGTGTACACCTATGTTGAACTCCTAGGATTTTTCAAGTATCTGGTTGACAGTGAACAATTGGTCTTCTGTCGATCTACCTACTCTAAAACCACCTTTATTATCCCCGATACTACTGTTAAAGTACGATCTGATTCTACTTTCTAAGATCTTTGAAAATATTTTGTACGCTCTAAAAAAATATTGCAGTGATATACATCTATAATTTTTGCACTATCACTTGTCACCTTTCTTATGGATAGAGAATATAATTGATCAGCTCCACTCTATTGGTATATGTTTTTGTTGCCAAACGTGCTGGATGACTTTGCGAATAGTTTTCTGAACACCACTGCCAACATATTTCATAAGCTCCGTAGGATTTTCATCGATGCCCGGCGCTTTATTATTCTTTTGGGTTTTGATCGTGGGACAAACTTCGTCCAGAGTTGGTGAGGCCAATGGTAGTTCTCCAGAACCATGAAGTCAAAGTCAAAAGCACTTTATTCAATACCAATCGCTATAAATCTTTATAAGGACATAAAGCAAATTCCAAACAATAAAACAGTGAAAAACTTAATGGCCCGAATGGCTCTCTAAATTTATACGATATCAATGAAACACAAGCAAATTTAAATTAATTAGGATTATTACATATTTTTTGATTCAATTGGAAAAAGGAGAAAAAACTAACCAGCATTATCCAAAAATTACTTACATTACTAACACAACAGTGAACTTTTATCCTATGCCTAATATCTTACACCATAATTCTACATAAGTTCAATCAAAAAAAAAACTTACCTTATACTGGAACCTATCTCTAATTTATAATACAAATAAACAACAACACTATATGTAGCAATAATGAGATGAAACTTAAAACTTAGTAACGAGAAAAAAAAAAACACAACAACAGAAAATAAACACTAATAATTTAGACATTGTCATTGAGCCACCAATACGTAGATTGCTCCATCTCAGCTTAATTAGCCTCAACGGATCTAGCAAATGAGCATCTCCGTTGGAATTGTTGGTCTTGTGAACTCAGATTCGGAGGATATTTTATCTTCTTATCGGTGGCCCGTCTATATATGTGTAATATGATTGGGACGCCGTCAGAATCAAAAACATATCGATTCATGTCCAAATACACGAATGCTTCTGGAGGAACGAAGCCAGTAGTTAGGCAAGTCACAATATACCCGTCTGTAGGGTGGAACGGCTGTGAAATCCAAGGGTTTTCACTCACAGTTAAAGATCTTGCGATGTGATTCCGAAGAAGTTTCAATATGAAGATATCGACTCTTGTCACTCGAGCAGTTTGATAAATTCTTCTATTCGACATATAGTGCTTCCAATCCATCTCAGGCTTTCTGTACGAACCAGTACATGCACGAAGACGTTTCCTTTCGAAAACTTTTAATCTTTCCAAAGTACGAGTACTAGCACTCTGGTTGTACCAGATATGTCAAAACTGGTCTAACCAGGATCTTGTAACAGATAATTTTGACCTTTCGATTAATGCGTCTGGAATGAAAGAGTTGCCAAAGAGCCATGACTACTTTTTGTGCTTTACTGAGCACGATTTAGACATGTTCACTATAGCCCAGATACTGATCGAGATGAACACCGAGGTATCAAACACAGGATTTATCTGGAACCCGTTCTGAACTACCCTCAGCAGCCTTGATGTGAAAATCCTTCGAATTACGTTTCAGATCTTGACTGGCCCCCTGCAGCGTTGTCCGAAACAAAATTGTTTCACACTTTTGCGCATTGATTTTCATTCTTCAATTTTCGGTGTAGAGCAGCACATCATTGAAGATTTTCAAAGATTGCTCTGAACTTTTGTAGCTTTTGGTCTGCCGTATAGATGATCAGATCATCAGCAAACGCTACCAATGATCGCGTTGGCGTGACGTTAAAATCAAAACTGTTCAATAGCTTGTGAATGAAGATTGGGAAAGATGGGACGCAGTAACTGTTCCCTGCTGTATTCAAGACTTTGAATTCGCGCATCATTGTCAGGTTTCTATCAGTTACAACAAATGATTTCCCGTACAACATATTGCACATCATGGCGACAAGGTGTCTGGGGAATCTGTCCTGAAGAAGTTTGAAAACTAGTCCATCTAACCACACCGTATCGAAGGCTTTGTCCATGAGACATGCTCCAACACATTGTCTATCGTTTAGTTTTCAACAGATGTCTGAGGCTACTTTCGTTATTGCATGTGTGGTCGAATGCCTGGCACGAAAAACAAATTGGCAATTCGGCATCAATTCATATTCCTCAATGTGGGCGTTTAATGCTCTGTGGAATATCACTTCAAACACCTTGCTGATGTTAGGCAGCAAGCTGATTGGGTGACAGCTTCTAGGGCATGAAGATTCTTTTCCTTTCTTCAAGATCGTAAATACCTTAGCCTTTTTCCACTCATTTGGGGAAAATGAATTGTTCAACATGTTGTTGAACAGAATGCAATAATTCCTAATAGCAACCTCCGGCGAATGTCGGAGAACTACATTTGGAATACCATCAGTACCGCATGATTTCTTGTTGTTTTTCTTGTGAAATATGAAACACAAGGCTTCATAGCTGACAAAATAATCGATAAGTTTCAAGCTCAGTATGAGGTCAGATGTTAATGTTTCATTGAAATGAAGAACTGATTGGCCATTCAGGCTTGATTTGAAGTCGGAAACTTTTGCTTCATCGATCTTTGAAAATATTTCATTCCCTCTCTCTGGGTTTGGCAGGTGAACCTATTCAAAATGTGTTCCAATCAGGGCAAGTTTATCTAATCAATCACATATACTTCTATTTCCATTTCTATCCGGAGTCGTACTATCAATTTCGATACCAGCCCTATCGCGAAGATTGACTTCAAGTTTCGATACCTTCACTCGACACTTTCGTGCAAACGCCATCTGGGTCCTGTGGGCTTATACCCCTCAGTTTTTCCGCCCATTGATTGCTGACCTTACTCCTGAAGTATGAATGGATTAAGTTCCGGACATTCTTCAAGTGTGATTTCAACAAAGCCAACGAGGGATGGTTGTAGTCCAAAAATCGTCGATAAATATTGTTGACGCGTATGAGAAGAAAGCTTTTCAATCTTATCACCCCTGCGATGCTTGGTGCTTCATATGCTTCCATATTGTTTCGATGCTTAATCTGGGGAACGACTTTCTGAATTGTTTCCAACGTCAGCTTCTCTAACTTCGACAAATAGAGATCTATTTATTTATTTTTTTATTTCTATTTAATAGAACGAAAATTCCAATAACAAAATAGATAAAATAATAGTGCAGCAAAATGAATTAAATAATATTATTGCACAGCATGCAGAAACTAAGATAAAACTGATAAAAAATGCAAAAACTAGGAGAAAATAAATAAGAAAAATTACTGAGAGCTGAGAAGAAGACAGTTGACAAATTTATTATAAACTAAATACGAAAGGGGGAAGGCCCTAAGCTGAAGGTCATCATGGTTACGAGGTAATCTGAGCATGGGTGAGTGAAAATATACCAAACTACGTGCAAATGGAACATCAAAAATATTCGACGATCTTGTAGAACGCATAAGGCGCCTCACAAGAACCTGGTTGAGAAGGCGAGTATCGAGCAAACCACGGCAAAGCCTGTAAAGGAAACATTCATCAATGTAGAATCGACGCATTTCCAGCGAAGGAATATTGAGGATAGCTAAGCGTGATTTATAAAAAAATGTAGAGAATCTGGAATTTCAAGAAGACGATCCTGGTAAATATTTTCTGTATAGCTTCTAGCGTGAACTTCAAACATTTCAAAAGAGGCGACCAAACTGGCAAATAGTACTCAAGGATGGGACGAACCAAACTAGAATATAATTTAACACACGACAAAGGATCGAAAAAAATATAGGAATTTCTTAAGATCAAGCCAGAAATGCGAGAGGCTTTAGAAGTAATTTCAGAAATATGAACATCGAACTTTAATTTAGAGCCGTAAGTTACACCCAAGTCTCTGAAGTGTGTCACCATACATATGTACGAACTATTTTACGCAAATTGAAAGCTAATAGGACAAGGTTTATTAAAAAGTAAAGGTGGATGCACCTAGAAACATTTAGTGTAAGTTGTTTATAAGAACTCCTATATAAGATGGCATTCAAATCATCTTGAAGCAAAGCACAGCATCGATTGATGACACTTCTTTGAAAACGTTGAAGTCATCTGCATAATTCATTTATAAACAGTATGAATAATAGTGGGCCCAGAATGGATCCTTGAGGAACAGTAGATGATGGACGGAGGGGAGTAGAAAGACAGCTTAGAAAAGATACCTTACTGTCACGATTGGATAAGTAAGAGGATAACCAGTAGAGCAAATAATCAGGAACGTTAAGAAATTTAAGTTTGCTAAACCAAATATTGTGATTTACTGAGTCGAAGGCTTCAGGAAAATCCAAATACAACGTTTCGACTTGTAAACGGTCCTCGATGGCTTTTGAAATAACGGTCATGAATTCTAACAAATTCGTTAAGGTCGATCGCCCTTTGATAAAACCATGTTGTTCAGGAACAAAAAACTAAGTAACTGAAGAAAGGTGCAAGCACATGATTTTCTTCAGTAGTTTGGAGAAACAGGGTAATAAGGAGAAAGGCCGATGATTGGCAACGTCTGAGGTACTACCTTTTTTAAAAATAGGAGTAACATAGGATCTTTTCCAACACGAAGGAAAAGAGCCTAAAGATAAGCTAGAATTGGAGAGTAAGGAAAGGAAGATACAAAAAAAAGTAGCGAATGATTTCACAAAATGATTAAGAATACCATCGGGACCTCAACCAACAGAGTCATCAAGTTCTAAAATAAGCTTCATAACATATTCTGTATAGCAAGTAAAAGGGAATGATGGTGGCGTGTGTACGATTCGGAACGAAGGGCTATTGCTGGGAGTAGCATTAAAAGTAGAAAAAAACTTAGTTCTAAAGAGTACACAAATCTCGAGAGGTGAAGTTGCTAAGCAGTCGTTCAAATGAAGCGAGGATGGGAAACTGGAAGAGGATTTAAGAGAGCGTATATTTTTCCAAAATGGTTTGGAATGATTTGGGTTTAAAGAGCCTTCAATACTATGAGAATAGGAAGTTTCAGCGATCTGCACATTTTCTTAGCTACCGACCTCGGATGACAAAAAGCTGTACGTGATTCAGGAGATCTGTCACGTGAAAAATGTTGACGAGCTCAATCTATACCTTGCAAGGCTCCCCTAACATCGAGAGCTAACCAGGGACAGTCAGAAGAGTATCTTATACTGACAAGTGGAGTCGTGTTTGAAAAAGCAGCGTTTAAGAAATCATAGAAATTATTACAACAAATATCCAAGTCTAGACCGCGAAAGAAGGAGAGCCAATCAACAGAGCGAATTTTTTCGGAAAGTTGCTCATGATTAGTTTTATGAAAGTTATAGCGCTGACGCTCAGAAGAAACAGAAACAGTATATGAAATTCCAAAGCGTAAGGGTGGATAATGGGGATCAGGAGAGAGATAAGGAAAAAGAACTGGAGGTGAGCATACCAACGATTGCTCCATACTACAAAAGAATAAGTCAAGAATATGATTATTAACGTTAAGAAAACTATTAAATTGAGCCAGGGAACACATAGACATGAAAGAACAAACTCAAAACCAAATTGGAGATGAGTCACAATCAAACTGATTGTCATTCCATGATAGTTTAGGAAGGTTAAAATCTCCACATAAAATAAGGTAACAATTTGAAAAGCGCGATAAAAAACTCTAGATATTTCGGTGAAGAAAGTATTGCAGACGAAAAAAGGAGACTTACAAGGTATGGAAGTGCAAAAGACAAGAAGAGAAAGGGAAGGCGAAATGACTATTTTTTCCCGTGGAAAGTAAATTTGTTAGAGGGAAGCCAGTAAAGGTGTTCTTGTAGGTGACTAGGACACCTCCACCATCTAACTTGTTGGAGATTGACCTATCAAGATCACGCCTAATAATTGTGTGATTTGGAAAAATTTTAGAGTCAAATATATTATCAGTCAAGCAGGATTCAGAAATACAGATTATATCATCGTAAGAGAGAGAGAATAGGATAAAGCTAAATCCTTTAGCTTGGATATTAGACCCCAAACATTTTGATAATAAATAGAAAATTTACTGTTACAAAATTGACTATTAAGTGTGCTATTCTGAAAGTTATTAAGTAGAACGGAGATTACAACTTTGGTAGGGAGCTCGGTGGAGAACGAAAATTTTTTTTCCTTGAAGTTATGAAAGATTTAACAAGCACTCCAGGCAGCCAGCAATCAGGGTTCAAGATGTAGTCACATGATGCCAGAACAGTTTGAAAGAAGCTATAACTCTGTTGATTAAGTTGTTCTTCGCCAGCTTCTGGCAGCTAATTATTTTCAGACATGAGCCAAATTTCTTATTTACATAATCCAAAATGTCTTCAGTGGATGTGCTATACGCAAGCCTTGATATGAAGATTTGTTTCGGTGGCACTACAACTTGGAGGGATGGCGATTCCTCAGGAACATGCCGCAATTCGAAATTTTTTTGAATGGCTCCTCGATGAGATGAAGATCTCTGCGCCATACTTCTTGTAGTGATAGACGAAGAAGGCTGAGAAGTAGGCAAAGCGTCTGCAACACCGCTTACCATTAGCGTTGCGTTACTTGATGACGATGAGGTCATACTCTGCGGAAGATACCCTGACGTGATGGGCAGATTCGCACCTCTTGACGAAATATTTTCGTTGTTTGATGACGATGTTGATGATGATAATGGCTTACTTAGGCTCTCTGTTGTAGATGATTAAGTCTCAGATCCCACCACCGATAAGGCTGATTGCAAGCGAAAGGAAGCTTAGATTTCTCGGAAGAGAATTTCATAAAGAACCATTGAGCAAGAGTTGCTCCTGTCAGAGGAGGGACATTGCTTCTGGTAATCCCGATTAAACTTCTTTTGAAATTTTTCTCAGTCTGTTTTTTTGAAATTCAAACGCTGATTTTCATGTTGAACTGATTTCCATTGCGATTACGTTATGGTCGCTATCATAAAGAAGCATCTGCAGTTTCCGTTGAGGACTATTAAAGCTGAATTCAAGTCTTGCGTCAGCAATGCAGAGGTCCGAATATGAATTTGTACTAGGGTATGTTGGGAACTCTGACCCATATGATTGGACCTCTCTTCTCTGTTGTGCCCGATTTCAGGAATACATCTTTTGAATTAGTGGTGGCGTTCAGCCATTATGAACAAATGTTTGGCATTCAGGTCAGCGGCAAAAATATAATATCTATGGCGCCTGTTCAATTCGCGTGTTTCAAACAAGGAATTGAGCTCCTTCTTGAACTTGAGAATATTTTGACCAGCTGCATAGGCAGAGATAACGAGGAGGCTTATCACACCTGGCCGTGAAATTTTGATAACGAACACTTCAAAAAATTCAAAGCTTTTGAATTCTACTTTTTCAATATTGTGGAAACAATAGGGCCTTCGAACCAATATCTCGGTGCCACCTACCCCATCACCTATGACCCTATCGTTTCTTACGAATTCAAAATCCTTGAATGTCATGGAGTGCTATAAATTGAGGTAGGTTTCGGTGAGAAGCATGATGTCAGGCATTTGGTTAACAATGAATAAAAGGCGATAATCATGCTGATGTATAGTAACAATGGAGTTGACGTTGATCGAGATGCGACGAATCCTATCTATGGGAATGTGGCTGGATGACAAATTATTTTGAGCCATTTGAAACCCCTAAGCGATGATAAACAAGATGCATTTTCGTATCTTGTTTATCAATTCTTTCCGACAAAGAATTTAGTTGCTGTTAAGTCTTGAGAAGCAGCTCATTATTGCCACTTACATTATTTACATTATTTACCGCAATTTTCGCTGGTCCTCTAGCGGCTTGTGCAACTAATACTCCGAGCTTGACGAAGTTCGGAGCTGAGACATGGCGGTGTAGTTATGTTTGCTTTGGGACAAATTTTACTCTAGCATCTTGATATCGGGAGCATCCTCGATATGATGCCGGGCGACCAAAAACACCGCAATTAACATAGTACAATGTCTCTTTTGGCTCCGTCTGTGCCAATTTGCACTCACAGGGAGCATGCACGTCCTTACATTTGACGCATCTTTAATGCATGGCGCAGTTGGCAACCGAATGCCCAAATCGTTGGCAGCGATAACACTGGTTGATTTCTCTTTTTTGGAAGCGGTCCTACCTTACCAATTGGAAGTTCAAGTATCTGAATTTTCGAAGAGCACTTGGACTGCTCTTGTTTGATATCGGCACTTAATAAAGTGGTAAATTTTTTTCCACCGTCGACCTTCTTGTCGCGAACGTTTTAACGAAGATAAACTTAATTTTTAGTGCTGCTTCCTTGCGCACCTGAAGGAGATCGATGGTTTCTTCTCCGTAGTCTAAGCCCTTCAACAAGACGGTCTGGTTTTTCTCACTTTTCGGGGTATATGTGAAGTGTGGAACCTACCCAGAATTTAAAGCATTTTTAGCTGATTTGAAATAAGTTAGTGATTTCGTTCTGATAGTCAACTTTTTGGCATTGATTCTTTTAATCTCAAAATTTGTTAATTTATTTTCGGCTCCCAACAGCCGAACCATGTTCTTTCCACTTTGATCGAACACATTAATTGGCGGAACTTTCTCTGTATTCTTGGCAACTTTTTGAGGACGACCAGCAGAACAACGGGCTGGTTTCTGCTCCTTGTTTTTATTTTTTAAATAAAGAATAAAATTATCATTATCTTGACTAACATTACCTACAATATTTTCATCAAACTCCATTTCTTGTTGGAGTCCGTCCAGCGCTACATATTATTCTGGCTGTCAATAGTGCCTCTAGCACTTAGCACTTCTTTTGGGATAACTTGTTTGACAGCTTTCTTCTGCTTGGCTTCCATATTTGTTTGTCATACTGGTTCTGCAACTTGAACTTTCTTCGTTCTCGAACAAACTTTCTTCGCTCTTTGTACGTTTTCAGTCTTATTTTCAATTCTTGCATTTCAGCTTGAAATCGACTCACTTCTTGCTTATCTTCGACTACTTGAGTCTTACGCCCACCATCTGTAGAGTCCTGGGTACTCATGTGTTTTCGCTTATTGAGACTTGCCACCAATTTCGCACTATTATTCTCCCCGGGGCCCCCCAACAGAGGGAAATCGTCGGGCTCCTCCATACAGCAGTCTCGAGTTAGTCTTCGATTTATTTGCTTTTGTCGATTTATTGATTCCGTGGGTCGATGCCTTCGACGATAAATGCTTTCCCAATAAAATCAAAATATGCTTTTGACTGGCTCATAAAAAATCAATTACATTTTTTAAAACTGACTTTTGGGAAAAATCAATAAATTTTTAAAATTAATGACAGGAGCGATTAAAAACACGTCTGCACGCAACGTGTGCTAGCGGTAGAATTTAACGGCTTTCCATTGGATGGATGGAAACCCAGATTACGAGCAGAGAAAGTGACGGCAACTGACGGTGGGCGCTATGCGAGATGAAATAAATACGCAGCGATGAAAAAGGCACAACACTCAGGAATGGATGCTTTAACGGCACTCCGATCAAACATTATTTAAGTGCACTCGTTGAAGATTTCACAAGTTTAACTGCATAGTAAAAGCCCCAACGTGGAGGTTGTTGGGAAATGGTATCCAGAAGAATCAAATTCATGTAATTGTACCCGCGAGATCACAGCTTCTCCCGGCGTGCACGCTGTGGTGATCAAAAGCAGCCTCCCCTTTCGTTCCCAATAGTTACCTTACAAACAGCACAAGTATGCAAAGGACCCGATAGGAGTTCTCTATGCTACAAATACGGTGAAATGGGACATAAAAGAAAAGAGTGTACGAAGGAGGTCAACTGTATCTTTCGCAAGGATGCTGATCTAGACATGATTTTGGACACGCCTTGGGATCAGAAAAATGCCGGATTTTTCAGGAAGCCCAAGCCAAGGCAAAATTAGAACTTCGATGACCCGCATCCTGCAGCTATGCCAATACTGCAATTCAGCTGCACAAAATCTGCTTGAGCAGTTTGCGAGGGACATGAAAGCTGACTTCTTGCTGCTGAGTGAGCAACATCATGATAAAAGTTCGGCATCATGGTAGCCTGATGAAACCGGTACTGCCACCATCTGGGTTTGAAATTTTGATTTCCAGGTGGAGAACTGTGGACGTGGGGATGGTTTTGTGTGGGTTCGGTGCTCAGGGACCACCTTCTTTAGTGTACACCTAACGCCGAACGATCGGTATCATCTTTCCAACTCAAGCTTAATGTCTCAAACGTAGAGGGCAACGTTCTCGCTGGGGGAGACTTCCATGCGACAGCAATCGAATGGTGCATGCCTCAAACAGACCCGCGGGAAAACGAATTCTAAGAATGGTGGCCAGGATGGCGCTCATCGTACTAAATAACGGAAATACGCCAGCTTTCCACCGTATTGGCTGTGAAGCAACCATATCGGCCGTGACATTCACCTCGGAGTCCTTTTTATGGAGAATACACAACTGGAGAGTATTAGAAGACTACTCAGCCAGTGATCATCAGTACATTCTGCTTGAGAAAAGCGATGATGTCTCCCAACCCCCATGCTCTTGGCTTTCTACAATTGGATGGAACATTGGAAGGATGGACGTTGAGAGCTTTGTCAAGGTTCTCACAGCAGCTGCACCACTGCAGGGGATTACGGAGGGGACGGAAGAACTGGCAGCTCAAGACGTGGTGAACTCAACTATGAGCATCATCACGACTGCTTACAATGCTTCTATGCCCCGTCGAAAACCCCGGCACGGCAAGTCCCCAGTGTGCTGGTGGTCAACTGAAATCGCTGAAAAGCGATGGGAGTGTCACAAGCTTCGGCGTGAGGCCCAACGGGCACGGAACCGTGATGAGGCAAGCAGCAGCAGCATAAAAATCGGCCAGGAAATGCTGCAGCATGTGCCGGAAATCTTTTAAATTCAATTAAAATTATAAATAAATCTATATTCATTTCTTATTCAAATTCTAGCTCAAATATTTAAATAACGTCTTACACATTTCTTAAAAAATTAGATTACATGAATGGCATGCGCCAGAACATTATAGTAAACAAAAAACGTTTGTTTACTTATTTCATTGAGTCCTTCGCGCTCAAAGACAAATTCATCGTCCGTATCTAAAAGAGTTTCAGATTGCAATTGCAATGAAATTGACTTTGACCATACCGTTGCATTGTCTTCGAGCACAAAGACAATGTATTGTTTTTGTTTATAGAGTTTCAACTTACAGACAATGAAAAAGATTTCCGCTCGCGGCTAAATGCACTTGGAGAATCCAATAGACATTTTTTTATGAATAAGTTGAAATGCACATGAGAACTTCATGTTACCAGTAGAATGCTATAGATGCATTTCCAATGTGTAAAATTTTTCTTTACAGGTTTAGATGAGTAAATGTTTTTTTCTTCAAAATTTAAATGAGAGAAATTTTTGTATATAAGTATGTGCACATTCTTTTCGGGCAAAATTTATGCGATATACGTTTTCATTAGTAATGCATAATTCAGTATAAGAATTTTTTAGCTTTTCATATGCCCTTTAGATTTAAGCTTATCAAGGACAAGCAGAAAATTTGTATGAATAGGCTAAGAAATTGTAAGAAAAATACAGTTGTTCTATAGCACTCAAACCGGCCATTTGCCTTAGTTTTCATATTTAATCAGGCATAACTGCCTTTTGAGAATTTGGCCATATAGCCCAACTATCTGGCATTCTGCCTAACCTCCTTAGGTACTTAATCAGAACCGTTTCAAGTTCCAGAATATCTAATGCAGCTTTCGAAGAACTACTCAAAGGAACGAAGGCTGTTCTACGATACGACACAGGGCCAACGAAGGATGAAAATTACATAAGGTTTTGCCCAGGGATTTATCCTTGGTCTGGACCTGCGGAACGTGTGTTACAACGGGCTACTGAGACTTGAGATGCCAGATGAGTCGCGCTTGGTCGGGTATGCGGATGATGTTGCTGCTCTGGTCACTGGACGCACCGTTGAACAGGTGCAACTTAGGCTAGGTATGCTAATGCGCTGAGTGAGGGGCTAAATGACTGCTCGCGGGTTTAGTTTAGCACTGAAAAAAGCCAAAGTGGTCTGTAGTGAATAGGAGTTTTCATAAAGTCCGTGAAAGACTGCAGCGATGTTCTACTGCCTCGCCAGAGGAAGGTGTTGGTTCCTGCCGAGAATGCGCTCGTCCGGAGACGCGTGAATGCGCTGGCAGGCTAGCATTGCGGTGTCGTGGGGCGGGTTCGTTTCCCCGGCACGAGGACTCACTACAAAACAATTTCGCATTCACGAATTGCTTTCGGAGATCAACAGAAAACGACCGAAGTCGCAAAAACTGTAGATAACTACACAGAGGAAATTATTACTTGTTACGAGAACAAGTGCAACCTGACAAGAAAGGCGAACTTGGGGTGACCTCGTCTTTACCCAAATAAATTCAGGGCCCACAAATGAAAGAGGGGCAACCGGGTGGTGGTGGAGCCCCTTCATACCCACCCAACCGGAATAAATCCATTGTTAACTTGTTGAAGTGGCCAGGTATTCCTCTTCTGAGTGGAAAACTCATACAACTTGAATTATATGAACTTTCCTATCAAAAGGGGAGTACCCCGGTGACCAATTTATGTCATAGAATTATACAATTGAATTGCATAACTCTATGCCATAAAAAGGCACTTTGCTTAGGCCACTCAACCCATAAAGTCACCTGAAACAAAAGAAGGAATTAATCTGTACCCGGCGGCTGGCTCATTTTTTGGGGTGGAAGCCTGCCACCGTACCGGGTCCTATATCCGATTGGAAAAGACCGGAAGGGAAAAGACCAATTTTTTGTTTAATTTTAGGCAGGGTTGCGTTTGAGCCATTAAAAGTTTAATATATTAATAATTGGTCAAGAACTTAATGAACTTGTTATGTCCCGCAAAATAAACAGATACGACATTGTATAACTTGTATAGAATGCTTATCGCCTCCTCAGGATTCACCACTGAATCACTAAAAGCTTGCATTTGACTTTCGTTCAGGGAATCTGATTCCAAGGAATATTCACTTACTCCCGCAAAGTTCCGGAATCCTTCACGTCTTCCCGCTAGATTTGTTCTTGCTAGTCGCCTGATAAGAGGTTTTAGCCTCGTGATGGCTTGATCCTTTGCTATCGGAAATAATTGGAAGTGAAGATGTTTCTGTATTTTGTGATTCTCTAGGAGTATCACAACTGCTGGTTGATTGGTAATCGTGGTCCAGCACCGTGCTATCTACAAATTTCTTTCCCGAAGTACGATTACCGCGCGTTTTGCAATAGTAACTAAGCAGGTTAGGCTTATTTTGCGTAGTAGACAAATGTGCAGCTAAATGATTTGATTGTTGCTGTTCGGTTGCTTTACCGAAGATTTGGTTTGGAGGCTCCTCGTTTTGAGATATTGATGGATTTCCACCGACTGTTGCAGCACTATGTTCCTTTCCAACACAAACGTTATTTACTTGCTTTGATCGATGTCTGCCGTAAGTTGTGGGCTGGGGTACTGAAGTCGTCTGAGGTTTGCGATCGTGTTCTAGAAGCTACACAATCACGTTTGGACGAGTTGTTTTTCTTCTCACTTGAATCCTTCTGGTGAGATTTATCGTGTTCTCGATTAGTGTTATTATCGGTTGGGTTCTGGCGACGTCTCTTGTGACTTGAATGTGTCGATAAATCTTCACAACTTGGCAACGAGTTTCGGTCCGATATCCGTTTTCGTTCAAATCTTTTGGGGTGCAGGATTTGGTGATTGAGATTTATACGATCTAATAGATCCACTCGTGTTGGTACTATTTTCTAACAGGCGTTGTTGTTGACGTCGCTGTGTTGCCAACGTTACACAAGGAGTCGGTGTTGGCTTCGTTATGTGTTGATTTTGTTCGTAGACTTCGCGAGTTTTCCCCGATTTGTGTTTTTGCTACTATTTTGGTGGCTATTGTAATGTGAATGGCTACTGTAAGCTTGTGAACCTGGCGCCGTGGTCGTGTTGCTACGATGCCCCTCCGTCACTGCCGAGAGCAATTGATTGTTAACGGGTTCGGCCATAGACGACACTTAACCGTCCACTCTATGTCACTAATCATGCCCCTGAAGCGAATTTTTCCTGTCCTTGTCCTATTTAATGTTTTGATTACATCGAAAATTGTGGGGGAGAAGGGAGTTGATCGATGTGAACAACACTAGTTCCAATATCTAGGGTACCCCTTTTTTATATGCCGTTTGGGTAAGGTGACTGTGGCAGTGTGCTTGAGTAATGATAACGTAATTTCTACTCGAATTATTTATCAACCAAAATATTGACCGCACTACAAACGCAACCGGAATTTCCATCAAATTTCGAAGTTACTAATTGAGTTTTCATTTGTTCGCAACGATGCGACAATAAAGGAAATCAATACTCACAAAAAGTTGCCATACAAATAACAGTAGAGTTCACATTTCGCATTGCACACACACTCCCTATCCCGACGTATCTTGATTCCGGATGTGCTTTTAATACATGAAGGAGCTCCAATGAGGGGTAGCTTAGAATATGAACACATCCTTGGCCCTTGATAAGGAAAAATAAATCACTTGTATTATTCCATGCTATTTCACTAACCTGTTATAATGTTTCACAATAAAACTGTCTATTGCGGCATTTAGAGTTCCGTTTTCCATTTGGTTGTTTTGCCGCTGCTTCGTAAAATTGAATCGAGAATTCGAAAATATCTATACCTCAGAACAGATATTTTCCCAAACAAAATAGCACAATTTCCCAAAAATTCCGATGGAAGCAATATTTAGGCGCGAAAGACTTGACAAACGTTGGCGTCAAGTCTAGAGAAGTAACGAACACGAATTTTCTCGAAATCTTCACAAGACCTTCGACATCATTGAGTCACCACTATTTTCTATTTAAACTCAACTGCAATAATAAATAACTAAACAAACTTAAAACAATTCAGTCAGGACTTCTTGCCTACAACACCGAATAACGTTCTATCCAGACCGCCGGCAAACTCCCTCGTGTTTTTCTCAAGTTCCCCAAAAAAATGGCGGGGCCGAACCATCGAGCAACGAAACAGCAATGGAAAATCGCGAAAAGTTTCGTTTAATAGTGACATCTATGGGTGGATCCGCGATGGTGATAATGCACACTCGTTTCGGTTGTTTTTAAAATCTACGTCGTCTTTTGTAGATTCGCTTAAGTTATCAATTGAAAGCAATTTTCGTTTATGATGATTAGGCGTAATTAAGTGGGAAAAATGCAGAGAAACGATTTAAATGAATTTATATTTGAAAATGCTGTATAAGTCAAAGTTATTGTTTCTTTAAATTTTTATTTCGAAATTCGCATTTATACTCTGCACTGTAAAGAATTAACACATGACATCATAATTATTAATACGAAAAATGAAAACTTAAAAAAAAAACGAGTGTTGCGATGGGGAAGGCGACCGAATGGCCACTCATTGCTAAATTGAGTTTGTGCTGTGTGCCTGTGGCAGCGCTGGCTTTTAGAGCCATAGTCCTCGATTACTACAGGTCATCTGACAAAAAAGAGAGTCCCTATAGTAGGGATGATCAGTATTTGAGATATGCGAATCGAATCAAAGCCATCGGTGAGGTACCTGGGGCTTCTGATGAGCAAGTCAGGGCAACGGCTGAGAAGATTGCTTCAGGAATATCGGCTCTAAGTTGACTTATGGTCAGCGTAGAGGGGCCAGCCCATCAAGAGAATGCCTCTTGATGAGTGCTGTGTAGGCTCAGTGCTACTGTACGGAGCAGAAGTATGGGACAACGCTCTCAGTAAGGAGGTTGACCGTAAACGTTTGGAACAGGTACAGAGAAGAGGAGCACTGAGGATTACAGCTTCTTATCCACCAGTATCTGATACAACGGTGAGAGTTATTGCAGGCGTGATTCCTGTCGCCCTCCTTGCTAGAGAGCACCGCGCAATTCACCTGCGCCAAAACGTGGATGCGGGTCAATCGCACGAAGGGAAGGTGGACTGCGCGCCTCCTTGTGGATTTGGGACCGTGGCGAAATCAAAGGCATGGTGAGACAGACTTCTATCTGGCCCAGCTTTTGAGCGGGCACGGGTGTTTTGAGTCTTACCTCCACAAGATTGGTAAGTCATGGTCCCCTGCTTGTCGGTATTGCCCACGAGAAATGCCTGCCTCACATTTTCGCGTGCACAAAATGAATCAGGCTGCGAAGGGACCTCGACAGGGAGACGGGAGAGCTCACCCCCGGATAACATAGTCACGGTGATGCTCGAATCGGTTGACAAATGAAACCAGCTGGCACATTATACCCGGGCACTCCTAAAATATAGAAGGGACTCACAGTGGCTGGGGGCGTTGGGGCTGAGTCATCGCTTTTCTAGAATTATTCTTTTCCTCTCTCCTCCCGCTAGAAAAGGGATCCCCCACTTGAAGGTGCCTTATGGCGTAACAAAACGAGACCTGGCCCGAAGTAATGTGTCAAACGGTTCCAGGCTAGGTTCTAGGTTGTTGTTGACGTCGCTGTGTTGCCAACGTTACACAAGGAGTCGGTGTTGGCTTCGTTATGTGTCGATTTTGTTCGTAGACTTCGCGAGTTTTCCCCGATTTGTGTTTTTGCTACTATTTTGGTGGCTATTGTAATGTGAATGGCTACTGTAAGCTTGTGAACCTGGCGCCGTGGTCGTGTTGCTACGATGCCCCTCCGTCACTGCCGAGAGCAATTGATTGTTAACGGGTTCGGCCATAGACGACACTTAACCGTCCACTCTATGTCACTAATCATGCCCCTGAAGCGAATTTTTCCTGTCCTTGTCCTATTTAATGTTTTGATTACATCGAAAATTGTGGGGGAGAAGGGAGTTGATCGATGTGAATAACACTAGTTCCAATATCTAGGGTACCCCTTTTTTATATGCCGTTTGGGTAAGGTGACTGTGGCAGTGTGCTTGAGTAATGATAACGTAATTTCTACTCGAATTATTTATCAACCAAAATATTGACCGCACTACAAACGCAACCGGAATTTCCATCAAATTTCGAAGTTACTAATTGAGTTTTCATTTGTTCGCAACGATGCGACAATAAAGGAAATCAATACTCACAAAAAGTTGCCATACAAATAACAGTAGAGTTCACATTTCGCATTGCACACACACTCCCTATCCCGACGTATCTTGATTCCGGATGTGCTTTTAATACATGAAGGAGCTCCAATGAGGGGTAGCTTAGAATATGAACACATCCTTGGCCCTTGATAAGGAAAAATAAATCACTTGTATTATTCCATGCTATTTCACTAACCTGTTATAATGTTTCACAATAAAACTGTCTATTGCGGCATTTAGAGTTCCGTTTTCCATTTGGTTGTTTTGCCGCTGCTTCGTAAAATTGAATCGAGAATTCGAAAATATCTATACCTCAGAACAGATATTTTCCCAAACAAAATAGCACAATTTCCCAAAAATTCCGATGGAAGCAATATTTAGGCGCGAAAGACTTGACAAACGTTGGCGTCAAGTCTAGAGAAGTAACGAACACGAATTTTCTCGAAATCTTCACAAGACCTTCGACATCATTGAGTCACCACTATTTTCTATTTAAACTCAACTGCAATAATAAATAACTAAACAAACTTAAAACAATTCAGTCAGGACTTCTTGCCTACAACACCGAATAACGTTCTATCCAGACCGCCGGCAAACTCCCTCGTGTTTTTCTCAAGTTCCCCAAAAAAATGGCGGGGCCGAACCATCGAGCAACGAAACAGCAATGGAAAATCGCGAAAAGTTTCGTTTAATAGTGACATCTATGGGTGGATCCGCGATGGTGATAATGCACACTCGTTTCGGTTGTTTTTAAAATCTACGTCGTCTTTTGTAGATTCGCTTAAGTTATCAATTGAAAGCAATTTTCGTTTATGATGATTAGGCGTAATTAAGTGGGAAAAATGCAGAGAAACGATTTAAATGAATTTATATTTGAAAATGCTGTATAAGTCAAAGTTATTGTTTCTTTAAATTTTTATTTCGAAATTCGCATTTATACTCTGCACTGTAAAGAATTAACACATGACATCATAATTATTAATACGAAAAATGAAAACTTAAAAAAAAAACGAGTGTTGCGATGGGGAAGGCGACCGAATGGCCACTCATTGCTAAATTGAGTTTGTGCTGTGTGCCTGTGGCAGCGCTGGCTTTTAGAGCCATAGTCCTCGATTACTACAGGTCATCTGACAAAAAAGAGAGTCCCTATAGTAGGGATGATCAGTATTTGAGATATGCGAATCGAATCAAAGCCATCGGTGAGGTACCTGGGGCTTCTGATGAGCAAGTCAGGGCAACGGCTGAGAAGATTGCTTCAGGAATATCGGCTCTAAGTTGACTTATGGTCAGCGTAGAGGGGCCAGCCCATCAAGAGAATGCCTCTTGATGAGTGCTGTGTAGGCTCAGTGCTACTGTACGGAGCAGAAGTATGGGACAACGCTCTCAGTAAGGAGGTTGACCGTAAACGTTTGGAACAGGTACAGAGAAGAGGAGCACTGAGGATTACAGCTTCTTATCCACCAGTATCTGATACAACGGTGAGAGTTATTGCAGGCGTGATTCCTGTCGCCCTCCTTGCTAGAGAGCACCGCGCAATTCACCTGCGCCAAAACGTGGATGCGGGTCAATCGCACGAAGGGAAGGTGGACTGCGCGCCTCCTTGTGGATTTGGGACCGTGGCGAAATCAAAGGCATGGTGAGACAGACTTCTATCTGGCCCAGCTTTTGAGCGGGCACGGGTGTTTTGAGTCTTACCTCCACAAGATTGGTAAGTCATGGTCCCCTGCTTGTCGGTATTGCCCACGAGAAATGCCTGCCTCACATTTTCGCGTGCACAAAATGAATCAGGCTGCGAAGGGACCTCGACAGGGAGACGGGAGAGCTCACCCCCGGATAACATAGTCACGGTGATGCTCGAATCGGTTGACAAATGAAACCAGCTGGCACATTATACCCGGGCACTCCTAAAATATAGAAGGGACTCACAGTGGCTGGGGGCGTTGGGGCTGAGTCATCGCTTTTCTAGAATTATTCTTTTCCTCTCTCCTCCCGCTAGAAAAAGGATCCCCCACTTGAAGGTGCCTTATGGCGTAACAAAACGAGACCTGGCCCGAAGTAATGTGTCAAACGGTTCCAGGCTAGGTTCTCAGGTTGACACGGGAGGCGTTTAGTGGATAGTGCAGTCGCCTTCTTGTGAGTATGGGAGTCTCACACTCTGTGCGTAAATGACATTCAGCTGCTAAACACAAAAAGTAGTCACCTTACGGGATATGTCGCCACGGTAGTTGACCAGCCAGCTCATCTATCCCTGTAGATTACATTCGGCAATCAATTCGTGGATGAGCTGAGTTAAAAGGTGTTGCCGTGTCCAAAGTTTAATAGTAGATTTATTTAATTAATTTTTAAAATTTACTATCAAAATTTTGGATCAGTATTATGGAGGTTTTCGAGCAGTTTGCTAAGGCGACAGCTCTATTACTGCAAACAATAATTGCAAAACGATGTTGGTGGGTTAAAATGTATGGTACGTAATATAAACCTGAAAAATTATAGTTTTGCATGCTAGTAATAGCAACATCGTATGTATCATATGATGCTGAAGATATCCTGGGTTGAAGGGATGTACATAACCTATCAAGCACTTTTGTTCGTGATAGTTGATACGCGTTGCGATGATTGTCTTATTAGTTTAGCATAATTTAATTTACCGAGCGTAGTCTAATGTAATTTACCTGAGGTCATCTATGACTTTTTATATGATTTTTATCTTCATATAGATAAAACATATACAAGTGTTATTTTGCTTTCCCACCGTTTTAAGGGTTTTGTAAAATTATTTTACAAAACCCTACTAGTTTTGCGACCTGTCTGTCCGTCTGTCCATCCGTCCATCCGTGTGTCACAGCACTTTTTCTCGGAAACTACTTAAGCTAAAAACATCAAATTTTGTATGCAGGTGTAAAGTGGTGCTTTCTTTAAAGTTCAACTACAAAAATTTTTATAAAGTATTTAAGGGGGGTCGCCCCATATAGGGGAGTGGCCCCTGAAAAAAAAATTTCATTAAAGGTAGCCAATATGGGTATCAAATAAAAGGTCTTGATACGAACTTTTCAAAACAGGTCTTAATTTGATACTTTTTGCTTCGAGGGATGCGCAGCGAGGGGAAAAACACGAAAAGTTTGTGTCCCCCACCTCGCGATTGGACACCTGTGATCCGAAAAATCTGAAAAAAATTGTGTTGGTAGGTGTTTATGAGTACAACAGTAATAAATACCTTAGAAGTTGAAATTCGCTCAACTTTGTTAATAATACTTTGATATTCGAATTTCACATTTTCCCTAACTAAATCGTATTGGTACCCTCCAACCGAACGAAATTCGATATTCACGTAGTCCTACTAAACGTTCTTAAACTTTGATGAAAATCGAATGATAAACACGGGAGTTATAGCCGTTTGAAATTTCTACAATAACAACAACAATAACACATGATTTTGGTATTTTATGGATTTTCCATCGAATCAGTCACTGTAGTTTTGACTTGATCTTCTTGAAATTTTACAATAAGGTTGATAACATTAATATTTTTGAGATTTCATGATTTGAGTGATTTTTGTTGGTTTACAACAAAATGGCGACCGTTGAAGGTAGAAAAACAATGGCTTTTCATTTGAACGTGCACATCTCTTTGACATATTTCTTGACGTTTTTCATTGCTGATGACTGCATTTCTGAGAAGTTTGATACAAAACCCTTCTGACATGAGCGTAGGTCTGTTTACCCAACTTGTTTCTCTCGGTTTCGTTTAACAGGCTTAGTATTTTAGTAGCTTATTTTTTGGGCACATCATTCTCGGAAGCATGTTGATCTCATGACTAAATTGAAGCAATTCATTAGGTGCCAATGGTTACCTAGGAAAGCTAATATTGTTTCAAATTCATTTTCCAGTGCCATAAGAATAGAAAATGCTCAGCTCATAGAATTTGTTGTTAATTTCCAAATCAAATGTTTCTTATAAAATTTTCCGATGGAAAAAAAAATTTAAATTTGCTCATCCAAAGCAAAACTTCACTAATCAACAAATATAATTTTTTCATCTTCCATCACAATAAATATCCTGGACTATCGTCCACTTCATATTATTGTGAACCCTAGAATCTAGTGTCATTGTGAACCTGCTTAGTATCAGATAGCAATCCATCAACGTCCGGCTTGCAAATAAATTATCCAAAATGAATGTGTCAGGATGAGTCTGAGCCTAGCGTTGCTGTTGGCATAAAATGTCGGGATCTTGCCGTTCCATGGAAAAATCCTATTATGTGAGTATGACATGTCAGTGCAAGCAGTTCTCACGAAAATCTGAGAAAAACGAAATTAATTCTTTTCTTCGCATAGGACGATCAGTTTCTCGTTAAAGTAGCAGACACATTTCTTTGTAGAGCCTCGTTGTTATATGATTGTCTGTCCTTAGAAATGATGAAACGCAAAATGAATATCCACTTAACGTGCCATCCTTGTAAAGTCCATTTGAATGAGACGCAATAAATTAAATTGGTAATAATATTTATTTAAGTACAATTTAACTAAAGCACCCTTTCGTAGAGCAAAATCAAAATGTCTATTCATTGAAACTCCCAAATAAACATATGAAACCGCAATCACAATATTCACTTCACAAAAGGACACTCGACTGTGATTCAATAATATTTCAAACCAATTATGGGTCTGACTATAAAATTAATTACCGTAATTTGAAATTGTAGCAATTATTAAAATTTCATTTGGCTCGTAACGAATCCTCCCCAATAGTAATAATTAATGTAATGAATTTCATGCTTTATCAAAAAGTTTTCATTCAGTTAATTAACTGGATGGAAAAACACCTAAAATTAATGTAAATGACATTCCGTACAGCGATTAAAAAGTGTTTCGGTTTTCGCGGTCTCCATTTTATACAGTTGCCACCCCAAATTGCGAATCTTTGTCAATTGGAGTGATAAGACAACAATGAGGCGAGTTTCCGAAATCTGAAATCTAGGGTTGAATCGCATTTTTGCCACTGTTGGTAAAACGAACACCACCAGAATGATAGACAGTAACGTATAGACGCAAAGCAGACTGCGGGCTGGAGAGAACCTGCTTTGAAACAAGGAATCATTATAATTATCCAGCGGGTATTCCGTAGTACGAGTAAAATAACCGCAACTTTAAATAAGGGACTAATTCCACGCTGAAGCAAGTAGGATCGATCGACATCTATTTCGGTAAGGAGCCTTGAAACTTTTGATTATTCCCGACAATGTGGTTTAGAATAAGATGATGACATGACCAAAAACCTCTTAAATGTCCCTTTTGAATTTTTAATGGATTAATGCTCGCAGACGGTCTTAAATGGAATTTCTCTTATAGACAGTTTATCAGATTAGTTAAATTGATGGAAGTAGTTTTGATTCCAAAATCAAGTCGCAAATTGAGGTTAGTGGTCGTCTGCTAAAAACTATTGAAATTCTTATTGTGGAATTTTTATTTCGAAAATCTCTAGAAGGACAATTTTAACAAATGGAAGCAATTGCGAACTGATTCAAATACCTCCTTTCCAACAGACTGAAATCTGAACCGCACTCTTTCCCTACCTTTAACACTTCAAAGAATCTTCCTAAACTTTTCCTGGTAACTTCAAAAATTCAGGATAGCATGAATTGTGAAGGGTAACGTTCATCATACCAACAACATCCAGAGTATCATCATTTAATTCAACTCAATTAACTTAGCAAAGACTTGTACATTGCGAGCGAACAAAAACCAACAAAAGTTTTGTAACACAAAGGCACAAACAGAACCTGAGTAGTTGTTGAGTCGCCAGCACCACAAAGTTACCACTTAAGAAGTCACCAAATTATTCTCGCTTGCTACACTTGCATGGTGGAACGTTTAGCTATTTGAAATACCTCTTGAGTAGAGTTTGCTAACGAATCCTTGGGGATTTGAGCTGCAATGGTTGCCACATTTGCAGTATGTTTATTGTATGTACAGAGAAGCACACTTGGACGAGTTGAGAGCTCTTTCCTCCTGGAATTTTCTATTGTCCTGTTTATGTAAATTACTTAGAGGTGACAATTCGAGTCCGAAACACATTGTTGAACGTTCAGTGCATCTGGACAAAAGTTTTACAGAACATGCTTAGACTGTTAAAGTTTCAAATTTCACATTCATCAAAGGATGGAATTTGTAGAGAGAATTCATAAGAGTTGTGAGAAAGCAGCAGATGGTTAAAAAATTTTGTAGTTTTGATAGACTGGTATGATAAAAATCCATCTTAAATGACATCATTTTTTAATAAATTATAAAACTACACATTATCAATATTATAACCTTGATATGTGAGACTAATGTAAAGATGTCAAAATCTTCACCAATAAATAGAAATTAAGCAAGTGGAATGAGGAAAAAAGCTCATTGAACATTAAAATCTTATGATTTAGAGGTAAAAACAATTGGCCTGCATAAGTTTGTCAGAAAACAACTGTAGAGACATTTGAGGTAACTGAATGTAATGGGTAGCTGAAGTCACCGCGTGTATCTCTGGAATGAAGTGCTGGGGAGAGGGAGTTTATTTAAGTGAAATGAGGACTCAGGATTGCAACTAGTTTTTAGAAAATCTCCAGGTATGTCCATGCTTCCAATAAGATCCAAGCAAGTCATGTTTCTTCTATTAGGAACATATTCTTGTAGATATTTGAGAAATAATATCGAGGTAATATTTCTTACCTAAACCAATATCAATATTAATTTGCATTTTGTATTCATGAGAAAATTTTGCATAGGTAGGTTTAGCATATATATATATATATATATATATATATATATATATATATATATATATATATATATATATATATATATATATATATATATATTATATATATATATATATATATATATATATATATATATATATATATATATATATATATATATATATCTGACTCGATGAGCACCAATTTTTCTTTGTGGTTGGGAGATGATTGTCATTTACGCACTGAGCGTGGGACTCCCAGGCTTGCAAGAGGGTGACTGGACTACCCACCAAACACCTCCCCTGTTAACCCGAGAACCCAGCTTGGAACCGTGTGACACATTACTTCGGGCTAGGTATCGTTTTGCTACGCCGTGAGGCCCTGTCAAGCTGGAGGATCCCTCTTCTTGTGGGAGAGGAGAAGGGAAGCGAAATTACCAGGCAAGTGATTCCCCAGCCCCAATTCCCCGGCTACTGTGAGTCCCTTTCATCTTTTAGGACTGTCCGAGCATAATGTGCCCCCTGGTTCTATTTGTCAACCGATCCGAGCATCACTACGACTATATTATCCGGGGTGATTTCCTCCATCTCTCCGTTGAGGTCTCTTTGTAGCCTGTTCCATTGTATGCACGCAAAAATGTGTGGCAGGCACTATCTTCCTCTCTTGTGCATAGCTGTTAATCGGGGGACCATGACTTACCAATTTTGTGTAGGTAATACTGGAAACACCCATGTCCACTCAACAGCTGGGTCAGATAAAAGTCAGTCTCACTATGTCTCGGAATCAGCCATAGAATTCACATCTGGGAGGAGGCACGCAGTCCACCTTCCCTTCGTAAAATTCAACCAAGACTGCTGCCAATTGTTGGGAGGGCGCTGTCTCTCCTCACGGATAACCATCCTTCACATCTTCGTTTCAACGCAGTTTAACAGTGTGGCACTCTCTAGCAAGGAGGGCAACAGGTATCATGCCTGCAATAATTCTCACTGCCGAATCAGAGACTGTCGGACACGAAGATGCAATCTTCAGTGCTCCTCTTCTCTGTACCTGCGCCAAGCGTTTTCAGTCTACATCCTTATTGAGAGTGTCGGTCCATATTTCCGCTCCATACAGTAGCGATGATCCTACAGTACTCATCAAGAAGCGTCTTCTTGATGAGTTGGGTCCCCCTACGTTGGCCCTAAGTCGACTCAGAGTTGATGCTCCCAAAGCATCCTTGTCAGCTGTTGCCCTGATTTGCTCCAAGAAAATCATCTTCGAGTCGATCAGTAGCCCCAGGTACTTCACCGCTGGCTTCGATTCAACTAGTATGTCTCCAATACCGATCACCTTTACTTTAGGAACTCTATTTTTTGTCAAGATGACCACTTCAGTTTTCTCCAAGGCTAAACTGGGCCTGCAAGCAGTCATCTAGTCTCTTACTCTGTTATCAGCCTACCTAGCCTAAATTTCCCTTATTTAACGTTGTATTCAGTGACCAGAGCTGCAACATAATCTACATAGCTGACCAAACGTGACTCTTCTGGCATATCCGGTCTCAGTAGCCCGTCACAAGATACGTTCCATAGGTTTGAACCAAGGATAGATCTCAGGGCAACACCCGATGTAGCTTCCATCCTTCATTGGCCTTGTGCCATGTCATAAAGAGGCTATGGTCCTTTAGGTAGCTCCGCAAAAGCCGCATTATATGTCCTGGAACTTAAAAAGGGTTTTCCAGTATATCCGAAATATCCACCTATCTTGCGGAGCTGAAGGTGTTCCTGACGTCAAGTGTCACCCACAGGACGACCCGTTGCTTAGTACGGGTATATATCTCTGCCTTTTGGACTACACTCAGTACCTCAGCAATCGCATCATTAGTTAAATGTCCTGCTCTGAAGCCGCACTACCGAGGAGATAGGTCCCCAGCAGCACGAATCGCGTCATTGAGTCTTCCCTTGATGAGTTTCTCTAGCACTTTCCCAACAGTGTCTAGCGTGCAGAACGGGTGGTATGCAGACGGTGATCTTGTACTCTCCTTCCCCTTGCTGATCAGTACAAGCTTTGCCACCTTCCATCGTACCGGGGAAACCCCGTCCAGTGAGCGGGCGTTGAATGTGCTGAGCAAGAAGTCAGGGCAATGGTGATATACAAGATGCAACACCTCAGCCGGAACACCATCTGGACCTGTAGGCTTCCTTACTTTCAGCAAAAGGACTGTCTCTTCCAGTTCCGGACACTCAACTGCTGTTTCAACATAGACAGGATCAACACGAACGGACTGGGCGGGCAAGAACGCCCGCACTATCCCGTCCATTTTTTCCACGTCATGCATGCGTCATGCATCCACTAGATCTTGCTAGTAGCGAGCCTTGCTGTTATTAATCAATTTACGTAGGCATAACCTGGTCAACTTATATGCTGCTACCTAGTTGCATGCATCGTCAGGGTTCTATGCCCATTGAGACTCATGCCAAAGTTTGTGACACTTACTTCATTTTTCAGTGATTTCAGTCAACAACTAGTACACTGGGACTTCCTGTGCCGGGAGTTTTGACGGGGCAAAGAAGCATTCCAAGCAGTCATGATGATGCTCATAGTTGAGTTCACCACGTCTTGAGTTGCCAGTTCTTCCATATCGTGCAAATCTCGTCTACCCTTCTGATGTTCCACCCAATTGTAGAAGGTCAAGATCACGAATGCTGGGAGACAATATCGCTGATCTCGAGCAGAATGCACTGATAATCACTGGCTGAGTAGCCCTCTAATACTCTCCAATAGTATATCCTCCATACTTAGGACTCCGAGGCTTCACAGCCAATACGGCGGAAAGTCAGCTTACTTCCGGTGTTTAATATGACGAGCGCCATCCTGACAGCCCCTTAGTACTCACTAAGGAAGGTGGTCCCTGAGGACTGAACACGCACAAAACAACCCCACGCTGCAGTTTTCTGAGAAAAATTACTGTTCCGAACCCAGACGGAGCAAGTATCCATTGCATAAGGATAGTCTGATGCCGAACTTTAATTTTGGTAATATTTGGCTTTCATGTCTCTCGCAAACTGCTGAAGCGGTGCGACCATACTCTAGGCATTTAAAACATTGAAGAGGCGCTGCCCTTCACCGTAACCTATAGGCAACCTACACTTTATTTCTTCTTTCTTTCCACCGGTCTCAGTCCACTAACTGCATCCTCCAATTTTGGAATCTGAGCAGCAACGAACTGTCTTCGTCGACCGATTTAGACCAGCATTTCCTCGGTTTTTCCATTGGTTCCCGGCCTTCAGTTCTCCCAACGAATACCTTCTTGGGTATCCTTGTTCGTCCATACGACTCATCTATCGAGTCTTTTGCAGCTTTGTAGTCTTGCCCTCAGCCTGGTCAAAAATTTCATACAGCTCATGATTGTATCGAATTCGCCATTGATCCTCGTCTAGCTTCGCTCCGATTATTCGCCTCAGGACCCATCACTCAAAGGCGTTCAATATATTTGCGGATGCTTGGGTTAGGGTCCATGTTTCACACCCACAGCATAACACAGGTCTGATCAAAGATTTGTTTACTTGGAGCTTTGTTTTCCTGTGTATGGAGCTGGTTTTCAAGATCGTCAAAACTGAATAAAATATTTTATTTGCGAGCTGTACTCTGCGGCTTATTTCGTCTCTTTCATTACTGGTTCTCGTTATTCTTGCACCTAAATAAATAAATTTGCTTGCGTTTTCAATACTGTAACACATCGTTCAATAAGTCTCGAGATTAAAAACGAAAACAACATTTTTTTCAAGAATCATTTTTATTCATCAATGTAATCTCTTTTTAGGGTGATAAAATCTTTCCTACGCCTTTTTAACATTTCTATACTATGTTTATAGAAGGATTCAGAATTCAGTTTCGGCAATGACCTCCTCATTTGAGCCAAATTTTTTTCCCTGGAGCATGTTTTTGAGATCACCAAAGAGTCAGTAGTCGCTGGGGGCTAAATCTGGCGAATACGGGGGGGGGGGGGGATGAGGAAGCAAATCAAAGCCTAATTCGTTCAATTTTGCTATTGCCGACTCATTGCTGTTTTTGTTCCACTGAAAGCAATGTCGGCACCCACTTAAAAAAAAACCTTTATCATGCTCAATTTTTCATGAAAAATGGTATATAGGCTTCCAGATGATATTTGTGTCATTTCCGCAATCTCACGGACCTTCACTTTGCGATATTCCATTACGATTTTTAACACTTCACTCCCATTTACTGTGTAACGGCTTCCAATGGCCTACCCGAACGTTCCGCATCGTTTTTGTCCGTACGACCCCGTTTAAACTCAGCATACCAATGGCAAATCATTGGTTTTGATGGAGAGGAGTCCGAGTAATGTTTTTCAAGCCATTACTCGGCTTCTACGGTGTTTTTACCCATTAAAAAACAATGTTTTATCAACACGTGAAACTCATTTTTTTCCATTTTTCAAACAAATTACAAACTGACTTTACTCTAACCTCGATAACTCTGCTGTCTGTGATCCGATCGACGTGAAATATTTACACGTAAACGTGGCCAGTTTGGTACTACTAGCACCATCTCTGGGTTAGTCTCAGGATTTATTGAACGATGTGTTATTTGCCAAGTGGGATATTTTGCATATTTGAGGTATTTTTCTTCGACTGCGTCATGAACATTGGTTTCTTTTTATTGATTTGTAGCTCTACTAGTTTTGCTTCACTGTCGAGTTTCAGGAAGAGTTCTTTGCCAGTTGTTAATGACCGTGACGAAATTTTGCTGTCATCTGCATAGGCTACTACTTGGCTCAACTTGGATAGTAATGTACCTCGTGGATCGACAGGTAGCTTCGTTATAACGTGCTCCAAAGCTGAATTGAATAGCAATGGGGCCAGCCAACCACCCTGATTTAGTCCGATATTTGTGCTAAAGGCATCGGTGAGTTGGTTATTGATGCGGACTTTGTAGGTCATCAACGTCATGGTCATTTTGATAAGACGGACTAATTTGGCTGGGATACCAAAGCAAAGCATTATTTGGTACGGTACGCGACGATCATTATACTCGTATGCTTGCTTAAAGTCAACGAAAGTTTAGTGCACGTCTATGTTGAACTCCCAGAATTTTCAAGTACCTTCTTGACTGTGAACAATTGGCCTATTGTCGATCTACCTGCCGTAAAACCACCTTGATGCTCCCCAATATTACTGCTGGTGTATGATGTGATTACACTGCCTAAATTTTTGAAAATATTTTGTACGCCGTACAAAGTAATTATATGCCTCTGTAAATTTCGCACTGTAACTTGTCACTTTTTTGTGGATAGGGGATTTTATTGATTGGCTCCCCTCTTTCGGCATGTATTCTTGTTTCCAAATGTGCAGGATGACTTTGTGAATAGCTTTATGAGCACTGCTGCCACCATATTTGATGAGCTCCACTGGAATCCCACTAATACCAGATACTTGATTATTTTTTTGGGCTTTGATGATGAAACAAACTTCATCCAGTTTTTGGGACCAATGGAGGCTCTCTGCAAACATATATAGACTCCAATGTTCTGCTTCCCGCTTGATAACTTTTGTTTCATCCTAGAGGCTATATCCTCCAGTCGTTCCCAGATGAAATAGCTCATTGCCAATAAAAGCATTGAAATCACGGACAATAATTTTTGTATCGTTTCTAGGCAGTGAGTCTTTCCAGGTGATTGCCGGATTTTTCGTTCCGATCTTCGTCCATTTTTTTTGGCCAGGGTGTGTACGTATTTCAGTCTAACTTTAAAGAATTTCACTTTTATATCGATTGTACAGAACCGTTCATAGATGGCGTTAAAATCAATAACGTGCAATTAGAACTCCCTGCCCACAATAAAGGCCACTCCATACTTTCACTTTTCAGCAGGCTTTCTACTTTTGAATATTGTGTGCGATCACATATCTTAAGATCTTTCTAGTCTAATTCGTTTTCTAGATTGACAGTATGTTTACTTTATATAGATAAGCATTTTTTAAAATGTTTGTAGCAGCAGCAGGGTGTTTGAGTGATCTGACGTTCCTGGATTCAATGCTATAGTTCTGTTCTCGGATGCAAGGTCCTTGCTCTAGATCAAGTCCATCCCGATGCCCTGTTGCAGGTTTCGAAAAAATTTACTTTTTTATAAGGGCGGGGAGCTAGCTCATTGCCCAATGTCCATTTCGGTGGCTTGGTATTACTAAAATTTTTTACACACTTTAACTTCCTTACGACCTTACAAAGAAGGTGTAAGTAGGATTTAATAGCAGAACTGTAGTTGTATTTACAATTGTTGGAATTTCTCGGTATTTAATGTCCCATCGGTGAAGAACCAGAAAGAAATGTGCGACCCCGAGACATTTTACTATTTGAATCGCTTTAATCTTTTCAGGGTTTTGCACTTAAAAACAAAATCCTATTACAATCACGACCTGTACCCATCCGTCCGTCTGTCCGTATGTCACAGCACTTTTTCTCCGAAACTATAGAAGCTTCAGCAATAGAAAGGTCAGAAGTGGGGACTTCTTGAAAGTGTCCATTCGCGAGGGAGGAAACACTTTTTTCATGTATTTCCCCCCCTCTGCCCCCACTGAAGCAAAAACTGTCAGTTTAAGAACTGTTTTGAAAAGCTCTCATAGAGAACTTTTAGTTGATACTCATATCGGCTACTTTCAGTGAATTTTTTTTTCAAGGGCCACTCCTCTGTACTGTAATCATCGATTCATGGCCTATTTTTTCGAATCCTAGAATGGTTACAAAGCCCTTTTGCTAGGAGCTCTCTCCTGCCTCTTCAACTTGTTTCAATTGTATGCACTCATCTACATGATACCTATCACTCCTGAAATTTTCATGCAAATTCTAGCTAAGCTGTAGTGTCTGAGTCGGTAAAAAGCGCATATGGCTTCATAGCCATATGTTTCCATAGTAATACAGGGCATATTGCTCCATAGTAATACAGGAAAATTCAAATTGCTATAACTTCGTCAAATACTATTTGATCTTTATGAAACTTTAAGAAAAGATCAATCTTATAAATAGTCATCTCTCTGCTAAATTTTATTGAGTTGAAAGGTACCGTTTAGATTTAATTCAATAAAACACAAAATCCATAAATCATACTATTACTAACAAAGTTGACTCAATTATGACTTCTCATGTATTTGTTGTTGTTGTACTCACCAAGGCCTACATTCATGATTTTTTTTTCAGATTTTTCGGATGAAAAGTGTCCACACGCGAGGGGGGGGGGGGGTACGCGAAAAGTTCGTACATTTCCCCTTGCCCTGCCCCCCTTCGGTACTTATAAGGCAATTTTAAGACTGGTTTTGAAAAAGTCTTATTGAGACCTTTCCAATGACACCATATTCGACTACCAATGGTGAAAAATTTTTTTTGAGGGGATGGGATGAACGTCACTACACACAACAATAGATATTGGACTGGAGGCACTTATTCACCAAATTTCATTCACAATGAATTGGGATGATAAAATTGAATTTAGTTTTTAATTGCTTTCATTTTTCCACCTCACTCATTTAAACGATTTAAGCGATTTCAAGCGGACTCATTTTCATACTTGCTATTAAGTTTATTAAATGCTTTGTTGATTTCATATGTTGAATTCTACACATCAGAATCATACAAATGATCTTCACGAGTTTTTGATTGCACTTCACTGGTATTGGTAAACATTAACATTCATCCATCCTTCCTGCCATGGAGATAGAAGTATTTATGAAAACATTCCTTCGTGAGTATATACTTGACACCCTAAATATGTCGTTTCGGGACATTTCATAAAACAGTAAAGTCTAAAACTTGTTTATCAAAATCTTTCAAATAGCTACTCACCACTTCCAAGTGTTGAAGAGTTTCACTTGTGAAAGTGTACACAGCAAAAATTAAAATCTTTGACGTTTTGTAGCATTTAACTATTTAAAAATATCACAAAAAGACTATTCACTTAAATATTTTTATCGCACTGGTACACATTTTGAATCAGTCTTCTTTTTTTCTTCCTTTGTCCTTCTTTTTGTTTACCGCTAACTCCCACAGCTACCAGCTCAGCCGAGTCACTTACACTGCGTGTTGTAAGACACCGATGGCTGTACTAAATCAGCGTTTCCATATTCGAAATTTTATTTGCAGATTTAAAATTTTTAAAAACAAAATTTAACTGAAATAAAGAAAATTTAACTGAAATAGAGAAAATGAAGACGATTATAAATAGTAATAAAAACTTAATTACATGAAGAATATAATCAAAGAGAAAGAGAAATTGATATAAAAATAACATTTAATAATAATAATAAGAAAGTAAACTGTTTTACAAATTACGATTAGGAATGTAAATAATTAAAAATCTGCTGAATCTGCCTTTAAGACTTCGAATAGGAGATGGGAAGGTTTTGTAGCAGTTTGCTTGTGTGACTGCTTGTTTACTACAACTCTTCAATAACTCCCACGAGCCAGTCAATTAAACTGCACGTTCGATTGCTTTTGTGCATACACGTAGGATTGAGGTCGATTTCTTTTTGCTTCATGGTGTTTCTTAAGCCTGGTCCAGACGCTACGTCTTGTACAACATTTTGCCCGCGCAAACTAAAACGTTGCAACGTTTTAGAACTGGGCATAGAACTGTGCAGTTGCAGCGATTTTTGAGCTGGTAGGCCTTAAATATCCATAAACTGCGCAAATAAGTTGGAACGTATGGACCGTTAACAACGTTTTTGACTCATTTCACAAGTATGTCTGACCTTCGGCAATGCTCCCGCGAATACCTGAGCGGATTTATCGCATTATATCAAAGTTATTCCTGCCTTTGGCAGATTAAATGCAAGGAATATTGCGATCGCGATAAGAAGAACGAAGCATATGAGGCTTCGGTAAACAAATATCGTGAAGTTGATAGTTCCGCAAAAAGGGAAATGGTAGTGCGAAAAATAAATTCAATAAGGAGTTTTTTTCGGAAAGAATTAGTGAAAGTGAATAAGTTGTATCAATCAGGAGCTGCAGAGGATGAAATTTACACGCTATCTCTGTGGTATTATGACTTGTTGCTCTGTTAAAAGACCAGGAAATACCTAGGCAATCGAAGAGCACGATTGATGAGGAAGAAGCATCAGTGCAAGAGGAAAGAAAAATAAATAAATTTTTTGTTTATTAAAGCACTTTATTTAAATTTTTGAACACGCAGTTAGTTATTGACAGCAATAAATTTATCCTGCCAATGCACAGGCCCTTTGTTGTTAAAATAGTCTTTAAATTCATCTCTTATCGACAGCACTTCTTAAAATTTGGCCTCTTGGCCCACGTTGAAGGTCATGTGATAATTCGGGGTCACATCTTTCTCCTAATTCAACCCCGCAGTCTGAAACATTTTCCCGATCCATACTCTCAGGAGAAGTATAATTTTGTGGCGACCTTTTGCGCAAAAAGTTGTGTAAAGCGCAACATGCAAAAACGACAGTATCGATGTTATTAAGTTTCAAATTAATACTTGTGTGAGAAATACGAAATCGTGATGCCAAAATGCCGAAGGTGTTTTCAACAACCCGCCTAGCCCTTGATAGGTGGTAATTGAAAATTCTTCGCTCCTTTGTTAATGCTTCTCGCCGATATGGCCTTAGAAAATCTGGACGCATAGCAAAGGCCTCATCACAAACAAAAACATATTTAAGTAATCTGTTTGAAATTCCAACACACCGTGATTTCGATATTCTTAACTCACTGCTAACTAATTTTTCATAAAATTTAGTATAATTTGTAACTCCAACCTCTGACATCTTGCCATTCGTGCCAATTTCAAATAGTAAAAATTCGCAATTGGCATTAGCTATTGCCAAAGGAACAATACTATGCATTTTCTTATAATTGAAATAAAAGGAACAATCGTAATATGTTTTCCATCAATAGTCCCTAAGCAATGGGGAAACTGTCACGTTCTTTCAAATTCCACTGCAATTTTCATCCACTTCTCCTCAGTTTGGGGAAATTGAAATAAAAATAACAAAGTATGAATTTAAAGTGCTTCCATAAAAAAGCAAACTACAAAATAATAGTAATCGTAGACTTCAATAATTCTTTAATCTTTTCAGTTTCAGGAAAGCACACCTGAAAGTGATATAGTTGCTCCTAGATCAAGCGAAACGCCTGCTATTCTAATTCTGAATTCAATTCAAGTTCAATAAGTGTGTCGTTATCCCGGAATACTTCAACGCGCAAGAGAAAGGGAATTTCAAATAAGGATGCTACAACAGAAGCTATCGCATTGGTGGGGAAAATTTGGAATCATTGCAAGCAGAAGATGAATTTCAAGTATTTGGAAAACATTTCGCAAATAAACTCCGCAACGTGAATAGCAAGCAAAATACAATTGCGCAAAAATTAATTTGCGATATTCTATTAGAAGCGGGGATGGGTTCGCTAAACAGAAATTACCGGATGGCTGATATGAGTGTCCGGCAACAGGACAATTTCGGCATTGTCAGTGGTCAAAAAATCTGCCTACAAAACGTGCCTACGTGATGGGATTCTGCTTCTTCGCAATATCAGATTTTGCTAAATTCTACACCACAAACTGGAATACCATCCGAAGAGTTTCCATTTCACTGCGGTTACACTGCTATTGGGAAATATATTAACAGTTTTGATGGAAATGAAAATGTATAAAGTTTTGTCGAACCTTGAAGCTATTGTTGTTTTTTTTTAATTGAAATAATTTTATTTTACACGTAAACATCGAAGTTTTTGTTGTTTTTTTAAACATTGAAATAATTAGATTCCACATTTTAATGTTGAAGTTGTTTGATTTTGGTTATTTTAAAATAAAAAAAGTTCATATTGATTCTATATAAATCCAGTATTTTAACTTACCTTCAAGTATGTATTTTTCAACACTTTGTAGATAGCGTCACACGTTTCCCGAATGATTTGACTCAATGATTGTTTGGACATAATCGTTGCGGTTGCTAAGAATCTTAATGTTGCTGTCAGCCTTTCATGTGGTGATATTGCTAATCGCATGCAAGTATTTTGTTTTTCGATATGTGGTTTCACTAATTGCAATAAGTGAATGTAATTATCCATGTCCATCCCCAAGTAGTTTCGCCAATCCTTCGGTTCATCACGCAGTTTACGTAATGATTTAATGTGAGAAAAGTACTGCCTTTTTAGAAGCTATTTCCTCGACCACTTTGAACGCCAGTTATTTTAAAATCGTTCCATTTGTCTCTGTTTCTTTGCAAGACAACACGCGAAAATAGACCAGAGCAACACTTCTTCCAATGCAACGTGAAAAAAACTGCGTAAAAATAAATAAAGATGTGCACTGTCTGGACGCTCTTTCAATTTTGCTACGTTTTGACTGCGCAGGCAAAACGTTGTGCAAGACGTAGCGTCTGGACCGGGCTTTATCTTGGCGACTAATTGCTTGTCCACGTCGGGACTTGTTGTTGCTGCTATCGTTGTGGCTGTAAAGATGTCCACTATTGTCTTAACATACATACTATAAATGTTATGTTGGCAACTTGAGCACATCATATTCATAATTACATAAATTTCAAAAGTAACTTGGCTCGGGGTGATTCTACCTGTTTTAATACAAATTGTATACTTATTGTAGCAGCAAATTCTGAGGTTTGGAAGAAGCTTGTCAGTGACATTTCATCAGTTTCTATATTTTGTCAATTTTCTACTGAAATTTGTCTTAAAAGGATTTAAGGACTGTTAAAGTGTTTGCTGAAATTTAAGCTTGTATTCCAAACTATATTAGCTTGAATTTCATTTCAAAGCCTCAGCTTCAAATTTGGTAAAATTTGGTTGAATAAAGAAAACAAGTTGAAATATGTACCACAATTTTTAACCTAAATTTCGGTTTTAATAAAAGAAGCTTTCGTATCTATATTGCAATCAACCACTTACAAGATGGCATATTATAAGAACAATTCTCCTTAAATGATATTCATAAGATAAGAGATTAAATGTCATCATTTCATAAAGAGTACCTCCTTCGTTTACCTGAATTTCATCTGGTATTCCTCCTCGCCTAAAGAAAATGAAAATTTACACCCCACTTGGTAGTTGGTGAATATCACACTGAATGAGTGGCACCCTGCCATATCTTTCATCTTAAAAAGAACGGAAACGTAACCTTCTTGTGCTGGCAGCCCCATGCTGCTCTTCCAGCTTCGTCGCTCACAATGCTAGCGTACATTGTGGCTGAAAATGCCATTTACAAGTACTTGGAGGTTATCTGAAATTGACGATCTCTATACAAACACTTTTTTCCGCCTGAAGGATATGAAGTGTCCAAGTGGCAATATGCCAAAATGTATGAGAGCAATTTACATGAAAATGTATGGAAAAACTTATTGTACTAGTGGATTCGATAGGATCAAAGGTGCTTGGTGTTTCAATGGATAGAGAGGTGTAAATGCCATTCGTCAAAGGCCATACGGAAGGAGCATGAACTGAAGGAATGACAAGAAAATGTTTCGATGTCAATCTTATGGATATAGACCAGTTGAAATTTTCATTTTATGAAACGCGAGTTCCTATCAAGTTAGAAAGGATTCATCGCAATCTAAATTGAAGATCCAATTAAAATTAATCTCATTTGCATGCTTGCTATTATAAAATCAATCTTTAGAGTCTACTTATGATTTGAAGTATTCCTCTGATACAACGTGAGACGTTATTGCTAAGCTTGAAGCTTACATGTCCTTATTCAATTAAATAGATAACGTTGAAAGGAAAGCTACTTCAGTTCGATTTTCATTAGTTAATTGTGCTTCACGCTGCAGGTGGAAATGCTATAGACAAATGTCAAACATAAGAGCATGGTGACTTTGAAACCGACTCAATTGACAAATCAATTAATGTCCTTGCTATTAGCTTTTCCCTATTTAATTCAGCTCCAGCCATATTGAATTCTTTGCCATCATATGTTTACACCTTAATTTATCTCATATAACTTGCCGCCCTTCAACGTCTGTCCTTGCATAAAGTAATAAAATTCATTAAATTGGTTTGGGTGTTATCAACATATGTATATTTTAGGGGCTACAGTGTGAAATACTGCATGAGGCATATAAAAACTCCATTGCATTTACGCGCACTCCAATTATGATAATTGATTTCCGTGCCTTAATCCTTGCGACATTTATTCATTTTGTATTTACGAGTTTTGTTGATTTTTCGCTCATTTTAATGCTTTATATTGCATTCATAAATGGAATTTTATTTGCTGATTATCTTTGGACAGATTTCAATTAAAACAATTCCCAGAAATTTATTTGAATTCATTGTTCACAATTTTTTGGTGCATGAGTTTGTCACGGTGATGAAGGAGTCTGTTGAATGTTTTCAATTTGTGGTAAATTCACTATTTTTAATAATAATGATAATTAAATAGCGGAAGTATAATATTTCATGCAGCTTATAATTATTTCCGTCCGTAATACAGATAGAGTGAACCATTTTACCGGTCTAGTATCCTGCGAATAGCGTGTAGTTAATCGAAAATGGAAAAAACCAACACAATGATGCTCAGCTTATCCACAAAGAGCTCAATTAGTAAGTTAAATCACCACACCTCGTAGCGCACAATCTTCTGGGCTTTTTAACAGGAATTTCTCTACCCATCACATTGGTTTTTGAATATTAACTTATTTTTTGCTATACGAATATGGTTTTAAATATACCAAAGGTCTCTGGTTCAAGTTTCGTTGGCGTCAATGAGATTTAGTTCGAGTAGTTCTTTGGATGGACTAATAAGGCCTGTTCAGTTATGGTACGTGCTGGTTTAAAATCAGAACGTATCGCAGCTGAGTGGACAAACACACGGCCAAAGTGTGATAATGATCATATCACCTTGCGGAGTGCCGATACATTAAATCAAGATAATAAGATACTCTAATTATCTCTAAGCGAAGACCCGAAAGAGGCTGTAGGGCTACGAAGAAGAAGAAGATGTACCCGTAATTATTTTAGTAAATGAGCAAAAAAAGAACCTTACTACACTTACTGAACAAGTGACTATCACCAAAGAACTCTCTCGGTGCCGTAATTCGATGAGCAGTGAAACCTTCGAAGCAGTTGTCATAAAATTCTTTTTAAAAGTGCTGGAAGAAGTGTCACGGGAGCCTTCCACACCCACAAGAAAACAAACAAACGAAAAAAAAGAAACAACAAAAAATATATAATAAGTTCTCCGCGAGGATAACTTCCCGAGCCAACTGAAGTCGAGGTTTAACGATGTATGTAACGCTTTATATTTTGTATCACACTTAGAAATTAGAATTAAGTAGGTTCTAAGCAGATCAACGAGCACTTTGCTGACAATGCATTCAATCATTGTGCTGAAATGTCGAAAGCATGCGATTAATTTCACCGAGTCGGACCGGCAAATACTGATGGAAGTGTACCGGTTACAACTTTAGCCGGACTGACGAGTTTATCGGATTTACTAAGCGAGCTTCCTGTATACAGATTCCATTTCGAGTGTAACGTCCCTAAATAAATCGTTACTGTTCCATACATTGGTAGCTGATGAATCCAAAATCCTATTATCGGTTCGTGATGATAATCTAGTAAGGCAACTAGTTATAGCGATAGAACAAACAAGCTCAGATCATATAGAATTAAAGCCACAATACGCTTATAATCAACTTGGCACAAATATAAATGAGACGCCGGAATTATTGCAAGGCATTTATACGTTTAGGACTACCGTATTTAATACTCCTCCTTGCCAACGGATACAAATTAACGATTCAGTAAATACAAATTCTCCTGTATCAACTCAACAACAGCAACCGAGAAGCTGTACGACACATCCACAGCAAATTCAAAATGAATTTCAACCTCCTTCCGGCCAGAAGAGTATGGTTACCACAAGACACAAAGCGCAATTGAGCGCTCAACATCCAGTTATCACAGCGACACCAAACAGTCGCAATATGCAGTTTGCTGCAAGTATGGACATTAAAGCGGAACCCGATATGAGACATGGGTCAACAGGTGTAGGACATGTTTCGAATGCGATATCCCATAGAAATGTTGTAAACATAAATAATTATCAGCCTGTGGATGCATCTACTCAACCAAATGCACTACGCGCCAGCAACAAGCTGCAATGCAACGGCAGCAATATTACAATCAATCGCATATTCAAGTGCAAAAGCAAGCCCAAGGTAACCAGCCACACATTCAGCAGCATCCGCCAACACAAAGCACATTTGGATACGATCGCGAGCACAATATAGCACGGAAAAAGTGTCCAGCAGATATCAGGACGGCAGTAGAAATGTAGGCGGAAATGGGGGAGCAGGTATACCATATGTTGAGCAACATGAATCGAATCTGTCATCTGCATCGAAGCAACAGCAGCAACAACAACAACATCAACCATCATCGCGTTATAGCCCATCAAATGTTTCATCGTTCCATCACCATAGTATGGCGTTTAAAGCTCGCAAGATGCCAGCTGACACGACACGCGGGTAATGCAGTGAATGTGATGAACTGGTGGAACATCGAAAAGCTCCCTGATATGAAAGCGTGGCCACCAGAGGGGATATAAGACCCCGGATGGAGCTTGGAAACTCTCTTTTTGACTTCGCATTTTACCAAGAGGGAGCTCGAATTTTTTGTGGCGGAATTTTTTGGAGGTTAGAACGAGTTCAAGGATTGGGCGGGGGAATCAAGGAGGCTTTCGGATCAGCGAGGACAGCGTTTTTCTACGACCGAGGTGGATCGACAGCAGAAGTTGGCGGCAGCAAGATTGGGGGCCCCCCGAGTCGAACAAGCCGGTTGAAGGGTGCAAGCTGGGTATAATTTTTCATATACTTCTTTTTTAAATACCTTTTGTATGTTATTAAACTGTGTAATTAAATTGTTTTTTTGTGATTTAGAAAAAGAAAGAAAAACGTTCCAGTGAAGTAGTGAAGTGGAAATTGTGAAGTTGGCTCGGGAAGCGAGGTGGCATTCCCGTACGAGCGACGCCCCGTGTGTGGAAGGCTCGAGGGTGCTTCGCCGCCACGTGGTCTGACTCCGAAATTGTTCAGGGCTCATCCCTTGTTTTAGGTTCCCCCGCCTTAGTTGTGGTCGCGGTTAGGGAGGATAGGCGGTGCATGAGCGCATTGCGCGTCGTGTCGCGGACAGTGTCGGTGCGAGCCTTTTGGCGAGTCGTGATTCTCGCTTGGCGACTCCTGTGGGGCCCATTGGCAAAGCGAGTGGCGCACAGCCCCTCTCCATTGGGCTAACCGCGTCCGAGGGCCCCGATCAGGAGCTCCACCAGAGGGCACGGAAGCGATATTCAGTCGCGGAATTGTTACATTCAGTCGCGAAATTGTTACAGAAGCTATCACTGAAAACAAAATTGACAATATCTATCGCTTGGGCAAACAAACATCAAACCATACACATCCAAACCTTGTTAAATTTGTTACGGAAAAAAGGAAAATATGTATCATGAAAGCCAAACAGCAATGATAAATTTAAACATTCAAAGGGGTCTATGTTGATCCGGACTTCACTAAACTTCACTTAGAGCTGAATTAAAGTAACTTAAAAGTGAAGGAGCTAACGGAACTGTAAACTAAACCTATGTTTATCTGACAGCATCAACATCCAAAAGACCTAAAAACATGGGTGCAGATTTGAGTGGATTCAGTACTCCAAAAAGGTTTGGTTCTATGGACTGTGAATCAAAAGCCTACATCTCGTAATGATGACAACTCAGATGAAACTAAACGCACATGACTTATTAACACACTCACGATAAGACCAACTCAATCAAACTTATGACGATACACTAGTGCCAAATGAACATCAACTGTTCAAAACAATTGGAACATGCACGGGTTGAGCAAGATTTTCAAACTAGTCTCAAATGGGTGGCATAAACTCAAACAACATCAAATAATATTTATCACCAACAGATTGCATAAACGCAAGCCAGACTGCACTGCTAAATACTTCCAAAACAACCAGCTGGATCATGCCTCTGCAGAGAAAACAAGTGTCGATGATCGTGCTACTAGTGGTATAATAATATAATACAAAGCTCCATGACAACTAGTGAATACTCACTCAAAACAAAAATAACAAAAAAAGTCATTAATATCCACCTAGTAGGTAGATCCTATCAAAGCATATGGTACATTTCACCACAAGTAGACACCAGAAATTACATTTCGGAGATAGTAAACAGAATCACTACTGATATAACAACTCAATTAGACATTCATGTATTGGCGATTTTAATGCTAGAATCGAGACTTTGAATCAAATGAACAGCAAGATTCTACTTACTGAAAACTTACAAAACTGGAGCAATAAGTACTTGGCTTATAAAAGAAAAACGAAAATTTTGGAAAAGTGGTAGTTTAGTTCTCAACACAGTTTCCTTTCAGCTCAGTGCATTTGATCCAGCGATGCTCTAGCTTCTTTAACCTGTCCAAAATATACGTTTTCTCGAGGTCTACAAAGTAGGCCTCCGTACTCCAATGACTTCAAAGACTATGGCAGTAAAGCGTCGCTTAATTTGTCTGGTCACCACGATAAATGAAGCGACATTTTGATTTCATTGCCACCGTCGAAAATGGGGTGGAAGTACTGTACTTGGAAATGAAAGCCAATAACCTCTTCCAAGAAAGGTGGTCACAAAATACAATGATCGCCCAGCGACATGAAGGAAAGCTAATCCGAAAAGGGGCATGTTCTAAAAAGAATACAATCTGTATGCGACCCGCCAAAAATCAACAAAAAAACAAGTTGGGTAGACAGACCTATGCTCATGTCAGAAGGGTTTTGTACTCAACTTACAAAATGCCGTAACCAGCAACGAATAAAATTAAGAAACACGTCATGTTCGAGGATCATACTATTATTAACTAAGTTGGAAGAATTTTTTAATTCTGAGGTATTTGTTAAAATTGTACCCATAAATATCTCGCTTGATAATTTTTTCAGGTTTTTTTAGATCACGGGTGTCCATTCGCGAGGGAGAAAACACATTTTTCATGTATTTCTCACGTATTTGTTGTTGTTGTACTCATTAAGGCGTACATCCATGATTTTTTTCAGGTTTTTCGGATGGAAGGTGTCCAATCGCGAGGGGGGGTACGCGAAAAGTTCATACATTTCCCCTTCCCCTGCCCCCCTCGGTACTCATAAGGCAATTTTAAGACCTGTTTTCAAAAGATCTTATTGAGACCTTTCCAATGACACCCTACTCGACTACCATTGGTGAAAATTCTTTTTTGAGGGGTCAACTCCCTATATGGGGAGACCCCCCCTTAAACCCCTTCGAAAAATTTTTTCACCCTTGAACTTTCAAGAGGTCACCACTTCTGACCTTTCCACAAAGTTTCATGGCTGTAGCCTCTATAGTTTCGGAGAAAAAGTGCTGTGACATACAGACGAACGGACGGACGGACGGACGGACGGACGGACAGACGGACAGACGGACACAGGTCGTGATTGCAATAGGGTTTTGTATTTTAGTACGAAACCCTAATTAAGATTGGGCTCCTTGAACTAGAGGAGCTCCTTGACTACAAAGGGTATTATCAGAGGAGCTAATTTAAGGCTGAAGAAGACCAGAACACCGGAGAAGAGTAGAAGGAATGCTAAGTCTAAAATGCACGTGCAGATAGCCTCACATTAAACATCGATAAAAGAATAACATCTAGCCCAATAAAAGAAGATCGGGGTAAAAGAAGGAAGGAAGAGGCCCTTGAGAGCCATAAAATGCCAGATCAGGTTTTCCTGACAGTACTAACAAAGAGAAAGAAGAAAGCCGCAAAGAAACTCCTTCAAAAAATATCAGAAAATTAAGTTCACTCGGACACTCAACAAAAAAAGACCTTATGTAAAATAGGAGAGAAAGAAGCCCCGACAAACATCCTGGCAGTAGGTTCTGCCCATAAGACCCCAAGCAGAAGTGCTGCCGAATATTAGGGGAAACGTAAGACTCAAATACACCAGCACTGCCGCAGAAGCAGTACAACTAACGCAGTTGGGCCACATACTGGTTGGATTCGGAGCAGAGGGCGACAATAAAGAAACATTCTATGATGCAGTAAAGAAAGTTTTCGGCAAAAGTGCTTAAACTGATTGCAATGATCGAGATAATAGACATTGAGTGCGTCAGGAATCAAGCTTTGATTAAAGAGGCCATCAAAGGGGAGTTCCCTAGCGTAGACAGAATTGAAGCGAGACTGACATAAAAAAACCATAGGAGAAACGCATGGCCATTGTTCGAAAAGGATGCTGAACAATTTTTGAATAAGGGCAAAGTAAGAATAGGGTGGGTTGTCTGCAGGAGATGGAAAAGAACAGTACCTCTTCAATGCTTCAAATGCTTTGGCTATGATCCCACCACAAAAGAATGCAAAGGACCCAATAGGAGTATATAAAAGAGGCACACTGTATTCTTTGCATTGATGCTGATCCAAGACCAGAATTTGGGCACGGCTTGGGATCAGGTAAATGTCGGGTGTACCAGGAAGCACTAAAGAAGGCAAAATTGGAACTTCTATTATTCGTGCCCTGCCACTGAAGCTACACCTGAACTACGGAACATGCTGTAGCAGTTTGTGAGGGGCATGAAGGCTAACTTTATGCTGCTGAGTGAGTAACATCATGATAAAAGTTCAGCATCATGGTATCCTGATAAAACTGGACCACCGCCATCTGTCCTCGGAACAGTGATTTCCAGGCGGAGACTAAGAGGGATGTTTTCATTTGAGTTCCATGCTCAGAAACCACCACCTTTATTATGTACCTGATGCCAAACGAATCAATATCATCTTTACAAGCCAAGCTTAATGCTCTGGGGGGCACAGTCTCCAGCGCAGACGATAATATGTTCGTTTTGGGAGACTTCAACACTGAAGCAATTGAATGGGGCATGTATCAAAAGATCCGCTGGTAAACGAATTCCAGAAATGGTGTCCAAGATGGCGTTTGTCGTACTAAATACCGCAAATAGCCTGAATTTCCACAATATTGGTTGTAAGGGAACCATACTGGTTGTGATATTCGTTCCAGAGTCTTTCGTATGGAGAGTACACAATTGGAAAGTATTAGAGGACCACTCAGCTAGTGATCATCAGTGCATTCTGCTCGAGATCATTGATGTTGTCTCCCAACGTCCGTGCTCTCAACTTTCCGCAATAGGGGGGATTATGGAAGGATGGGCGTCGACAGGTTCATCGAAGTGCTCACAGTGGATGCTCGGCTGCAGGAAGATTCGTAGGGGATGGACGAACTGGGTGCTCAAGATGTGGTGAACTCAATAATGACCATCATCATGATTGCTTGCAACGTTTCTGTGCCCCGTCTGAAATCCCGGCAAGGCAAGCCCCCAGTGTACTAGTGGTTGGTTGAAATCGCCAAAAAGCAAAGAGAGTGTCACAGCCTTCACCATGAGGCTCAACGGGTACAGAGCCATGATGAGGCACGCAACCAGAAAATGTTTTCGCAAATTTATTTTCACCAGCAAGACTCACTGCTGGCAAAATCTAGAGGACAATATAAAGAAAGATCCGTGGGGCCTTGGCTACAAGCTAGTTACGTGGAAGCTTGTTGCCCTACAGAAACCTTGCATGCATGATGCGTAAAAGATGGATGAGATAGTGATGGCACTCTTCCTCACCCACTCCCTTCATGTTGACGCGGTCTATGGTGAAAAAGCAGCCGAGTGTCCACTCTTCACACAGTCGGAACTGGAAGTGGCAGTCCTTTCACTGAAAGTGAGGAAGGCTTCAGGTCCAAGTGGCACTCCATCTGAGGTATTACAACTTGTCGATCAGCATTGTCTTGTCTCTTTCACAATTGCCTATGAGACGGGGTTTTCCCGGTACGATGGAAAATGTCGAAACCATGCTGATCAGCAAGGGAGAGGTAAATCCTGAATCGCCGTCTGCATATCACCCGTTATGCATACTAGACACGGCTGGGAAAGTGCCAGAAAAACTCATCAAGGGAATAATCACTGGCGCGATTCATGTTGCTGGGGACCTTTTTCCTATTTCCTGCTTTAGAGCAGGACACTTCACCATGTATGTGATTGCAGAGATTGTAAGCGTGGTCCAAAACCCAGAGACATATAGCCGCACCAAGTAGATAATACTCGACTTTGGGAACGCCTTCAACTTTGCTACATGGGTGGATACTCTGAATACGCTGGAAACCCTTTCGAAGTTCCAGAATATTGAATGCGGCTTTTGAGGGACTACCTGAAGGACCGAAGCCAGTTAGCGACATGAAACAAGGTGAACGAAGGATGGAAGTTACATCGGTCGTTGCTCAGGGGTCAATTGTTGATTCAGACCCTTGGAATGTATCCTACAACAGGCTACTGAGGCTGAAGATGCCAGGTGAATTACGCTTGATCGACTATGTGGGTGGCTCTGTGGCTCTGGTTGCGTAAGGCACCGTTGAACAAGCGTAACTCAAGCTAGGTAGGCAAATGTGCCAAGTGAGACAATGGACTACTCCTGGACTCAGTTTAGCACTAGAAAAAACCTAGGTGGTCATTTTCTTAAAAAAAAAGAATCCTTAGAGTATGGATGATCAGTATTGAAGACATGCTAATCGAATCAAACCCTGAGGTAAAGTACCTAGGGCTACTGATTGACTGATAGATAAGTTTCTCTGAGCAAATGTGCGTAACGGACTAGAAGGCTTTTTCGGGAGTAGTGACACTGAGCTAACTCATGGCCAACGTAGTCGGACACAGGCCATCAAGAGGACGCCTCTAAATGAGTACTTAAGAGTTAGTGGTACTGTCGGAAACAGAAATATGGGGCGACGCACTCAGTAGGGAGGTATACAGAAAACGCCTGGCACACGTACAGAGAAGAGGAGTGCTGAGGATTGCATGTATGTCTCCGATTTCATGGTGAGAATTATTGCAAGCGTGGTACCTGTTGCCCTCTTTGCTAGAAAGCACCACATTACTTACCTACGTCAGAACGGCGACGTGAGGGAGATGGTTGCCCGTGAGGAGAGACAGCGCCCACTCAACAATTGGCAGCAGTTCTAGGTGAATTTCATGAAGGAAAGGTGGACTGCGTACTGCATTCTAGATGCGGCACAGCTTTTGAGTGGGCATAGGCGCCTTTAGTCTTACCTGCACAAGATTGATTATTCACGGTCTGCCGAATCTCGGTTTTGCCCAGAAGAGGAAGACAATGTCTTCCACATATTTTCCACATTCCAAAATGGGGAAGGTTGCGAAGGGACCTCTACAAGGAGATGGAAGAGGTCACCTCGGATAGTATAGTCGCGATGATGCTCGAATCGGTTGACAAATGAAACTATGTCGCACTTTATGTTCGGGTAGTCCTAACAGGCAACAGTGACTCACAGCTACCGGGGCGTTTGCTTGTCTGGCATTTCTTCTTCTCTCCCTTCCCACTAGAAGAGGGGTTCCCCAGCTTAAAGGGTCCTCATGGCGTAACAAGGCGAGTCCTGCCCCAAGGTAGTGCGTCAAACGGTTTGAAGCTGGGTTCTAGGGTTGAAAGAGAGGTGTTTAGTGGGTAGTCCAGTCGCTTGCAAGCTTGGGAATCCCACGCTCTGGGCGTAAATGACATTCACCTCCCAACCACAAAAAAGGAAAAAGGTAGAATTTCTCATAATAAGAAATTAGTTACTGAAGTGCTAGAGTGGAATCGGGCAGCAACTGCCGTTAATATAATTTTCGCTTTCCTCGGTAGAAAATTTCCTTTCTTAAATATAGTTGGGGGAAAGAAAGCAAATTTACTCAATATTTTCATTAAAAATGGCCACAATCTTGTCTTTGATTACTGATGTCATACGTTGAATGAGTCTCGAAAGATATTCGTAACATACGAGTATTTATATCTTTCGTGAGTTTTCCATGCAAACCCTTTTTTTCAGTTGTTTGAAGGTGGATATGATCATATAGCCAGGTATTGTTGTTGTAGAACAGTAAAATTCAAGCCATCCTAACTTTGTTTAGTACTATTTGATTCCAAAGAAACAGCCATCTCAAATTTTATCGAATGTAAGGCTACTCTTGCGATTTTATTCAAGTAAATGTAGAATTATAAAATCATACTATTGTCGCATGTTATGGTTCGTGGCCAATAATTTTAATGTTCCGAGAAAGTGAAACACAATGTCTTTGAAATTAAGTTAAAAAAGTTTACTTACCAATAAATGCACAATCATTAATTTAACACTTTCACTAATTTTAATTTTTACTTTGTCTATAAATTTTTCACTTTAACTGTCTTATCTATCACGAAAATCACTTTACTATTACACGATCAATATCGCTTTCCAATTCGTACTCCACAGTATCGCAGTTTTTACTATCGCGATTCTAATGAATCCCCCCATTCATTCAGCTCGGCTTTATATAGAGTCTCTAGTCATTCAAATCATTTCTCGTACATTGGTGAATTAGGTGGAATATTCGAGCAGCTTAATGAATGGGGCAGTGACTCACTTTCAGATGTTGATCATGCTTGGTGGGTTTTCGAGTAAATTCGCTTGTTGATCATTATGTTCTTAATGGTTGTGAAAACAATTGCGACAGTAGCTCGCAAAATTATCCGTGCATGTTACACTATTACTAATAAGTTTGAGAGGATCTCAGCTTTTAAGGTGTTTGCCGCTGTTGTGCTCATAAAAAACTTCCATGACTTTTTTGTCCCAAAGTGTTCAATTGCGAGGGGTCCACCTTTTTTTCATTCTCTCTGTCCCTGCCTATCTCGTTAATAATAGTTATTATAAGGTGCCATCAATACCTTTCATTTGATGCTCAATTGGACTATCTATGGTTTAAATGAAATTTTAAGGGGTCACATCCTTATATGCAAAGACGCCTCTAAAAATCCTTTGAAATTTTCTTCGACCATGAAAGTTTCATTAGCCAGAAATTTCTGAGCTATTCAGAAGAGTTGATGTTTCTTGCTTTTCTAGTTCCCGAGAAAACTTGCTCTGACCCCATGAGGGACGGACTGAGAGGTATCGATTTGAATGTGGTATTTTAAATTTTTTTTTTTTTTTCAAAAACATGAAAAAGTAGTAGCCGGGCTAATAATGTTTCTAATAAATCGAAACCGCAAACCACTGCAAGGATTGATTTCTATAGATTATGACCCTTGTCAATGAAACAAGAAACAACCGTTTGAATAGGCCAGGGAGTGCTACTGCCAGAATAAGTTTGCAACCAACCTAAAGCTCAACATATGATTTGAATTTAAACAAAACATAAGAACTGATACTATAAAATCTTCATATGGACTACTTAATACGCAAAATGACTCAATTTAGTTTTATGAACCACTGTCTGAATTAAAAAATATTTTATTCTCCATTGTATCTAATTTGAATCAACAAAAAAGTCCTTTTTCATTTTATCCTTTTAAGACTAATCGATTTTCGCTAATAACTGAAATTACCCAAATAAAAACAAAACAGCAACGCTAAATTTCATCCCTTTATGAGCCTCTTGCCACTTTACCATCATCCCGCTACTAAATGTAGTGAAACGTTAAATGGACCGATTGAGTAATTATCCCAAAAGCTAATAAATCTCGTGCACGGTCCCGATTGATTGAATCCGAAAGCGAAATTCCTGCCGACCGGACACATTTTTTTTCAGGCCTTTGGTTTCAACGAATTTCAACCTTTCCACCTCCATCCTATACCCTCGTGAACCCTCTGACAGCTACTGATTTAATGGCGGATGTTAAATTGATTGAAGAGAGTCCAAGTGGAACCTGAACTAGCGTTTCAATTACATGCTCATGTACATACAACCGTACAGAGTCCTCCTGTAATTTAAATTGTGAAACTTTAAATTATCTCTGGGAAATTTATCATGGTTTTTTGGGTAAACCAAAAGTGTGGCTTTTCTATGTTTGGTTGCAGATAGGCGTACTTTGTGATGTATTTTTTTTGTGCCCACCTGTAGAGGTCTATGGATAAAATTGAGGTTTTAGTCTTTTTGGAAATTGTATTGTTTGGTTTTTTTTTTTTGGGTGGGATAACCACAGATATAAAAACCAAACAGAGTTTATTTCAGAGACATTATGTTAATTAGAATAAATATTGGAATTATTATTATAATTCCACCTACTGGCAGACCAGAAAATTTTTAAAACTAAATTTATATTTAAGAATGATGCTTAGATTGATATGTGCTTTGAAGCACAATAACATGAGTTTGTAAGTTTAAGATTGATAGGATCATATGTTGAATTTGTCCTTGATTTTCTAGAGTTATAAGATTTTCGTACATTTTCCCTCCAAAACTTGTAAGTTTAAGACCTGCTTTGAAAAGTTTTCATCAAGACTTTTCACGTGATACCTAAATTGCCTACATGTGATGAAATTTTTTATTCCAGGGGCCACTCCCCTATCTAAGAGACACCCCTGAAACACCTTAAATAAAAATAAAACTTTTTTTAGGAGTGAAACTTTCAAGAAATCACTACACTGCTTATGTGGTTTGCGAGAAAAATTGATGTGACACACCCACGGACGGACGGATAGGTCGCAATTTTAGTGGGGTTTTGTAAAAGTATTTTTAAAACCCTAAACATCCATGGAAAAAAATTCTTATTTGTATTATTTGAAAATCATAATACATTATAAGTAAATTAGAAGAGAGGACCAATCCTATTAAACCAATCCTATTAAAAATTACATACAATACAAAAGTACAGCAAATAAGTAAACTTTTGATTCATATTTAACTCGCATTAACTTACATTTTATAAGTTCTTAACAAAAATTTTCTGTTATCTTAATATCCGGAAGGCATTCAAATATATATGAGGCTTTTACCTTTGAGAAGTTAAAAAGCGTGTTGAAGATAGGTGGAGTATCAGAAAAGTTAAAAAGGAGCCCATCTAGATATAATAAGGCCAAGCCTGACTTGTTTGTTTAGTTGTCCTCACAATGAACGAAAGAATGTTTCATTTTTTGGTTGCGCAATGCATCTTGATAAAGTTTTTAAAGAACGAAGGCGTTAAACTAGCCCAAGCTCGGGACCGACTACGTGTACAGTTTGGTGAGAATTCACTTGCATGGCTACAAATGAAAGTCAAAAAAGGCCGCTCGAGAAAAAATGGGGAGCAAGGACCATCAAAAACCAAAATTCGCTTATCAGCTGGAAAGGTGATGTCAACGGTTTTTTGGGACTCTCAAAGATTACTTTCACAATGATGGCACAACAAACGCTCCTTACTCTTGTGACCAGCACCGCAGGAGAAATGCTGGCCAACAGAAAAACTCTTGGAGGCGGGTATTCTTTGGGGAACGCCACCGCCACGGACCCGAAGATACGGGGGGCACTGTGAGGTTCCCTCCTGGGACGACAGGTAACTACCCGGACTGAATCTGGACTACGCCTTCAACAACGAACTGGAATTGATGCTTTGGGCTGGCAGATATGATAGTTTGGACCTATTTGCTTTGCACGATAGCGCCATGGTGACACTTGTGCGTCAACGGCTCCAATTCAACTTTCATACCGTTTCCATCCCAGTGAAACCTTGACAGACCTCGGAGTACATTCGAAGTTCACACCATTGGGTTGGTGGTGTAGGTTCGGTTGAGGCGGACTCCCGATAAGTGCTGTTCTCGCTCTGAGCACTTGTCCCTAAAAGGGTTTGTGCCAATCCTCGCATGGCTACCCTACTCTGCAAAGATAACCATGAGACCAAAACGGCGTCTACACAAGCAATCGGAAATAGGAGCTCTGAGGGGGGACCAAACAAAGCTGGAGCAACTTAAAACCCTAAAAAAAGATTTAGAAAACCCAAAAAAGCGAAATAAACTATGTTCATAGCAAATCGGGAACGGTACTAACGATGACAAAAATGAGGATGAATAAAATAACCGTGAAGACGGACAAAAAACCGAGATTAACAGACAGTCTTGTCTAGGCTGAGATTCCTGCGGTGCTCGGGCGTAGCAAAATAAGTTGGGTAAGCAGAATAGTGCTCCTATCTGAAGGTCCTTATAACCATCCTACGGTTCGAAACAAATTTTCTCGTAGATTGAATCAATAATTTGAATTATTCATACAATACTTGGAGAAGAAATCGTTCCAATGTATGCAAAAGATACAGAGTTTCTTTCATAAGCACATTGCAGCCGCCATTTCTATGGAGCTTAAATAATTTTTCTGAATGCTCAGCCGATTGAACATATTTAAATTACATACTATCTCTTAAATTTTGATGAAAATTGGAAGAAAATAAAAGTGCCTAGGTCAATTTGAAATACGAATCAATCATAAACACGTGTTATTGTTGTTGTGATTCCATTCAATTGAATTGGCCTTAACTCACTCTAATGTGATTCGATTTCCATGAAATTTTGTGATTTCAAGAAGTTTAAAGGTATCGTTTTAGTTTTATGGGTAAAAATGTAAAATCTACAAATCATACTATTATTAACAAAGTGGAGTGAATTTTGATTTTTGAGGTATTTGCTGCCCTTGTACTGATTAAGACCCACCTCTATGATAATTTTCAGATTTTTCGGGTCAAATGTGTCCAATAGCGAGGGAGAGAGAGGGACAAAAATGTTGGTTCATTTTCTCAAACTTTGGACTGTCCGATGCGTAAAATCACATTTTTCTTTCAAATTCTTATAGTTCGAGTCAAGACCTTTTATTTGATATTCATTTCGTTGACCTTTGATTAAAAAAATATTTAAGGGCTACTTCTTAATTAGGGGGACCTCCCTTAAAAAGTTTTAAATTTTGGTAATACCTCAACTTTTGAGAGACCATTATTTCTGACATTTCCATAAAGTTTGAGCATTCTAGCTTTTATAGTCTCTGAACTTGTTGTGACGCATGGACAGACTGACAGACAGGTCGCGAAACTAGTAGGTCTTTGTAAAAAAAAAAATTTACAAAGACCTAAAAATGAGGCGAACGTTAGAGGATCCATATGTTTGAGTGGTCAAGGAAAATAAAAAGAACACAGAGAATTTGATGACATTCACTGGGATCGCTACCAAAACGACCGAAGAAATGGTCGTAAACCCCAGAATAGTAACCCACCATCTTTAAGTAGTCCACGTGGTGTAGTTGTTAGAGCATTGATCCCGTAAGCCAAAGGTCCCTGGTTTGATTCTCGTTGACGGCAACCAGATTTAGTTTGAGTGATTCTTCGGGTGGGTTATAAGCCCACTTAGTTATGATACGTGCTGGTTCAAAAATCAGAACGTATCGCAGTTCGGTGGACGAGCACTCGGCCAAAGTGTGATTCTGACTATATCACCTTGTGGAGTGCCAACACATTCGGTAATGATAATGAGATACCCTAACTATCTCTGAGCGAAGGCCCAAAAAGGCCTGTAGTGCTACAACAACAATCCCTAAGACCACAAAGAGATTAGAGCAAGTAAGGATTGAGTGACCAGACAAATAAAGCGCCGTTGTGTTATTTTAACGCCAAGGTCGAATATGTGGCGGAAGTACTGTACTTAGAAATTGAAGCCTATAACCTCTCCCGAGAAGAGCAGTCGCTAAGTACAATTGCTGCCCAGTGACATGAAAAAGAAACACTAATCCGAAAAGCAGGAAATGTTTTAAAAAGAATACAATCTGCATGTGACTCACCAAAAATCAGCAAAGAAGTAAAGATTAGGCTCGTTGAACTAGAGCTCCTGGACCGCATAGGGCATTATCAGAGTAGCTAATTAAAGGCCCAAGAGGACTAGAAGGCCAAACAAGAGCAGGAGCTTCAAGAAACCTAGAGGGCTAAGTCTAAAGGACATGCGTTGATAGCACCAATAAAAGAATGACATTTAGCCCATATGAAGGAGATCGGAATAAAAGAAGGAAAGAAGAGGTGCATATGTTCAAGATAATGCTGACAAAAGGAGAAAAGAAAGCCGCAAAGAAACTCCTTCAAAAAGTGCCAGAAAACAAAGTTCACACAGACACTGAACAAGGAAAAAAAAAACTGATGTGCCACAGGAGAGCAAGAAGCCCCGATGAAGATCCTGGCACTACACTGCTCGTTAGAAACCAAGACGACCAATTCTACGCAGAAGTATTGCGAGATATCAGGGGAAATGTAAAGCTCAAAGACACCAACACTGGTAATCAAGTGGTACCGCCAATGCGGTCGGGCAACACACTGGTCGAATTCGGAGCCGAGGCCGACAATAAAGAAGCATTCTGCGAGGCAGTAAAGAAAGTTTTCCATGAAAGCATAACTACAGTCTCACTCAAGCCGATGGCAACGATCAACTATGTCTCGGACCTGGCCGAGATAGAAGAGGCCTTCAAAAGGGGACAACACATGGCCATCATTGACTTGACCAAAAAGGACGCTGAACAATTTTTGAATAAGGGCAAAGTAAGAATAGGGTTGGTTGCATGCAGGATAGGGGGGAGTTCCCTATATTACAAGTATGTTGGAATGAGACATAAAGGCACACTTTATCCTTTGCAAAGATGCTGAGCCAAGATCGGAATTCAGGCACGTCTTGGGGAACAGCAATCGTTTGTCAGGAAGTCTTATTGAAGGCAAAATCAGAAATTTGATGACCCGTATCTTGCAAGCAAACCTTCACTGCAGTTTAACCGCCCAAAATCTGCTCCGGTAGCTTGCGAGGGACATGAATGCCAACTTTATGCTGCTGAGTGAGCAACACCACCAACAAAGGTCTACATTACGGCATCCTGATGAAGCTGATACTCCTGCCACGTGTGCTCGGAACAGTGATATACAGGCGTAGAGCTGTGAAAGGAGGGATAGTTCCACGTGGGTTCAGTGCTCAGGGACTACGTTATTTAGTATGTATGCAATCTCAAACAAACATCATCTTTGCAAGCCAAGCTTAATGCTTTGTAGAGCAGAGGGATTGACTTCAACCCTAAAGCAATTGGATGGGGCATGCCTCAAGCAGATCCGCGGGGAAAACAAATCTTAGAAATGGTGGCCAGGATGGGGCTAGTCATACTAAACACAGAAAATACGCTGATTTTCCACCGTATTAGGGTGCAAATTAAGTATCCCGGACATGACCTTCACCTCGGAGTTTTTAGTATGGAGGAGACACAATTAGAAAGTATTAGAAGACTACTCAGCCAGTGATGATCAGTGCATTCTGCATGAGGCCAGTGAATTTTTGCTCCAACCTCCGTGCTCTCAACCTTCTTAAATAGGGTGGAACATTGGAATGATGGCCGTCGAAAGGTTTGTCAAGGTGCTCACAGCAGGTGCTCCGCTGCAGGCAAATTTGTATTGGACGGAAAAACTGGCATCTCAAGATGTGGTGAACTCAACTACGACAATCATCAGGATTGCTTGCAATGTTTCTATGCCCTGTCATAAATCTTGGCACGACAAGCCCGCAGTGTACTGGTTGTTGACTGAAATTACTGAAAAGCAAAGGGAGTATCACCAGCTTCGACGTCAGGCTCAACGGGCGCAGAACCATGATGAGGCATGCAACCGGGTAGCAGCATATAAGTTGGTCAGGAAATGCCTTCGCAAATCAATTAACACCAGCAAACCCTGCTGCTGGCAAGATCAAGTGGGCAATACGTACAAGGATCCGTGGAGCTTTGGCTACCAGCTAGTTATGCGGAAGTTTGGTCCTAAAAACCTTGCATGCATGATGCGGAAAAGATGGACAAGATAGTGCTGGCACCGTTTTATCCATCTTGATGGTTTTTATGGTAAAACAGCAGTCAATTGTCCACTTTTCACACAGTCGGAAGTAGAAAAGGCAGTCCATTCACTGAAAGTGGGGAAGTCTCCAGGTCCAGATAGTATTACAGCTAAGGTAACTTCTCTATCACCGTTTCCTGACTTGCTGCTCAGCATACTCAATGCTTTCCTACAGGACAGGGTTTTCCAGGAGTGATCAGCAAGGGGGAGAAAAATTCCGGATTGCCGTCTGCATATCGCCCGTTATTAATGCTAGGCACTGCTGCGAAAGTGCTAGAGAAACTCACGAAAGGAACACCTACTGACGCGATTCGTGCTGTTGGGGACTTATCTTCTTGGTAGTATCGCTTGTACAATGATGTGCTCAATGATTAAGGCCGCAACATCATCCATGTAGCTGATTAAGCGTGAATCATCTGGCATCTCCAGCCTTAGTAGACTATCGTAAGACACGTTCTACAGGTCTGGACCAAGGATAGACTTTTGGGGAACACCCAGTTTAGCTTCCATCCCTCCTTGGCCCTATTTCATGAGATAAAGCAGGCTTTGGGCCTTTAGGTAGTACTTCAAATGCCTCATTAGATATTCTGGGACTTGAAGAAGTTTTCCAGCGTTTCTAGAGTATCCTTCCATTTGGCGGAGTTGAAGGCGTTCTTAAAGTCGGTCCTTACCAACAAGACGATCCACCGTTTCGTTTGACTACATACCCTTGCTTTTGAATAACGTCCACCACTTCTGCATTTGCGTCAAAAGTAGAAGGCCTTGCTCTTATACCGTACTGCCAAAGTGATAGGTCACCAGCTTCATGAATCACGTCAGTGAGTCTTTTCTTAATGAATTTCTCTACAGTTTTCTCAGCCGCGTCAAGCATGCGTAACGGGTTTGCATGCAGATGGTGATCCCAGAGCTCTTTTCTCCTTGCTGAAAAGCACAAGTCTCGCCATCGTTGATCGTAACGGGAGACCCCCTTCCCGAAGGCAAGTGTTGAATGTGCTGAGCAGTGATTCAGAGCAATGGTGGTAGATAAGTTGGAACACCTCAGCTGTTATACCGTCTGCAACTGGAGCCTTGCTTGTTAGGTAAATTTCTCGAGAGAAATTTACCTATTGCGGAGAGCGTCATATATATATATATATATATATATATATATATATATATATATATATATATATATATATATATATATATATATATATATATATATATACATGATGCTCAAGGGGTTTTCATCGGAGCGTTTTGCTCCTATTTCGCATCAGGTCTTTTTCTTATTAGGCATTCGTTGAAACTATATTTTCTGATGCTTTTTGAAAAAGTTTCATTGGAGCTTCTTTTGCTCCTTTTGTCAGCACTGTCTAGAACTTCTGATTTAGCGTTCCACACCCGTCAAGTGTCTCTTTCTTCTTTCTTAGATTATCTGTAGAAGGGCATTTGGGCTGCTTTTATTAGAAATTCATACTAAATAAAATGGTAAATTTTTGTTCTCGATGGTCAATCTCCTTGTTGAAATAGAATTTAATTCAATTTTTCATGCAGCTTTCTTAATTACTTAAGACCACAGAATTGATTTTCCGCTTCCAATAGCTGAACTAAATCTCTTCCACTTTGTCTGAAGACTTTTATTGTTGCGACATTTCCTGCCTTGTTCTTGACTTTTCCTAGAGAATCTGAAGAGCCATGAGTTGGTTTCTCTCCTTGTATTTATTTTTAAAATATTGTCGCGTGTTATTGGTTCGCGGCCAATAATTTTAACGTTCCGGGAAAGTGAAAACGCAATGTCTTTTAATTTAAGTTAAAAGAGTTTATTCAATTAAATAAAATGCACAATAATCAGTTAACACTTTCACTAATTTTAATTGTCACTATTAAAATTATCTAACACTTGTCCATAAATTTATTATCGCAATTGTCTTCTAAATTACCTCACTATTACGAAACACACTTCCCACACACAATCGCAGTTCTTATCGCGGTCGAATGAATGATCCCTCATTCATTCAGCTCGCCTTTATAGAGGGTCTCTAAGTATTCACGCATTTCTCGCATATTGGCGAACGTTCTACCGAGAGGTACCTGGTAGGTTCGAGCAAATTAATGAATGGAGTGACGTCGCTTGCAGATGTTGATTATGCTTGTTGAATTTACTCGTGGGTTCGAGTAAATTCATTTGTTGTCGTTCTTAATGATGATGAAAACGATTGCGACAGTAGCTCACAGAATTATTTGTACATGTAATTATTTGTACATGTAACACTGCCCCCATCTCAGTTCTTTTCGCCCCGAAAAGATGTGTCGCTATTTGTAGTCAATTCTCCCTGGGTGTAATATGGGGCAAGACGGTCCAGATGCACGATTTTCATTTTAGCTCTCAGCTTACGATGTTCCTGTATTCGGTATACGACGTCATTGATTCGCTTTGTAACTCGGTATGGTCCCTCCCAATTATGCTGCAACTTTGGAGACCTACCCTTTCGCCGTTGCGGGTTATAAAGCCACACCAAGTCATCTTGCTGGAAGCCAGTAGAATTAGCCTTTAGATCATACCTGGTCTTCATGCGGTCAGTAGCCGATTCGAGGTGTTTCCGCACTGTCCGATGTATCTGGTTCAACCGTTGTCTTAGATCACTTGCGTACTCCGAGACCGTTTGGGGTTCCTCAGGGGGTGTTCCGAACTTTATATCGGCTGGCAGACGAATAGTCTTTCCAAAAATGACTTTGGCTGGGGCTTGGCCCGTCGGTGCATGTTCGGCAGCTCTGTACGCCATCAAAAATAGTGGGATATGTCGGTCCCAGTCCCTTTGGTTCTCGTCAACCATCTTGGCAAGGTGTTTATTGAGCGTGCCGTTGAAACGTTCGACCATTCCATCGGATTGGGGATGCAGCGGTGTTGTCCTCTTTTTCCGTATTCCCAGCTGCTCGCACATTTCGCTAAAAACTAGTGGCTCAAAGTTTCGGCCTTGATCAGAATGTAGTTCACAAGGCACGCCGTACCTGCTGACCCAATTTAACACTAGCTGTTCGGCTACTGTAGTTGCTTCCTGGTTGGAAATGGGGTAGATCTCGGGCCACTTGCTGAAATAATCAGCTACAACCAGCGTGTATCGATTTCCCCATTCAGATTCAGGAAAGGGTCCAGCGATGTCAACAGCAATCCTTTCGAATGGCACGCCTACGTTATAGGTTTGCATTTGTCCTCTCAGTCGTCGCTTTGGGCCTTTGACGGAAGCGCAAATTGTGCATCTGCGGCACCAGTCCTCTACGTCTTCTCGAGCGTGGAGCCAGTAGAATCTTTCCCGCAATTTTGCTAAGGTTTTGTTAACACCAAGATGGCCTCCCGAGGATCCTTCATGCATTTCCTTAACCACATCGTGGATTCAGCTTTTGGGTAGTATAGTTTGCATCCTATAGGAGCTGCCATCCGCCGTTTCCCATTTCCGCTTGAGTACGCCACCCTCCACCTGTAGGGAGTTCCATTGTGCCCAATAGCTTTTCAGGGTTGCGCCATGCATCGAAACGTCCTTCCACTCCGGTCGCCCAGTCGTCTCCTTCCATACGAGCAATGGTCCGATGTCTTCATCGGCTAACTGGGCATTTCGAATCTCCTCCGATGACCAACCTTCATCGAATTCGGCCGTTATCACTCGCAGATCAACGGGCGGCTCCTTTTCCTCAATCCGTTGGCAATGTTTGCAGTTAGCTGGACATGGATGATGATATAGGGCGTCAGCAATTCCATGAACTCTGCCCTTGTGGAGCAGTTTGGGCCTCACTAGGTCTGGTCGGATCGTCGATCGGGTTGCACCAGTGTCGTTTGTTAGGGTGCATTGTTCTTCATCAACTTGACCAGGAAGGCATCTGTCTGCTTCTCCACGATGTTGCCTTGGCACGGTGCTGGGGATGTCGATACTCGTGGCCAACGTTCGCCCCACGAAGTTGGCCCTTGCAGTTTGATGGGCCTCCATTCTAGGCTCCTGACACGGTCTGGATCTCCACCACCCTGGACAATAGCTCGGTCTTCTCCCCTTCTTGCAGTCTCTTTGCAGGTGCCCTTTTTCCCCGCAGTTCCAGCATCTAGGCGCACCATTCACCTGCAGCTCTCGCTCATTTCCCACGCGCTCACACCTAGATTTATCTGTCACTACCTCGCGAACCCGGACAGTGGTGCGGGTCACATTTTTGGCTGCCTCAAAATTTAAACTATAAGCCAATGCTTCCTTGACTGTTTGCTTTTGAGCTAACCGCACGGCTTGTTGCAATTCCTTGTCCTTTAAGGCGCTGATGAATGCTTCTGCTGCTATGTCATCTCGATGTTCTGGGTCGTACGCTGGGTAAGCCAAAAGTGCCAATCGCTCAATGTCTTGTGCTAGCTGCCGCAAGGTTTCGCCAGACTTCTGCATCCGATGCCGTAGCTGCCCCCGGTAAATCTGCTTCAGATGATCGTCTCCATAACGCATGTCCAGCGCATTCATTATAGCAGCCGGGTTTGAATGCAGCTCAACGGGGATAGTCTGCAAAAGCTCGGCAGCTGGGCCTCTTAGAGCCAGAATTAACGCAGTTGCTCGTTCCTGCTCATTCCAGTGATTTATCCTAGCGGCGGCTTCAAACTGGATTTTGTAAATACTCCAGACCGTTTGCCCATCGAATATTGGTGCTTGCACATTTCTAGATGAGCTTTGCGCTGCGGTTATAATTGGGGCTGGTGAGGCGGTTATTACTGCCTTCGCTGCTTCCAAGTCCTTTTTCACTTTTTCCATCTCATGGTTTACCTGGCTGATCTCAAGGTTGATTCTCTCCTCGACCTGGTATACCTTCTCCTCGACGCATTTAATTTGGCTGTTGAGACTACTGAGCTCCGCTTTTATTTCGGTTGACTGTTTTTCCAGCTTCTGAGCGATGTCTGCCTTGATTTCGATCGCTTGTTGATCCAGCTTCACTGATTGTTCATTAAGCTTCGCTGATTGTTCATTTAACTTCGCTGATTGCTCATCTTGCTTCGTAGTTAAATTGGACGACTGTTCATTGAGCTTCGCAGTTAAATTGGATGACTGTTGTCGCTGCTCCTGCTGCATCAGTATTAACATTTGCATCAGCGCGTTTTCTGGTTCCTTTGGTTTTTTTGTTTCTGCTTCACCACCTTCTGCGCCTTTTTCTGCATCTGTAGGCTCACCCAAATCTAGATACGCACCTTCCGACTCGATCGCATCACGCAAGCGTGCAATCAGTATGGCCTTTGTACCTTGTGTAGCCAGATTTCGTTGTTCCAACTCCTCTTTGAACTCCGATATGCTCAATTGATTAATTTTTAGATTTAAATTTCCTGGCATTTTTATTGTTTCGGCTATTTTTTCACGTTAACTTCCACAATTGTGCACTTCAAAAATGTTTAATCGTTTTCACTTCCAAAATTTTCTATCCCACTTCTGACACCATTGTCGCGTGTTATTGGTTCGCGGCCAATAATTTTAACGTTCCGGGAAAGTGAAAACGCAATGTCTTTTAATTTAAGTTAAAAGAGTTTATTCAATTAAATAAAATGCACAATAATCAGTTAACACTTTCACTAATTTTAATTGTCACTATTAAAATTATCTAACACTTGTCCATAAATTTATTATCGCAATTGTCTTCTAAATTACTTCACTATTACAAAACACACTTCCCACACACAATCGCAGTTTTTATCGCGGTCGAATGAATGATCCCCCCATTCATTCAGCTCGCCTTTATATAGGGTCTCTAAGTATTCACCCATTTCTCGCATATTGGCGAACGTTCTACCGAGAGGTACCTGGTAGGTTCGAGCAAATTAATGAATGGAGTGACGTCGCTTGCAGATGTTGATTATGCTTGTTGAATTTACTCGTGGGTTCGAGTAAATTCATTTGTTGTCGTTCTTAATGATGATGAAAACAATTGCGACAGTAGCTCGCAGAATTATTTGTACATGTAATTATTTGTACATGTAACAATATTAAGTAAGATTTACTTTAATGTCTTTATCAGAATTACCTTCAACACCTTCTTCAATGTGTATCTCCTCTGCTAGTCTTTTCACCCGATGCAAAAAATAATTGTCTGTCATTAGTACCACTAGTACTTAAAATGCCTTTCAAAATCGTTTGCTTCACATTCTTCTCCATCTTCGTTTCCTTTGGGACTTGTTGTTGCTGCAGTAGCATTTGAATCTTGATGCGTTTTTTGACAGGCTCTTTGAGCGACTGTATCCGTAACTTCAGTTTGTTGTTTTCTTCTCGTGATCACTGTCACCAGCTTACTAGTTGACGTTTCCCCGGGTTCTCCAATGGAGCCATCTGTTTCCTCCATACGAACGGTCCTAAAGTTATTTTGAGATACCCTGATTTGCTTTATGTATTGAATTAAAATTATGATATTTGATATAAACTGCTTGAATATCATTTCAATTAAAAGACGAATGTCTAAACTTAACAATCTTTAATTTCAGATATCAAGTACGAACAATTACATTAGATGTGTTCGCGTCTAGTGGTCGTAGAAGACGCAGGAATGAATTTTGTTTGTCTCTCAGCTGTTAACATCTCAGGTAAGCTCACGTAGAAAGTTGTTTGCGATGATGGCGCTACATTACTCCCTCCCGAGTGACATTGGCAATGTTGACTTGTCACGATGTGTTGCTCGATGCATAGCGTCAAGGCTTGGACCCGTCGTGACAACTTGGCAGGTATGTCTTCTTCATAGTTGGCGGGGCATTGATGGGAAACAATATGCAACATCGCACTGGTGAATGTAGGCTGCTGACTCAGGATTGCATTGATGGCATTGACACTATGTTGAAATTTGGAGGATTAACTTTGGTTGATACATTTGACGATGGTTGAGTTATGCGTATTGCAGTCATTGGCGGTGTTGGGATGTCAACTTAGGGGCTCGTCTTGAGCGGTATGGCTGATCGTGAGGCCGTGGAATGTGCCGAATATTCATGCCAAATTATGACATGAAGCTTAGGTATCGAAACTGTCGTGGTGAAGCTTTATTGAATGGTGGTGCAAACCTATAAATGAGTGGCTTATGATCGGTGAGTATATGAAAATCTGCTCCTTCTACGTAATGTCAGAAATGGCGAACGCTGTTGTAGATGACAAGTTACTCTCGGTCATAGATGCTGTATTAAGTTTCTGGCAAGATAATTTTATTTGGCAAAAAGCAAGCGTTAGCCACTGGTCTCATTGTTTCTACTCGAGCACTGCACCTATAGCTACATTTGATGCATCTGAAGCTAGCCTGAGCGCTTGATTTGTTTGGAAATGTACAAGTAAGCTTTTTTCCGAGAAAACGCTGGTCTGACTCGGTCGAAGAAGAAAGTTCATCGCTGCTCGGATTTCAGAATCGGATGACGCGGTCAACGGACCGAGACAGGTTGAGGCGCTGTTTGCAGGAAGCGAAGGCCCGAAACGAGCTGTAGTGCTAAGAAGAGGAAGAATTTTTTTTAAACAGTTGGAAAGCTCTCTCTGCCTCAGTGGTCCAGATGATTGACGTCTTGTCATCCTTTCTTAACGCAGTAATTATTTAACAGCGTTTGGAGATCGGCTGCATTTCGAGTGAAGCGTCGGTAGAAGTCGATTGTTCCCAGAAATTGACGTAGCTCACTTTAATGTCGAAAATTTTTTGTAATTTTTAATCACTTGGACTTGTGAATATGGTGCCGAAATGCCATTTGCATTAATACAGTGGCCTACTTACTCAACATCTTTTACTCCAAACGTACATTTAGGTACGTTGATTACTATGCCGTATTTGGCAAGGCGTTCAAAAACCGGTCGAAAATGCTGCTCTTGTCGTTTCTCCGATTAGGAAGTAATGAGTATATCGTCTATATAGCATGTGCAGCAATTGACGCCTTGGAGTACCTGGTCCATGTAGCGTTGGAAGGATTGTGTTGGATTTCGGAGACCGAATGTAATAGCGGTGAACTCACCGCTGGAATGGAGTTACTACCACCGTCTTCGGAATTGGTATTTGACGCAAAGCCTTGAAGAAATCAAGGAATGCTGGAAAATCAAGTATTATGTCCTGAATATGGTGCATCGGATAGGTTTCTGGAATCGTGGCAGCGTTCACTCGTCTGTAGAAGCCACACGAGGGCAACGACCCATCCTTTTTACGGATGAGATGAAGTTGACTTGCCCATGTGCTGGTTGATGGACGACAATATCTCTTATTCAATAAGAATTGGAATTCTGGCTTTGCAGATTTGTATATTACTTGATCGAGCCGTCGAGGGCTTTCGGTTACCGGTGGTTATTATATGGTGGTGGACGGTATTGGGTGGGATTCGTTATGTTTCGAAGCTCTTTGAGAACTGCGTGATAACGCGTTTAAACATTTACTGTCGCAATGGAATCTCAATAGTCCCGACTGATTCGGCCTAATGCTGAATTTCTTGTACTAGGGTCGGTAAGGCGTCAATATTGAATATCTACAAGCAGGCCATAGTGTCTCAAAAAGCTAGCTCCCGGAATCGGGTGCGCAACTTTCGCGAAAGAAAATCTCCATCAAAAACTGCGGCAAAGCCCAAACGACAAATCAAGCGCTATCCTGCCGAAAGTGTCAATCTGTGTGCCATTTTCCGCGAAAAGCTTATATGTGGATAATCTACGGGTACGTTGTATTGATGAGGTGGAAATGACAGACACGTTTGCACCGGTGTCGACTAGGAATGTTAATTTAGTTTTTGGATCATGAATTAGCAGGCGATTGAAGTTGGCAGGGTCTAGCCGCCGCACCAAAATTTTTGTGAAAATAACACCAATCGTTGCTTAGTTTTTGTGAGGCTGATAACTTATGTTGTGAAGAGCAATGACATGCGTTGCACTTTGCACCGATTTCCTTGAAAGAGCTGGACTGAATGTGATTGACTTCGGACCGGAGCTCTACAATCTGAAGGCGCTGCAACCGTAATGACTTAATCACTGACTCCGGCGCATTAACATCTGCTACCGACTGCATCTTTCAAAGGAATAACGATGAACGTTGATCATCCAATTCCAGGCAATATAAAAGCTGGTGCAGCATTTCGCACTCCTTCAGCCCAAACATGGACAACAATCTTGACTTCAGTGATGCATATTTACCTAGATTGGGTGGCGCTCGAATTACAACAGCCACCTGAGAAATGATCGCCACATTTATTTCTGCCACAACTCTGCCAAAACGAGATTGATTGCCTAAGATATTACCTGACCGAATTCGCGCCTCCACTCGCGCAAACTATAAGTCTGGGTATTGATTTCGGGTGACTCCGCCGGCATACTCAAACCGGCGAGGAAATGACGAATTGTTGCGAGTGAACACATAAAACATGCTCGGATATATTCCCGCTTCATAACTGCAATAGTAGCGAGCAAACAACACCTATGTACTTGCACTTGGCCAATGAAAATTAGCCACAGAAACACATGCGCAAGTAAATAAGCGAGCAGTTATGTAAACGAGAAAGTTCAACCCGCAATGATATTTACATCATGAACGAACGGGGTGCTTCGAAGAGAGGTAAGCGGAAAGGAAAAACGAAAGAATGGTATTTAATGTTCTTGGGCAGTCTTATACCAGTGAGTCTTGTTCAAATCCAAATGGCTACCCATTCTTTATCTACATCGTTACAAGTATTCGCGTTTAAGTTTAAGTTGAAAGTGCTGTCCAGTCTCCGACAAAATGGTGAGGGGTGAGGTGTTGGCTTGCGCCGCGATCCTCAACCGGCCCTTTGGCGCTTCACGCTGTGTGGCCACCCCGAACCATTAATACGACAAGTTGGTTCCCTATTCAGGCTGGCTGATATTTAGAGTTCCAAAGTAATTTATAAATTCGATTGTGATGTGGATGTTTTTAGAAAAATAATAATAATACAATAAAAGTCATGCTTTCAAGTGAACTTTTGCCTTGGTTGATTTAGTGAAAATGGACAGAGTAGCAGGTAAGTGGTGTTACAGTGAGTTCTTTCCCCGGGAGCCTTGATGTTGTATATAGGATACGCATCAAGTTGAGCTCCTAGTTCTTACCAGTATACATAGGGTATACTGGTTATGTAATTCACTCGCAACAGAACGACGCCGCTCTCAACGTCCTGTAATTCATCTTTAACCATTAGTTACACAAATGATTTACCTTACAGGGTCCCCAAACGTGCGGATTATACAGGGTGCGGCAGCATAACTTCCTTTTTTGAAATGCCCGCCCTTAAAGTGCTAACTGTTATAGCGCGGCGCTAGTAGTCTCATTCGAGAGAGGTGATTTTAAAGTTTTGCTCATCCCTTGGTTAGTCGCTATCATGCGCCAACAGTATAAAAAAAAAAAAAATAAAAAACAAGTACCGCTGAAAATTTGTTTTGTTGAATTTTGAAAAAAGGAAGTTATGCTGCCGCACCCTGTATCGCACACTTCGATTATCTCAAATAAAAGATGAATGTCTAAACTTAACCAACTTTAATTTTAAATATAAAGTACCAACAATTACAATAGATGTGTTCGCGTCAAGTTGTTGTAGAAGACGCAGAAATGAATTTCGTTTTCTCTCACCTGTTAACATATCATGTAAGTTCACGTGGAAAGTTGCTAGCGATGTGGCGCTACAAATCAATTGCTTCGACAATATGATAAGCTTTTTCCAACATTGACAATATGATAAGCTTTTTCGAGTTATTTTTGAGAACTCATGACAAGAACGATTATAAAACACAACGAATGCTGGATTTAGTAAGTAAATTCCGGTAAGTATTAAAGATTAGATTAGAATTCCAGAATTGATCTTTTATAGTTCAAACTACGCCATGATCTTAAGGGCGCCAAAACTAGGATCGGTATTTCGTACTCTTTTCGATTTCATTAAAAGCTATGCTACTGATGCTGAATTAGTTTTAAAGAAACTCCAAATATTAAAAAACAATCCCATACTCGATGTTTTACATTTTTAAAGACCACATAAAGCTTGTTTAAAGTTGATAGTTTCAAAGTCCAAAATTATTTGTGTTTTTTAACCATAAATCAAGAGTATTAATTAGACTGGAGACTAATATATTTCTGAAATCAAAATAAGTTGAACTCCATATACTTTTAATTGAAAATTTTCGAAACCATCAATACTTAGAAATCCATTCCGGCTGTGTTGTTCTTTTATCCGAATCAATTGGCCTACATACTCATTCTGTTAATTCTTGATATTATCACTTGCGAAAACTTTCAAATCCACATGGCATACATTGCAAATTTTCATTCTCCGGAAACATATGTTTAATCAAGGATACATTTTATCAAATGGAAGATATTTCCTCGCATGACTTCACTTGTGCGTAGATTGCTTGTGGTTGCCAGTATACTTGTTGTTTGTTTTTCATATACATGTTGAGCAAGCAATTAATTTAACTCTCTATGATTATCTAGAATTTATTCATCATGCACGCACTCTCGCATCGCTTGACGACAAACTGACATTTTAATTAAATATGAGATTAATTTACCAACATTCATCAGAACCATGTCACACATCCCGAACATTCATCACTTTCTCCTGCACCTTGTAAGCACCTTGCGTTGTAAGTCACACGTCGAGGTGAACATGCTTAGCATAGACGAACACACATGTCCATCCGGCGAGTGTGAATTTAATTTTGAACTGCACTAGGCTGTTCACACCTGTGGTGTGCCACAAGGATACGCTAACCTGAATATCGATAATTAAAACCACGACAATACGTTAGAAAGTGCAAGTGAATGAAGCCACACACATGCTCCCATATTCCCCACTCAAGGTACATTGATGAATTTATTGCTAATCTGTGATTAATTAAATTTTGTCGTTGCCTTCGATGTGATTTTAATGTTGGCAATTGATGAGGTTTTTGTGCTTCATTGATGTGGTAATAATGGAATAATAGATCACCTGCATTGTGCTTGTAGCTAATGGGCAATTAGAGGCTTGACAAAGGAAATTGCACGCAGGCATTACAAGGCGAGTTTACACGTTATGAACGCATTAACCTTGAAAACTTTTGTACAAGAACTATGATATAGAAGTAAGTACTTCCCTACTAATGTCAGAGTAAGTGTTTCAATACCCCTAAGAAGTTTTCTAAGGACTTGTGAAGATACCATTCCTACAACTACAAACCATTGAAATCAAATTAAGGTCAATTTTTCCGCATTTACATTACCTAGAGTAGAATTTTTTAATTTTGCTTTCCCTTACCGTGGTCCCAGCAAACGCATGTTTTTCCTAGTGGAATGCCTTTACATGACATCTTTTTCCGCAAAATCTACATGTCCAACGCAAACCACCAAACACAAATCCTTCCAAGCATCTGTTGCTGCGAACTCTTATTACGCTTTCCTACTTTCTCCACTTGCTTCTCTATCAAAATTTCAGCACACGAAACGTGTGCCATCAACATTTTGATGTAGTAATGCGAAATGAACACTCATTAAATAGAATTAAATTTTCCTACGCTTTCCACTTATACATGATGTATGGAAGTATTCAAACTGCGTTTCGAAGTTCCAAACGTAAATTGAATCTTAACCTCTATAGGCCACTTGCTATCCTGCTACATGAATGCCCTCAGCCTCCTTCTCGTGCTCCTCGCACATATACAAGGGCACGCAAGCAATCTGTTTGCAAGCGCTTCAAAAGATGGCTAATGCTCTCTTCTTGATGCTTTAACAACTTCAAGTTATGCGAAAGATATACAAATTCCACAGAATGAACTTCAAAGTAAATATTTTCGCATCCATGGTGAACATATTTTGGTATCAGAATAGATAAAGATTCTTTTTGAGTCACCAAAGCCTTGGAAAATTTGCAGTGCGGGAGTTGACGGTAGGGAAGAGAATTTGTTTGGTTAGTATGCTGGAATATTAAGTCTGAAAGTATCCCAGCGGCATCCAATTTGAAGAGGAAAACCTGTCTGAAAACTTCTACTTCCTTGATGAAAAATTTTATGCATTTTAATATTTTATGAGCAGAAGTTCTTTTTGTTTCTTCTGTATTGGGATATTTTATTAAAATTCACTTTACAGCTTGTCTATGCAATTAAAATTTTAGTTTCTAGTTTTTAACATGCCGGTTAAATTTATTGTCTTTCATGAACATTAAAACTAATAGTTTGATTCCCATTAACAACGGTCCATATATTGTTTGAGGGTTATATCAAAATACCTCACACAATCCAGACAGACATCTTATTAGTGACCTATTCAATTACAGCATCAAAAGCATAATTGCCACGACATGTATTGTTTGTCAACAACTAGTCTCCGATTTCCTTCTAAATATGTTCACTCGATGATTTTGACATATAACAGCTATATGATCATTCCGGAGAAGAAGCCAGACGTTCTTCTGAGCTGATTAAAGTTATGGATCATGGGGTGTTAAAAAGGATCTATTCGGGAAGTCACACCTAGGTCTGTTGCACTGGCTCACGGCAAAAAAGACTTGTGCCTTCATTAGCTTTATGCAGGGCCAGGAAGTGTGTTACACCGTGACTGCGTGATCCCGAGAAGATATCAACCATTCGGTTGCTAGCTAAAGCTCATTGTTGTAATCGAGCTGTCACAAAAGCAAACCGCTTGAAAACCTTCCTATCTCCTATCCAAAATCTTAATGGCAGATTTAAAATAGAGAAATATTTAATTATTTACATTCATAATTGTAATTTGTGAAATAGTTTCCTTTCTTATTATTATTATTACAATAAACGTAATTTTGTATCAATTTTTCCTTTATATTAACTTTAAATGATTCCCTTTAATTATATTCGTTGTGAGATTTAACTTTTATTACTATTTCAAATCCTCTTCATTTATCTTTACTTCGGTTAAATTTGTTTTTAAAAATTTCAAATCTGCTATTTAAAATTTAGTATATGGGAACACTGATTTAGTGCAGCGCAACGACGCTACCGAATGCAATCGAGTTCATCTGAGTGAGCAGCTGATTGGATTTTTTACCGATATTCAGACGGACGAAAGGAACAAGAGGAGACTTGCGTGGATCGGAGAGTCTGCTTCGAATCGTGCCAGCGATCACACGAGACTGCTCTTGAAGAGGCCTTGCATGATAGGTGTCTCGTTAGTGGAGACGAGATCATGACAACGTGATTGTTTGGCGGTAATTCGATTCCATTGCGTTCGATGTGAAGAATCTTTTCCCGAACAACATACATCAATCTCAAAGCGAGCCAAGAACGGTCAAATAGCGAGAGGAAAAATAAATTTTTCTAGCCGGGGCATCAACGACAATTAGATTTTGTGCGCAATTGGAAAGTTTTCCAATGGCAAAGTGCACTTGTGAAATATAATTTTCGGTATTATGGAAAATTCTTGGCGCCACCACCATCGTCATAATTCGCAATCCTATTTTTTCGTAAATCGAGACCGACTTGAGATCACGAAATGAGACGCTTGCCGGGGAATTCGCCTACCAGTTCGCTAGCGAGAAAAAGAAAAGTTCCGACTATTTAATTGTGCTTGCCGGCAGATAATTTTGTGCCTATCTGTTCCGAATACAAAAGTAAAAGTTATTTACAAGATATTAAGACCGTAGAGCTTAATTTGTGGGTGAAATGAGAAGACGGGTGAAGTGGTTTTGGACGGATCAAGTCTCCTGAAGACCACGAACCGGCGTAGATGCGGAGAATGGCCGCGGTCGTAAATTTTTGGCTGCATTGTGACACGCACAGCACGAATTTATAAGTATAAGCTATTACGAGATTTATTGTTAAGAATTGGTGTTGACAAGACCAGATTTATAAGTTGTTTGTACACAGAAAACCTGCACTACAAAAAGGTTATGCAAGTGAGTTGATATTGACAAGTACTGTGCCAGTCGCAAGATGTATCATTGAAGTTTTCGTTCAATGGAATCTTGTTGATCTTCGTAGAATAAGCCCTTTGAAATAAAGGAGAAAGTGCTGTGTTGTGCGCAGCACGATTTAATTCTTTCACTGCCTACTGAGTATCTACATTGTGTTCATGTTTCCTGCGCTGAATTTCTCATGATTGCTCAAAAGTTTGGTCGCTGCTGTTAATGACATCCAATCAGCGGCTTCAGCGTCGTACCGTTTTATAAATGTCCAAGTACTTGTATGTGTCGGAAAGTTAGATGCTTGCAATTTGTTAGAAGAGGTAAGGTCTAGTGACGCCGGACGCACCGTTGAACAAGCGCAACTTAGACAAGGTATGCTAATGCGCCGAGTGAGGGACTGGATGACTGCTCGCGGGCTCAGTTTAGCACTGGAGAAAACCGAAGTGGTCATCTTGACAAAAAAGAGAATCCCTAGAGTAAGGATGATCAGTATTGCAGATATACAGATCGAATCGAAGCCAGCGGTGAAGTACCTGGGGCTACTGATCGACTCGAAGATGAGTTTCTCTGAGCAAATCAGGGCAACGGCTGAGAAGGCTGCTTCGGGAATATTGGCCCTGAGTCGACATATGGCCAACGTAGGGGGACCCAGCCCATCAAGAAGACGCCTCTTGATGAGTGCTGTAGGGTCAGTGCTACTGTACGGGGCAGAGGTATGGGGCGACGCTCTCAGTAAGGAGGTATACCGAAAACGATTGGCACAGGTACAGAGAAGAGGAGCACTGAGAATTGCATCTTCGTATCCAACAGTCTCCGACTCGGCGGTGAGAGTGATTGCAGGCGTGATACCTGTCGCCCTCCTTGCTAGAGAGCGCCGCGCTATTTACCTGCGCCGAAACGAGGATGCGAGGGAGATGGTTGTCCGCGAGGAGAGACAACGCTCGCTCAACGATTGGCAGCAGTCTTGGAGGAATCGCACGAAGGGAAGGTGGACTGCGTGCCTCATCCCGGATGTGAGACCGTGGCTAAATCGAAGGCATGGTGAGACTGACTTCTATCTGACCCAGCTCTTGAGCGGGCACGGGTGTTTTCAGTCTTACCTGCACAAGATCGGCAAGCCACGGTCTCCCGATTGTCGGTTTTGCCCAGGAGAGGAGGACAATGCCTGTCACACATTTTTTGCGTGTACCAAATGGGCCAGGCTGCGAAGGGAACTCTACAGGGAGACGGGAGAGCTCACCCCGGATAATATAGTTGCGGTGATGCTCGAATCGGTTGACAAATGGAACCAGGTGGCACATTATGCTCGGGCAGTCCTAAAATATAAAAGGGACTCACAGCAGCCGGAGGCGCTGGGGCTGGGGGATCGCTCTTCTGGCAATTCCTCTTCCCCCCCTCCCCTCCCGCTAGGAAAGGGACTCCCCAGCTTGAAGGCGCCCCACGGCGTAACAAAACGAGACCTGGCCCGAAGTATCGTGTCAAACGGTTCCAGGCTAGGTTCTCAGATTGACAGGGGAGGTGTTTAGTGGGTAGTCGAAAGGTATCCTCCATGGGAGTCCCACACTGCCAGACTCGGCGGGCATAAATGCCTTCACCTCCCTACCACAAAAAAAAAAAAAAGGTCTAGTGAATCAGTTCTTGACTATTGTTCATCCCTAAGTGCCTGCCTGGCGACTGCTTCGTATGCAAAAAACAAAACCTTGATCATGTTTCACCGTTGCCGGCATGGGTACGAAGTCTGGATCTGACTGGAAGCAAATTGAATGCCAGAGTTCAAGGAGCTGTGACTGATCTAATTTTGTTAACGAGTTAGAGAGGAACGACCTTACAAAAATACCAACATTTAATGGATTTTCATCACCAGAAAAACTAAACTTAGCGCGTAACCGCATTCAAGCGATTTCAAATGTTACCCTCTCGTCGTTACCTGAACTGAAAGGGTTAGATTTTGTGAAAAATTGCATAAAAGTTATCAGTACTGAATGCTTTGCTACACAGGATAAAATCATTTCACTGAACCCAAATATTAATAACCTAACTCAAGTTTTGCCGGCTGCTTTTGAATACTTGAGTGCGTTGCCACTTAAGCCATAATAACTTGCGCGATCTCCTCATGAAGTATTTAAATCTTCAAATGCCTTACGAAAGTTGCATATGAGTTAGAATAGTTATATCATATATCATATATATATCATGAGCGATATTCGTAAGACTTGATCAATTGAGAATTTTAAATTTATATATTTTTGAAAAGATTTAATTCTTAAAAAATGATTGTTTAGAAAATTGAATTGTCATTTTAACTATCCATTCGGCATGATTTGAGGCAACAGTTTTCTTATTCGTAGTTAACTTTAGGTCATTTAACAAAAAATATATTATTTGCGATCCCTGGAGCTAGTCAAAATAACCGTAGTGAATACTTTATGAACAGAAAAGTAGGCAAACGTTTTACTTTTTGGCCAAAATTGAATATCAAAACATCGTACATTTTCGAGGGATGTTAGACGTTAGAAACTCGGTCTTTCCATTTCATTTTACCTGACCGGGTATAACTCTTGCCGGGTGGAGTGGCCTTCCACTCTTGTGCCTTTTTATGGTAAAGAGTTATGTGATTCCATCACATAATTTTAAGCATGAATTGGCCACGTCTATATTCCTCATTTAATGGGGAAATTCATGCAAATTATGTTTGTATGAGTTCTTCACTTAAATGGGAAATATGTGGCCATGCCTTCGTTTGGATCTTGATCTGTTTGAGAGGGTCCAACGGGGAACCACCGCCATCTAAACGCCCCACTAGACGAAGTACTCTTAAATCCGTCGGTCTTCTCCAGGTCCAGTTTGTCCCTTGCGTTAGCAATTTTCAACCCTTAGTAGGTTACCTCGGCCTCGACACCAGCCGTTCGGCATGTTGATCAGTTTATTCTTGAGTGCGAAATTTCTTTGTAGTGGGTCCTTGTGCTAGGGGGAAAAACCCACCCCACGTCACCGCAACGCTAGCCTGCCAGCGCATTCACACGTCCCCAGTCAAGGCCAATCTCACCGGATCCCAACATCCTCTTCCGTTTGGGCAGCAGACCATCGCTGCAGTCCTGCACGGTCATTCATCTACCCTTTTTCACTGCATCATCTTCAGGTGAGGTTCCATTGAATGCACCCATGTTAAATGACAGATTTATTTGCGAGATCTTGACACTTGACAGTTGGAAACAAGAGAGACAAAAATTTGGCGAGCGTAAAAAGTCAATCATGAATCGTGTATGGAAATAAAATTGTTGCAGAGGAGTGGAAGGGTGGAGCACCTTACTCCAAATTTGAGCCAGCTGCATACACAGGAAAACAAATTTCGAAGTACACAAATCTGTGATAAAACTTGTGCTGAGCTATGAGTGCAAAACGTTGACCCTAACCCAAGCATCTGCAAACATCCGCGGATAAGTGGATCAAAGCGAGACGGAAGCCTATAGTAAATTCAATACAACCAATAGTTGTATGAAATTTTTGCCGAGGTGGGGGTCTCAGCTATTGTAAGACTGTGAAAGCTGTAATGAGCAGGCTATGTGAATCGTATGGACGAACAACACATACCCAAAAAGGTATTCATTAATAGAATTGTACGGCGAAGATTAGTGGAGAAACCGAGAAAATGCTGGCCTGACTCAGTCGACGAAGACAATTTACTACTGTTCAGATTTTGAGATTGGAAGATGTGGTCAATAGACTGAGATAGTTGGACGCACTTGTTGCAAAAAGCGAAGCCCTGAAAGGGGCTGAAGTGCTATGAACAAGAAGACGCAATGTGATTATGGCGCTTGTAACGTGGTTTTGAAGGCCAGCTGCATACACAGGAAAACAAATCTCGAAGTAGACAAATCTATGATAAAACCTGTGCTGAGCTATGAGTGCAAAACGTGGACCCTAACTCAAGCATCCGCAAACATCCGCGGATAATTGGATCAAAGCGAGACGGAAACCTATAGTAAATTCAATACAACCAATAGTTGTATGAAATTTTTGCCGAGGTGGAGGTCTCAACTATTGTAAGACTGTGAAAGCTATAATGAGCAGGCTATGTGAATCGTATGGACGAACAACGCATACCCAAAAAGGTATTCATTAATAGAATTGTACAGCGAAGATCAGTGGAGAAACCGAGAAATTGCTGGCCTGACTCAGTCGACGAAGACAATTCATTGCTGTTCGGATTTCGAAATTGGAAGATGTGGTCAAAAGACTGAGATAGTTGCACGCACTTGTTGCAAAAAGCGAAGCCCTGAAAGGGGCTGTAGTGCTATGAACAAGAAGACGCAATGTGATTATGGCGCTTGGTTTTCAAATTAGTTCTTCCACAGGACTTTGCTGGTTGGAATATCAGGTGGTGTTAATTTATCAAAAAACCCTCCGACCGTATCCAACACCTACCCGCAAGAACCTATTCCAACTGGAAGCCGCGTAGCAGCCCAAAACCAGTACATCACGCTAAGAGCTAGAGTTAATGCAGATAGAAGAGATAACACTGAGAATACATCAGCAAATCAAAAGGCAGTCCCTCACAACAAACATCAAGTGATGCTAGCAAGTCCACATCACAAGGAAAGCGAATAATACCATCGAAAATATCTGAACGAGCTTACATGAAATTATAATACAGCTTCGTATCAGTCCCGATCAGTGGATTTTCAAAAATTGTTCAAAGATGTGACTGATGATGAGCGTCTGGTTGGAGATTATTCGTGCACGCTATAAAAAGATATTCTAGTGTATGGATGCTTCTACATATTTCAAAACTACTTGTGCTTCTATGAAAATAGTTCGATGGGAAACATGCTTATGTATCAGTTGAAAGATGTTGAAAGTATCACTAAGAGAAAACAGCACGTGTAATCTCCAATGCAATCTTAGAAAAGAACTCCTCACTTCATTTATCAGTTGAAACAAGGCATTTTTAATGTTATTTCAAGAGTGGCAGAATGCGTTTATGGACAGGTGAGCTAGCTGAGCCAGCAAGCGATGATTTACTAGCACAATCCTTTATCATCATTATGCCACAAACTGACAAAGGATCACATTGAGGGAAAAGTTACAGCTTTCTTTAAGCTAACTGTACTATCAAACTGCAGCATAGTTCTTCACCCAGAATGCTGGCCTCCTGGAACTTTAATTAAACCTTTCGAGGCAACCAAAAGAAGAAATTTTTGTTGTGTCGTTTTTCCGTACTGTTAGAGATCGTTTGGTTTCAAAGAAATCAAATGGTGGTGGTGTTCTATTCATAAAGCTTTAGGCAACAAACTCTGATCAGACTTTTCCCCTTCACTTCTAGTAGAATGCATCATTGTCTTCATTAATATCTCTCAAGCCGTAAGTTTAGTATTGTTTTGCGTGTAAATCCCTTGCAATGCACTTTTCCGCGCTTGCAACAGTTTTCTTTTCTGAATTCTCTTCTTATTACAGCAGCACCAACCCTCTATGCATTATTTTTATCTGTGCTGACTTCAACATGCCTTGCCTAAGTTGGAATACAAGCTCTCATACTTTTACATCCTTCAATAATCTCTCTATCCTATGTTTTTCTTTTTTGTATCGCTTTGCTCGCTATCGCTATCAATTACAATCCCGAACGCAGACAACCAACTTCTCGATTTCATGCTTCCTACTAATCTTGTCTCTATCTCCTCGATCTCAAAATCCTCCTCTAAATATGTAAAAAAAGGTCTTGATCATCCTTCGCTGGAGGTTTGTTTAAATTTTCTCACACGTAAGTGCAAACGCACTCCTACCCCTCGAAAATTTAATTTCCGCAAAGCCAACTATGCAGCCATTCAGCTTGAGCTGGATGATATTGACTGGAATTAATTGCTACAGAAATTAGATGCCAATTCAGCGGTATCTACTTTCTACGAAAATCTCAGTAGCATAATTATACATTATTTACCTATCTGCCATTCCCCTCAGAAAATGAGCCCCAGTTGGCTTTCGTTTGAAGTTTCAGACGCTCTTTATTAGAAAGACCAGGTACACAAAAATTTCAATATTCCAATTCTGACACTGATCTTGCCAACTACCGACTGCTTCGGAAGAAAGCCAAAAAAGCGGTTAAGAACACAATGCAATCTTATTAGTATATGACTGAAGCATCACTGCAATTTAATAGTCTCAAGCCCTTCTAGACATACATCCGTTCCCTGAAAACAACATCCCATAACGCTGGTATCTTTTCATAGCATAACTGCCGAATTTCTGATGGGCAAGCCATCTGTGACCTTTTTGCTTTATTTTTTTCCTACATATTTAAAGTTTCAAACTCCACTATACACTCATCGTGCCTTTTTCCTTCCCGTATTGTGCTTTCTATCTTGAATTCTCCATCAGAAATTGAAAGTGTACTGCTCACTTTTGACAATAATGGTGTCCGGGTCCTGATGGAATACCAAATCTGTTCGTAAAGTCGTTATCCTCTTCACTATCTACCCCACTATCAATTATTTTCAATATTAGACTTTCTTCCTGCTGTTTTTCCAACGTCTGAAAGCATGCATACATCTTTCCGAGCCATAACTCCACAGATCATAGTGAATTGTTAAACTAGCGACCAACTTCTTTGCCGTCTTGTTTTGGCAAGCTACTTGAGTGAATTGTGCCTACCAGAATATGCGACGCCATAAGTATCCTGTTTGCAAATGAACAACATGGCTTCATAAAAGGTCGTTCGACAATAACTAATTTGTTAGAACTTACGAATACCTTCTCTCTTGCTTTTAACAAGTGCCAACAAGTTGATGTCATATACAATGGTTTTGCTAAAGCCTACAACAGTGTTGATCATAGCATTTTGGCTTATAAACTCCGAACTTTCCACATTTCCGCATTTCCGAGTCAATCCTCTCTTGGATCTTATCCTTCTTATTCCATCGCTCCTTCACCGTTGCATGAAATAATTTTTTTTCGTCGGCCTCATTTAATCCAACTTCAGGTGTTCCTCAAGGATCGATTTTAGACCCTTTGCTATTTAATATTTTCATTAATGGTCTTCCTCAATGCCCGTCCTCTAATTATCTTCTTGACGTTGATGATTTAAAAATTTATCGTTCCATGACCTCCAACAAAAACTGCTCATACCTTCAAAATGATCTTGACAATTTCCAAAATTGGTTTCAAGGTAATTGACTTCCTCTTAACCTTTCAAAATGTTGTCACATCACATTCACCAATAAAATTCATCCAGTATTATATGATTACTGGATTGATAGATCGCTGCTCGCACTTGTGGACAAATTTGAGGATTTGGGAGTAGTATTGGACCCAGGTTTGAAATTCAACAGTTATATTTCATGCATAGCCACCAGAGCTTCACGTGTCGCTGGTTTTATTTTACGATCTTCCAGCAAGTCCTTTAACATCTTAGCCAGCATCCATCTATTTGGACTCTTAGCCCGGTCAATCTTTGAGTATGCCTCCCAAGTATGGTCTCCTCAGTATATCAATCTATCGGATGCTGTTGAGACTGTACAGCGTAAATTCACACCTTCTCTGTTCTACCAATATAACCTCTCATACAGCTCCTACGATGAGTTTTTACAGATCCTCAACATCTCATCACTATAAAAAGGAGCGAATATTTAGACCTGTGTTGCTTATTTAAAATATATCATGGTATTCTTTAGGAAACGTTTTATATACGTCCCACTTTAAGGAGGCGTTAAATTGGCATATTCATTGTGCTCTTTGCTCAAACCGATTTTTATTCTTATTCATTTTTAGTATGCGTATCACGTCATTACAATGAACTTCAGCTGTGTTCCAGCAACATTCCTTGAACGCTTTTAAAAGCATATTATATAATATTCTCCTTAACTTCTAGTAGTTCATGAGTATTTTCTATTCTTGTTTTTTTTATTCAAGCTGCTCACTTTGTATTTGTTGCATGTATTATATTTCATTACCTATTTTGTAATTGGATTCATGGATCAGTAAAATAGCGCAAATAAATAAATAAAATAAATAGATCTGGGGAAATTTCCCGCGGTAATATTTGGTATTCAAGGTGAAAGGTAATTTTTAGTTGCACATATTTCTCAGCTTATTTTTCGGAACATGGTAAATTGACACACGTGATTACCTATTTGACTTCCAAAACGAAGAAACGAAAAATTATTGAAAAATCAAATCCAGATGATTTAAATGCAAGCTTTTGCAGGAGATAGAATATTTATTTTTACTTCTTCTTCTTTGTAGTACTACAGCCCCCCCCCCCCCTTGAGCCATCACTTCTTGCGAAAAACACCTCTAACTGTTCGAAATTCAAGCAGCAATGACCTGTCTTTGTTAAATGTCAGACAAGAGTGTCCTCGGTTTCCCCACTTGTCTCAGCCTTTCAGTTCTCCCAACGAATATCTTTTGGGTATCCATTGCTAGTCCATGCAATTTATATGGCCGGCTCGTTGAAGTCTCTGGCTCATCAAACATTTCAAACAGCTCATGGTTGCATCGAATTCCTTCAATATGTTTGCGGATGCTAGGGTTAGGGCTCATGTTTTGCACAAAAAGCATAATACAGGCCTTATCACAGATTTGTGTACTTGGAGCTTTGTATTCCTGTGTATGTAGCTGGCCTTCCAAATTGTCAAAACTGAATAAAATATTTCATTTGCGAGCTGTATTTTTCGGCATACTTTGGGTCTATTATTATCAGTATTTTGGTATCCGGGCAGTAATGAACCTCTTTCGCCAACCTAGTCGGATCAACATTTCCTTGGTTTCCTCACTGGTCTCCGCCCTTCAGTTCACTCAGTAAATACTTTTTTGGGTATCCTTTGTTCATCCATACCATTTACATGACCAATCTATTGCAACTTTCGCAGTCTTACAATCGTTGAAACCTCCGGCTCATCAAAGGTTTCATACAGTTTATGGTTGATCTTGAATTCACTATTGGTTTCTATCTAGCTTCGCTCCAATTCTTCCCCTAAAGACCCCGTCTTTCAAAGGCATTCAATATGTTTACGAATGCTTTGGTTAGGATCCATGTTTTGCATCTGTAACAAAGCATTGATTTGTGAACTTGAGCTTTGTTTTCCTGTGAATGAAGCTGTTCTTCAGAATTGTCAAAACTTAATGAAAAATTACATTTACAAGCTATATTTTTGGGCTTATTTCGTCTGTTCTATTAACGGTTCTTGTTACTTTGGCTCCTAAATATACAAATTTGTTGACATTTTTGATATGGTATTCATTAAGTGTGATATTTTAGGCATTTGAGATATTCTTTTTCAACTGCTTCATGCAATTTGTTCTATTCTCATTGACGCGCTGCCCTACCAGTTTTACTTTACTGTCAAGTTTCAGGAAAAGTTCTTTGGCAGCTGGAAATGATTGTCGCAAACTGCTGATGTCATCCGCATAGGCTATCACTTGGCTCGACTCCTATAGCAACGTAACTTTTGCATCGAAAATAGCTTTCTTATAACATGTTCTTGAGCTTAATTGAATTGCAATTTAGCCAGCCCATCTCACTGTTTTCGTCCAATACTTGTGTCAAAGGCATCGGTGAGTTGATTATTGATGCGGGCTTATGAGGCTGCTGACGTCATTATTATTTTGAAATGACGGAGCACCAAAGCAAAGCATCATCTGGTTAAGTACGTTGCGATCAATACCGGCGTATGCTTGCTTAAAGTCAAAAAAAATTTGGTGTACGTCTATGTTGAACTCTAACCATTTCTCAACTACCTGGTTGACTGTAAACAATTGGTCTTCCATCAATCTACCAGCTGTAAAGCCATCTTGATACTCCCCAATGATAATGTTGGTGTATGATCTGATTTTATTTGCTAAGATCTTTGAAAATATTTTATACGCCGTACAAAGTAGTGATATGCCTCTATAATTTTCACACTGTAGCTTGTCACATTTTTTGTGGATAGGGAATGCAATGAATTTTCTCTATTCGTACGGCACATTCTTTAGTTGCCAAATGCGCTGGGTAATTTTATAGATGACTTACCGAACATTACCGTCACTGAATTCAATGACCTCCGCTGGAAACTCATCAATGCAATATTTTTCTTTTGGGCTTTAACGATAGAACAAATTTCATCCAGAATACGTGGGGCAAAAAGAAACTCTCCGCATATATCTATAAGGTCCAATATTCTAGAACTGTGCGGAAGATTCAGGAGGCTCTTGAAATGGCAGACCCCTGGTCCATGGCTGAAAAAACTGTTTCAGGCTTTTTATTACTTTGTTTGCTTGTCTTGTTTTGTTTTTACATCGATGATTCTCAATTGGTTGTCTTAATTTTTCTTTTCTGAATTTTAATTATCTTATTCGTTACTCACCTTAGATTTTTATTATGTTCCCTCTTCGTCCTGGTTTTCCTACCTACAAATTCTTTGTACGCCTGATTCTTTTTGTCTAAGGCATTCTGTCACTCTGCATCAAAACAATCATTTCTTTTGCATCAAATTTTATGCCCGTCGTCTGTCCAGCCAAAGTCTTAATTGCTGCTTTCACTTCTATCGTAGCTCGTAGTTTTCAGTGATGTATCTAATAGGATAAGAGCTAGCTGGAGGTCGAGGGTTTCCATATAATAGTTTACCACAGACTCTATTTTCAGTCCTACGGTGTCGAACTTTCGTAAAAAGGTGGTATCCACAGAATATGCCTTTGACGAATGACGTCGATAGGCTATATGATCAAGTAATGATCCGAGTTACAGTTGGCTCCTTGGTTTGTACTGATGTCAAGCAAGCTCGTTGTCTATCTTTTTTGGGTCAGAATATTGGCAATCTGGTTTTGTGTGTTGCCAGCCGGTGAAACCCAGGTCATTTCATGCATTTGTCAATATACGAGGCAAGTCAAACGTATCCGTTGATGCTTGCTTCATCGTTGAGGCTTTATCTTCCAGGCGTTCTACGATGATATAGCTCATTGCCAATCTTATCATTGAAATCACCCAGAATTAGTTTTGTGTCATTTGTAGGCAATAAGCTGACTAATCTGCCCATGTGATTGTAGAACGTTCCCTTCATTTCTTCGCCCTTATCTTTGGTCGAGTCGTGTATCAACAAAATGTTCAAGAACTTCGCTTTAAATGGATCGCATATTTTCCTTCAGCAACTGTCTTAAAATTAATAACGTGCAGTTTAAACTCCTTATCTATAATGAAGGCTACTCCAAATTCTTTCTCTCGAGTATCGATTCCATTTTTGATATCATATCTTGAATTTCACTTCCAGTCCAGTTCAATTCCTACATTGCCAGTCTATTCCTACGTGATTTATTTTGAAATCCTTAATAACGCCAGGATAGTTTAGTGATCTTATATGTCAGGGTCGAGTGCCAAAGTCTTTTTTCTGTTACAAGGGCGTTACCACATATCCAATGCATTCCGAGGCTCTGTTACAGGTTTTGAATCAATGTAAGATTTTTCCGGGACTAGGGAGTTAGCCTGGCGCCAAACTTCCATTTTGTTGGTATGTTTATCAATTCCGATTCCGTTACCAAATATGAAAGACACACTTGCACTCTCTTACATTACCACAATGAATATGTGAGAAAGATTTGGCAGCAGAGCTGTGGGTTTGCTTACAGTTAACGGCATTTCTCGGCATTTTGTGTACGATCATTGGGGAACCAGTGAACCCAATGGTCGACTCCTAGACTATTATCTACCATTCGGTCATGAGATATTTGATGAGAAATCATAGAAACTGTGGGTTGGGACAACAAGGGAATCCCTCTTCCTTTCTCAACTGAGCTTTGATTTGTCTGCGATTATTATTTGCACCCTCAAAACAAGTTTCAAATTTTTCTGTATACAGATTCCTTGATTACATGATTTTTCAATGTTTTTTAAAGCATCAAAAATATATAGTAAATTTCTTGCGAAATCATTAGGTTGCGCAATCGTATTTGACATGAATCCATTCAATCAACTGTCTGAGAGTGAGCCCCAAATAGTATTTTTTGAACGTTGCAATGACTCCTTGTTCTATTAGTTGCAAAAACGCAGATATTTGGTGAAAGGAAAATAATTATTACATCGCCACTAATTTTATCAAAGTTTACCAGATGACTGGGAAGATTGTTAATTATGCGCAGCACTTATTGAGTTAAATTGTTTTTTCGGCAATATTCTTTGACTTTGTGAAAATATATTATCAGTAACCCACGCTAGATCTCTAGATACCCGACAGATTCTCTCTAGGAACATTTTCAAAATTCATGGATTTGCGGACTTGTATATCAATAAGGGCCTCATCACTCTCTGTATCTCCTCCCAAGAGCTATGTTACGTTAATTGTTCTTATGCCAATTTCAATCCTTGTTTTGTTGAATAACTGCCTTTGGTAGGGATCCTTTTTAAAATGCTTGGGAAATTTTCTGGCGCCTACTTTTCAACACTTCTGCAGCTTTCTGCATATTCCCACAATGACGTTGCCATCACGGTTGTATTTAAACAGGGCGTTCTTGGTTTCAAAAGAGAGAGAGAGTCGTCACAAAACTTTGACTATTTTCCTCCGATTTCCTAAGCAAAACCCTTACTAGGTGTAAGTCCTAGTAGATATCTCATGCCTTCATTCACCATTGAACCCATACCTTGCAATACAAGCAAGCCTTTTACTTTTGTGATAGTTTATGTATTAGGTCAATACAATAATCCATATCCAGATTTTGTAATAATTAGCGGCTTGGTCGCAGAGAGGGCTCTGGCAATTGTCACTATGGAAGCCCCAGCCAGAAGTTGACAAGCGCCTGATGATACATCTCTGTCCGGGAACCCTCAGGAGGCATCAAGTGTTGTTAGGTCTTGTGTGGTGCCCAAGCGTGTTTAACTTCAATTTAATAGTTAGTGCGGGCCAAGTTTATTGCAGGATTATATGCACTCACGTTTTCACCATCATTCACATCGCCAAGCAAGAGAGCTTATTGCGTAGGTTTAGTTTATTTATGGTGCCGTATAGTTCTGCACGTATCTAACCTCAATTTGTTTTCTTCGTTCAAGATCGATTGGAGAAAGTGTAGAGCAATATGGCGTGTAGAGATGTAAGCTGAAAGTTGAGAAGCGCAGAAAACGCCTAATCACTATTTTGATGAAAGCGCTTCAGAAATTCTTAATGGCAATACATAATCGATATCCCCCAGTTCAATATCGTCACTTGGTTTTGGCTTAAATACTCCGTCACTTCATATGGTTCCGGTTCAGGTAAGAAGCATGCAACACTCCCTGACAAAAAGAGAATTAGCCGGTCAACCACAGTGTGCAGTTTTGATGGAAGTTTTCTTGACAGTTTTAATTGGGCATTTTATTCGGTGGCTGCACATATTTTATTCGGACTTAACCTGCTCATGGAAGACCTGCGACCTAAACTCCTCGCCGAATTAGTAACCACCACAGAGTAGACTAAAGTTGTCCGAATTTGTTGACCTATTGGGTACATCCGTTGGTAGATTCCAAAGTTTCACGTCTATAAGCCGATGAAAGGTTGGTTCAGATTTCCTTCGGGAAATCCCGAACAATACGGATGAAGAGAAAATTCATTGAAATTCAAATGCTGAAAGTTTTGCTTTTCCAAATTTGCATCTGTCTTTAGGGTTTAGCTGACCATTAATATATAATTAATAAATAGATCTTCTGCAAAATATGCTGCATATAAAAACTCTTAAAGACTGAGAGCTCTTTAAAGCAAACCATGACTTGCCCGTATGCAAACATTAATACCGATATACCAGCTTTGCCTGAAATCGGTGCATAAAAATATGAAATTTCTGACTCACTTTTTCCCTGTCAAACCATATCAAGACTCGTTATGAATAACATTGATTAGAAAGCCTTAGAAAAGCACTCAACAGCTTAATCCTTTTAAAGTTATACTTCCGACCTATGCAAAATCGTACAGCTCTACTTTCCAACAAAATAATATTATATCGGTCATAGCATTATGTATTGACACCATATGATGCAAATCAAAACGTAAAAAGATTATAAATAAGGAAACCAGATGCAATCTTATTTCATTTTCCATTTTATTTTTCGTATATTACAATTTTTTTCATTTATTTTCATTTCAAATTTTATTCTTATTGAGTGGATTACTGCGTTGTAAAATAAATACAAAAATAAGATGAATTTTCTTTATTTTCGTATAAACATAGCACAATCAAATGTTACAAACATAAAACGAACAAATTTTCAAATCAAATATTTGCTCGAAATGTTTAAAGTGACTTTGAAATTAGGCACCACCATACCGAAAAGATACATTCGCCATTCTTGTCCTCGTTACTCAATTTACTTAACTCGTTTTCAAGTGCAATGAACACAATTTTCATAGTCCGCATAGCTTCTAGGAAAATAAATGGAAAATGACGGAGAATATGAAGACAGAAGGACCAAAGGAGTGTGAGACGCAAACAGGGAGGCAAACCTCAAAAAGTTTCTATTACACTTTTTCCGTAAATTCAACAGACTTCTGCTCAAGGTGAATGAATATCTTTGTGGCGATATTTACATTGGATAGTAGTATGCTGGTATTTGGTTTATGCTTTTAACTGAATTAAATTTCCTTCTTGCCATCATTTTGAATAACTTCAATTTGCATCTTTTGCTTGGTGTGCGCTTGGATGTGCTGGGTTGTATGTGGTGAGAGTTGGCGTTGTCTACCTCATAGTGAACTTTTCTTTTGATATGGCATGGTACCTTCCAGTGATCACAATGTTTATCACCTAACCGAAAATGTCCTCTTCTTTTTCATTTTGAGTGTCGCTCCGTTTTACAGAGCCTTGTTTGTAAGTATTGGCGTTTGTTAATTTTTTTTACTCTTACCTTACAATTTAATTTTTATACATTTAATACTCATTATTACATTTTATATAAAAAAATATTTATACAACCAGAAAATTCCTTAATAACATTAAAAATGTAAGTATACACATTATCACTTCAAATGGTGGCGAGCCCTCCGATATAACCATGGGCAGGGCGTTTGAACTTTTGTTGGGATGTTGCATTGCCGCGGGTTTTTCTCCTGTAAAAAAGAAGAAAAGCATTTTTAAAGATATTGCTTTAAACAATATTTAGTGATTATTTTCATCACTGAAAAAAAATCCCCTAGAAGCTGTAGAAAATGAAAATCAAATGCGCAGCCAATCCTTGCCTTCTAGTCATCTAAGTTCATCACACTTATGGTCCAGTTGAGTAGTTTCAAACTTTAATAACATTAAGCTTGTCTTACACAAAGTAGTCTGTGTAGAGCTAGTGGTTAGGGCACATTCCGCTTGCGCAGCAGCTCCCAAGTACAAACCTCCTTCGCGGGGTTGAGTTTGAGTTTCTGATGCTGCTGTCGGGCTATCAGCCTTCCCAGCTTTGATGGATATCAATGATATCAACCATATCACTTTGAATTTCGTTACGGTTATGGAATTAGATACCCTTACAATAAATCTCAACGCTAAGGCTCGGATTTGGAGTGTTGTACGATGGATTATTATTATTATTATTTTACACAATGAACATGAAACTTGTGATTTTATACTCCATAAGAAGCGACTCAGAAAAAGCTTAGATTTGAATAAAGGAATTTCTTCTGTAGTTATTTTGGATACCAGTCACCACATACTTCGGCCTGATGAATGAATATGCTTCAAAAAAATTATTTTTAATGCAACTTCCAGACCAGTTTCCAGTTTCGGACGTATCTTGATATGAAAATTTATGGAAAAGTCAGAAGTGGTGACTTCTTGAAAGCTCAAGGGTGAACATTTTTTTCAAAGGGTTCCAAAGGGGTTCTCCATATGTAGGGAGCCGACCCTTCAAACAATTTTTTTTCACCATTGGTAGTCAGATAGAGTCTCGTTGGAAAGGTCTCAATGAGACCTTTTCAAACTGATAATTGAAATTGCCTCATCGGCACAGGAGAAGGGGTAATGTACGAACTTTTCGCGTAAGAAGAGAATTATGTTAATATTTTATATTATATATTTAAAAGAAAGTTCTATGACAATCAGGCGCATAACAAAATATCGCCCAAGTGCTCGCCACGGTTACTGTGGCATAGTTCTATCCGATGGTCCATATTTTCAATTATTCTGGGACATAATTGAAGTTCAATGTGATTAATGTGAGGAATTATCTCATCCTTTAGCTCTTGAATTGTTTTTGGCATATTGACGTACACTTTTTCTTGTTAATGTTCCCAGAGAACGAAGTCCAACGATTTTAAGTCACATGATCGTGTCCGCCAATTAACATCGCCACAACGTGTGATAACACGGCCATTAAATTTCTCGCGCAAAAGAGCCATTATTTCTTTGGCTGTGTGGCAAGTGGCACAATCCTGTTGGAACCACATATAGGCCAGATCGATAACCTCAACTTCTGGCCACAAGAAGTCCGTTATCATCTCGCAATAGTGAACACCATTCACGGTAACTGCTTGGTCGTCCTCTTTTTTGAAGAAGTACAGCCCGAAGACGTCACCAGCCCATAAACCGCAACAAACAGTCACTTTTGTGGATGCATCGGCTTTTCAATAATCACTCGCGGATTCCCATTTACCCAAATGCGGCAAATCCGCTTGTTAACGAATCTACTGAGGTGTGTGATTTTCTTTGTAAAGTCACTATTTCCTTCTGTCTGTTCAACCAACCATTCGGCGTATTGCCAACGCTTAAAATGGTCGGTAGGCTTCAGTTCTTGAGTCAATTGAATCTTGTAAGCGTGTGAATTCAAATCTTTATTCAAAGTTCACATCAGTGATGTTCGTGATATTTTCAATTGTAGGGCACGATAACGAGTTGAGGTTGACGGCTCTTCTGCCACACTATCGCGAGCAACAGCAATGTTTTCCGCAGAACGAACTGGACGAGCATGCACAGGTGATTTCATATTTCCTACAGACATGGTTTGCTGCAATTTGCGCACAATTCTCCCAATTGTGGACACATTCGGTCGATTATGCTGACCAAAAAAATCACAAGGTGCACAAAATGCATTTTGATTTGAATGCCCATTTTCGTCAAAGGCTTCAACAGCCTTAACGTGCTGCTCAATTGTTTACCTCTCCATGGATAAGAAACAAACTTGACGTTAAGGTGTGACTCGGAATTAACATCGTGCATTATGGTTCGACCCAACTTTACATACGTGGAACAAATTGAGGAGGAAGGTGAAAGCTTCTAATAGAAAGGCTTTTTAACCACTCTAGTATTTGAGAAAAATTTTCTGATGCCATAAATCAATAACTCGAATTATTCATCCAATACTTGTTTAAGAAATCGTTCAAATTAATCCAGAAGATGCAGAGTTTCGTTCATAAGCACATAACAGCCACGATTTTCTTTCGTGTAAAATAGTTTTTCTGAATGCTCGGCTCGTTGAACATTTAACATGTGTTATTGTTTTTGTAGTTCTATACTCGTACAATTGAAATGGGCATAACTCACTTGATTATGATTTGATTTTCTTGAATCGTAAGCATAAGGGTCTTGTAACAACCTACATAAATGTATTGTAATTTTTAAATGATTTTTTTGGGGGAAGTGTGAAATTTACAGATTATACTCTTCTTAACAGAGTTGAGTGAATTTTGGTTTATGAAGTCTTTGATGCCCTTGCACTCATAAAGACCTACCTTCGTGATTTTTTAGATTTTTGGCTCAAAGGTGTCCAATCGTGAGGGGAGGAGAAACAAATATTTTTCGTAAATTTTGCCTCCCCCTGGACTCCTAATGCAAAAAATGACTTAGTTTTTAGATTCTAAAAGTGCTAAGTTCATTCGTTTGATAATCTACTGGACTAAATTTAATTAAGAAATTTGTTAGGGGCCATTTCGTTATAAGTGGGAAATTTTGATGTATTTTTTAAAACCTAAACTTTTGAGAGACCACCACTTCTGACCTTTTCACAAAGTTTGAGCTTTGTAGCTTCTATAGTTTTGGAAAGAATTTCTTCAGACGCACAGATCAACGAACAGACGGACGGAACAATGGACAGATAGGACGGGAAACTAGCAGGTTTTTGCAAAATTTCTTTCAGAAAGCCCTAAAAATCATGGAGCTAGATCCAAAACAAATGACTTAGGGGCTGAAATTCGTTGAACTTTGGTAATAGTAGTAGGATTTAACCTTTTCCTCAGTAAAGCTGTATTAGTATCATTAAATTAGATGAAATCAGCCATTTAAGTAGTTCTTCAAAATATTATTTTATTCTATAAGTTTCAATAAAATATACTGACTTTATAGCCATTTGAATTTTCTACTACATGGGCTTTCCATCCAACCAGATACTACACTTTTTATTAAATCATCTCCAAGTTTTCAGATAAAATGAATAACAAAAAAAACGTTTAAGATTCAGGTCAGTTAATATTTTTAAGTAATACTGGATCAAAATTGTTGACTGGTTAAAATAGAGTTATTTTAAAGCAAGAATATAATTGCTGTGCATGTCATAAAAGTTTTTCTTGAATTAAATCATTATATTTATCAACATATTGTAGGTTAAGTACAAACCCCTTTTGATATGAGCGCAGTTCTGTCTACCCAATTATTTTGTAGTTGGGAGGTGAATGCCATCTACGCGCTAAGTGTGGGGCTTTTATGCTTGTTAGTGACTGGACTACCCACCAAACACCTACACTGTTACCCTGCAACCTAGTTTGACACATTACTTCGAGCTTAAGCCATGAAGCGAGCTGGAGCTGCTGTGCGTCCCTTTTATCTTTTCAAAACGCCTGAATACAATGAGCTTTGTGCTTTTATTTATCAATCAATCCAAGCATCACCATGACTTTGCTATCCGGACTGAGCCCTTCCCTCTCCCTGTAGAGATCCCGTCGAAATCGGTCCCATTTTTGTACACGAAAGATATATAACAGGCATCGACTTGCTTTTCTGGGCAAACCGAAAATCAGAGGGCCGTGACTTACCAATTCTGGGCAGGTAAAACGGGTAAAACCCAAGTCCACTCAAAAGCTGGGCCAGAAGGAAGTCAGTCTCACCTCTTCGATTTAGCTATTGTGTAAGATTCGGGATGAGCCACGTGGTCCACCTTCCGTCCGTGCAATTTGCCCACGACTGCTGCCAATTGTTGAATGAGCGCTGTCTCTTCTCGTGACCAACGATCTCCCTCACTTCCTTGCTACAATGCAGGTCAATAGCAGGTAGCACGCCTGCAATAACTTCCACCACGGAATAATAGACTATGGGATATGGATATGCAACCTGCAGTGCTCCTCTTCTCTGTATCTGTGCCTGGTATTTTCGGAACACCCCTTTACTGAGAATATTGCACCATATTTCTGCTCCATACAGTTGCACTAGCCCCACAGTACTCATCAAAAGGTATCTCCTTGATGGATTGAGTACCTCTTACGATTGGTATGTCTACAATACTGATCACATTTACTCTAAAGATTCCCTTTTTTGCTATGGTGACCACTTTGGTTTTCTCCAGTGCTGGACTGAACCCACGAGCAATCATCCACTCTCATATGGCACAGCAGTGCGTCCAACGACTAGACCTGCAACATATACCGTTTAGCCGATCAAGCATGACTCATCTGTCATTCGCAATTTCAGTTTTCCATCGTAAGATAAGAGTTGAAGGTATTCCTAACATCAAGAATCACCAACGAGACGATTCGTTGGTTTTTGTGGCTATATGTCTCTGTCTTTTGAACTGCGTTCACCACTTTTCCAATCGCCTCAATGGTGGACCGTCCTGCTCTAAGGCCGTACTACCAAGAAAATAGGCCCCCAGCAGCATGAATTGCGTCGGTATGTCTTTCCTTGATTGATTCCTCTAGCAATTTTACAGCTGCGTCTAGCATACATAACGGGCTGTATACCAAAATATGCCTTCGCCTTGCTGATCACGATGAGCCTCACCATTTTTCTTCGTACTGGGAAACCCCCGTCACGTAGGCAAGGGTTGAATATGCTGAGCAGCAAGTCAAGACAATGCGATAGACAAGTTGCAACGCAACAGCTAGAATATTATCTGGGCCTGGAGTCTTGCTTGCTTTCAATGATAAGACTGCCTCTTTTAGTTCCAGTTGTATCAAGAGTAGGCACTCGATTGCTGTTTCACCGTGGGTTGCGTAAACATGAATGGAATAGGCGGAAAAATGTGCCCACGCTATCTCAGCTATCATTTCCGCTTCATATATGCAAAGTGTCTGAAGGGCACCAGCTTGTATCCAAGAGCCAACGGATCTTTGTTCATAATGTCCACTAGTTCTTGCTAACAGCGAGTCTTGTTGTTGTTAGTCAATTGATGAAAGTATTGCCCGGCTGACTTGTTCAAAGTTGAGTTCACCACTTTTTCAGCTGCCAGCTTTTCCATTCCGTGTGAATCTCCATGAAGTGGAGCAGCTGCTGTGAGCACCTCGACGAACATCTTGGCGCCCATCTTTCTGATGTCCTGTCTAATTGTAGAAAGTGAATAATATAGACACCAGGAGATACCATCACTGATCTCAAGCAGAATGCACTACTGATCACTATCTGAGTAGTACTTTCATACTCTCCAATTGTGTATCCTTCGTACTAGGGACTTAAAAGATGATTCAAAGTCGCCTGAACGAAACACGTAGCGCAGTTAGATATTAATACTCTGAGCCTGCTGAATATTTCAGAATGTTTGTTCTGCAAACTATACTTACTTTTTTTCGAGTAACGAAACAGTCTCAGATAATGTACATGAACAGTATCAAATGGTACTATTGCTATGCAATTCATTACGATTTTGGTTACGAGGAGTAGAATAATGTATGAAAGCCAGGTAATTTCAGATAAGTGAACGTACTTTTCCAGTTAGTGATGGAAACCAATCTATTCTTTACGCAATGGTTTACTCCCGCATATGCCAATGCTTCTTGAATTATTCGTGTAACTGTATCTTCTATCTCACTGGGCACAAAGAAAAACGTCAAGTTCTGGTGATCTTTGTGGTATACCAAATCATTTCTTAACATAAAAGGTGAGTTTTTTTGCTTCAGCACTACAGCTCCTTTTTAGGGTTTTGTAAAATAATTTTACAAAACCCTACTAGTTTCGCAACCTGTCTGTACGTCCGTCCGTCCGTGTGTCACAGCACTTTTTCTCGCAAACTACTTAAGCTAGAAACATCAAATTTTGTATACAAGTGTAAAGTGATGCTCTCTTCAAAGTTCACTACAAAAATTTTATAAGGTTTTTAGGGGGGGGGGGTCTCCCCATAGAGGTCTTGATTTGATTATTTTTGCATCAAGGGACGCGCAGGGAGGGGAAATACACGTTAAAATTTGTGTCCCCCCTCCCCTCGCGATTAGACACCTGTGATCCGAAAAATCTGAAAAAAATTATGATGGTAGGTGTTTATGTGTACAACAACAATAAATACCTTAGAAGTCAAAATTCGCTCAACTTTGTAAATAATAGTATGATATTCGAAGTTCACATTCTCCCCAATAAAATAGCATCGGTTCCTTTTAAATGAATGAAATTTGACATTTACGTAGTCTTACTAAGGTTTCTTAAATTTTGTAGGTTTAAAGAAAATCAAATAATATACACGGAAGTTATAGCCATTTGAAATTCCTGCAATTACAACAACAATAACACATGATTTTAGTATTTTATGGACTTTCCATCCAATCAGTCACTGCAGTTTTGACTTGATCTTCTTGAAATTTTCCGATAAGGTCAATTACATTAATATTTTTTAGAACTCATGATTTAAGTGATTTTTGTCGGTTTGCAACAAAATGGCGACCGTTGAAAGTAGAAAAACAATGGATTTTCCTTTGAACGTGCACATCTCTTTGACATATTTCTTGACTTTATTCATTGCTGGTGGCTGCATTTCTGAGAAATCGGGTACAAAACCCTTCTGAAATGAGCATAAGTCTGTTTATTCAACTTGTTCACATTGGCTTAGAGATAATTAGAGTATCACATTATGTTGATCAAATGTACCGGCACTCAGGAAAGGTGATATGGTCAATATCACGCTTTGGCCGCGTGTCCGTCCAAGCAGCTGCGATATATTCTGATTTTAAACCAGCACATATCATAACTGAACGACCACTGAACCACTCGAAACAAATCTCGTTGTCGCCGACCGCATTGGAACCAGAGACTTTAAGCTTATGGAGTGAGTATCCTAACCACTACACTACGCAGACTACTGTGAATTAGGAATTGCTTTACTGCCTACAGTTTGTGTTTTATTTGGATCGCGTCCTTAGACTAATATTAAATAGTGCTGCAAGTAACCATCCTTCGAAGAACCAACAGTACGCTGTCTACTAAGCGAATCAACATGTTTTGTGAGTGGCAACAGTCTGTGTACAGTTTCAAAATTATAATTCAGAAGCTTAAGTAACCAACGAACTGTTCCATTAATCATGAATTTTACCTATAATGCTTTACGAATGAGTTGCAGTTGGTCACTATTTTGAACTTAATTTTCTCCAAAAAAACACCGAAACGCCAGAGAAAACAAACTTTTGCTAACATCTTGAGCTCATAACTATGGTAGCGGGATTTACAATTAGTACAATCTTTTTCTTAGCGTAATATTGTATTGGCTGTGAAAAGCCGTGCTTTTGCATTAAACTAATACCAAAGCCATAACAATAAGCACCTGTGCGTAGTTGAATTTCTCTTATATAATGAAAAGCGAGTACTGGTCACGATGTTAACTTGCCTTTTATCAACTCAAAAGTATTTTGCTGTTCTTCACCCCACGTAAATAACACCTCGCTTTTAGTAAGATCCTCAAGCAGTTTTTTAGCCCCAAGAAACTTTTAAAGTTATGCTTATTAGTTGGTGCCGAAAATCCAGTAATGGTTCCAATATACCGATCACATAAATTAATATTATCGGTGCAGACGTGATAACCTGAATACTCAATTTCCATTTATAAAAGCTTATATTTACTCAAATTAAGCTTCAATCAATTCGCTGCCAACAATTCATAAACACGACCTAAAATTTCAACACGTTCACCTAAATCTGTTGAAGCTTTCAAAATGTCATCCATATTAATAATTATCTTATGCTCCTGTATTAAACATTAAACGGGAAATACACCATCATTCAAATGTCTTCCACGGGACCTCTTACCGGCCTTAATCCTTTTGACGTAATTTTCAATGACTTTTCGGCACATTTCCTGCAATATCTCGGCCATAACTTCACGAATATTGATTTTCAATTGCTCAAGATTTTGAGGATTGTTTGCGTAAACACTATCTTTCACAAAGCCACATAAAAAGAAATCCAAAGTCGCAAGATCTTGCGGGCCAATTGACATCACTCAATCTCGAAATTACGCGTCCTGGAAATTTCTCCTGCAAAAGTGCTCGATTAGCCTATGTTGTGTGGCTTGTGGCTCCGTCCTGTTGGAACCACATGCTCTCCAGATCATAATCTTTAATTTCTCTCCAAAAATAATCGGTTAACCTCCCTCCATAGCAGTCAGAATTGACTGTAATGGCTCTTCCTTGATCATTTTCAAAAAAATACGGGCCAATAACACCACCAGACCATAATGCACACCAAACGGTCACTTGCAATATCAATAACCAGTCCAGTCTCTTCAAATTTTCTCACTGCGTTCGAAATTGCTTGCTGTGTAGGTCAATTATGTCGACCGTAATCGGCTCGTAAAGCCCTAAATGTTGATACAGCAATATCACCACTTTTATAATAAAATTTAATAATTTAAACGCGTTTTTCGACTGTTAAACGATCCATATTTCTAAATGGCAAACCTTCAACTAAAAAAACACGCTTTAGATTATATTTAATTCTGTCAGATGTCAAATGGCAGGGTTATACTTTCCTACCACGAAATGGATAACCCTGTAATAGTATGATCCTCGAATTTCACATTTTCTCGAATGAAATCGTCTTTGACATATTTCTTGAGTTTATTCGTTGTTGGTTACTGCATACAAAACCCTTCTGACACGAGCGTAGGTCTGTTTACCTAACTTGTTTTCAATTAAATCATAAAATATGTGATACTTTTAATTCGATTGAATTTGTTATTGTGCTTTGATTAAATTTGTTTCAATTGATAATGTATAAATTTAGAGGGCCATTTCGGCCTGTATGTTTTAGTATTTTTATTGTTTGGAATTTGCTTTATATTCTTTGAAGATTTATAATGATTGGTATTGAATAAAGCGCATTTGACTTTGAGTTTGAGGGTCATGCAATTCACTTTCCCCAACCATTTTACAAAGCTTATCAACAACAAATTTATCGAGCAGTCTCACAGCAGTACATTCAGGCATCCTCTTAGAAATGCAAAGCTAACTTATATCAAGATCCAGCAATTCACTCCTAACTATACTGAGAATTTTATCTTTTTGAATGTTACTTGGTTTCTCAAAAGCGTCAAAAAGCTTGCGAGAACTTCCAATCATATCATTCAATGAAAAAAAATTAAGGGAGATATTTAATTTGGATAAAAAATCACAACCCAATAAAACTGGTGCATCAATACAAAAATCGTTAAAAGTAAATATTGTGATGGCTACATGCATATCAAATAATTCAATAATTAATTCAGAGCTACCATCTGTTTTGTTGGGTGTTTTCCAATGCCAAAGAAAACACTATTAAACGGCGTTGTTTTACCATCCATATTTAATGCCTTTCTAATATAACTAAAGGGGTTACCTATGTTCTGAACAGTGAAAGAAAGAAACGTATGGTTTAGATAATGCTCAAGTTGATCAAAAGAATAAACCGCTACCAATTGGCCTTTTCCTATCGGTGGATAGGATATATAGCGCCTACTCGTTTTTGTCTCTTTGGGCACAGGTCAGCCCTTCTGCTTATGCCCCAACTGAGCACACTTAAAACTAAAATTCACCCGTCGTTTTGGCTATGGAATGTGCCTCAATTTACTGCAATTGGAGCAACGGATTGCATAAGCCTAGATATTTCACTATTTTTTGAATGTTTCACGGGGTTAATAACCCTTTTCATGTGGTTGTAAAACATGTTTATGTCATCAACAGTAGGGGTGGTTGCATACACTGACTTCGATGTAACAGTACCAGACATGCTATAAACTAGGTATTGTACTAGACTACCCTTTGACAATGTCACACTCTGGGATGGTTCACTGGCTGACAATGAATGCTGTAAAAATGATTTTGTGGCCAACACCTTTGATTGGGACAACTTTGTGTGAAAACTGGCACCGTTCACAATCCGCATAGTAAGTAACGTCAAAATAAAAATTTAAGCCAGACGTTAATAATGAACAATTTAAATACTTTGTGTAAATTTTACAAAAATTAGGTGACATTGTAAACATAATTGCCGCTGAATTTTACCACAGCCCTTTCAATCTCAGTAGAATCACCATGGTTGCACTCAGTTGAAGATACATTTGCATAAGCTTTCAACTGGATTTCTAACTGAGCTACTTCCTGCTGAAATCGTGATGAACAACCTGCAAATCATTTTGCAGGTCATATGCGACTTCAGGGTTATTTTTTTGCACGTTCTCATGATCAACACATATTTAAGGTGCTGTAGCACCACAGTCACCATTCACTGTGTTATTAATTATACCTCCCACAACTGGATTATAACTGTCCTCCTGCGGGACAAGCGAATTCTATACTGTTGCTATTTGCTCAGTTACCAATCGCCGTAATCCGGTCACGATTCCAACACCGTCAAAATTGACACTAATTTGGTCTAGGTCAACTTCCAGTTGCCAACGCGTTAGATCATTGATTTGATCAGTAGACACACTTTCTTCACTAAAAATAATTTCACTCACTTCTAGGACTTTAAATTCTACCCCAATACTGAATTTTGTAAGGCTGGCTAACGATCGAACAAACTCAAACGTTGTTGCTTCGACTTTTCAAATGAATCTGATTTTATTGCGGGAAAATGCTTTCAATGAATCATACTATACGTACAATCGTACAATCTGCTCTTGTAAAGGGTATTTTTCTAAGAGGCATAGAACTTTAAGTTGGCAATACTTTTAATGCTACGTATGGTGTGACAGCTGTCACGCGTCTTATGGTTAGTTTGATTTACCGTTTTATTATAAATATGATGAAATGGAACACAACATTTACGGCCCGGACTATTGGCCAGAGGAGTCAAAAATCCTGCACCAGTTCGAAATTGTGACAAATTGCTCCCGCCAAGTGGGAAATTACGTCAAAATTTTAAAATTAAATCGTGTCACATTCAGCATAAACTCACGTCATTTTCTAGTTCACCGTACATGTTATCACTGAAAACATGAAATAAAATCCTTTTGGAAAAATAATGAAGCTGACTTGAAAACGTACTAAAAGGGAGTGAATTAAATTGAGAAAATCGGACCCAAATCAATTCCCCAGTTTTGAAAAGTGCAAAGCATTAACTTATTAATCAAAAGTAACTTAAATTAGAAAAACTGATTTATCTCCAATTTAACGAATTTTATTACATCCTTTTTAGTGCTTTTTGAAGTCCATTTTCTTTTTTTTTCTAAAAGTTTTCATCTGCTACTCCTCCCAACAAGTAATCCCACAAGCCAACAACTCTCAGTTTGGATTCCTTTAATACACTAATGATTAAATTTCAGAAATAATACAGCAAATAATTTGCATATAAAATAACCGGAGCTTTATCAGAATTTCATTTACCAAATTATTTCCACTTGAAAATAACAAAAAGATGAACAAACCCAACTGAAAATTATCTTTCAATACAACACAGAGTTTGGTTTTAAAAAGCAATGCTTAAATCCATTCTACTAAAAGCTCTAACAAAATCACGAACATCCATCTTTATGCTTACATCTGAAAATACACGCGAACCGTAGCTACTCAAATCACGCTTCATTAATTATGCTGTCAAATTAATTATTGCCTGCGTTGGTTCTGGAATAAATACCCACATTGTTTTCTAACCGAAACATCAACAGCAAATTCAATTTAATTTTATCAAATAAAGTACGACATACACACACAGACGTTTGTATCTTAGCATACAAGTAGATACTTTGATCCTTTCGTTAGGATTGTAAAACATAAATGTGAATAAACGCAAACATAAACACACTATGTATATACTTATGTGCAAATAGTGCTGTGCGAATGTGAAATGAATTTGATATGATTTAAACGCAGAAATTCGGAATTCCCTCTGCTGTTACATTAAACCACAAAATATAATTCATCATTTCTGCTTCACTGTATTTATCTTGCACGCAAAATACAAAATGTATCTATGCAAATACAATTAGGACATCAAGCGTGGAAGCTCAGTTTGCCATTAGGTAATTAAAATATGTCAGTTCTAGGCATGCTAATGAATAGAAGTTTCAATTTGCGTTACAGTTTACAAAGTGTTTGGGGCTCTAAAAACTTGCACTCAGAACTTGACACAGTTCAACGGTGACATACTTGATGCATACATGTATGTATACCGGAGTCAAATAAATCAATGTAAAATCTTAATCAATTTTAGAAAAGCCCAATTTTTAGAAGGTAATATGGCGTAAGCTTGTTGAGGGTATCAGCATGACCTTCACATTAAACAAGTTTTCTGTCAATGGAAGAGTCATTGAATTAATAGAAATCCCCGTTGGCACACCAGTCACAAAGACGAATTTCCCGTATGTACCCTTTTTTTAAAAAGCAAAGAATAATTTGATTCGTCCGTACTTTGAAAGCCAAATAATGCTGATGTATGAAAATTCCCAATGCAAACAATTTTATACGTTTTCATTAAAATAAAGTATGTTCAACACTTCAGTTCCCACTAAAGTAATTAATTTCGATTAGTTTAGGGACCCGCCATTTTATATTGTCGCTTCACTATCACGAAAATCACTTTTCTATTACTCGAACAATATCGCTTCTCACACACTATCGCAGTTCTTATCGCAGTCGAATGAATGATTCCCCCATTCATTCAGCTCGCCTTTATATAGGGTCTCTAATCATTCAACTCAGTTCTCATACATTGATGAATTAGCGGGAACATTCCAGCAGTGAATGAATGGAGCAGTGACTCACTTTCAGATGTTGTTCATGCTTCGTACGTTCTCGTGGTTTTGAGTAGATTCGTTTTGTTGATGTTCTTAATTGTTGTGAAAACAATTGCGACAGTAGCTCGCAGATTTATTAGTACATGTAACACTGCCCCCACCTCAGTTCTTTTCGCCCCGAAAAGATGTGTCGCTATTTGTAGTCAATTCTCCCTGGGTAATATGGGGCAAGATGGTCCAGATGCACGATTTTCATTTTGGATCTCGGCTTACGATGTTCCTGTATTCGGTATACGACGTCGTTGATTCACTTTGTAACTCGGTATGGTCCCTCCCAATTATGTTGCAACTTTGGAGACCTACCCTTTTGCAGTTGCGGGTTATATAGCCACACCAAGTCATCTTGCTGGAAGCCAGTAGCATTTGCCTTTAGATCATACCTGGTCTTCATGCGGTCAGTAGCCGATTCGAGGTGATTTCGCAATGTCCGATGTATCTGATTCAACCGTTGCCTTAGATCACTTGCGTACTCTGAGGTCGTTTGGAGTTTCTCAGGGGGTGTTCCGAACTTTATATCGGCTGGCAGACGAATAGTCTTTCCAAAAAGATCTTTAGCTGGGGCTTGGCCAGTTGACGCATGTTCGGCAGCTCTGTACGCCATCAAAAATAGTGGGATATGTCGGTCCCAGTCCCTTTGGTTCTCGTCAACCATCTTGGCCAGATGTTTATTTAGCGTACCATTGAACCGTTCGACCAGTCCATCGGATTGGGGATGCAGCGGTGTTGTTCTCATTTTCCGTATTCCCAGCAGCTCGCAGATTTCACCAAAAACTTGTGACTCAAAGTTTCGGCCTTGATTTGAATGTAGTTCGCAAGGTACGCCGTACCTACTGACCCAATTTAGCACTAGCTGTTCGGCTACGGTAGTTGCTTCCTGGTTGGGAATGGGGTAGACCTCGGGCCACTTGCTGAAATAATCGGCCACAACCAGCGTGTATCGATTTCCCCATTCAGATTCAGGAAAGAGTCCTGCGATGTCATTACCAATCCTTTCAAACAGTACCCCCACGTTATAGATTTGCATTTGTCCTCTCAGTCGTCGCTTTGGACCTTTGACGGAAGCGCAAATTGTTCATCTGCGACACCAGTCCTCTACGTCTTCTTGAGCGTGGAGCCAGTATAACCTTTCCCGCAACTTCACTAAGGTCTTGTTAACACCAAGGTGGCCTCCCGAGGACCCTTCGTGCATTTCCTTAACCACATCGTGGATTCGGCTTTTGGGTAGTACAGTTATTCACAAAGCTGCTCCTTCAGGGTCTCAAAGGCTGTCTGGCATTGTTCATTCCAGACATACGGACGACTTTTCTCGGTTAGCTGATGGAGGCACTTAGCTATTTTGGCGAAGTCTTTGACGAATTTTCGATAGTAGGTTGCCAGACCCAGAAAACTCCGCCAGCTTTTCACGGCTTCAATTTTCTCAGGGTCTGTTTTGACCCCTTCTGCTGATACGACGTGTCCCAGGTATTTTACATCAGCTGTGAAAAGGGTACACTTGTCGGGACTAAGTTTCAAATTTGCCAGTCGCAATCGGGAGAAAACCTCTTCTAAGTTCCGCACATGCTCTTCGAGAGTTCTCCCGATGACGATGATGCCATCTAGGTATACCAAGCAGGTTTTCCAGGTTAGACCCAGTAGCACGTATTCCACCAAGCGTTCGAAAGTGGCTGGAGCATTGCAAAGCCCAAACGGCATCACCACAAATTGCCACAATCCGGTCCCAACTAAAAATGCGGTCTTCTCTCGGTCCTTCTTGTCAATTTCTACCTGCCAGTAGCCACTCTTGAGATCGAGTGTAGAAAACCATTTTGCGTCGGCCAAAGTGTCCATGATGTCATCGATGCGTGGGAGCGGGTAACTATCTTTCTTGGTGACGTCGTTAAGCTGCCCATAGTCGACACAAAAGCGAGTGCTACCATCCTTTTACTTTACTAGAACTACAGGTGCGGCGCATGGACTGACAGAAGGTTCGATAACGCCTTGTTCTTCCATGTCCGAAATCAGCGCGCTCACTTCTCCTTGTTTGGCTATAGGGAGACGTCTCGGTGCTTGTCGATTCGGCTTGGCTCGCTGTGTATCTATGACGTGAGTTACCAGACTCGTTCGGCCTTGGTCATCCGGGCTTGTTGAGAAGATGTCACTGTACTTGGTGACCAAATCAGAGGCTCGTTTGAATAGCTGCACCGGCAATTTGACTTGCTTCAATATTGCAGACGTGGATTCCCGGGCTTTGTCTGTGTCTTGCCTCCTTTTCCAATGATGGTCGTGAGTAGCTTCCAAAGAGGTGATGATGGAAACAGGCTGGCAGCTGCCGATAACGTCGCCCGCTTTGATGCACGTGGTTGAGTCTGCGGTGTTAAGGACTCTAACTGGCACATATCCGTTCCTAAAAGATCTTACAAGGCTTCGTCCTACAATCAAACTGCGCAATGCGGACGTCTTCGTTGGCTCTATCAGATAAGATCGGTGGTCTCCAGAATCACCATCAAGCTTGGCCCACACAATGCTTTAGGAAGAATTCGGTACATCAGTGTCAGTACATGCCACTACATTCATCTTGAGAATTTGGACGCTGGAATCCTCCATCAGTACTTTGACATTCTGCCATTTCAATACACATTTGCCCAAATCCAACGTGATTCCATGTGGTCGCAGAAAATCCATTCCGAGAATGCAGTCATCCATAATGTTCGCGACCAGAAAATTATGTCGGAACACAAGGTCTCCCAACTGTATCTGGAGGTTGACCTCTCCATGAACAGGTGCAGTTTCTCCCGTAGCTGTCCGTAGTGAGGAAATTCTGCCCTTGTGAAGTTGTTGCTGTCTAACTAGGTCTGGTCGGATAATCGATCGGGTTGCACCAGTGTCGATTGTTATGGTGCAGTGTTCTCCGTCAACTTGACACGGAAGGCATAAGTCCGCTTCTTCACGATGTAGTCTTGACACGGTGATGGTGGTGCTGGGGACATCGATCCTCCTGGCCAACCTCTGCCCCACAAAGTTGGCTCTTACATGTTTCCCGACCCCTCTGTTTGAAGGGCTTCCATTCTGGGCTCCTGACTTGGTCTGGATCTCCTCCTAGCTGCACACCCTGGACAATAGCTCGGTTTTCTTCGCTTCTTGCAGTCTCTTTGCAGGTGCCCCTTCTCTCCGCAATTCCAGCATCTAGGCGCACCATTTACCTGCGGGTCTCACTCAATTTCCACGCGCTCACACCTGCACTCGTCTGTCACTACCTCACGAACCCGGGCAGTGGTACGAGTCACATTTTTTGCTGCTTTAAAGTTCAGGCTGTAAGCCAATGCGTTATTAACCGTTTGCTTTTAAGCTAAGCGCACGGCTTGTTGCAATTCCTGGTCTTTTAATGCGCTGATAAATGCTTTTGTCGCTGCGTCATCTCGATGTTCTGGGTCGTACGCTGGGTAAGCCAAAAGTGCTAGTCGTTCAATGTCTTGGGCTAGCTGCTGAAGGGTTTCACCAGACTTCTGCACCCGATGCCTCAGCTGTGACCGATAAATCTGCTTTAGATGATCGTCTGCATAACGCATGTCGAGCGCATTCATTATAGCATTCGGGTTTGAGAGCAATTCAACGGGGATCGTCTGCAACAGCTCGGCAGCTGGGCCTCTTAGAGCAAGAATCAGTGCAGTTGCTCGTTCCTGCTCATTCCAGTGATTTGCCCTTGCGGCAGCTTCAAACCGGGTCTTGTAAATACTCCAGACCGTTTTCCCATCGAATATTGTTACTTGCACATTTCTGGATGTGCTTTGCGCTGCGATTATAAACGGGGCTGGTGAGATGGTTACTTCTGCCTTCGCTGCTTCCAATTCTTTTTTCATGTTTTCCATCTCATGGTTGATTCTCTCCTTGACCTGGCTGATCTCAAGGTTGACTCTCTCCTCGACCTGGTATACCTTTTCCTCGACGTATTTAATTTGGTTGTTGAGACTACTGAGCTCTGCTTTTATTTCGGTAGACCGTTTTTCCAAATCTGCCTTCAAATCAATTGACTGTTTCTCCAGCTTCTGTGCGATGTCTGCCTTGATGTCTGCCTTGATTTCGAACGTTTGTTGATCTAGCTTCGCTGATTGTTCATTTAGCTTCGTGGATTGTTCATCTAGCTTCGCAGTGAGACTAGATGACTGTTCATTCAGCTTCGCTGATTGTTCATCTAGCTTCGCAGTTAGACTGGATGACATCAGCATTAACATTTGCATTAGCGCAGTTTCTGGCTCCTTTGATTTTGGTGTTTCTCTTCTGAGCCTTTTTCCGCATCAGAGAGCTCACCCGAATCCAGATTCACGCCTTCCGACTCGATTGCGTCACGCATCAATATGGCCTTTGTACCTTGTGTGGCCAGATTTCGCTGTTCCAACACCTCCTTGAGGTCCGATATAGTCAATTGATCAATTTTTATATGAAAATTTCCTGGCATTTTTATCAATTTTTTTTTTTTGGCTATTTTTCCACCAGTTTCCACGTTAATTTACTCTATTGTGCACTTCAAAGATGTTTAATCGTTTTCACTTCCAAAATTTTCTTTCTTACTTCTTGACACCACTGTCGCATGTTTCTGGTTCGCGGCCAATAATTTTAATGTTCCGGGAAAGTAAAAACGCAATGTCTTTTAAATTAAATTAGAAGAGTTTATTAATTACAAAAATGCACAATAATAAGTTTAACACTTTCACTAATTTTAATTTTCACTATTAGAAATGTAACACTTGTCCAGAATTTTCTTATCGGAATTGTCTTCTAAATCACTTCATTATCACGAAAATCACTTTTCTATTACTCGAACAATATCGCTTCCCACACACTATCGCAGTTCTTATCGCGGTCGAATCAATGATTTCCCCATTCATTCTGCTCGCCTTTGTATAGGGTCTCTAATCATTCAACTCAGTTCTCGTACATTGGTGAATTAGCGGGAACATTCCAGCAGTGAATGAATGGAGCAGTGACTCACTTTCAGATATTGTTCATGCTTGTTACGTTCTCGTGGCTTGGAGTAGATTCGTTTTGTTGATGTTCTTAATTGTTGTGAAAACAATTGCGACAGTAGCTCGCAGAATTATTTGTACATGTAACAATATGTAAGCTTTTGATTTTGAATTTTTTTAAAAGATATATGTCCCAGAATCTCATCAACTATGCTGCCAAATTTCGTTCAAGTTGGAGTTTTAATCTGGACAACACAAAATGATTGATCTTTGTTAAAAACGGCCGCTAAACATATGTTTAGCGGCGTTGTTGGCGAACTTGTTGTTGCCAACAAAGCCCAGATACTCACCCCACTCAATAATAATTCAAAAACTACTATCGAATGACGCTTGTTGGGATGAAATTACTCCAGGCAGGGTTTTTATTAATGAACAAATTTTGGAAGTTAGAATGCTTAACCCTTGAGTGCTAATGATGAAAAATTTAGCTAGATAAGAATGAATTTCCAGCATGCAAAACTTGCTGATCGTAATATTTGTGGGGACGGCCCAGACTCAGAGTATCTCATTCAGCTGGGGAAAGAAGGAACTGGCTGGGTTAACCGAAAAAATACAAAAAACAAAGTAAACATTCACTGGACTTCACACCATGGAAATATTCTGTCTGGTTTCTGGTTAGGTGATAGGCAAACCTTAGAATGCGTTGTTTAACTTGCTCTTACTGATAGACAATGCTCCATCCGAGCGTTTTTAATCCTCATTTAGTAGAACGATCTCATCACTGTTATGAGTATCGACCATGTAGTGAGCAGTACCCAAATAATGATCTTTAGAAATCGGGATGCTTTTGCTCAGCTTCACCTCATCGACGGAAGATAGGTGGTGGTTAGCCGCTTTAGGTGGGTCATCAGCTGCACGATAAGAACGACTTAAGGGCAATAAAGCAGTTGCGTTATTAAAAGCGTCGCAAAAATCATTTCCAAGATAAATAGAATACGTCAGTGCCGGCACAATCAAAAACGGAATCAACCAAGTTTGATTATTGAATTGAATCAATGCATTAACGTATTGGCGTGCATCGAATGAGAATACAAACCAAGGTCATCGACAAGTTCAAAGGCTCCCGTGATGCTAACCCTTGAACAACTGTCTAACACACCTTTCAATTATCGTACCTTAATGCTGAACTCAGCGTAAGGCCGCTTGTCCCCGTGCGATGTCACAATCGACTTTCACGTACGCTCACTTGAGAAACCGATGCTTGTGGTTCGATTTATCATTAGAACTAAAGATACAAACCACATCCAGAGATTGCTAAGGAAAAATTGAAACTCAGACGTCTGTGTAGAAACATTTACTGACCTCGGTGACTGTATCCCGATTCTCCGAGAAAGTGCTTGCAAAAGGACAGCCAGATGCAAGGCAGACTAGACCCTTGCCTCTGCTTCGGTAGGGAGGGTACCCGACCGGCAACATGAATCATAACCACTCGGAAACTCATCATGCAGTTGCACGGAATTGACTCCACATGTTTGAGCTGTATATCCACGTTTACCCTTCTGCAGCCTTTGCCATGTGACTTTAATTTGCCGACACCTTCCAACAATATAACGGATGGTTGAGAACACATTTCCAGCAAGATGTTCCTGCACTCGGAGCTTCATATTCCGAAAACTAGGTCTCGCAGATACGTGCCCTCACCGGAGTCCTGAATTGGAGAACCATCACTTCAATACATTCAAAGAACTCGATAAACGGCTCGTAGGATCCCTGCATGCGGGCGAACATATTTTCCCCAATATGAGCGTTATCAAGTTAAAAATCAATTATTTCCATGAACTTCACTTTAATCTTCGTCCAACTTATGTCTCTATGCAGGTCATGTATCGGTCAGTACCAGTTTTCAGCAGATCTTTGCAGAAGAATATAAAAGTTTTGGACCAGTTCACGCTCTGAGAGATCATAGTCATTAGCCTTGATGCTAGCGCGAAACAAAAACTGGTGAGCATCCAAACCATTGGAGTCACCATAACTTGAAATCTCCTTTGGTAATTGGGATATCCGTTCAATAAAGCTCAAATGTCTGATCACCATCCCGGAACAAAAGCTTTGAACGAAGATCGGGCAAATCCTGGGAAAAACATCATAAGAAATGGGTGTTCAAATTAAAATACATTTCGTGTACTTCCTGATTTTTTTGATCAGCATAATCGACCAAATGTGTACACAATCGGGAGAATTGTGCACAAATTGCAGCAAACTGGGTCTGTAAGAAATGTGGAATCACCTGTGCATGCTTGCCTAGTTCGTTTTGCGGAAAACATTTTCAATAGGGTGGAAGAAGAGCCATCAACTTTGACTCGTCGTCGTACCCAACAATTGAACATCTCACGAACATCCCTGATGTGAGCTTTGAATAAAGATTTGAATTTACTCACGAACATCCCTGATGTGAGCTTTGAATAAAGATTTGAATTTATACGCTTACAAGGTTCAATTGACTCAAGAGCTGAAGCCTATTGACCATTTCAAGCGTCGGCATTACGCCAAATAGTTGGTTGAACATACTGAAAGGAATGATGACTTTACAAAGAAAATCATCTTCAGCGACAAGGCACACTTTCACCTCAGTGGATTCAGTAACAAGCAGAATTCACGACAAGTGATTGTTGAAAAGCTGATGCATCCACAAAGAGTGACTGTTTGGTGGGGTTTATGGACTGGTGGCGTCAACGGGCCGTACTTCTTCGAAAATGAGGACGGCGAAGCAGTTGCTGTGAATGGTTTTTGCTATTTCGAGATGATAACGGACATCTTGTGGCCAAGAATCGGGGTTATGGACCTAGACGATATGTGGTTCCAACAGGATGGTGCCACTTACCACACAGCCAACGGAACAATGGCTCTTTTGCGCAAGAAATTCAATGGCCGTGTTATCTCATGGCGATGTTGATTGACCGCCGCGATCATGTGATTTGACACCGTTGGACTTCTTTCTCCGGAGATATTTAAAAGAAAAAGTGTACATCAATAAAGCAAGAACAAATTAAGAGCTAAATGTTGAGATAATTTAGCACATTAACGACATTGAGCCTCAATTATGTCTCAGAGTAATTGAAAATGTGGAACATTGTATTCCATCGTAGCCGTGGCGATTATTTGGGCAATATTTTGTTCTACACATAATTGACATAGATCTTTCTATTATAATGAAAAATATTAATATAATTCTTTAGAAACATTTTGTTTTATTTTAAGTTGGACCACCCTTTATTTTTTCTACTAAATCGGCTTTCCATTGAACTTGACACAAAAGTTTTGATGAGATCTCCTCCAAACTTTTAAATAAGATGAATAACAAAAATACATTTAAGATTTCAGTCAGTCAATGATTTTAGCAATACTTGAATGAAATGTTGGCCGATTAAAATGGATTTCTTTTAAAGCAAGAACATATTTTTTATGCATGTCATGAACGTTATTCTTGAATTAAATCATTCTACATATTGTAGGTTCAGTACAAAGCCTTTCTGACATGAGCTTAATTCTGTCTACCCAACTGGTTTATGTTAAGAGCATATGATGCTTTTTTGCCAGTCACCTGGTAGCTACTACTCTGTCCATATCCCACATATTATGCGGCAAAGGAGGTTGTGTGGGCGTGTTTCTCGAGCTTAGACCAGTTCTGTCGCATCCTTACAAACAGAGCACTTTTCAATTCAGCACAAAAAGAAACCAATTCTGTTGCAAACTACATTAAGGCCAGCCCATTACCCAACATCAAGCATTATCATTGTTGATGCAAGGATTCCTAGAATAAGGTAACTTCACATATCATAGTTAGCTGTACAGTTCTTCTGTCTGTACCTATATTCCATCCGAAGTCTAAAGAAATCAGCTTTACATATCCATTTGGTATTTGAAAGAAGCAAAGCCTTAGAAGAGGGATCTTAGTGTGCCATTAGTACACATAATATACTCGTATCCCATCCAAGAGCACGGTCAATGTTGGTTGTGAAAATTTATCCCCTAACAAGTAATGGTATTTTTGAGCGTTACAAAAACCATTGGTTGCAAGAAAACGCATCGATATACTTTTCATCGTAAACGAACTATTACAGTATCCTGGTGAACTTCCTCATCATAACATATTTCCACAAATTCTGTTACTACTTTCAAGTTCAAAAATGTTGAAAAGAGTTGAATTGCGTGTTTGTTGAGTTCTTAAAAGTTTTCAAGTTCAGTTAGCACTTGCACATAACACCTCTCAAAAGCTTCCCATTTACATTTGAAATATGCGTATGAATATGAAAACTTTTCAGGTAAAAAACGAGATGAATTCTGGGAAATGCAAAAATGCAAGATTTTATGGGTTTCAGTATTATTTACCTTTGAGTACGTGCACATACACACTCGACTGTCGGGCGTTGGCGGGCGCACAAGTATAATTGCCTCCATGTCGCATTGTTGCATTCCGCACCGTCAGGACACTTGACGTTAATTTGCCTGTCGACACTGTTATCCCATCTTCATAGTCGTAGTTTATCATTCGATCCTCATGATACCTGTAGAATAGATATAAAGATATTAAAGTGTAGTTTCTGATAAAAAAAATATAAATACTTCAATAATAATATAATTGAATAACTAAATCTAATATATAACAACTTGAATAAGCAGGAGAGTGCTCCTACCAGAAGGTCTTTGTAAACATCCTAGGGTTAGAAACAAGTTTTCTAATAGCGTGAATCGATAACTTGAATTATTCATCTAATACTTGGATATGAAATCGTTACGGAACGCAAATTTTGGGTGCATTTTGTCTTCCCCTGGACCCCCTAATTCGTAAAATATTTTTTTTATTTCAGATTCTAAAAGTTCTAATCAAGACCTTCCATTTGATACGCCACTCAACTACATTTGGCTAAAAAAAATTTTAAGGGCTCATTCGTTATTTTAAAATTTTGATAAGAACTTAACTTTTAAGAGACTATCACTTCTGACTTTTTCACAAAGATTGAACATTCTAGCTTCTGTAGTTTCTGAGGAAACTAGCTGTGACGCACCGACAGACGGACAGATAGGTCGCGAAACAAGTAGGTCTTTGTAAAAAAAATTTTTACAAAGACCTTAAACATCAATAAAATATTTTCTATAACTAAACATTGTCTCTATTTTTAGCAAAAGAATTTAACGATTGTTTCAACCTAAAAGGATTTTAATTATTGAACCAAATGGATGGATGGATGGATGTGACTGGGTCAGTTTTTTAGGGTTTTGTAGTTAAATACAAAACCCTATTGCATTCACGACCTGTATTCGTCCATCCGTCTGCATGTCACAGCAGTTTTTCTCCGAAACTATAGAAGCTGCAGCCATGAAATCTTGTAGAAAAGACAGAAGTGGTGACTTCTTTAAAGTGTTGGGGTGGAAACATTTTTCAAATGTGTTAAGGAGGTGAGTAGGGTGTCATCGGAAAGGTCTAAATAAGGTTTTTTCAAAACAAGTCCTAAAATTGCCTTGTCTATCCCCTCCCTCGCGATTGGACGCTTTTCATTCGAAATGTTTGGAGAAAATCATGAATGTAGGCCTTTATGAGTACAACAACAACAAATACACGAGAAGCCGGAATTCACTCAACTCTGTTAGTAATAGTATGATTTATCGATTCTACATTTTCTTGAATAAAATATCTTCAGTTCCTTTAAATCCAATGAAACTCAGTACACAAATGACTATTTATAAGATTGACATGTCCAAAAAGTTTCACAAAGATCTAGTGGTATTTGACGAAGTTATAGCGGTTTGAATGTCCCTGTATTACTATGAAACAATATGCGCTGTATTACTATGGAAACATAAATGGGCTTTTTACCGACTCTGATACTACCGGTTTGCTAGACTTTGATGACAGTTTCAGGAATGATAGGCAAAATGAATATCTTTTAAAAATTTGTTCAGCTAGCAGTATAAGTAATCGTAAAACATGTATGTAGATATGAAAATAGTTTCAGAAGAGATTTATTATGACGCACAGAGAGACGAACAGATGGACAAACAGACGGACGAACGGACAGATGTACAGACGGACGGACGGGAGGTCAGATAGGCGGATAGGATGAGAAACTAGTATATTTGTGCAAAATTTCTTTCAAAAATCCCTAAAAATCATGGAGCTAGATCCAATATCAAATAACTTCGAGGCTAAAATTCGTTGAGCTTTGCTAAAAGTTTAACATTCAAGTAGTTCTTCAAAAAATATCTGTTAATTATATAAGTTTCAATAAAATTTTCCAACGTCATAGCCATTTCAATTTACTCCAATTACAACAATCATATAAGATTTTTCTACTACACGATTAAATCTTCTCTAAATTTTCAGATATGATTAATAACAAAAATACATTTAAGATTCAGATCACAAAATCTTTCAAAGCAAAAATATATTTGCTGTGCATGTCATAAAAGTTTCACTTGAATTAAATCTTCTATTTATCCACGTATTGTAGGTTAAGTACAAAAACGTTTTGACATGAGCGTAGCTCTGTTCACCCAACTTGTTTATTCTTTGTAGCACTACAAGCTTATCAACTGCATGTTCTATGATATTCAAAGAGCGAAGAGTCGCCTTCATTGCCGGAGTTGGTCCAAATTTTATTTAGTCTCCACGATTCAGTTTCACCAGTGAATAGCTTTTAAGTACATGTTGAAATACAGTGGAAACTAAACAATGGCTTGCTGAACATTATCCGGACTCTGCTCTATTGAGACAAGTGGTAAGGATGTGGATTGCTGAATTTAAATGTGGTCGTACCAGCACAAATGATGCAGAGCGCAGTGGACGCCCAAATGAGGCTGTTATTCCAGAAAACATAAAAAAAATCCACAAATTGGTTATAAACGATCGCAAATTGAAGGTGTACGAGCTAGATGACATTATAACGATATCAGATGGTAGTGTTTTTACCATTTTACATGAATTTTTACCCAAATGTGAACGCTCTGTGCAAAGTGGGTGCCACGTGAGCTCACAGCCGACCAAAAACAACAACGCATTGATGCTTCAGAGGAGTGTTTGACGCTCTTAAACATCAATAAAATCGAATTTAATCATCAATACGTGACAACGGATGAAATATGGCTTCACTATTATAAACCAAAATCCAAAAGACAACTGAGTGGACTGCAGTCGGTGAACCGAATCCAAAGCGAGCAAAGTCGTAACGGTTGACCGGTAAGGTGATGGCGGCTGCATTTTGGGATGCGAACGTAATAATATTCATCGACTATCTCCAAAAAGAAACCACCATTAACACCAACTATTACTGTGCACTTTTGGATCGATTGAAGGCTGAAATCGCAAAGAAACGGCCACAATTGCAAAAGAAAAAAGCGTTGTTTCACCAGGTCAATGCACCGTGTCACAAATCGATGATGGCAAAATCGGTTGAATTGAGCTTCGAATTGCCTACCGTATTCTCCAGATTTAGCCCCCAGCAACTTTTTCTGGTTTTCAGATCTCAAGAGAATGCTTGTTGGAAAAAAATTAAATCCAATGGGTAGTTCGTTGCTAAACGGAGGCCTATTTTGATGAGAAAGAGAAATCTTACTATAAAAGAGGCATCGAAAAGTTGGGAAATCGCGATACTCGTAGTATCGCCTTCGAAAGCAGTATTGAATAATAAAATCGAGTTTCATCTAATTTTGTATTTTTTACTTATCCCACGGACTTATTGAATGATTTGTTATAAGTCCAAACAAATCTCGTGATCAGTCTAGCACCACAAAAGAACGCCTAGAATATGTTTAGAAATGGTGTATGGAGTTAGTGCAATTTAATACCTTAGCTACCTCATATCTATTAGCACTTTGAAATCCAGCAGCCAGTCTCAGCACTAATAAAATTTTGAAATTGAAACTATTAGCTGGTAGATAGGTAGTTGTATCTAAGATTGGTAATATCGAAGGTTGGTAGTTATATCTAAGATCATCCGTGTTTTGTAAAGCTGAAAGGAATGCCATGATACAACAGAATTCCTGACAACTGGATTTTGGAAGGACTGAGGTTCTATTAGTTCGTCTTAGTCGTTTTCTAGAAAGCAAAAATACCATATAGTAGCGTTGGTCCTATAATCTTTTTGTGGGTGAGAACCCGATTTCCCAAGCTAAGCCTTCTGGATTTTAGCAATGGTTATAAAGAGGAGAAAGGTCCTATGCAATGAACTCATTTAATTTGAATGTGTTGTTTCCGTGTGAGTTTATTTTCAGATGCAAATCTAGGTAATTTAGCCACTAGTGTCTAGTCTTTTATATCGTTATCAATTACAAGCATTCAAGAGACTTGTCGTTTATTCCTAGTAATAAAAAGCGCCTCAATTATTGTCAGGGTTAATCTCGACTTTCTATTTAAGAGTTTATCCCAATGAAACATTTATTGAACGTTGCAATAGTGAAATGATGATTCTTGCTTGTCCACCTGTAGTTAATATACAGGTAGTATCAGCATATAACGATGACTTTACTCTTCGAGACATAAAAGAAAGTTACACAATAAATATGTATCTTGAAATCACATCCTGTTTGGGCCATGCACAGAAGCTATTTTGGTTTTTTTGTCCAGCGCAAAATATTTCAAAATCCTTCAGTAACTGTCACACACAGGCTCGAGGCTCTGCAAAAAACTTACACATTGCTTGTTATGGAACAAATTTATCTTCTCAAGGATCTCATTTGTCATCCAAGGAGCATTTGTGCGTAGTAAAGGAACACCTGTATACCTAGTTCTTCTTCAAATTTGATTACTTCTCCTCATTAGGTGCTTAATATTTATTTCCATTCTCGGAGTTATAACCACATTGTGCTATTTTGCCTGTGTGATTTTCTCAGTCATGTCATCGAAATTCTTGTTTATGTCGTCGGCCATTTCAGATGATCGAAATGTTGATACTTTGACCAGTAGGGCTTAAAACGCTCTCAGGATAATTTTTTTTTATTTTCCTACGTAGGAACTTCAAAAAAGATTTTTTTTAAGGAAGAAGACTAGTTTGTGATCAAGAAACAGTTTGTCGAGATGATCTAGCCGAACATTTTAAGTGAGATCTTATGATACGAAGGAGGTTCAAATATGGTGGAAACAAACGCTGTAGATGGCGTTTTGAAGGGCGTGGCTTGAGTATGTGATAGCTGGGTCCTTTATAAACAATGTAGCATAGTTTTCGTCGGGAGTGCATGTTTCACGCATGTACTACGACCATGAGTGAACGTCAAGGGCCAACCGCCGTTGTGTAACGTATTGTCATTCGTTTTTAAGTGAAAGATGGCGTTAAAAACATGGAATTTTTTTTTTGCGTTTCCGAAATCAGTTTGATAGTAACTGCCTGAGTAGAGCTGCTGTGTTTAAATGGGCCAAAGCATTCAAGGATGGTCGTGAAACCGTCGAGAATGAGCCACATGATCGTCGAGCGCGAACGAATATCACACCAGACAACAATTGCCGCGTAGAATAACTCATTTTTGAGAACCGTAGGATGACTCTTCGAGACATTTCGGCTGAACTTGGCATCATTATTGGTAGTGTAGAGTCGATAATCCACAAACACCTTCAATATCGCAAAATAATGGCGCAATGACTTCCTAAAACAGCACGAAGTGCGAATCTTCCCCCATTCCGCGCGTCTCACGCTCGATACAATATCGGGATTGGATTGGGAGGTACTGAAACGTCACCCCTACAGTCCAGATTTATCACCCTGCGACTACCGCGTCTTTGGACCACTGAAAGAAGCCCTTGGAGGTTAAAGATTCAACAGCGACCACGGGGTAGAGGAGGTCGTGCGCACATGGCTGTCCAAATTGCCCAAAGAATTTTTCGATACCGACATCAAACAGCTTCCGAAAAAGAGGAAAAAATGCGTAACTTGTAAGTACCCGGAAAAACTCTAAATTTTTGTAAATTTTTTCGATAGTAAATAAACGTGTCAGAGCATTTGTCTCGATCATATATTACTGATGTTCAGTGCGGAGTTAGTCCAGTATCCATAGTGTGTTAGTTCATTGAGAAGATGCAAGCTGGAATGATTTGTCATGACGAATGTATTGAGCTCAGTTATAGGTTTATTTATAAGTCTCCTGAGACAAAGGTAAAACGTTCAAATCTAGCAAGTGTATTGAGGTCATTTGAAAAGTTTCTATTCCTTTGTAAAATATCTTTTTTACGCTGGAATCACAGTGAACCTTTAAAAATAAGTTCATGCCTTGATTTTTAGGGTTTTATAAAATAATTTTACAAAACCCTACTAGTTTCGCGACCAGTCTGTCCGTCTGTCCGTCCGTCCGTCCGTCCGTCCGTCCGTCCGTGTGTCACAGCAGTTTTTCTCGGAAACTACTTAAGCTAGAAACATCAAATTTTGTGTATAGGTGTAAAGTGGTGATCTCTCCAACAACAACAAAATTTTATAAGGTATTTAAGGGGGAGTCTCCCCATATAGGAGATTGACCCCCCGAAAAAAAATTTCATTAAAGGTAGCTGATATGGGTACCAAATGAAAGGTCTTGACGAGAGCTTTTCAAAACAGGTCTTAGTTTGGCAAAATTTCTTTGAGGGGAGCACAGGGAGGGGAAATACACGAAAAATTTGTGTCCCCCCCTCGCGATTGGACACCTGTGATCCGAAAAATCTGAAAAAAATCAGGGATGTAGGCCTTGGTGAGTACAACAACAACAAATACATGAGAAGTCGAAATTCATTCAACTTTGTTAGTCATAGTATGATTTATCGATTTTATGTTTTCTTGAATAAAATCTTAACGGTACCCTCAAATTCAATGAAATTCAGTACGTAGATGTCTATTTATAAGATAAATCTATTCTGAAAGTTTCATAAAGATTGAATCATACTCCGTGAAGTTATAGCGGTTTGAATTTTCCTGTATTACTATGGAACAATATGCGCTGCATTTATTACTATGGCAACATATGGCTTTGGAACAACATGCGCTTTTTACCGACTCAGACACTACAGTTTTTGCTAGGATTTGCATGAAAATTTCAGGAATCATAGGTATCATGAAAATGAGTACATACAATTGAAACAAGTCGAAGAGGCAGGAGAGAGCTCCTAGCAAAAGGGCTTTGTAACCATTCTAGGATTCGAAAAAGATGGCCATTAATCGATGATAACAGTACAGGAGAGTAGCCCTGAAAAAAAAACTCATCAAACGTAGCCGATATGAGTATGAAATGAAAGTTTTCATGGGAGCTTTTCAAAACAGTTGTTAAACTATCAGTTTTTGCTTCAGTGGGGGCGCAGGGGGGAAATACATGAAAACTGTGTTTCCTCCGTCGCGGATGGACATCTGAAATAATTATCGAGGGAGATGTTTATGAGTATAACAATACCAAAAACGTCAGAAGTTGAAATTCGTTCAACTTTTGTTAATAATAGTATGATCTTCGTATTTCATATTTTCTCCAATAAAATCGTCTTTGACATGTTTCTTGATTTTATTCGATCTGATGCCTGCATTTTGTAAATTGAACACAAAACCCTTCTGACATGAGCGTAGGTCTGTTTACCCAACTTGTTGTAACCTCTAATTGCTAAAAACGATGTGTATTAATGACATAGTGAATCATTCATTATCCTCCCTTCTATACATATTATTACTTCATTTTTGTATACAATGTGGCTAAGTATACGGAATCATCTTTCAGGCTTCAGAAAAGTATCTTGAATACGTATGATATCGAATTTATGGCCAAATACAAAGTGCATTAACCCACGAGACTGCTGAAGTGAAAAATTCAAATTTCACATAAAAATTGAAACGTGGCTCACTAAACTCATGAATGTTTAATGTACTCGTAGGTGATATTCCAAGATGCAAAAAACATTCATCTCTTGCATCATACTTTGAATTTGTGTTTGTACAGTGTGTTTTTCTAAGTTGCATGAATCTTTCAATGAGTATGAATTGCGTATTATATTCAATAAAATTGCGATTCTGAAAAATTTATGTTCTGTAAAGCTTTACATTTACTGATGAAAATTTAACTCTCAAATAACGCTTACAAATTTCAGAAATTTAGCTTTAAAATGAAAGTTAAGTTCACGGAAATTATAGATCGCTTCGTTCATTGCATGGTTGATACAACTGTTCATCTGAGGAAGCTATTATTGATAAATTCTACATTAGTGATTCACTACATGATGTAAAGCCACCAAAAAAATAAATAAATGTGCGTACTGATGTAATTATCGGTTTTGTTAATAATAGTGTCAATTCGTTAATGTTCACAACAACTTGAGTTTATTTCATGCACCATATTGAAAATTTTACAAAAATATCATGGTATACATCCTCATAAGATTTAATTTATTCAAGAAATGAAGCCTAATAACCATCATTTGCATAGGATGTTCACAGGCTGCGCTCATAATCAATTGATAATTGATCCAGATCTTTAACGTCAAGCTTTAATTTTTGGTGAACTGGACATGTCAACAATAAAAAAAACCCTTTTTGGAGTAAAAAATCCAAAAATATCTTAGCGTTACATTTATTCAAATTGAGTGTGTGGTACGGTGTACCCGCGAATGGCCCCATTAGGCTATATCTGCTGCTGTTACAGTAAATGCTGGTCGTTTTCACACCATGCACAATGAATTCTTGTTTCTATAAGTCAATAAGATGAACATCAAAAAAGTTTAGTTCACACAGGGTGGTACCACATACCTCGCAGCCAGAGAAACAATCGTCGTATTTAAAAAAATTTTCTTCTTCCGTGACCAGTGTTTTCTCGGTTTCCCTTCTGGTCTCCGGCCTTCAGTTCTCCCAAGGAATGCTTTTTTGGATATCCGTTGTCCATCCATACGATTCTGTGGCCAGCATATTGCAACTTTCGCAGTCTTACAATCACTGAGACCAACGGCTCGTCAAAAATTTCATACAGCTCATGATCGTATCGAACTCGCCCTTGGTCCCCATCTGGCTTCGCACCTATCATTCGCCTCAGGACCCGTCGCTCAACGGCGTTCAGTATATTTGCGGATACTAGGGGTAGGGTCCCTGTTTCACACCAGCAGCATAACGCGGATCTCATCACAGATTTGAATGTATGGAGCTTTGTTTTTCTGTGTCTGCTGCTGGTCTTCAAAATCATCAAAACTGAAAAAAATATTTTATTTGTAAGCTGTATTTTTTGGGTATTTTGTCTCTTTCACTGTTGTTACTCGTTATTTTGGCGCCTTCATACATATACAAGTTTGCTCATATTTTTGAGACTGTATTTGCCACGTGTGATGATTTTTGTATTTGGGGTAATCTTCGCCGACTACATTATGAAATTTGTTTTATTTTCATTAATTTGTAGCCATACTAGTTTCGCTTCGCTGTCGAGTCACAGAAAGTGTTCTTGGGCACCTGTTAATGATGGCAAAGAAATGCTGATGTTATCCGCATAGGCTACTACTTGACTCGACTTGTATAGTAATGTACCTGGTGTAACGACAGGTAGCTTCCTTATAACGTACTCAAGAGCCAAATAAAATATCAATGAGGCCAGCCCATCTCCCTGTTTTATCCCTAATACTTCTGGACGTTGTAGTCGGATTCTTTTTAACAATTCTTAAGATTTTTCGTGCGTCTGTCTCTGTTAGTTTACATGGTCGACCACTCCTAATTTCGTTTTCCACCTGATTTTTTTTTCTGAACCGTTTCACGATATCGAAAACTGTCGAACGACTTCTTCCAATTATTTTTGATATTTCAGAAAAGGATTTATTCTCTTTATACAACTTTATTATAGCTTTTCTTTCATGTATACAGGTTTCTTTGCGATTCTTAGCCATGTTTAACTTTCTTCACTTAAAACTGACAAGTAAATGCCTGATATCAGAAAAACACATATCAACATATAATTAGGGGAATTCCCTTTTAAACTCGGAAATGAAAAGAAAAGAATTGCTCCAAACTTCAATGACTAATTTCACACTTTTCAAAATGTCCGATTACTTTTGTCCACTTGATGCAATGTGAATTTGAATTAGTTGTTAATTTTCTTGTGAAAATCTTTTTATTTCTGTTTTATTTTTTTGTGCAATTAATTGAGAATACAAGTAACTTTTATATAAGGGAAAAATTTTTATTTCATTTCAAAGCTTATGCTCGTAAAAGTATTTTATTGCTTGTTTCTTGTATTGTCCGATCACTTTTGGCCACCTCTGTATATAATATATATATATATATATATATATATATATATATATATATATATATATATATATATATATATATATATATGATACTCTCCGCAATAGGTTAATTTCTCTCGAGAAATTTACCTTAAAAGAGGACTTCAGTTAATCGTTTGGCCCTTTTATTTATTCGCACTAGCAGATTCACAACCAAAGTCATCGGCTGGTGGTTATTGCACTTCTCTTGGAAGCGTTGAAGATGGAGAATGCGTTTGCAGCAATGTTGGGGGGATTGGGTAGATGCATTTTGATGGGAATATTGAAGATGATGATTGCATTTGCAACAATGTTCCTGGTTTTAGCTGCATTTCCCATGGAAAAGTTGTCAGTGGGTGGAGACCCGCACCCGACTTCTGTGCTGACAGCTTATTTGTTTATCTTGTCGTCACGAAGTATTATCACTACCATTATTGCGTTTGCGTTTAACATTGTGCGAGTGATGAAAGGGCGAGTATACTCAGTGTTGTTGGTTGAACTGACTTCGTTTCCCACTAGAGCTCTCGATGGTACTCTATACAGTAACATTCGCTTCTTACCACGCAGTAAATAATTCACAAATTCTCCTAACTATGCTAGCTTCTTACCAAATCATTACTTCTATTAACAATATAATTCGAGCTCTTTGACTTACTCTACGTTTTGTTGATATTCGTGGCTCTTCTAGTTGAGGTGGTTCGTTTTTAAAGGGTTTTGTCAAATAATTCTACATAACTCTACTAAAATCGCGTCCTGTCTATCCGTCTGCCCGTCCGTGTGTCACAGCAGTTTTTCTCGTAAACTACTTAAGCTAGAAATATCAAATTTTGTGCATAGATGTAAAGTCGTGCTCTCTTTCAAGTTCGACTACAAAAAACTTGTAAAAGGCATTTAAAGGGGTCTCCCTATAGAGGAGAGTGGCGCTCGAAAAAAAAATTTCATCAAAGGTAGCCGATATGGGTATCAAATGAAAGGTTTTGATAAGATCTTTCCAAAACAGGTCTTAGTCAGACAGGTTTTGCTTCGAGGGGTGTACTAGGACCGGCAATACACGAGAAATTTGTGTCACCCCACCTCACGATTGGACACCTGTAATCCAAAAAGTCTGAAAAAAAATATGAAGATAGGTGTTTATGAGCACAACAACAACAAACACCTTAGATTTCAAAATTCACTCAAATTTGTCAAAAATAGTATGATCTTCGAATTTCACATTTTCTCCTATAAAATCGTATAGGTACCCTTGAACTCATCAAAATTCGATATTTGGGCAATTCACGCCTTGTAAGTTTGATGAAAATCGAATAATATACACGGAAGTTATATGTTAGCCATTTGAAATTTCTCCAATTACAACCACAATAACACATGATTTTGGTATTTTATGGGCTTCCCACCGAATCAGTCAGTGCAGTTTTGATTTGATCTTCTTGAAATTTTCAGATAAGGTCAATAGCTTAAATATTTTTGGGAATTCATGATTTCAGTGATTTTTGTTTGTATGCAACAAAATGGTGAACCTTGAGAATAGAGAAACAATGAATTTTCTTTTAAACGTGCACATCTCTTTGAAATGTTTCTTGATTTCATTCATTGCTGGTGAGAGCACTTCTAATAAGTTGGTTACAAGACCCTTCTGACATGAGCGTAGGTCTGCCTACTTAGCTTGTTTTGATTTGATTCTTAAATACCGCTTTGGAATTTAACAAACTTTCCTGTGGTTGTGGTAGCGAGGACATTTTTGACAGTGACTTATGTGAATTATACTATGAATTATAAACTATACCATGACAACACATGTTATAGCATGTTACAAGTACTACTCCTTCACAACAAGGTTGCCAATAAACAAAATAATATTGTGATAGCTTCGTATACTAGAAACTAGGTGGCGATACCTAAAACACATAGAAAACGTTGCACCGTTTCTATAAATATTTAACAAAAATCTCACGCGATTACCTTTGACGATGTACTAATCGAGAAGTCACCTAAGCAATCTGCCCGAAAACTTTAATTTTAATTGCAGATTTGAAAAATTTAATTGTTTCAATTTATAGTTATAAATCGTAAAATAAATAAATCTTATATCATTTTTTTCTCTTTATTAAATTTTTCTTTATAATTATATTCTTTATGATATATATCTTTTTCTATTATTATTTAATTTTTGATATAATATTATTTTTCATTCACGGGGATTCACGAATTGCACTTCCGCATTGCAATCTAGAGTGGATAGCAGGCTCGTCAACTACCGGTGCGACTAATCTTGCAAGTTGACGATTGAAAATGAGGTGAAGAGATCTGCTTCGACAGATCGGGGGAGTCTGATATTCATCGTCACTGCAAACACATTACGAGAACAGTGCCAGCAGCAGTAGGAGCACTCGTGAGGGCTTGCAGTCTTTATAATAAATGAAAAGAGTGAACAAATCGAGGAAAGGGTGGTGTTAGACTCATTATAAACTACAAGTACTCAATGCAATCAAATTCGTAACAAGTGCAATTTGTGAAAATTACTTATTTCCAATTTGGCGCAATAACTCGCAAAAAAATATCGGACACGATTGTCACGTGAATAAGGGCAGTGGATCGATGACATTTGCTCGCTGAAACAGTGAAAACCTGTCGCGTTTTTCGCAGTCAGTTTAGTACAAAAGAGCATTGTGGCATTTTTAAACACGAGTGGTAGCATCTTCAAGGGATTATTCAAGTTTGCAAGCCACCAAAAGTTTCATAGCAAACTAAAACACTCCGATTAGTATTGAAAATATGTTTAAAAGCAATTTATTCAAGTTTTTCCACCTTTTGCTTAAACACTTTGTACGGAAACGAAAATAATTGAAAAGTAATGCAAACAAGAAATTAGTTTTAGATTCTTTACCATTGATTGGTGCAAATTAGTTAAAACTCTAAGAATATAATACATATATGCCATAGTGCATTTAGTAGCTTAAAACTTTCAAATTCATAAAGAGGAAAATATAAAGAAAGAACCATTTTTTTGTGGTAGAAAATTTCAGATTAACAGAGAATTCCTGTGAGTGATCTTCGGCCCAGCAAACACTCATAATGAGGCAAAAGTACCAATCCATTGTGATATAAAAATGTCAAGAATGTACTCTAGTGACTAACTCAAGAAAACCATCTAGAAAGCGGATTTGCATAGAAACGGTAGAAACTGAATAGAGTGTACTTGTATCTGTATGAAGTACGAAATTTTGATCGCTCGAAAGCGCTCTACATGAAATAAATCTCCCGAGAAATCAGCAACCAACTTTCACTTATTTGATGCTGACGCATTTCCACTTATTTTATTTGAGACTTGTTACATGAAGGTTTGCATGAATGGCCGAACGCGCGAGCCAGCCACCAGCGACTGAAGTCGTTGCAAAAACATGTTGATTACGATGCTGGAATTTTCCAGACACTTTTTCGTTACATAACTCTTCATGGTACTTTAGATTCATTATCTTTTTGCATTTAATTTAATTTCTTTGCATTTAATTTGTGGAATTGTGTCTTTGTGGACTAATTGACCAATCGGCGTTTAATTCGCAAACTATTGCGGGCAGTTGAGTGCGGCTGCAGATGATGAATTAGCTTTTGATGCATGAAACTTTGCTTGAACATTAATTTACTTTCTCTCGGCGAAGTAGATACAAATCACAGTTAAACTAGTTGTTTCTGCAAACTGTTTTAAGATTTTTCAAAATTTTGGTAGTACAAAAACTGGTGACAGTAACTGGTGGTTTTCGGTACTAATTACATGATATGTAGTGACTTTCGGAATAGAAGATTAATGGAGCCAGACTCTTGACTGTCGAGCAATATTTATTGAAAATTTTAAATTAAAATTGAAAAGATTTTTATTTGAATAGTTGTTATAATGGAACTGAATATTGCAGCAATATTGTATCATTCACATTCATCAGCAAGCGCCTGGCTAGGATGTTGGATAAGTACCCTCTTACTTCTTTTTTTCTTGTCAGTACATCATAGATTATAAAGATTTAAATATTCCATCTTTTTTTGCTTTAAATTTTATCTGGATGCAGGTTGAATTGAATAGTAATTATAATATTAAAATACCTCATGCATATTCATATATATATATATTACTGTTAAACTTTATCAAGTGGCAAAAATTTTATCAATAAATATAGAAATTATATCAGTAACTTTGCATATGATATTGAAATAAAAATGAATTGATAATCGAAAAGTAAAACTCGGTCTTTCCTTTCCTTTGAACCTAGCCGGGTATGGAATCCGCCACGCTGGCTGGCCCCTTCGCTATAATGAGCTAGACATCTGGCGAGCCCACCCCTTTTTTTATGCATGTTGGGTGCCTATTTGTGGCATAGTGTTATGCGATTCCCTCACATAATACTATTAAATAAATTTGGCACGCTTATATTTTTCGTTTAAAGGAAAAAATCATTCAAATCACGTTTGTATGAGTTTTTCATTTAAATGGAAAATATGGCCACGTCTACATTTGGATCTTAGTCCGGTTGGGTGGGTGGCTTCGCTGCCACCCAGATGTCCCACTATTATTTGAGAGCCACGACAAAGTCCGCTTGAGTCCATCTGTTTTCTCCCGGTCGAGTTTGTTACTGGCTTTAAGCAATTTCAACCCTTAGTAGGCTACCTCAGCCTCGACACAAGTCGATTCGTATTAGATCGTTTCAATTCGTGAATGCAAAGTTTTTTTCAGTGGGTCTTATGCTGGGGAAAATAGCCTGCCCCACGAAACTGCAATGCTAGCCTGCCACCGGATTCACGCGTCCTCAGACAAGGCCAATCTCAGCGAAACCCACCATCCTCTCGCCAAGATAGCAGACCATCGCATCGTCCTTTACTGACATTTATCCCAACCAATTTCACTACAGCGAGCTCAATCCTATATGTGAAGACCCTTTTAAACACATCAGAGCGTTTTTCAGCACCAAAGCTTTCAAGATGGCATAATTTCAGCGTTTTTGTCAAAATTTCATGTATAAAAAAAAATGAAAGAACGTATTGTTACATGTACAAATAATTACATGTACAAATAATTCTGCGAGCTGCTGTCGCAATTGTTTTCATAATCATTAAGAACGTCAACAAATGAATTTGCTCGAACCCACGAGAACCCAACAAGCATGATCAACATCTGCAAGTGACGTCACTCCATTCATTAATTTGCTCGAATCTACCAGGTACCTCTTGGTAGAACATTCGCCAATGTACGAGAAATGGGTGAATAGGTAGAGACCCTATATAAAGGCGAACTGAATGAATGGGGGGATCATTCATTACAACCGCGATAGAAAACTGCGATATAGTGGAACGCGAAGTAAAGACAATTGATTGTTTGAGTGCGAAGTGATTTTTTTAAGTGGACAGTTGAATGACAAATTTATAGACTTAGTGAAAATTAAAATTGTAAAATACTAAAATAAGTAATTGTGCATTTTTGTGATTAATTGAATAAACTCTTTTAATTTAATTTAAAAGACATTGCGTTTTAACTTCCCCGGAACATTAAAATTATTGACCGCGAACCGAAAACACGCGACAATGGTGTCAAGAAGTGAGAAAGAAAAATTTTGGAAGTGAAAACGTTTAAACAATTTTAAAGTGCATAATTGTGAAAGATAACGTGGAAAAATAGCCGAAACAATAAAAATGCCAGGAAATTTAAATCTAAAAATTAATCAATTGAGCATATCGGAGCTCAAAGAGGAGTTGGAACAACGAAATCTGGCTACACAAGGTACAAAGGCCATACTGATTGCACGCTTGCGTGATCCGATCGAATCGGAAGGCGTGAATCTGGATTCGGGTGAGCTCTCAGCTGCAGAAAGAGGCGCAGAAGGTGGTGAAGCCGAAACACCAAAACCAAAGGAACCAGAAAATGCGCTGATGCAAATGTTGATGCTGATGCAGCAAGAGCAGCGACAACAGTCATCCAATTTAACTGCGAAGCTAAATGAACAATCAGCGCAGCTAAATGAACAGACATCCAGTTTAGCTGTGAAGCTAAATGAACAATCAGCGAAGCTAGACCAACAAGCGTTTGAAATCAAGGCAGACATCGCACAGAAGCTGGAAAAACAGTCAACCGAAATAAAATCGGAGCTTAGTAGTCTCAACAGCCAAATTAAATGCGTCGAGGAGAAGGTATACCAGGTCGAGGAGAGAATCAACCTTGAGATCAGCCAGGTCAACCATGAGATGGAAAAAGTGAAAAAGGACTTGGAAGCAGCGAAGGCAGTAGTAACCGCCTCACTAGCCCCAATTATAACCGCAGCGCAAAGCTCATCTAGAAATGTGCAAGCACCAATATTCGATGGGCAAACGGTCTGGACTATTTACAAAATCCAGTTTGAAGAAGCCGCTAGGATTAATCACTGGAATGAGCAGGAACGAGCAACTGCGTTGATTCTTGCTCTAAGAGGCCCAGCTGCTGAGCTGTTGCAAACGATCCCCGTTGAGCTGCATTCAAACCCGGCTGCTATAATGAATGCGCTGGACATGCGTTATGGAGACGATCATCTGAAGCAGATTTACCGGGCACAGCTACGGCATTGGATGCAGAAGTCTGGTGAAACCTTGCAGCAGCTAGCACAAGACATTGAGCGACTGGCACGCTTGGCTTACCCAGCGTACGACCCAGAACATCGAGATGACGTAGCAGCAGAAGCATTCATCAGCGCCTTAAAGGACAAGGAATTGCAACAAGCCGTGCGGTTGGCTCAAAAGCAAACAGTCAAGGACGCATTGGCTTATAGTTTAAATTTTTAGGCAGCCAAAAATGTAACCCGTACCACTGCCCGGGTTCGCGAGGTAGCGGCAGATAATTGCAGGTGTGAGCGCGTGGGAATTGAGCGAGAGCTGCAGGTGAATGGTGCGCCTAGATGCTGGAATTGCGGGGGAAAAGGGCACCTGCAAAGAGACTGCAAGAAGGGAAGAAGACTGAGCTATTGTCCAAGGTGGTGGAGATCCAGACCGTGTCAGGAGCCTAGAATGGAGGCCCATCAAACTGCAAGGGCCAACTTCGTGGGGCAAACGTTGGCTAGGAGTATTGACATCCCCAGCACCGTTCCAAGGCAACATCGTGGAGAAGCAGACAGATGCCTTCCTGGTCAAGTTGATGAAGAACATTGCACCCTAACAAACGACACTGGTGCAACCCGATCGACGATCCGACCAGACCTAGTGAGGCCCCAAATGCTTCACAAGGGCAGAGTTCATGGAATTGCTGACGCCCTATCTCGGCATCCATGTCCAGCTGACTGCAAACATTGCCAACGGATTGAGGAAAAGGAGCCGCCCATTGATCTGCGATTGATAACGGCCGAATTCGATGAAGGTTGGTCATCGGAGGAGATTCGAAATGCCCAGTTAGCCGATGAAGATATCGGACCATTGCTCGTATGGAAGGAGACAACTTGGCGACCGGAGTGGAAGGACGTTTCGATGCATGGCGCAACCCTGAAAAGCTATTGGGCACAATGGAACTCCCTCCAGGTGGAGGGTGGCGTACTCAAGCGGAAATGGGAAACGGCGGATGGCAGCTCCTATAGGATGCAAACTATACTACCCAAAAGCCGAATCCACGATGTGATTAAGGAAATGCATGAAGGATCCTCGGGAGGCCACCTTGGTGTTAACAAGGCCTTAGCGAAATTGCGGGAACGGTTCTATTGGCTACACGCGCGAGAAGACGTAGAGAACTGGTGTCGCAGATGCACAATTTGCGCTTCCGTCAAAGGCCCAAAGCGACGACTGAGAGGACAAATGCAAACCTATAACGTAGGCGTGCCATTCGAAAGGATTGCTGTTGACATCGCAGGACCTTTTCCTGAATCCGATTGGGGAAATCGATATACGCTGGTTGCAGCCGATTATTTCAGCAAGTGGCCCGAGGTCTACTCCATTCCCGACCAGGAAGCAACTACCGTAGCTGAACAGCTAGTGTTGAATTGGGTCAGTAGGTACGGCGTACCTTGCGAATTACATTCAGATCAAGGCCGAAACTTTGAGTCACTAGTTTTTGGCGAAATGTGCAAACTACTGGGGATACGGAAAACGAGGACAACACCGCTGCATCCCCAATCCGATGGAATGGTCGAACGTTTCAACGGCACGCTCAATAAACATCTGGCCAAGATGGTTGACGAGAATCAAAAGGACTGGGACCGACATATCCCACTATTTTTGATGGCGTACAGAGCTGCCGAACATGCATCGACGGGCCAAGCCCCAGCCAAAGTCATTTTTGGAAAGACTATTCGTTTGCCAGCCGATATAAAGTTCGGAACACCCCCTGAGAAACCCCAAACGGTCTCGGAGTACGCAAGTGATCTCAGACAACGGTTGAACCAGATATATCGGACAGTGAGAAAACACCTCGAATCGGCTACTGACCGCATGAGGACCAGGTATGATCTAAAGGCTAATTCTACTGGCTTCCAGCAAGATGACTTGGTGTGGCTTTATAACCCGCAACGGCGAAAGGGTAGGTCTCCAAAGTTGCAACATAATGGGGAGGGACCATACCGAGTTACAAAGCGAATCAACGACGTCGTATACCGAATACAGGAACATCGTAAGCCGAGAGCTAAAATGAAAATCATGCATCTGGACCGTCTTGCCCCATATTACACCCAGGGAGAATTGACTACAAATAGCGACACATCTTTTCGGGGCGAAAAGAACTGAGATGGGGGCAGTGTTACATGTACAAATAATTACATGTACAAATAATTCTGCGAGCTGCTGTCGCAATTGTTTTCATAATCATTAAGAACGTCAACAAATGAATTTGCTCGAACCCACGAGAACCCAACAAGCATGATCAACATCTTCAAGTGACGTCACTCCATTCATTAATTTGCTCGAATCTACCAGGTACCTCTCGGTAGAACATTCGCCAATGTACGAGAAATGGGTGAATAGGTAGAGACCCTATATAAAGGCGAACTGAATGAATGGGGGGATCATTCATTACAACCGCGATAGAAAACTGCGATATAGTGGAACGCGAAGTAAAGACAATTGATTGTTTGAGTGCGAAGTGATTTTTTTGAGCGGACAGTTGAATGACAAATTTATAGACTTAGTGAAAATTAAGATTGTGAAATACTAAAATAAGTAATTGTGCATTTTTGTGATTAATTGAATAAACTCTTTTGATTTAATTTAAAAGACATTGCGTTTTCACTTCCCCGGAACATTAAAATTATTGGCCGCGAACCGAAAACACGCGACAGTATATACCCTTTAATTCTACTATTTATTTTAAATTTAGTATACAATTGTTTCGTTCCCTACTTGAGAACTTCCTCAGTACTACTATTCCCGAAACTATAAGTGTCCTAATATTTATACTAAACTCATTAACGTATTTATATGAATCTCTAATTACATCTAATCCCTCAAAGTACTTTTAGTTAATCTCTAATTACCTGATCCTTCACCATTCAAAAATTTGTTTTTCCTTAATTACTACTTAACTACCTTCATTATTTACTAAGCTTGAAAAGCCAGGTGTATCCGTTACCTGGATCGCCGTTCCAAATGTCCTGCGTCTTCCGATTGAATATCTCCAAGCTTTCTGCTACATCAAGCTTCCATCCGTTTGTAACCGTTTTCAGCATGCTTACGTTGTCCGCAGTGATGTCATGTTTTTCAAGGACTATATGCTCCGCTACTTTTGATTTGAAGTTTTTTGCATCCTGCTTTTTGTTTTTGTTGACTGCTTCCCTTAAGTGTTCATTCCATCTGACACCTAGTGATCTCCTCGTTTGTCCAATGTAACATCCATTACATTTCGTACACGATACCTTGTAGACTCCACTCCGCTCCATTTTGGGAATGGGGTCCTTGGTTGATCCAAACAAGTTCTGTATTTTTGTGGCCCAGCTCGTATAAACTAGGTCGATGTCTACGTTCTTCATAGCCCTCTTCATTGTTTCCGTCCTTGAGTCAAACGTTACAACCAACCTCTTCCGTTGCTCCACTTCCGCAGTTAGCGTTGTGAACTTTTTATTGAAGATCTCCTTCGTTTGTTTGGCTATCAATTTGGTGACTTCGTCCGTAGGGTATCCATTCCACTTGGCTAGCTTATAAATGTGGGACCTTTCTTTTTTCAGGCCTTCCTTATTCAATGGAAGCGTGAGTATCGATTCACAAGCCAGCTAAATGTCGCCCATTTTTGCTGTTGGCAATGGTTCGAAGTGAAAGGAATTATCCGCATGGTGTCCGTTGGTTTGCGGTATATTTCGGATTCCAATCTATTAGCTCCTCTACATACCATTACGTCAAGGAATGGTAGCCGCCCCTCCGGATCCAGCTCGTGGGTGAAACTGATGTTGTTGTGTATTGAGTTGATCGCCGTGAGAGCTTGCTGGACCTGATCCTCTTTGATGATCGTGAAGATATCGTCTACATAACGCACCAATCGATGTGGCAGTTTACCTTCTTGTGCTAACTTCTCCTCCAAACAATGAAGAGGGATATGAAGAACGTAGACATCGACCTACTTTATACGAGCCGGGCCACAAAAATGCAGAACTTGTTTGGATCAACCAAGGACCCCATTCCCAAAATGGAGCGGAGAGGAGTCTACAAGGTATCGTGTACGAAATGTAATGGATATTACATTGGACAAACGAGGAGATCACTAGGTGTCAGATGGAATGAGCACTTAAGGGAAGCAGACAACAAAAACAAAAAGCAGGATGCAAAAAACTTCAAATCAAAAGTAGCGGAGCATATAGTCCTTGAAAAACATGACATCACTGCGGACAACGTGAGCATGCTGAAAACGGTTACAAACGGATGGAAGCTTGATGTAGCAAAAAGCTTGGAGATATTCAATCGGAAGACGCAGGACATTTGGAACGGCGATCCAGGTAACGGATACACCTGGCTTTTCAAGCTTACAAAATAATGAAGGTAGTTAAGTAGTAATTAAGGAAAAACAAATTTTTGAATGGTAAAGGATCAGGTAATTAGAGATTTAGTAAAAGTACTTTGAGGGATTAGATGTAATTAGAGATTCATATAAATACGTTAATGAATTTAGTATAAATATTAGGACACTTATAGTTTCGGGAATAGTAGTACTGAGGAAGTTCTCAAGTAGAGAACAATTGTATACTGAATTTAAAATTAATAAAAATTAAAGGGTATATACTTTCTTTCATTTTTTTTATATTTGAAAGTTCTACTAAAGGCGGAATATCTTTAACTATTAAAAATTTCATGGCTACTAATTTTGTTGTCAGGAGAAAAACTGTTGTCACACTGAAGTAGGGAGATATACAGAGGCTCGAATTTCAACGCAAAACACTCAAATAGATAAAATTAAGCAGTGAATGAGAAACTGTTTTGAATATTCTTTGCGCTGAAAAAGTACAAAGCTAGATATTTAAAAAATTGGCTCTTGGACACAGTTATCTTTAAACGATTTCAATAGACTTTAAGTGGGTTTTGAAGAGCCAAGGAAAGGGATATATAGAAAATAATTCACATTTTAAAATGACCCAACAAACTTGCATGGTAGATTGATTCTAGGAATACATACAGAATTCAATCCAAATAAACTCAAGCTACATTAAATTTTCTGGGTCAAATATTGACGTGAATAAACAAACACATAAATTATGAATATAACCATCCTAAAGCATATTCTAAAAGAAAAAGAAATATTCAATTCTAAATGAAATATGGTTATTCTTTCATTCAAACTTCAATTACTTACCAAAACACGTACAGAGGACTTTCTGTCGCTCGCTTTAATTTACATTCCAACTTTAATGTTGATCCTTCATTTATATGTAAATCAGGAGCCTCGATGATTTCAGCTACCGCTTCTGGTTACGAAAAACCAACAAGTGGAGAAGCATGAAAATGGATAAAGAAAGGAAAGCATGAATTTAATGAGAAAAGCGGGTAGCAGCTTTGAAATTTTTTGATGGAAAATTATTTGGGAAAAATATTTTATTTGATATAAAATTTGAAACTATCATAAGACGGGGATAATTATATTTCATTGAGCTTAAAGTGATTTGTAAATTTTTGTTGAGCATTACATTCACGCCTAACTTAAACATTTTCTCTCAGCTCGCATTCATACGATCCTTTTATACGTAAGCTATTTCAAAAAGAAAAATAAATCATACTGCCCAACATTCTCAAAAGACTATAAATGCATAAAATATCTCCTATTTAGGCACATGTTGGCTTAACATGTTAAGTAAACCATTCAAAGTACGAAATCATTAATCAATCTTAAAGAATAAATCCTGTACAATTGAGTTCAACTGAAGAGGAAAAATACAAAAGAACGTTTTCACAGCATTCAGTTCATCCATCTATTCATTCGTTTATTCATGCCGTCTTCTATTCACTTACCAACAATTTTCAACTCGATGAAAATCGATTGTGGCGGATGTGTTGAAATTTGGCACTCGTAGAATCCTTCATCGTCCTTCCGGGCACTTTTTATCCGCAATGCCCAATTACCTAAATGCCTTGTGTGCTCCACTAAAAACCTATCGTCACTGCTATACGTCGATAGACCCACTGTGAGCAGCTGAAAATCCTTTCTTCGAAACCAGGACACCTTAAAATGCATTAAAAAAAGACGAAGAAATCGAATATTTACTTATCCACTTGTACATGTATATAGCATGTATATAAAAGTAATGCTTTTTACTAGTACTCAACAGAAAGTTTGCAGTTCTGCACTGGGGTACAATTTGCAAGTATGAATGACTATGGTGTAATGTGTTTAATGGGGAGTAAGGCAGTGATGCTCAACTTTGTTTAAAGGAGTATCGAATGGGGTTAGAATGATTGTCCTTGAAAGGGCAAGGATAGAAATTAAGCCCTTAGCAATAGTTCAGTCAAATTAAGGTTTTTATCTTGGAAATTTTTAATCAGCATAAAATGAATATTTTACTCATTCCTCATTTTCACCAGTGGTTCAGATTAAAACAAGGAAGAAGTCTAATATATATTAAATTTCGATATAATTTTTCATATATTTCTCTCAAAACAAAAAGTAATGAAACGTTTTTTCCATCTTAACATATGTTAATCCTTTTTATAGTAACTTTTGAAGCTTTATGATCCATAAAATTAAAATATATGAGGCGATTTCAACAATTTTGATTGCAAACGTGCCGTATCTTTTCGTTGATTACTTTGTCATACTTTTTGTCGGTATTTTAGCAGAGAACTAAGAAGAATTGAATTTCAAAATACCATGAAAAGCAAACTAACCGACTTCCATAGAAGAGTAGATTATCCGTTTCACACGTATATTTTTGTTGGTCTTTTTTTGCAGGGTATTGTAAAATTATTTCACAATACCCTACTAGAATCGCAACCTGTCTGCCCATCTGTCCGTCCGTGTGTCACAACAAGTTTCCTCGCAAGCCATACGAGTACATGTAATTAAAATTTAATAGACAACTTTGGATGTAGTCTGGGGAATAGTTTCCCGAAGCCTTCATGTGCGAATTGGAAAATGAACTTGAGGACGAAAGAATTTTAACCAAGGGTTTGGTGGCATTCTGCAGACGATGTTTTCGCTATCGTAAAGGAATCAAGTATAAATCTGTGGTGAATGGACTCATTATGAATTCAAACTAACAACACAACCATTCGGTTAAAAGTGTCAACACAACGAATGCATATTATCTAAATTTTATTGATTCGTCTCACTTCGATAATGCTTGCGACAATACTCCTCTTACAATCCACTTACGACTACTTTTATATTTACAAAATATGGAAAAATTTGGAGATCAGATGTGTAATACACCCATTATGAAAGGGTTTATCCGATACACACGGACCGACAGTGAGCTCGTGCAAGAAAGGATACGTTCTATTACACCCGCGCATGGCAATAGTTTTTATGGTGCCGGCATGGAAATGGATAGTTCTTATTATTATTTTTGTTGGATTTCCCAGGGTTTCGGCACAGGTAGTTGCAATAATTACCGCCACAATACCCCTTTACCAGTGATTTGAATCACGAAATTCCAACATGCAAGCGATCTGGGAATCAAATTCATCTTCCTGAACGTATATGTCTTGATGAGGATTCGTGTGCATGATTCCCTGGTGTTTGAGTTTCAGTAGCCAACTTGTCTCTCGCTTGCGATGGCATTGTTGCTCAGTATCGTCATCATCGCTAATGCTTTCTTCCATAATGTAGGCTAGTTTCAACCTATCAATTGAGATGGTAACATTTTTGCCTCAAACGTTTACCACGAAAGTTTTAGTGGCTCGAGATACGACATTGAAAGGACCGCTATACACCATTTGAAACTGCTTTTCATAGAGCAAGTGCGAATAAAAACGTGTTTCGTTATGGCGAGATCTTTGAATATGAACGTTTTCTTTTCACGATGTCAAGCTAGGCTTGTAGGTCGTATACCCTGGATATGCTCTCGGAGAACTTGAATAAAATTGCTCTGCAGTATTTGATCTTTGTCTGATTCTATGAGAAATTCAGCTAGTATTCTTAATAGTACACCATAAACTAGCTCTGCAACGGTTGATTGGAGACCATCTTTCTAAGCGCAACATATTTCTAGGAGTACTGAGGGTAAGACTTGTGTCCATTGATTGTTCTTGTGACATTTGATTGCTGCTTTGTATGTATTAAACCCATTATCAATCGCTTGATCGTGCCATCCGCTGCTGGGTCATATGGTGTTGTCGTGAAATGAATGGTACCAGTTAGGTTATTTGATTCCCTAAACAAGCATGACTCAAATTGACGTCCCTGGTTTGTTGTAACTCTTAAAGGCGCCCCGAGCCTTGAAATCCATTGAGAATAGAATGCTTTTGCAACAGTTTTTGATTCTTGATCTTCCATGCGTACTGCTTTTGGTCAGCATGTAAAACAATCTATGCATGTTAAAATGGGACTGAATCCTTCTGAGGTAAGCATGATGACGATGTCAATGTGGATATTCTCAACTCTACTAATAGGTGGTGAGAATGTGCCTGGCGTAGTACTAACGTTTCTAGAAATTTTCGCTTGCTGGCACTCAATGCAGCATAACGCTGTGATAAGAGTTTGAGCGTGGCCTTGATACCCGGGTGAGACAGTCTGTATACATTGTTGAAGATAGTTCTTCGAAACTCCTTTGGCACGACTGGACGTGCTGTTGCTGTGGAAACATCGCAGAATAGGGACTCTTCTGATCGTGGTAGCTTGATCAATTTAATTTCTAGTGCTGATTTACCCTTTTATAGGCTTTTTAGCTCATAATTGTGCTTTTGATTGCTGCTAAGCCTAGAAAGTCGACTTTTGCTTCGATTCCTTCAATTTTCGAGAGAACATCTGCAACTGCATTCCCCTCTCCTGGTAAATATTGGATATCTGTAGAGAATTGGCTGATCAAGTTGAGGTATCTGAACTGTCTTGGAGAACATTGTATTTTTTTTCCTGAATGCAAAGGATATTGATTTAAGGTCAGTGTAGATAACGAATTCTCGTCCCTCGATCATATGGCAGAAATATTTAACGACGTAGTAGATAGCTAAGTGTTCCTGATCATAAGTGGCGTATTTGATCTCCGCTGACTTCAATTTTCTTGAGAAAAAAGGCCAATGGTTGCCATTGGTCACTGGAAAGTTGTTGAAGTGCTGCACCAATGCTGAGATCGGAAACATCACAAAATAATGCTGGTGGTGCGTCGGGTACTATGTGAGCAAGTAAAGTTTCTTGTGCCTGGCTTCTTTTGGTTTTTAGGAACGCTGCTTCTGCTTCTGGAGTTCAAAATAATTCCCACTTTTCGCAGGAGTAATCGAGTGCCATTTTCACTGACTGAATAGTCCAAGAATTGTACGCTCAGCTGTCATCTATGAAACGCCGAAAAGTTTGCACTGCGTTTTGTAGTCCAAATGAGAATTCGAACAGCCAAAATGGTGTTGTAATTGCTGTCTTGCAGGTATCTTCTTCAGCCGCCGGGATTTTATGAAACGCTTTCACTAAGTCAATAGTAGAAAAAACATTTTTCCCCGCAAGAGTGTGCGAAAAAACGTGGATGTATCGAACGGGATAACAATCTGGGATAGTCTTGGTGTTGAGTCTACGATAGCTCCCACGAGCTTAAATTCATTGTTGGCTTTTTGCTGCATTTGAAGGGGTGAAGACCAACAGCAATGCTTGTTTCAGCTTGTTGTCGAATTCCATCTGGCTAGCCATCTGGGTTTACTAGCAACTGGTGATCCTGCCATTGTCCTTATATAATGAATCGTATTGCGTTTAACTTTTGACACTCCAGTTGGCTTCAAAATTTCCGGATATTTTGATAGAAGCTAACGAAACAGTGTTGATCCTATTATCAGTTTTACTCTGAAGACTTCTTCGACAACGGAACGGCCTTTCACTTTTAGCTGGGCTATGTTGTCCAAGAGCTTTCGATTTCTGGGATCTATTAGAAGTTCGTAGTACTCCAGGAAATCGAATCCACTTTTTGGCTTGTCTACATCTGTAAATACGAAGCACTAAGTGAAATTGCATCATAATCCAAAGTTCAGCGTCAGAGTTATAGTGCCATAAGTAGTTATGGGTGTCCTATTTACCGCGGAAAGTTCAAAATTACACATTTCTCGAGACGCAGTGAAGTTTTTGTGAGGATCTACGCATAACTTTGCCCTAGTGTCTATCAGGGAGGTTTTCTTGGTTGTGATGTCTTTTATAAAGAGGCGGCATGATTGACACATATTTCTCTTACAATTGACACATATTTTGCTCTTGTGACGCACACAGCCTTTTGATTAACGCTGCTTTCAACTGATGTCCCGTACTTTTGTGGCAACCCTCATATTTAGCGATTGAACCACACATGCGCATTTCTGTCCCTCGATGGTTAGATTGGCTCCTTTCAAAGCACTGCTTTTCTTTGATTTGAATACTACGCGCAACGGTAGAAAAATAAAATTTACCATCCATAGAAAGCAAACAACAACAGACAGATATATCACTAAGGACTCGTATTGTCCACATAAGAACAAAATTGCAGCGTTTCTTATTATAGATCAGGGTGGTAAAATAACGACTACATTTGCCTGTTTAGAGGGGGCATATTGATCTTTGGAAAAAAAGCTGTGGAATAATTTGCATAGCAACCATTGACTTATTCTCTCTCACAAAAAAGTCGGGAACATTATCAAATAAATTGAAATGTTTAAAAATTATAAAAAACTCGATTGTTCCTGCTTATCTCACTTCTTTAAAGCGATTCATTTTAGACGAAAATTGTGAGCGAGGAAAAGTTGCGTAATCAAATTTTCTATAATATATGATTCATGCTGCAAAATAGCAGCAAATACAAAAAGCTAGGAAAAAATAAGTTTTTATTAAATAATTTTTATTCCACTTACAATGCGCTTAGGACCTCAGAAAATCCTTATACTATAAATAAAATAGCACCCAAATAAACATCAAAATCGACACAGTAGAATTTGCATAATAAATTTGCAATCGAAATTTATTTGAAAAAATTTACAATTTTTAAAATATCGTAGTCAGAAACGAAAGCATATAGAAGTTTGAAAAATTTTTAACATTTAAATTTAACATATAATAAAAAGCACTTCACATATCAAATGCAATTTTAATTTCAAAATCAAATTATTAGGGTGACCTCACGAGTTTTTTAAAATTATAGACATTCTTTTGCTGCTAAATAAATTAAATGTCTCCATGACTATTAACTTAAATTTAAAAAATGCCAAAGCATAGGCAAGTTTACTTCTCTCACATGTAGATTAAATTACCTCGATAAAAAAGTAAGCATAAAAGTAACCAATTATTATCCAATTATATTATTTACTTAAAAAATTATGTTTACTAGATAATTTCATTTATTGAAATGAAAGAAATGTTTCTTTTTAAACATTCACTTTAATGTAAAAAGGAAAATTATAAATTACCTTTAAAAATTTCGTTTAATCTATAATAGTTATACTTATATAGATACCTATGAACAGGTAACACTGTTTACCTCTACAGGTACTCTTATTACTTATGAAGCAATATAATATTAAATATATGTAACATTTGTAATACTGGCTCAATAAATAAATAAATAAATAAGTAAATTTAGGTAAACGATATTTTATCTTACAATTTTTACAGTGCATATGTGCATATTATATTAATGAATACATAGGTAAGAGAGGTAAAATGTTCGAACTAGACAAACATGAACTCACTCAAAACGAAGTGCCTGCACCTTTGCCATTATTTGTTTGCACTTTAAAAAGAATATGAAAGCGCTATTTACTTTCAACTAAGCTTTCAAAAACAGAATTCAGTTACGTATGCGTTTTGCATGTAGCGAGGAGTCTCTTACTGGCGGACAGCAAAGATTTTCAGTAAATGAAGTAAGAACTATTTTGAAAAAGATTATTTTATTTATTTATTCGTTAACCAACAAACCTTAGAATCAACTTAAATTAACGAAAGTGCAACTTCTGTATAATCATATCCGAAAAAAACAAAAATTAAAATTTGGTGAATAAAATGCAATTGCTGGTAGTGGCACCTAGTACCGGATAGGCTTCATTTCAAACCACTAGCACTAGAGGTTTTTAAAACATCCAAAATCGATTCCATATGTCTGTGCATGCTTCATGAGCCACCTTGGAAGCTCAACCACTTTATCTAGTCTTTGCCTTAGTCCTTTAGGCACACTGTACAAGTAGCTCTACCAACTTCCCATATCTTAGTTGGTGGCTGGTTTTTCTTAGTTTTATCGCCACTCCCGTAGCTTTTACTCCTCTGATTTGTTTTCCCTTTTCTCAACTTCTTCTTTAGCTTTGACGTCTTAGGTTTGCTTCCAATTCTTTTCTTTTAAAATAATTTTCCATGTTTAGCATTTTCTCTTTTTCATTCTCTGTTTCTTTAAGAGTAATTTTGCATGGGAATAATTTTAGAATTTAACTCCTCTCACTCTTCTTGGCAGCGTCAATTACAATTTACGGACAATCTTAATTACATCTAGATTCAAGTTTGTCAATCTCTTAGCATTCGTGATTCTTGGTTTATTCATAGACTTTTCAGGAGGATAATTGGCTTCTTCCGAGACAAAATTATTGATTTGTTCTATATCGCATTAGTTGCTAATGCTAAATCAGCGACGGATATGGAAACCTCCTCGCTGTAGCCAGGTATGTTTGAAGAAGTTCCTGGCCTTCCTAGTGGAACATCTATAATCCGGGTTCGCATTTGAACCCAGATGCTGCGCCATCCTGTTGGGCTTGATCAAACCAGCGATATCATAGTCAGTTGTCTGAGATCCAATGTTTGCTCTCATCCACATGTTGCATCGTTGGTTATAAACAGCTTTAAATGACTACATGTATTTTATATCCCCTCTTTTACTGAAACGACACTAAACATATTTTTATGAAACGAGGTTGTAGGTGGAGTATTAAATGAAAGGATTTGATTATCACTTTAAGAATCAGAAGAAGAAAAGTCATTTTATGTATTAAAGGGTCCAAGAGAAGGTAAATATATGGAGAATTTGTGTCCCCTCTGTTTACAATCGGACACCTTTGAGCGAAAAAATTTGTACAAAATCACGGATAGTATCCTTTCTCCAAAAGGAGGGGCATATGAGAGAAAGGGTGCTAGAATAACAGCTCTTGACACAACTTGAACAGCCCAAAAGTACTATTGGAGCAGCCCAAACGTAATATGCCATTGGTCAAATGGTCGAACGTCCCTCCGATAAGGATATCTACAAAGAGCTCTCTTATTTCTTTAATGAGGTCACTATACACTCTATCTTATCTTTTTCATGCAAAACATGTGTAACAGGCATCATCTTACCAATCTTGTACAGGTAAGACAAGAAACATTCATGCTTCTATGATTGAATCATGGCTCCATATCAGGAATCAAACACGCAGTCGACCTCCCTTTCGTGTTGTTTCTCTGAATTTTTGCCGATTGCTAAGTGAATATTTTATTTTTTCTTGCACAGGTACTTCTCTTCTGCTTTCCAATCTATGTTAGTAAGTTTTAATGTGGCCTCTGTTAAGGAGCACGATGAATATCATGCTTAGAACAATCAGCACCACCAAATTTGAGACATTTAAATATGCAGGTGCAATTCCCAGTGCTTCAAATCACTGCATCTGTGGCAGGCGTTTTTAGTACCACTAAGTACTGAGAGCATCGCTCTTAATGTATAATTCATAAACAAGCACTTAATATATGGAACTTATCAGAAACTACCTTCTTGATGCTGTAGACTTATCCCCCATTACCCCAATTTACCCAGCTTTATTCGCCATTACACCAATTTTACCAGAGAAACTCAGTCAGAACACCCAGGTACTTTAGAGTTTCGACTCGTGGTTATTCTGGGAGTTCTTATCTTCCTCAGAAAACGTATTCAATTTTCTTCAACGCTAGACTAAAATTTAAAGTCATCATCCAATGCATCACCTGACGCATTAGCATACGTAAACTAAGTTGCACATAATCTAGATGGCCAAGCAAGCGCAACTCATCTAGCAGCGTACCCTCTCGTTGAAGATGTTCCGCAGATTTAGGTTAGAGGTGGGCCTTAGTGACATCCGATGTATTTTTCATCTTTCGCCGACCTTCTATTGTGTCATAAAGTGTGCTCCAGTCCATCAGGTAGTTCCTTAAAATTGAAACCAAATATTCCGGAACGTTAAAATTGTTTTCAGTGCTTGCGAAATATCCACCTATCCAGCAGGACTGAAAGCGTTTCTCACATCAAATAATACCAGCAGTACAACTTGTTTGTTAGCGTAGCTGTAAGTTTGCACACTCATTGTCTCCATTGTACACTAGAGACATTAACAGTAGCAGTTGGTTCACTGTAGCTTTGAGATAAAAATGTTGTTTACTTTCACATGAAATAGACTGAAGAATATTCTATTCTATGGCTTTTCACTATGTATGGCTAGAAATGTACTGGGTCAGGTATAAGTCAGTCGATTAGTTTGTTTTCAATGATGATCGTCCCTACTCGAGAGATTTCCTTCCTTCTCAAGATGATCACTTGGTTTTCTCCTGTGCTAGTTTGAACCCCACAAGCAGTCATCCAGCTTTTCACTCGGTGCATTAGTATACCTAGCCTAAATTGCGCTTGTTCAATGGTGCATCTAGCAACCAGAGCCACATCATCAGCATAGCCAACCAAGCGAAACTCGTCTGGCATCTCCAGGCTTAGTGACCCGTCGTTAGATACGCTTAATAAGATTGGGCCAAGGATAGATCCCTGCGTACGAGGGTAGTCCCAAAAGTGTCCGACAGGACTTATGAATACAGGTAGTTTTAAAAAAACAATTACTGCAATTGACTATACTACCTTTCAACAACTTAATGTGAAAAATTCATAGCGGTACGTTTATTATTATTTTTTTACAGACATCCAAAGTGGACGCTCTCAGTGAATTTGAAAATATGGAAAAAACCGAGCATCGTTATGTGATACAATACTTTCATTTGAAAGGTCTATGTCCAACTGATATCAAAGCCGAGTTGGATTCTACTCTGGGAAAGTCTGCTTCTTCATTACAATGGTCAAATATTGGGTAGCTGAGTTTGAGCGAGGTCCTACAAGCTGTCAAGATGAACATCGCAGGGGTCGACCAAGTGAGGTCACCACGTCAGAAAATGTGAAGAAAATCCACAAAATGGTGCTAAAAGTCGACTAAAAGTGCACGAGATAGCAGACATAGAGGCATTTTCAAAAGCGCTGTGCATCGCATTTTGACCAAAAATTTGGACATGAGAAAGCTGTGCGCAAGATGGGTGCCGCGTTTGCTCACAATGGAGCACAAACAACAACGTGAGGATGTTTCCATCGAGTGTTTGACAAAACATGGTTCCATCGTTTTACACCCGAGACCTGGGAGCTATCAAAACAGTGGACTGAAAAGAGCAAACCGGCTCCGAAGACAGCAACGACAGTTCAGTCAGCTGGTAAGGTCATAGCATCCGTTTTCTGGGATGAGGGTGGAATAATATTTATTTATTATCTCAAAAAAGGAAAAACAATCAATGGCAAATATAATGCAGCTTTTGAGTGATGAAATAAAGAAAAAAATACCCCATCTTACGAAAAAAAAGTGTTGTTTCATCACGGCAACGCACAAATTCACACGTGCGTCATTGCTATGGCTAAAATCAATGAATTGAAACTCGAATTGCTTCTTCACGCACCCTATTCACCAGATCTGGCTCCCTCGGGCCATTTGTTTCCCCGACTTTGCCAATAATGAAAAATAACTATTTTGAAGAGCTTGATGGTTCCTACTATAAAGCAGGTATCGAAGCTATTGAACATCGTTGCGAAAAGTACATCGAGCTGAAAGGAGTATATGTTGAAAATAAAAAAACATTTTCGCAATTTTTTTAACTGTTTTCTTTGTCAGGTCGGGTACTTTTGGGACCGCCATCGTAACATCCAATGTAAATTCCATCCTTTGTTGGCTTCGCCTCGTATGGTAAAGCAGACTTTGGTCCTTCAGGTAGTCCCTCAAAAGCCGCATATCATAGCACTTGAAAAAGGTTTTCCAGAATATGCGCTCATTTAGCAAAGTTGAAGGCATGCAGGTATACAATTAAGTAATGAGACTGATTCCATGAAAACTGTTTATTTAAAAATTATTCTACAACTCTGCCACCCCCTTTAAAGTAGTCCCCTTGGGCAGCTATACAACGATTCCAGCGCATTTTCTATGCTTCGTAACATTTCTGGAACGCTTTGGCTGGAATGTCCGCGAATACCCTCGTCATGGCTGCCTGGATGTCCGTAATCGACTCAAAATTTGTTCCTTTAACCACAGATTTTGGCCTAGGGAACAAAAAAAGTCCCAGGGTGACATATCGGCTGAATAAGGTGGCTGTTGCAACACGGCAATCCGTTTACAAGCCAAATACTGGGACACGCTGAGGGACATAGCAAGCAAGCTAAACAAGCTAGAGCAATGATAGATATATCAATAGAAAAGAGAAGGGTGCCGAAGAAGGTGAAGGGAATTTCATGGTCGCAGGTTTACCACAAGCGCGGCAATAAAATCAGTCTCATTACTTAATCGTCACACCTCGTATACCTCTACATTTTGGATTATACTCACTACCCCCACATATGGCATTAATGGTAGAGAATCCCACCTTATAGCCATACTGCGGAGGTAAAAGGTTTCCAGTAGCAAAAAGTTACGTTGGTGATGAATTCTCCTAGTATTTTCCCAGCTATGTGTAGCATGCTTAACGGGCGGTATGCAGACGGTGATCCAGAATTCACCTTGTCCTTGCTGATCTGCATGTATCTCATCAAATTTAATTACACCCAGGCGTAGGCAGGCGTTAAATTTACGAAACAGCAAGTAGAACAATTGATGTCAGCCTTACTTTGATAGCCTCTTATACCTCAACCAGGTCCATTACGCATTTTCATTTCGATCATTGCCATTGGCTAGAGTGAGGCTTTAGTAGCATTTATGCCAAGGACCTAATTTATTGCGTCACAGAATACTTCTTTATTGTCGGTCTCTGCTGGAAATGCGATCAGTATGTGGCCCGACTGGGTTGTTCGTACAACTTTAATAGCTGTGTTGATGTCTTCAGGCCTTATATTTTCCCTGATATTCCTCTAACTTCTGCATAGGATCGGCCATGATGGGGTTTCACGAGCAATGTTCGCTACTGGCGTGTTTGTTGTGGCTTTTTTCTCTGCTGTATCGCGCGAAGTATGCGTTTTCTTGCTGGGAGTCTGTGTGGACTTTATTTCCTGGCACGTTTGAAAAGAGTTTCTTATTGGCTTCCTTTGCTTCTTTTGTCAGTAATCCCTGATCTAGAGTTTCAAGCTCATTAAGTGCCTCTTCCTCTCTTCTTTTATCCTAATCTCCTCTGATTGGGCTAGACGCCATTTTTTTGTTGAAGGGCTATGGTGGAGTTATTTACACGTGCCTTTTAGATTTAGTCCTCAACGCTTCTTTAACCTTCTCCTTTTCTTCGGCCTTCTTATCTTTTTCGGTTTTTTTCCAGCTCCTCCAGTAATGCCTTACGCCAGTTCAAGAAACTATTTCTTAACACTTTTGCTGGATTTGAAGAGTTGCATGGTGATTTGATTCTTTTCAAAACGTCCCCCGCTTTTCGGATTAGCCGTTCTTCTTAGTGTTGCTGGATAGCAACTGTACTTTGTGACCTCCTTTCTTAGGGGAGGTTATCCATTGTGAAGTACTTTAGCCACATTTTAGATGCTGGCGGTGAAATTGCACAATGACGTTTCGTTTGTCTTGTCATTCCGTTCTTTTTTGCCGTGGTTACATTATAGAACTAAAGATGAGATATGAATATCCTTGGAAGGTTAAGAAGTAGCGGGAGATGGCTCCTGCTAGAATGATATTTTAAAACTACTAGAAAATCAAACTTCTGAATATCAAACTTATACTTAGATTCCATGAATTGAGCTCGGAAAATTAACATATGCTTATTAGATATTTTGAATTATCACCATTTTATTTTCGGGGTGCTGAACTCTATGTTTGAGCTATCATAACAACATATCAATGTTAGAAGTTATTTCTAAAATTTTCATCAAAATTCTTACCCATCTGTAGAATTTGGCTGTGACACACGGACAGACGGACCGACGAACCGACAGGACGCAATTTTAGTAGGATATTAAAAAAAAATTATTTTACAATACCCTAAGATATGAAGAGGACTGCAAAGCACTTTTTAATTTTGAGATATTCTTCTTGATAAAAAAATTCTCAAAGAAAAAGTAAAAGAGCAAGGGGATAAATAATGGCAAATTCTTTTTTTTGCCAGTAAGTAAACCTTGAAAAATTCATGGGGCCTAAGTTATAGCTTTTATACATATTATATACTTCTCATTTTACTTAAGCTTATGACCATTGTACAGGGCATTTTTGCGGTTGCATTAGATCTTTCAATAAGGATCAAGTGTGCAGTACTTGTGACAAAATTGACAATTGTATGACATTTGTGTTCGATAAGGTTTACCATTAAATCATGATTCTTTTAACACTGGAACAACGCATTCAAATTTCAAAGTCAAAATTTAATTCATAAACCATAAACCGTAAAATTTGGTGAATTGATGAAGCTCCTTTTTGGTTGCTATATATCATATGAAATGACAATAATCCAAGGTCATATCTTGGAGCTCTATTACATATATATAAAAGTCTATATTTCTTTCGAAATGCGGAAGGAGCTACCATTACAGTAAATGGTGTACGTTTTCGGATCATGCCCACTGAATGTTTCGTTCCAAAAGCCAATAGAATGAATACTGAAAACAATTGGTTCAAGCAGGATGGTAATATGTGCAACCAAGCAAAAAAAACGATAAACTCATTGGAAATGATATTTAAAGAAGACAGTGTTTCACGAAATGGTCCAATTGATTGGCCTCCAAGATTACGGGAATTGTTACCTCGAGTTTATTTTCATGTCAAGGCCTTGACATTTGTAATAAACTAACAACATTGGAAGCACTGGAGGAAAATATTTGATTTGTCATTCACGAACTAAGACCTGATGTATTGGAATAAGTAGTCAAAAATCGGGTTGATCGAACGAGCTTTGAAAGTGCTAGTCATGGTGGTCATTTATGACAAATCATTTCTAAGATTTGAATGGCATTGGATTTCTTCTTCTTTGTAGCACTACAGCCCCCCTCGGGCCTTCGCTTAGAGATAGGTAAAGTATCTCATTTATCATGACCGTATTGATTTTTTTTCGGAAGTTGGTTTGGTCAGTACCATGCTTCCGTGTGTTTGATCAGCTATGATATGATCTGATTAAATCAGTACATATCACCACTGAGTGAACACTCGTAGTCTTTCCGAAAAATCCACTGAACTAAATCACGTTGCTCCCAACGAGATTTGAACCTGGGACCTTCGGCTTATGGGTTCATGCTCTAACCACTAGACCACAGACTACATTGGGGTTACTTTCACCAAAAAATCAATAAAATAATTCTGCATGTTTTATTACATTTAAAATATTCAAGCTCTTAAAAAACACTGTAAATTATTGATAGTGCGATGGCACAAAATTGAATGTGTAAAAGAGAGTTGTTAAAAATGCCAAAACCATCACAAGTTTGATATACTCGTACGTGATAAATTAGAAAAATTATCGGTATCATGCAGCTACAAGGACTCAAACAAAAAATTATAGTAGCAATCAAAACTCGTATAATCTGCACTGGAATGAAAAATTCATTGGAATGTAATATTTGACCAATACTTCTGCTGTCAAAGGTTCGCAGACTCTGAATCATTGACAGTATCTGTATATTTGCTGAGGAAGCATAATACTGGTAACAGAGTAAGTACATGAGCACATTGCGGTATGCATTTTATGTGGATGGAAAAAGAAATTGTACACTTTGGAGACATTATCTTCTACAATGACCATTAAATTTTAATGTCACGCAACACTCCCCAACATTTTAAAATGTGATACCTTGTCAGATGTAAATTATTCCAAGGACAACAAGCAATGTGTACGATAGAACGTTTAAGGTACTTTAGTATCCCCTTTAATGTAAATGTGAAGGAATGAACGTTACGTTTTAGCGTTCATTACAACTACAAGCTGGGTAAGTGATTTTTTGCATGAGTTGAAATTTTATAGATTTAAGAGAAAATTTTTCGTCTGTTGTCTAGGGATTTTAGCGGACCTTTTGCAGTGTTTTTGAATTACATAAAATTTTACTAGTTATGTTTTGGATGTAGCGAAAAATTGAACAAAGATTGCCTTGAAATTTTGAGCGTACTAATTATTCCGCGAAACAAATTTGTTTGAAAAGAAAGGGCTGAAGGGTTGCTTTGTCATGTGACTCTACAATGGGCTCAAAGTTTGCTGAATACATACTGATAATATAAAATACTTACTTACAGTGGCTGGTGATGACATGGTGACAGTGCATGGTAGTATTGCAAGTCCTCCTCGCTGACTAACAACCCTAGTACTATTTTTTGTTATAAATTGACTATCGGAGGGGCTGATTTGATTTTTATGTACACCACGTGCGTCCGCTGTATCCTCTGAAATGCAAAAAAAAAATTATGATAAATTAATGTTGGAATTCAATTATTTTGTTCATGTGATATCCGCAGGTCAATTCTCTTTTTTTCAAAGAGCCTTCAGGCCTTGCTTTGTTGTGTAAGCAGACGCATTTTGACTCCTTTGAGTCATCTTTTAAGAGACATTGTTGAATAAATAGACGTCTTTCGATTCCTTTGAGTCATCTTCAGTGACATACTAAAGATGACACAACGGAGTCGAAACGCGTCTGCTCACATAACAAAACAAGGCCCAGCGGCTTTTCAAGAAAAAAATCGGAATCCTTTAAGGAGTTCATATCATAATTAAAAATAAACTAAGTACTAAAACTGTAGTACTGATTTTACAATTTGTTTTTTTTTTTATGCTGGGACAATTTTTTATGCTATGTATTTGGTACATACTTCTATATAGCATAGATGATATAAGATAATGCAACGTTGTAGTGTGCTGAGCAACTGTGATTGGATCCGCCAGCCGAAAGCAGCCAGGCACAGTCTCCGTGCTTTAAGTGTTGATGTGTACCTGATTAATGTATGCTTTCTGGGATGACCGGTCAACGATTTGGCAGCACTGCTGCGTGAATATGGAGCTTAACCTAGCTGAGTCTCGTGCTTATAGTTACATTTAATAAATTTACTGTTTCTATTGACCAAATGAGTTCCTAAACGGATTAAAAATGCTTTCCCTTTCAAAACCCGGACCAATTGCCTAAATCGACGTGAAAAGTGCCAACAGCAATTTAAGAGTGAATTATGCGTCGACATGTACGCTAGTTTTTGATAATATTTTTGCATTTCCGCTCTCTCAAGCACCTAATATAGTGAAAAAAAAAACTGCAGTAACATCAAGAAAGAAGCCAACAACAACTTAATAATAATTTTCACCTTAATTGGCCATCAGTTCCAACATATTCTTCTTCTGTTTATACGTCTAATGAACTCGGGCAAACCATTAAAGCAGGCTGGGTCGAGTGGTGACATGTTAAACGTGCCGTATGCCTGCTTTTACAATGTTCACATAATGCCTGATCGCTTTAAATATGTAGCCTCTGAAATATATCCGCAACAAATACCAAATAAGAGCCGATATCAGGTGGACAATTTCCGGGATCGTCCCACAATAGTGCTTAAGGTTTGAAGATACCCTATGTTGCCCACAAACAGGGATGCTGTTGCAAATTCCGGCGTAGTGGCACTCTCCTATTCACAACTTCAAACTGCCTCGGTAGCATCACCTCTTTCTTTTGGGCACATAAACCTTTTTTCCGGTAGATTTATATATTTTTACTAACATTTAATCATTTTCCTTTAATTCGATTCTCCCATCATATTAATTCTACTCTCTTACCCTATTTTTAATATTTAAAAAATTATAATAATAATTTTATCTTTCCCACTAACAACGCTCCATTCATTACTTCCCATTAACAAAATTTCATTCAATACCATTTCACTAACAAAACCCAATTCTTTCTTTCATACTAAGTAATATCATGCATTATCTCCCACTAACAAAATTTCATTTATTATACTAACAAAGATTTATCCACGCTTCCCTACTAATAAATTTCATTTCAATGCCCATTAAGAAAGGTGCATGGTTGAAGTTGCTAAATAAATGAATAGGGATCTCCTGGGAGCCTGGGTTCAAATTCTTCTAAGCGCAGGAAAATACTCTTTTTGGGATACCGGCAAAAGCAATTGTTTCAGTATACTTGTATATGACGATTTGCATATAACCAAACGCTATTATGGTTATGCAAATTGCCATATATGTAAAATGGAAATTCTTGCGTTTGTCGATATGAAATAGATGGGTGGCTAATGGAATCGAAGTGCATTGAACTTCGATTACGTTAGCCGAATACGGCAGCGGTAATTGGGAATAAAAGGATTGTGTGATTAGTTTTTTGGAAATGATGGGATTCGGTTTTCGGGGTGTATAAGAAGAGGAAGTTCTTTGACGGCGTGGGAAAGACACATTTTAATCTCAAATTTGAGTAGAAAGTTTGGTGAAGTAAATTTCAATCCGGAATTCGAGTAGAAAGTTTGGTGACATGTGTTAATTTTTAATTAGGGGAGAAAAGAAGTCTGGATTAGAATTGTGAAAAAACAATTGAATTGATTGGGAAGTTTATTGGCGGAAATTTTGGTGTGGGGAAGTGTTAAAGAAATGAGAAACTACATTAGATGTGGAATAAATTGATATTCGTGCGTAAATACAAGTGAGGGAAAGGAATTTTTGTTTTCGGTATACGGGAATAAATCTAGTGTGTTTGAATTTTAAAGGGGACGGCAAAATGCAAAATCCGAATAAAGCGCAATTGGTTTAACATTTTGCTAAGTGTTTTAGAAGTAGGAAAAACCATATAAGCCAAAAAAAACAAACCAAGAGCGAATATTTTAGGAGTGAAATAAAAAAAAGGAAAACAACGACGGTGAAAATTTGTTTGTAAATTAATCACCAATGTTGTGTCGGAAGTAGAACCGTAAATCTGAAGTGTTAAGTAAATAAATGGGCCAGATTTTGGAGCTTCTTTCAAATTAAATTACGCAAAAGAGACTGTTGGACAGCTGATGGTAGTGAGCTAAGTAGCCGTTGCGTGTTTTTTTGATATTGTTTGGTTAACTTTTCAAATTAATTTAAAACTCAATTTCCGGTGGCCCCACACTCTTATTTTTGTCTTCACTGAGCGCTCAGAGATCAACGACGAAAGAGTGAGTACCGATTTGGTTTTTTTTCTTTTTGTATTACAGTGGATTCACATTATTAATTTCTTTTTTTTGTTTTCTTATATATATGAAAAATTTTATTTGATTGTTTTTTGCACATACAATTTTAAGGGGGCTTTTATTCAAAGTACAATTTGTATATTTTTTTAGAATTTTTCTTTTAAATTGAGTTAAAATGGCCTTACTTCTTTACGACATAATTTTCATTTCTTAAAATTACCTCCCTTTTCCGTCCATTTCCCCTTCATGTAAGTTTTTATGTAAAGGGTGTCTTAGCACAAGCAGAGAGTGTCCCGGGAGATCCGTGAGACGACTGAGCGCTAGCCGGCCTCAGTATGCCACCCTGGGTTACCACCCCTCTGCTAAAGCATAATGTCTGCAACTGCGGTGACTTCTGTGGTTGTTACAATACTGTCACCTCTACTGTGTAAACTTGTGGTCGATGTGGTCACGGATATGTGGACGGTACTGCTGTCTTAGTTGCAATAACTTGCGGATTGCTCTCGGGACGGAATCTGGAATGCAGCACTTTGGCAGCCCCAATCGGTTTAACAAGTGCTGCAGTAACAGATCTCTGTCCGGGGACCACCGTTACACCTTGCGGCTTCGTGTTTTGTGGCTGTCATCGGCTAACCAAATTCATTGTCTGTCAGCGGCAAGTACAGTTATTGTTTTAATGTGAAGTTGTGTTCACATGAAGCTAATAAAAGTAATTGAAAAGGCGTTAGTAGCCATAATATTTAGAATTAATGCACCTCCAACTCTAATTTTTCCTGAAAATAATAGTAAAAGAATATTTATAAAAGTTAGTTCTAGGTGATTCTCACCATACGTTGTATCAAGCTTTAAGAGCAGCTTTCTGCCTCGGATTAGCGTAGCTTTGGAAAGGATACAGATCGATGACATATTCATGTGAAATGAACAAAACTATTTAATGAAAGACTCGTTTTTTGGATGTGATACATCAGGACCGTCCTGTATGTCATCTTAGGTGTCATTTTCGCATTAAATGAAGCAACAAAAGTCTATAATAAACGATATATTGAATATTCCGCATCAAGTTTAAATCAACAAGTAAAGGGCCAAATGTGTCGAGTTCTCCACGGGAAAGTTCAGGGTCAGATATCACATCATTAATGTATGGAAAACACATGTAGCGCTTAACAAAGTCAATTTGAGTAAAAAATCAATCATTCCATTCAGGCATACCACCACCATATAATTTAACGGGCAAAAAACAGCCGGTGCAACATCAGCTCAACCCAACAGTGTTTATATTGAACCAATGCAGCCAACGCACCATCAAATGAATTACACCAACTAATGCACCAGAACTCGAATCGAACTGAACAACGACCAGAACCCAATAGTTAGAGCAAAATTATTATTAATAAACAGGGCCGTTTGTCTTTCTATTGAATACTATAGAATTAATTATTGAAAACAAACATACAAAAACAAAGAATTATTGATCCATAGATAATTGTATACATCAAATTATAGATGTTCTCTCGAAAGGAAACACAAGAAAATTACCGCATATAGACATAAAAGCTAGACTCTCATACATATACACATTATAGACACTATCAGTTAATCTGTTATATACACCACACACGGGTTGCAAATAATTTAGAATAAGAAAGGAGAACAAGTAGGTGGATTGCTTGATTTAGTGTGGATAACACGTCATCATTATTATATAATTTTGTATTTTGTCTTAATATTTTTATCTGCAAACACTACATATTTGTTCAATTGTATAGCGTTGACGCATCTCTGAAAAGCTAACGGCAGCACAAGATTCACTCAACCAACAAACGACACAAAAAATTATTATAGGTGATTTCAACGCCAAACTTGACAATGAGCTCACTCTTCGGAGAACGACTGCAGGATATAGTTTCCATGATGAAGTGCTCTGAGAATTCATTAATAAAACCTGCGTAGTCTATCTAGATGACATTCTCATATTCAGTACCTCATTACAGGAGCATATTAATGCAATAACAGACATATAAAGTTTTTAAAGAAAATCAACTCAAAGTTCAAATTGACAAATGCAATTTTATGCAAAGAGAAACCAGTTTTTTAGGACATATTATTACTAAAGAAGGTATAAACTCCAACCCTGGAAAGATTAAAATTATTGAAGAATTAAAATAACCTCGAAACGAGAAACAGCCCAAAAGCTTTTAAGGACTAACAGGCTATTATCGTTAATTCATACGAGATTACGCCAAAGTGGCACAGCCTATTAAAAAATTTTTAAAAAAAGACAAAAGATCCAAATTATGTCGAAGCATTTGGAAAACTTAAGATATTAATAAGCTCGCACCCATTTTGCGTTTTCCAAATTTCAGCAAGCCTTTTCAGCTCACCATAGATGCCTCAAATTATGTAATAGGCGCCGTTCTTTCACAAGAGGGTCACCCTGTTTGCTTTTTATTTAGAACACTAAACTGTCACAAGCGTAACTATTCCGCAATAGATAAAGAATTTTAAGCTATAATACGGTCCGTGGGATATATGTGGGACTATACCTATATGGCAATAAATTTAAAATCCTTACGGATCACTTACCAATTAAATATTTGCAAGCAAAGTATAAAGGCAAAGACCTCTCTCCAAGACACAAAAGGTGGTTATTGAAATTTAGCGAATATCAGTTTCACATTGAATATATCAAAGGAAAGGAAAATCGTGTAGGAAGAACTCCTAGACCATATCCCAATCAAAGAAGAAATTGTCAACGAGTACAATACGCAAATTATTCTTACGAACAATAAAGTATCAGAAATAGAATTTATGCACAAGAAGCGTATTATTTATATCGCCGAATCCGATTTTAAAAATCTCGGAGATATTCTTTGAAGATACATCTGAAAAGGCATATATTCTGAACTATCAGATCATAAATACAATATCGTTAAAGAAAAACTTCGGGAACTGTTCTCGAATGATAAACAAATTAAATTTACCTTTGATACTATTATGGCTGCTGTTGTTTAAGTTTTACTTAAATTCACGGGCTTATTTCGACCAAAAAATAAAACAAAATTCGTTATTAAATAATGCTTTATTCGACGTTTCAACCACTTTCGTGGTCTTTTTCAGGATACTAATTCAACGGAGCTTACATTTCATTCATATATACTTCTTCTCCTTAGCATTGCAGCCCCTTTTGGGCCTTCACTTCCTGCAAATAGCGCCTCCAACTGTCTCGATCCGTTGACCACGTCATCCAATTCCGAAACCCGAGCAGCGATAAACTGTCTTCGTTGACCGAGTCTGACCAGCGTTTCCTCGGTTTCCCCACTGGCCACCGGCCTTCAGTTCTCCCAACGAATACCATGGTTGAATCGAATTCGCCATTGGTCCCCGTCTAGCTTCGCTCCAATTATTCGCCTCAGGACACGTCACTCAAAGGCGTTCAATATATTTGCGGATGCTTGGGTTAGGGTCCATGTTTCACACCTGAAGCATAACACAGGTCTTACAGATTTGTATACTTGGTGCTTTGTTTTCCTGTGTATGCAGCTGATCTTCAAGATTGTCAATACTGAATAAAATATTTTATTTGCGAGCTGTATTCTTCAGCGTATTTCGTCTCTTTCATTGCCCGTTCTCGTTATTTTGGCACCTAAATACACAAAGTCGCTAACATTTTGATACTGTATTCGCTAAGTGTGATATGTTGTGTATTTGGGGTATTGTTCCTTGACTGTGTCATGAGCTTTGTTTTATTTTCATTGATTTGTAGCCCTACTAGTTTTGCTTCGCAGTCGAGATTCAGGAAGAGTTCTTTGGCCGTTGTTAGTGACCGTGACAGAATGTTGATGTCATCCGCATAGGCCACTACTTGGCTCGACTTGTTTAGTAATGTACCTCACGTATCGACAGGTAGCTTTCATATGATGTACTCCAGAGCCAAATTGAATAGCGATGGGGCCAGCCCATCTCTCTGCTTTAGCCCGATATTTGTGTCAAAGGCATCGGTGTGTTGGTTAATCATGCGGACCAGGGAGGTTGTCGACGTCATTGTTATTTTGATAAGATGGACTAATTTGGCTAGGATGCCAAAACCAAGCATTATTTGGTACAGTACGTTACCATCAATACTGTCGTATGCTTGCTTGAAGTCAACGAAAATTTGGTGTACGTCTACGTTGAGCTCCCAGCATTTTTCAAGTACCTGCTTGTCTGTGAACAACTGGTCTGTTGTTGATCTACCTGCCCTAAAGCCACCTTGATATTCCTCAATAATACTGTTGGCGTATGATCCGATTTTATTTCTTAAGATTTTATAAAATATTTGGTACGCCGTACAAAGTAGTGATATGCCTCTATAATTTTCGCACTGTAGCTTGTCACCTTTTTTGTGGATATGGAAAATAATTGATTGGCTCCACTCTTTCGGCATATGTTCTTGTTGCCAAATGTACTGGGTGACTTTGTGAAAAGCTTGATGAACACTATTGCCGCCATATTTGATGAGCTTCACTGGAATCTCATCGATGCCCGACGTTTCATTATTTTTTTAGACATTGATGATGGAACAAACTTCATCCAGAGTTGGTGGGGCCAATGAAAGTTCTCCGCAGACATCTATAGGCCCCGATGATCTGGAGCTGTGTGGAGGATTAAGGAGGTTCTTGAAATATGATGCCAATCTTTCTTTAATCTTGATTTCATCAGCGATTATATTGCCGCTGTCATCACAACAGAGCGTGGTTTTGGACTAATAATCACGTTTCAGGCTTTTCACTACTTTGTATGCTTGTCTTGTGCTATAGCTCGCTAATTTTACATCTATACTTCTCAATTCTCTATTCATATATACTACCTACTTTTAATTACCCTTATTACTTAATTGCTAACAGGCCGCAGTACACCTCGCTAATTCCATCCGTGTCCGTTTTTGTGTTCATTGTAATTGCCGTCGTTTTTATCGTTAACGCCTCCAGAATCAACCTTTTTTTGGAAATGCGCTCCTCGTCCATTATTGCTGTATTCGAAAAACCAGATAGGTGTCCCAGCTGTGCGCAATGTCCTGCCAGTGCCGTTTTGTTAATGTTATCACTCCGTAGGTCCGATTTGTGTCCTGCAATTTTATTTTTCATCCATTGTTTGGTTGTTCCAATGTATACCATATTGCAGTTGCTGCATGGGATGTTGTAGATGATGTTGGATCGGTGCTCTTGCGGTATCTTGTCTTTGCTTGTCGTGTCTCAGTCTGTTTTTGATTTTGAATCCCAGTTGCATTTCTGCGCAGCCCTTGATGACGCATTTGAATTTTTCGGAGAGGCCTGGGATGTATTCCATGGTAGCGAAAATTGGACGCCTTTCTGTTTGCTGCACCGGTGTATTTTTGTTTTCCATTCTGTTCTACTTATCGAGGAGGCTGTTGATGAGTTTGATTGGATCATCGTTCTTTACCAATATCGATTTTATTATTTTTTTATTTTTTCCTGGTTTTCCTCAATATAAGTGACCATTGCTACCGAGAAAAAAAAAACAAGAAAATAATGAAAGCAACAAAATGATACACAAAATAGTTCAAGGAAAATTATTAATCTGAGATTTTGACTATGTAATATTTCCAACCATCTACAATAATCATTATCTAGTTTAAATATTCAACGGTCTCTTACAGCAATTCCTAACACTCGCCACAATATTGTTTTTCTTACTGACCCCTATCAACGGACAATTGAACACATATAGGATTGAAGACATGTCAGTATTCAAGCAAATCCAACTAAACAAAGTCGAAATTCCTACAAAATCGTGCTTCACATAATTAACACCACCGAAATATTGAGAGTAATTGACGACATTTACAAGGCCAACGTAGAGACTCAATCTTGACAGAACTGCAATATTTAACTTTCAAAACTAAAACAATTACACCCTCAGACAAAAGACCTAAGCGAGGACTGATTAATTTAGTACGTAATGCACAAAATTTTCTTTTTGGAATAATGGACGACCAAGACAGGAACATCTTAAGACAATTGACATGAATGACCATAGCCTGATCAAAAACGCAAACCAGCAAATTGAAATCGACAAAAATTTAAGTAACACTATTAAAACACTTGGAGAGATTGCAACTAGAGACCGACTAACAATCACAAGTCAATTAAACAAAATTTTGAAGAACAGTTATGAAAATAATTTATATTATGATCAAATATTCAAAATCCAAGTCCTTAAAAGCAGAATAGAACACATCCAAGACAACATTATATCATTCTCTACGACGAAGAAATCAAAATGTTCAATATAGTAAACAAATTGCAATTTGTAAGGGTTGGATTCTTTAAATTGTTATAAAATGTTTTTATTTTCGCTATTAAAATCCCGACTGAATTCATAAATATCCAACTCAAAATGGTACTACCAATAACAAACGAACAGCACAAAAAAATTGATTCCCCAAATGAAATAGTTTTTAGAATAGAAAATATACTGTACATATATGAAAGTGATAAATACTTTCACGAATAGAAAATAACAAAGCATTGCGCCTACAAAATTAATTGCAAATTAGCTAGAAACCAAAATACAGAATCATTTGAAATTGACAGAGAAACAATTGTAATCAAAAACGCTAAAAATCTTATTTTAAATCAAACATGCGATGCTAGAAAAGTAAATGTAACAGGAAACTTTCTCATACATTTCAATAATTGTTCGATTGCAGCTCTTAATCATTATTTTTCAAACACGATACACAAAGTAAATGAAAGATTTTCCGATCTTAATATAAAGAATGTAAATTTCCCAGATAAATTGACTTTAGACGACATTGCTATCCAAAATATTCAAAACACAGATAAAATCGAAGAACTGCAATTTAGTAAAATCACTAATTTTGGCATTAATGCAAGCTTAAGTCTTATATTACTCATATTGATGGCATTGCTAATATTGAATTACATGAAACAGAAAAATCAAATTGTTTAAATTGAAAAAGAATTCAGGAGAATCCAAAGTTAAAGGGGGGAGACGTTACATATGATACACCACATTGCACATACAAAAAAAAAAACATTCCCATGCATCTGCAGTTAATTTGCAAGATGCAGAGATCCGAGATTCAGGTAAAACTGACACCGCCTGGAAAACATTAGAATCATTTCTAAACAAGTTGAGTAAGCAGGAGAGTGCTCCTACCAGAAGGTCTTTGTAAACATCCTAGGGTTAGAAGCACGCTTTCTAATGGCGTGAATCGATAACTTGAATTATTCATCCAATACTTAGATACGAAATAGTTCAAATTTATACGAAAGATGCACAGTTTATTTCATAAGCACAGTGCAGCCGCCATTTTAATCTAGCTTAAATGATTTTTCTGAATGCTCGGCCGATTGAACATGTTCAAGTTAAACACTATTCCTTAAATTTTCATGAAAATTGAAAGAAAATAAAAGTACCTAAGTCAATTTTAAATATATATAGGGTTTTCCAATAAGAGGTGTTATTTTGAATAGATCTTCTGATTTAACACCTTGCGACTTCTTCCTTTGGAGCCACGTGATAGAGGAGGCCTATACCAATAGCCCAGCGTCGATTCAAGATCTCAAAGATGAAATTCGTGAGGCTATCGAGGACACAGGGTAGCCACTTTGTGATTTGGTTATGGAAAATTTCATGAAGAGGATATGGTCCTGTAAGCGTGTCGTAGTGGTTATTTGCCCAATGTTAGTTATTGCTACTAACGGCATATCTTCTTCTTTATAATTAACTAAACATCCGATCATTTATATTAAAAAATGGCATTTTTCTTTCAATATCAAAATAACACCTCTTATTGGAAAACCCTATATGAACCATAAACACGTGTTATCGTTATTGTAATTCCATATAATTGAAATGGCTGTAACTCACTTGATTATGATTCGATGTCAATAAAATTTTGTGAACATATATATCTTATGTCAATCTACATAGTTGCAAAGTCTTAAGAAGTTTAAAGGCACCGTTTTGATTTTATGGGCAAAAATGTAAAATCTATAAATCATACTATTATTAACAAAGTTGAGTGAATTTCGATTTTTAAGATATTTGTTGCCCTTTTGCTCATAAAGGTCCACATTCATGATAATTTTCAGATTTTTCGGCTGAAAGGTGTCCAATCGCGAGGGGGGGGACACAAATTTTGGGTACGTTTTGCCTTCCCGTGGACTCCCTAATTCATTAAATGATTTTTTTATTTCAGATTCTAAGAGTTCTAATCAAGACCTTTCATTTGATACCCCATTCGACTACCTTTGATTAAAAAAAATTTTTAAGGGCCAATTCGTTATTAGGGTGGACCCCCTTAAACATTTTTTAAATTTTTGTCAAGGTCTTAACTTTTGAGAGACCATCACTTCTGACCTTTACACAAAGTTTGAGCATTCTATCTTCTATAGTTTCTGAGGAAATTAGCTGTGAAGCACGGACAGACGGACAGACGGACGGACAGACGAACAGACAGGTCGCGAAACTAGTACGTCTTTGTAAAAAAATTTTTACAAAGACCTTAAAAATGCTAAAAAGCCAGACGAGGTGTCAGCAATTATGAAATTATAAAATTTGCTATGAGGAGTAACTTCTCTCTCAGTTGTCGCGTGACCGTAAGATACGATCATTGTAATCTGTGCTACAAATAAAAAAAGTGTAATTTAATTTAACTAAATACCGTTGTTCTTTTTTATTATTCCTGGTGACAATTTTTATTTTTTTCGTCCGCTCGGCCCACGACTAGGGTCCAGTATTCCCCTTTTTCGTAATCCCGGGAAAAAATTAAATTCAGAATTTTAATGACTTCGATCACATTTCAATCGAAGCAATTCAACTTTCAGGCTTTTTTCCATCAGAGCATGTAAACAGATTATTTTAAAATGAATTTCAATCATAATTCCCTAAGAATTCAATGTTGGAGAGGTTTGTATGAATAATATTCAGTATCCCGGTTCAAGCGTCGTGCCATTCTGTCAGGTTCGTAAAAACCCTGCACTTTTTTTATGAATTCAATGGGTGAGTTCAGACGATTCAGCCTGCTGCCGTCCGCAAACAGGTTAATCAAGTTTTCTTGGATAAGAAGGACGCGACGTCGTGATTGCCTTCTCTCGATGTCGCGTCCTTCTTGTCCAAGAAAACTTGATTAACCTGTTTGCGGCCGGCAGCAGGCTGAATCGTCTAAACTTGCCGAATGGATGCACTGTTTGCGAGTCAAACTTCTAATATTTATTGTTTATATAATGCAGAGCTAAAGGAATAAAATTGCAGGCGCGCGTGGCCCTTTGTACCATGATATGTATATGGGATTGGGTGGGTCACTTTAGTATGTTGTAAAAAATACTTTTCTGTTGACTTCTAGTAGTAAGAAAAATGTATCAAATGGTTACATATATGAACTAAATTCAGACCTTTGTTTTAGTCAATACAGTGCAACCAAACGACTAAATGATTGCCATAATATTTCATCCCATCAGTCCTACTTGACAATTTATTATTGCTATTAGAATCCACAATAAAAAAAATTTTTACTCTATGGCAAAATTTCTCTTTGACTTTATGGACCTTCTTTCCAATGTTTAATACGTTGAAAAAGAATTTAGAATGTAAACATTTTAATATATGTAAACACTACCTTCTGTAGAAAAATCAGTCACTTCATTCTTTTCAGTAAAAAGTGTGATATGGTTTGCTTGTTTTGCGTGGAGTCCAAAAGTGTTCTTCAATAAGGATAGTTGTGTGATCTGTGGTCAATTTGTTCTTGGATCAGACACTTTAAAAAATTATTTTGGTAAGTGAAACTGTCGTCAGTTTGTGCATTTTCGCCGTCGTGTAATTCAAGCCAATCAGACGAAGAAGACTTCCACCTTTTCAAATTGACATTTTTCAAATAAAATTGTTCTCTATGTTTTTATTTCAATATTATTTCAGGTGTAAATTATAAATATAGCCATGTCTAACTCTACTTCGAAGTCCTTCGTTTGGCAGCATTTCATAAAAGAAAACGATGAAACTGCAAAATGTTTTAAATGCAAGAGCATATTAAAGTGTAGAAGTTGGTCAACAAGTGGCTTGCTTCGACATTTACATGTAAAACATAATGTAACAAAAGGTACTCAATCTGATTTGTCAACTAAATGCACTAAACAAAAAAAGTCACTCCTAACATATTTCCTTCTCGCTCATAGAGAAACACTGGGGGAAATAGTTAGTAAGCTCGTTTGCCTCGATGGATTCACGGTGAATGCAATTGCAAAAAGTAACTTCATAAGGAATTCGTTACGTGACAAAGGATTTCCACTACCTCAAAACCCTAGCGACGTAATGAAGCTTATATACAAACAATATGACCCAATGAAAAGTCAAGTAATAATCGAAATTTGTTCAAAATTAAACGCAGGACAACGTTGTAGTTTGACGCTGAACGAATATACATCGCTCAAAAACCGACGATATTTAAATGTAAACGTCCATTTTAATGAATTAAAGTTCTTTAATTAGGGAATAATGAGAATAAGTAGATCCTTTTCGTCGGAAAATTGTGTTGATATGGTGAGAAATAAGTTGAAGAAATTCAAAATTTCTATTGAAACCCATATAGTTGCATGTGTTACTGATGGTGCAAGCATCATGGTGAAGTTTGGAAAAATTATGAACTGCGAGTATCACTTATGCTATGCTCACGCTATACATTTGGCTGTGTGTGATGTTCTTTATAAAAAAAGAGTAGATTTTGAAGAGACTCCTAATGAAATAAATATATCACAGATTGAAGAAGATGGAGATGAAAGCGATGAGCTAATTGAAGATTTAGATAAGGCCATTAATATAGAATTTGACGCGGGTCTATCAATGGAAGGCATATGTAATATAGCTTATAAAGAAATAACTTATTAAATTGATATTAATGAAGCTGTAAATAAAGTAAGAGTTATTGTAAAATTCTTTCAAAAATCGCCTCTGAAGAATGATATTTTACAAAATTATGTCAAAGCACAGTTTGGGCATGAAAAGATAGTTTACTTAGATACTAAAACACGTTGGAATAGCTTGTTAGATATGCTTGAACGATTTTTAGATATAAGATCAGCAATTTCTAAGGCGTTAATTGATATCAAAGTGCCCATGACTTTGACTCATGAAGAATTAGAAACGTTGAGTGGCATTGCAGCTTGCTTAAAGCCTTTCAAAATCGGGTCAGCAAAACTGGGTAATCGAAGTGCAACTTTGTTAACTGCGGAAGGAGTGTTGTCTTTCATTTTAGATGAGTTAAATCAACAAAATACAGAATTTTCCAAGCACATGAAATGCTCTCTGATCCAATGAATAAATGAAAGGCGCCCGAAAAGCTTACTTGGGTTAATGTAGTATCTAAATTGTGGCAAAAAATACAATGCTACTGCAATTGTTGATCTGCCATGCTTACCAACTAAAAGCGCGTTGATTCAACAAGGTAAAAAAATAATAACGAGGCTTTTTTGCGTGGAGAGTGAACCATCGTCAAACTCTTCATTTTCCGAAGAAGAGAGCTCAGAAAATGAAGTAACACTAACTCTGAGCAAAAGATTGGAGAAGGCTATTCAGTCAAAAACAAGAATTCAACGTTCTGGTAACATCAAAAGTAGCTCCAGCTTCAGCAAGATTATAAAGCAAGAATTTCTGTTGTTTGATGCTTCCGAAAATCAATCGTCTAACATAATTAAATTGGGTGAAGCTCTGGAAACTATACCGCCAACATCAATAGAAGCTGAAAGAGCCTTTTCTGCGGCAGGATTGTTTGTATCAAAACTTAGAACGAGACTTAGTGATAAAAGTATAGATCGCTTATGTTTCCTGAAGTCGTATTTGCAAAATGTCTAATTATTTTCATTTTATTTGCTTTGAAGTCATTAAATATACATACATATGAAAAACATTACATTTTTTAAATATTTTTATTTAAAATATTATCATTCGTAGCACTGTGTATAGCTTATTTTAATTTAATTTTTCATAATTTTATGCATAAATATACACACAAACATATGTACATAATATAATATTGTAGTTTTATAATCTTCAGAAAATTAAATTTATGAAAAGGAATGACTTTGTTTTTCAATTTCGATATATTTCCGGTTTCCGGGTTACTGGTAGCTATTATTTTCAAATTTTTTACTTTCCCGGGAATCTCTGGAATGACTTTTACTTTCCCGGGAAGAAGAAAAGGCCGGGAATTCGGAAACCCTACCCACGACCACGTGATTAGCCTGCCAGCGCGTTCACGCGCCCTCAGACAAGGTCAATCTCGACGGATCTCACCATCCTCTTTCGCCGAGGCAGCAGACCATCACTGCAGTCCTTTTATGGACAGTTAATCTACCCATTATCACTACAAGTTCTTGTCAAGACGGTTCTTTTAATATCTCACTTGACCATCTTTGGTAAATAAAATGTTTTTAAAGGCTCAGCCCCCTGTATGAGAAGACCCCCATAAAAACCTTTGAAGATTTGTTTGCTAGACAAACTTTCAAAAGGGCATCTACATCTAAATTACATCTAGTTACTAAGTTTGGTGTCTGTATCTATCTTGTCTCGGAGGAAAAATGCTATAAAACATAGACGATCGGATAGACGGCCTAAAAAGGCCCATTTAGATCAAACTACTCCCATGATAGTTCACAAGAAACTGTAAAGTGCACACGTAATTTAAATGTATTTAATTTCAATACTACTCAGCGAGCTGTGACTAGTATTCAAAAATGTGAGTTTCTTTTATGTTTGATTAACATAGTACTGATCTTATGAGAAATTCGACATGGTTTAAGCCAAAATAAAACCCATTTCAAAGGTTCCCTAATTGCTTAATACGCATCCTTTTCTCTCACTAGAAGTACAAATAATGCATATACAAGGTGTGTTCAAAAAATATTGCGAATTTTGTTTTTTTTTCAAAAATTATTTATTTATTCATGAATATCTATTTTGTACCCTTCAAAGTAGTCCCCATGAGATATTATACACTTATGCCAACGGTTTTTCCAATCTTCGAAGCACTTCAAAAAATCATTTTATTTAATCTTGTTCAGCTCCTCCTTCGATGCCGTCTTTATCTCGTCAAGCGTAGCGTAACGTCGTATTTTCATGGGCCTCTTCAGTTTACGAAACAAGAAAAAGTCACAGGGGGCCAGATCTGGGGAATACGGTGGCTGCGGCATCATTAGTGTGTTGTTTTTGGCCAAAAAGTCGCGCACAAGCAACGATGTGTGAGCAGGGGCGTTATCGTGGTGCAAAAGCCAATTTTTGTTCTCCCACAAATCCGGGCGTTTCTGGCGGATTGCTTCTACCTGTATAACATGCAGGTAATATTCCTTATTGACCGTTCTTCCCTGTGGCAAGAACTCATGATGCATCACGCCCCTGCAATCGAAGAAAACTGTCAGCAAAACTTTCACATTTGACCGAACTTGGCGCGCTTTTTTCGGTCTTGGCTCATGCGGCAGCTTCCATTGAGATGATTGAGCTTTGGTTTCCACGTCATAACCATAAAACCACGATTCGTCACCAGTTATGACCCTCTGGAGCAAATTCGGTTCGTCGCGGACAGAGTTTAACATCTCATTAGCAATGTTCATGCGTTGCTGTTTTTGGTCGCAATTGAGCAATTTTGGTACGAATTTCGCGGCGACCCGTCTCATGCCCAAATCGTTGATAAAAATCGAATGGCACGAGCCAATCGATATGTTAGGTCCTCAGCAACTTCTCTAACGGTGATTCGACGATTGGCCAATACCATTTTCTCCACTTCATTAATTTTTTCGTCTGTTGTTGAAGTGCTCGGGCGTCCGGCATGCTCTTCGTCGTTCACATCTTCTCGGCCTTCTAAAAACATTTTGTACCACCGATAAACATTGATTCGGTCCAAGGTAGCTTCTCCGTATGCCACAGTCAACATTCGGAATGCATCCGCGCACTTAATATCGTTTTTCACACAAAATTTGATACACGTTCTTTGATCCATTTTTTGAATAAGTAAAAATCGAAGACGATTGAAAACACGTGCAAGTAAAGCAGCTATCACCAATTAAGTGAACATTCAAAATGGCCGAACTTGTCGGCATAAGTGACAGACATGATTACCAACATAACGCCACAAAAAAATCGAAATTCGAATATACGTAACCCACGAAAATTCAAAATTCGTGATACTTTTTGAACACACCTCGTAAACCACCCAATGTGTAACATCCGCAATGTACTTATTCACTCTCGAAAAATTATAAAAAATAATTTAACTTTTCAGCTGATATACCCTCGGGGAATTTCACACACCAAACATTAACATCATATGTGCGTATTCCACCAGTGATGGCAAGTGGGAAAACGGTTAACGAGGTACAAAATGTAAAAATCACACTTCTTCCAAAATGAAAACTTTTTATCTCTTTAAACTCTAGATTCGCTATAATTGAATTTTTCCCCCTTCACCACGCTAAACCTTGCGGAAGCTGAGCTGCTGCGGTGCGATCCTGGGTGAATGTGAAGGTAATCGGATTTGTTGATTTTGCATGTGCGAGGCTTTAGTATTCTATAGCGAGGCAAAACGAGAGATTTTTACTTCCTGTTCCTCTATCTGCATGGGAAATTGTAGGCATTGCGACACCTCACGGGAAATATTCTTCATAGCATTTTTTACGGCGTGAGTACAACAAGGCAAAATTATCACAGCCACGTATAATAATTTTCATAATGAGAATGGACTGTTAAGGGAACACATAATCAGAAAAAGTGGAAGCAACAGAACATACTGAGCATGGTAGTCAGACAGAATTTAGGGTTTCGAGCTTATGAGCAACGTTGAAAATTTCTACTCTCGCAGGGATTCCAACTTAGAATGTGCCCAATGTTAAAGCTAATGAAATTTCTCATTACTTTAATATGTAATGAAATTTTTCTAATGGGCCAGATTGTCTGGAGAGATTTTAAAGTTTAACTTATTTACAATAAAGATTTTGTCACAATATAAAATAAACTTTTCTCTGCTTATTAAAACAATTATCGAATAAATACTAAAGACATATGTACAAGCAAGGCTATCGTAATTTTTATCAAACAGAAAATCTTATTTTCCTAGAAATAAATAACGAAACACATTATTTTGTTGACATGTTGAAGACATTTCAACATGATGTTCATCATTTAAAAATCTTATTAAAATCAACTTCCTCCGCATAACTTTAAAAATAAATACTCCTACAAGTTTTGCCTTACTCACTAAACACCTTTGTTTCTCCTTTTAACCGACGACCCACAATGCCGAGTAAGGTTTGCTCAGACATTTATATTTTCGTCAGCAAACGAAAACTTACAAAACACTTCAAAAGCCTCGAAATCCCAATTTGCATTTTCCAAGACTCAACGGTGATATCTGGTGAATCTCAATAACTGTTTTTGTATCAGAAGAAAATCAAAAAAATTGTCGACAGATATCCACCTGTCGAGTTAACTCGTGAAAATTGTAACGACGTCATTGCTATGGAAATGAAGGAACCAGTCAAGGGAAAATTTTCATGAATTGTGCTCCGCGAGCGCGTTGACGACTCACTGTGACGTTGATGGGAGCACGGGGCTACATTCTTTCAATAAGAACGTATTTGGGAATAAAATCAAATCAAATGGTAGGAATTTTTAAGGTTTTCTTCCTTTAAAGGCACTTCCGATAAAGCGTGATAAGCAGGTAGTTATTTGAGGATGTGAATAATGTGGAAACGTAGGTAGTGACGTGTTTAGATTTTTCAGTTGAAAGTTGGAGGGAGCATTTAGGTAGGTGATGCCGTTCTTAAGAAAATTGATTTTTAACTGATTCCCACAGGCGAGAAGGTTATCAGTCTAACCTATATCTTTTTGTAGTTGCTTTTTCATATACGATCTCGCATAACCCTTTTCAGTAAAGTATACGACCAACTTTCTACTTGGTCCCGTTAAAAGGACATAAAATTCAACTAACTGTAAAAGAGCTTTATCGTTAAAACAAGAAAATTTTCTACTTTCACCCCAATTCTTCAGCATAACCGATCGATGCATATAAGGATTTTGATAGTACAGGTTTCAAACAAACGACAACATTGTACGAAAATGTATCAGCATAGAATCGCATTTTTTTAAAGCATTCTACAAATATTAACAGTTAAAAAGGTCCTATTGAAACCAAGAAAAATAACTTTTAATGCCCTTTCATATCATATAATTCCATTCTTTTGTGCCTCCTCAAGGATTTGGTGAAGACGCGGAAGTTTTTGGTTCTGAACGATATAAAAGATCAGTGTCCTTAATGTTTTGAACAGACGGTACATTTTATTCAATCACTTGGATATAAAATAGTGTTGAAATGCATTTACATAACACTGCAAAAATGCAATTCTAGCTCTAAAGTTCCTTTGCTTTTTCTCTCTCACTTCTATTACATGTGTATCAGATTACTGCATTATCATTACTTTATGTTCTTTTGTAAAAGGTATAAGTCGCACTGAATATACCGCTTGAGCAAGACACGTGGTTTTTACTGCTGTAAATCTAACTAACCTCAAGAGGTTATGGGCCCAGACCCAGCAATAGCAGTAAAAAAGTAAAAAAAATTCAATTGAATCTCGTGAAAACATAAAAAGTAGTGACTGCAAAAATTTGAGTGCGACGGATGTTTCAATATTTGAAAAACTGCTCGATAAAAATTATTGCAACTGGAAGCTCCAGATGAAAAGTGCTCTAATTTGTCAAGATCTGTGGAAATATATAAATGGCTTGAAACCGGAGGCAACCGGTGCATCTACAGTCAGAGTGGAATGGTCCAACAAAGATGAAAAAGCTTTAGCCACCATTATCCTGAATGTAAGTGTATCACAGCTTATTCACATTAAAAAGGCTAAAAGTGCAGAAGGTGCCTGGAAAATTCCAGAGGGAATTCAGCAACCTGCTGGGCCTGGAAGAAAAGTTACGCTTTTCAAGCAACTTTTGTCATTCAAAATAGCGGAGACTACATCTATCTCTAACCATATACATGATTTTGTTGATATTTCGGAAAAATTAAAAGAGATAGACATATCAGTCGAAGAAGACCTACTATCTATTATTCTATTAGCGAACCCGCTAAAATCATTCGACAATTATGTAGTTGCGATGATGATAAGAGATGAGTTGCCGATTTTCGAAAATTTAAAAACAAAGTTGATCCACGAAGGCCGCAGGAGAGATGCCGAAAAAGACGAAAGTAGGGAGTTCGAACATGTTTTAATTTCAAAAGTGAAATCGGACAAACGGAATACCCGAGCAAAAGACAGTGACAAATTTAGAAAGAAAATAGAGTGCTTTATGTGTCACAAAACAGGCCACTACGCGGCCGAATGAGGAGTAAGTGAAAAGGAATACCGGTATCCGTATCATTAGCCGAAACAAACACTTCGCTTGCTGCAAATTCATCGAATGAATTGATCACCAATAATACTTGGATTATTGACAGCGGGGCGATAGCTCATATGTGCAATGACAAAAAATTGTTTGTAGTGTTCGAATTATACCAGGAAACAATTTTTTCTTGCAAATAATAAAACAATTGACGTAAAATTCAGAGATACAGTGAGATTTACATCTTAAAAATCAGCCGGTAAATTTAAAAGAAGTGTTGTACAGGGTGCGGCAGCATAACTTCCTTTTTTCAAAATTCAACAAAACAAATTTTCAGCGGTACTTGTTTTTAATGCACGCTCCGCACTGTTCCAACGCATGATAGCGACTAACCAAGGGATGAGCAAAACTTTAAAATCACCTCTCTCGAATGAGACTACTAGCGCCGCGCTATAACAGTTAGCACTTTAAGGGCGGGCATTTCAAAAAAGGAAGTTATGCTGCCGCACCCTGTATGTACCTGATCTTTGAGCAAATTTTATTTCAGTGTCAAAAGGAACATGACAGTGAGTTTCGAACGCAAGCAGTATATAATAAAACGAATAAAATCGGTGATTTTGACAGCGAAAAGGGTCGGTAATTTGTTTATTTGCACAAATGATGCACAGTGTGCAAATGGAAATGCGATAAATAGCGCATGATGAACGGTGAATGATGATTATTGGAAGCAGCATAGTCGGTATGGTCATCTTAAAAGAAAGAATCCCCGTCGGCAGCACCACCCGGAAAGGTAAATTTCTCGTAAGTGGCGTAAGGTTTCGGAAAAGAATTTGGCTTTCCTACTACTGGACTTCTTACTGCAATTTTCGTAGCACTACATGGGTATTTATTAACAGTAAGGATCTGCTGCCGTTTGTATTTGGACACCTTTCATAGAGGCGCAAATATTTTGCTGATTAAATTGAGTTGCACACGTATGGATCACATATTGAAAATCGGCGGGTAATAAATTGTTATAAACATATTTATACTCGTTTCGCCCTTCTCACATTTGCTGTTTATACATTTCACAGTGGTTACCACACAAAGGTGATAACTTGTCGGCTTAAATAGCTCAAATAGTTAATTTCAAAGATTTCCATAAAAGTTTAATCAGCACTTACATTGCCATTAATATATACATTTTCGATTCTTCCCTGAACCACCAGGGGCCGTCGTTTTAAATTTTCATTGAAAACGGCTGCTAAGACTATTAAGCTGTAAATTTTCGAATTTTTTATTTGTCATCCGATTTGCATAATTAAATTAAATTAACTTGCCTTAATAACTTATAATTTTAAGTTTAATCGGAATCTGTTGAGAAACTTGGCTGCTAGAGGGCTACAGAAATAAAAAAAAATGTTTATGTCACCCCCTATATGGGGAGACCCCCTTAAACACTTTCAAATATTTTCTTACACTGCAAATTTCAAGAGGTACCACTTTTGACCTACGTAGAAAATTTCCTCATTCTAGCTCATATGGTTTGCGAGAAAATTTATGACGCACGAACAAATGGACGGACGGACAGACAGACAAGTTGCGATTGTATAATTTTTAGGGTATTGTTAAAAATATTTTACAATATTTAAAAAATATCCTGATTTATAAATACGTTCAAGATAAGTCATTTAAAACGTTTCCATGAAAAAAATTCATTATTTCAGTTGCTACTAGGATAGCAAATTGCGCCTGCCTCCTGACCTTTAGGGGCAGCCATTTTGCATGCATGCATTTGATTTTGGACTATTTGAAATCTTTGTGGGATAAGACCTCATCAATCAATGTGCCAAATCTCGTTCAAATCGGAGTTTCACTCTAGACGGTGCAAAATAATTCAATTTTTAGTGAAAATGGCAGCTTAAAAATATTAGGTTTTAAATTTTCGACTTTTTTAGTTTTCATTCAATTTTAATGATTTTCTGCATAATACAAGAACATAGTACATAGATCCATAATCTCAGGTTTCATTAAAATCCGTTGGAAAATTTGACCGCTGGAGGGCCACAAAAACCTGAAAAAACGCATATTTAAACCGCCGCCATTTTGAAATTTGCACATGCATGATCACCAAAATATCAAAAACTGTAGTTCTAAATGATGTTTCTCTTGAAACCAAGTTTCATATATGTCGAATTAAAATTGCGACTTTTAAAAGCCTTTGAAGTTTTGAGTTTTAATTGGCCGCCATTTTGTTTTTTGTGACTTGACCGCCAGTTTTTTTATGTGATTCCTTAGATACTTATAATTTCAATCAAACTACCGAATTTCATGAAAATCTGTTGAAAGCTTTGACCACTATTACAACAACAAAATTTTGCACGCTTTCGACCTTTGAGCGGCCGCCATTTTGTTTCTGCCGTACCCACTTTGGATTTTTTATTGTGAGATTCATCATATATACTAGTGAACCTTTGTACCAAATTTCATCCAAGTCGGAGCTATACTTTGGTCAGAACAGAAATCACGATTTTTCGTCTAAATGGCCGCCGTTTTGTTTTTGCCCGGCCGATATAGCTGTAATATATATGTATATATGATACTCTCCGCAATAGGTAAAAGTATTTGTGAACTGTATAACAATAAAATGGTGCACGGGCTTGGCGTAAACATTTCAAGTGTCGAACGCGTAGAAAACTGCGAAGTTTGTTTAAAAGGAAAGATGACAGTGAAACCGTTTACAAAATTTTCGGAAAATCATTGTCAGAAGCCACTAGAACTTATACAAAGCGATAACTGTGGTTCAATGAGACAAAATTCGATTGGTAGAGTAAAATATTTTGCCATTTTTATAGAAGATTGCACTAGAATGATGTTTGATGCATTTTTGAAGCAAAAAAGTGAAATACTTAGTGTGCTGAAAACATTTAAGCAAATTGCAAAGAAACAGACGGGTGTAAAATAAAAATGTTCCGCGGCGATAATGCAAAAGAGTTTATAAGTCGTGATTTCACAGAATAACTCAATCAGCATGTCATCCGTCGGCAATTAAGTGCTGAGTACACACCACAGCAGAATGGTGTGGCTGAGCGTGCAAATCGCACACTGACCGAAATGGCTCGGTGTATGTTGATTCAAGCGAATTTACCGGAGTCGTATTGGGTGGAGGCTGTGAATACGGCATTGTTATTGAAACCGAGCGCCTACCAGATTACTTGAAAAAATAGCACCTTTTCAAGCTTGGCGTGGAGTAAAACCAACAAGACAAGCAAGTCGAAATTTAATCCGAAAGGAATACCAGTTATATTTGTAGGATATAGCGAAGAAGCAAAGGCTTACCGGCTTTATGAACCCAATTCACGGAAAATGTACAAAAGCAGAGATGTATCATTTTCGCACAACGAATGTGATACAAATGAAAATAACGATTATCAGTTAGTTATTTTCAATAATGATCCTGAAGAAGAAAATGTGGAGAGCGAAACATTCGAAGCAATAGGAGAGACTTCTAGTAGTAATACTATATCACCAAACAAACCCGTGGAAAGTGATCAAGACGAAAATGAACAAGATAAAGGAAAACCAGTTGCGAAATCTTATAATAAAGGAAGTAGATCCAGAATTATCAGGAAGGGTAAATCAGGAAGACCGCGCCCAATTTGAACCGGAAAACAAAACTCAATTAACTTGACGGATGTAGATCGAGCAGAATCACTGTCGAAGATGCGCTTTCAGGTCCACAAGTAGATGAGTGGAAAAAGTCAATGCAAGTAGAATATGATGGCATCATAAAGAATCAAACCTGGGATTTGGTAGACTTACCGATAGGACGAAAGCCCATGAAATGTAAATGGGTATTAAATATTAAGACCAAGCAAAAAGGAAAAAAAGTTCGCTTCAAGTCAAGACTTGTGGCGAAAGGGTGTAATCAAAAAGTAAATATTGATTACAAAGACACTTTTTCCCCGGTAGCACGTTATTCGACAGTAAGATGCGTCATCGCGTTGGCTGCTGAATTTAATTTGTTGTTGCATCAAGTGGATGTAACTGCTACATATCTTAACGGCACACTCGAGGAGGAGATATATATGGAGCAGCCTAAAACTTTTATTGATTAAAGATATCCGGAGCGAGAATGCAAGTCAAAGAAAGCTCTTTACGAATTAAAACAATCCAGACGCGAATGGAACAAGAAGTTGGATGAAGCATTGAAGAAAATTGGTTTCATTCAATGTAAAGAAGATAGTTGTGCCTATATTATGAATAGAGCTGAAAAAACGAACAAAATTGTTGTTTATGTCGATGATATGCTGAAAACAAGCTCTCATCAGGATGATTTAAACTACATCAAAAAAAGTTTATCATCTGTTTTCAACATAATTGACAAAAGACCTGCAGGATACTTTCTAGGAATTGAAATATGCAGAAATGAAGAACGAGGAGACATAACAATAAACCAAGAACAATTAATCGAAAAACTTCTTCAGGAGAATTGTATGTTGGAATGTAATTTGACACCAACGCAACTCAACCAAGGAGCGATATTAAAATCTTGCAGTGACTGCACAAACTGTGAAAAGGCTGACGTAAAAATGTATCAGTCAATAATCGGATCTCTTATGTACCTGGCACTCAATGCATTTGAAGTCTGGGAGGAACATTTTGAAATATTCAAACTCCACTAGAAAGTTAAAAATCGTTTATTCTAAAACAGGTCATTCTTTGATGGGATACGCTGGTGCTGGTTGTAATGATGAAAAAAAGTCATTTAAGGGATACATTTTTACACTTGGTTGTGGCCCTATACCTTGGGAATCTCGAAAACAACATGTCCTAGTTCTGAGTTCTACGGAAGCAGAGTATCTTGCTATGTCCCAAGCAACGAAATATATTATTTTCTTAAGGAGTCTGTTGGCTGAGATGGGTTTTGAAAGCTTCATCAATGGACCAACATTGCTTTATGGAGACAATCAGAGTGCCTCACAATTGGTAAAGAATCCTGTTAAGCATGCGCGCACAAAGAATATTGATGTGCTCGTTCATCACATCAGACATATGTTTAATGAGGGCATTATAGACGTCAAATACGCATCTACCCAGGAAATGGTTGTTGATATTCTGACGAAAGTGCTCGCCAAGAACAATCATCAAAAATACGTTAAATTACTTGGACTATCATAAATACAAATCAAATTTTTTTTTAACTTTATTTTTGTGTATCATGAATTCTGAAAAATAATGAAATGCTACTTTAAATTGTTATGATGGAAAAACCAATAGACTTGATCTTGTATTGTGGGAGACTGTTGAAATACATTTACGTAACACTGTAAAAATGCAATGCTAGTTTTAAAATTCATTTGCTCCTTCTCTTTCACTTCTATTACATGCACATCAGATTACTGCATTATCATTACTTTTTGTTCTTTTGTAAAAGGAATAAGTCGCACTGAATATACCGCTTGAGCAAGAAACGCTGGTTTTCATTGCTGTAAATCTAACTAACCTCAACAAATAGCCAATAATTTTTTTTAACTATAAATGTTGGTTAAAAATTCTATTTTTGCTTTTTTCTTAGCTGATAATTAAAACTGATACGACTATTCTTACATAAAGATGTTTAAGATAAGATTTTTTAAGCCCCAGCAAAAAATCATTAGGGTTATATGACTTTTGAGTATAGAAGTGTAGTGTGTAGTGCTTATTATTAACAATGTCCGTAAAGGACTGCAGCGCTGTTCTGCTCCCTCAGAGAGCGCAAGATCAGCGTTCAGCTGGATCGGCCTTGCCTGGAAACGCATGAATGCGTTGACAAGCTAGTGTTGTGGTGTCATGGGGCGGGTCCTCTTCTCTCAGCGCAAAGGGCTACTACGAAGGTGATTGGAATCAAAAGTGGAACCGATTGGCTAGTGTTAAATGTACAAACGGCCGAAGCAACCTACATAAAGGGATTGGAGGAGAAAAATGCAACTTTAAATAACCAATTGGCCGCGTTCTATGTTTAAGACAATTTTGTCTTTGCGGAGGACGATCATGGCCCACAAATAAGAGTGGGGTATCCAGAGTGGGGCATCCAACCGAATCTAAGTCCAAAAAACGCTGCCTTGGCCTTTATCCGGTGCGGAAGGCCTAGCAGCCCGGCAAGAGCACGTTTAACAATTAAAAAGGGGATGGCCCACCCAATGGCTTGCTCATGAGTGGAGAGGCCAGCCAGGGTGGCGGGTCCCATACTTGTTTGGGGTCCCATACGGAAAGACCAAATTTTCACCTTCTTTTATCTAATCATCTTTATTCCCTTTTTTCAATTTCCAGTAGTCACAATTCATAAAATTCAGTAAATATTTTAAGTTTGTAGCAACATAAAAATTTTTTAAAATTCAACTATTTTCAGTGTATACCACCGTAAGAATTTTTATGATAAAAGCAAGGAAAAAAGGGTACTTGTCCACTCCTTCGACGAGCGCTCACGGTTGGTGGGGGGTAAGAGTGCCTTAAAGATGGTAAAATTACAGCAAAAGGTGTTCTCATTGACAAAAAAAATGCTCGCATTATCAAGCGGTGCAAATTGTTTGATAATTAGGGAAAATTCAAGTAGCAGCTCAGATTCTAATTATAAAGCAAAAAATTATTGCATCTACAAAGTACAAATTCCTTCACATGTATTTTATTTTACGCGAGAAAATTTCAAATGAAGTTCTTTCCCACGTTCTGAAGAGTCTAATATTACATTTCAAGTTAAACTCTTGGATATATGAGAATAGAAATGGAATTTAACTGAAGGTTATTATGAGAATCGTTAAATGTTTACATAGTGATTTGAAAATGCTGAGCATATCAAGTTAAAATCAATGAACTGTGATTTTAACGAATTCATATATTTGGAATGATTTTAATCTAGTTTTGAAGAATTGTATTTGTAGAAGAATTATGAGTTTTGATGAAATATGATTTGATTTTTTAACAGTTGTATTCATCTAAAAATGAGTAATATTTCTGAAAAAGTTCGTTATATTTTACAACATCACTACAATCAAGGTGAGAATCCATCGTAGGCTCGTTAAAAATTTGTGGTGTCTTGGGTCAAGATACTTTATCAAAAGCCACAGCCAAGAGGCGGTTCGCTCACTTATGTTCTAGAAATTTTGATGTCAAAGATGCACCTCACTCAGATCACTGAAAAGAACGACGAAATCTTACAAAAAATTGAATAAGACTGACACATAAGCAGTCATGACATTGCTCAGGAACTGAATATCCATCGCCGAACATTTCGGAACTATTTGTGTAAGGCTGGATACACAAAAGAGCTCAACGTTTAGGTGTCGCATGAGTTAACACAAAAAAAATTTGATCGAACGAATTTTCATTTGCGAAATGCTAATAAAACGCAACGAAATCTAGCCATTTTTGAAGCAAATCATTACGGGCAGTAAAAAACGGGCAAGATACAAGAATGTCGTTCAAGATAGATCATGGTCAAAACAAGATGAATCATCACAAACGGCTTCAAAGCCAGAAAGACACCACATAAGGTTATGCTGTGTCTATGGTGGGATTGGAAGGGAATTGTTTATCATGTGGTGCTAGAACATTCATCTATGTACTGTCAGTAATTAACCAGATTGCAACAACTAATTTAAAAAGCTGGTCAGAGTTGGTCAATAGAAAGCGCGTTGTCTTCCATAATGATTATGCCAGACGAGACACATCTTTGATGACCCAGCGAAAATTGACAGAGCCTGGCTGGGATTTTTTGATGCATCCCCCGTATAGTCCAGACCTTGCACCATTAGACTGCCATTTGTTTTGGTGTCTGCAAAACTTCCTTAGTGAAAAGAAATTTACTTCAGAGAGGAACTGTGAAAATCCCTTGGCCAAGTTTTTCGCCGATAAACCACAGAAGTTCTATATAGATGGAATAATCGCAAAAGGTCATAGATAATAATGGACAATATGTAATTAAATAAAATTTATTTTAAATAAAAGAAATGTTCAATCGAAACATGACAAATAAAAGCTCAATACTTTTTAGAATATCCAATATTTAAACATAAATATTTGCGTTTTCAAAAATATAATGTTAAATTACCACATGAAAATAACTAGGATTCACTACGCGATTAAAATCACTCTTAGATTTTTCACAATCACATTATCTATGGAGTCAGAGTAAATTTCTCAGGGAAGGTATCTACTGTTCAAAAAACATTCGCGAAATGCCTATAAGTGTTCAGGTAAAGCTAAAGAATTACTCATATTTACTGATTTCATTATTTCCTTCACACTACGAGAAAACTTCCGTGGTTCCACCTCGAATGTTACTAGAAATTGCAATTGCAAGCGGACAATTCATCTTCAAGCGCTTCTTGCGATGACAACCACCTACAAGGTCGACCAAAGATTGATCCCCAACCTTGAAGACTGATATGTCAGATGCCGGAACCAATAATAATAATCGTGGCCCGCGGCTAAGTTGTAAGAATTTCAATTTGTACGTCGCTACAAATTTACGCGGCGTGAAAACTCAGAGAAATCCGTGCGTGGATTACTCGATTACTACAAATCAATCGTTTTTTGAAAATTATTTAGTTACGAAATGTACTCATTCTTTTTTGAAGATACAACATTATCCATTTCGTGGTTGGGAAAGTATAACCCTGCCATTTGACATTTGTCCGAATTGAATGTCATTCAAAGCGTGTTTTTTTAAGTTAAGCGTTTGCCATTGAGATATATGGATTGTTTGGTAGTCAAAGAACGTGTTAAAATTATTAAATTTTATTATAAAAATGGTCATTCTGCTGTGTCAACATTTAGGGCTTTACGAGCCGATTACGGTCGACACAGCAAACTATTTCGAACACAGTGAGAACATTTGAAAAGACTGGATCGGTTATTGATATTGCAAGGCCTGTGCATCATCGCAACATTCGTTCTGCTGAAGATATCGCTGTCGTTGCTCAAAGTGTGGAGGAAGACCCGAATTTGTCGATTCCTCGACGTGCTCAATATTTGGGCTTGTCTTACGGCTCATTGTGGCGGATTTTGCATTTGGATTTCCATCTCCATCCGTACAAAATCCAACTCACTTAAGAACTTAAGCCTCAAGACCATACACAACGCAAAATGTATGCCCATTGGGTGATTGAACAACAAACCATCGATAACGATTTTTCGAACAACATTTCCTTTAGTGATGAGGCTCATTTTTCGCTTAGTGGTTATGTAAATAAACAGAATTGCCGCATATGGTGCTCTCAAAATCCTCAAGCGATCGCAAAAAGGCATTTGAATCCGGAAAAAGTGACCGTTTGGTGTGCATTATGGTCTGGAGGTGTTATTGGCCCGTATTTTATGAAAACAATCAAGGAAGAGCCATTACCGTCAACTCTGACCGCTATGGATGGATGTTAACCGATTATTTTTGCAGAAAAATTGAAGATTATGATCTGGAGAATATGTGGTTCCAACAAGACGGAGCCACAAGCCACACAAAACAAGCTAATCGAGCACATTTGCAAGAGAAATTTCCAGGACGCGTAATTTCGAGATTGAATGATGTCAATTGGCCCGCAAGATCCTGCAACCTAACACCTTTGGATTTCTTTTTATGGGGCTATGCAAAAGATCGTGTTTACGTAAACAATCTTCAAAATCTTGAAAACCAATATTCGTGAAGTTATGGCCGAGATATTGCCGGAAATGTGTCGAAAAGTCATTGAAAATTACCTCAAAAGGATTGAGGCCTTTAAGAGGTCCCGTGGAGGAGATTTGAATGATATTGCATTTCGACAAGGTTTAATCTTCATACTGAATAAAAAATTTGGTTTCTATCTGAATATTTTATGTGTGTTCTTTAGCTTTACTTTCCCAAGCGTAAAATGAATATATATATATATATATATATATATATATATATATATATATATATATATATATATATATATATATATGTATATATATATATATATATATATATATATATATATATATATATATATATATATATATATATATATATATATATATATATATATATATTGTCACGTGCTACGGTTTGCGGCTGATAATATTAATGTTCCGGGGAAGTGAAAACGCACTGTCTTTTAAATTAAGTTGAAAGAGTTTATTTTGCTAAGAATACACAATCATTAGTTTCACGATTTTATAAATGTCATCTTAATTTAATTTTCACTTGTCCATCAATTTATATTCCAATTGTCTTAATCACGAAAACCACTTCATTATAAATCAATATCGCCTTTAATTCGCGCTCTACTCTTATCGCAGTTTTTACTATCACGGTTTAACTATTACCTCTTATCCATTCATTCAGCTCGGCCTTATTTAGGGTCTCGAGCCATTCAATCCATATTCATATATTGGCAAATGTTCTGACGAGAACTGTCTGGAATATTCGAGCTGGTCTGAATGTCCGCAGTGACGTCACTTTCATATGTTGATCATGGATCTACTTACTCCATTCTTGTGCTTTTGAGTACATTCGTTTATCATGATGTTATTAATAGTTGCAAAAATAACTGCAACAGTAGCTCGTATTACTGTTTGGGCATGTAACAGTGCCTATGCTATGCAAAAGATCGTGTTTTCGCAAACAATCCTCAAAATCTTGAGCAATTGAAAACCAATATTCGTGAAGTTATGGCCGAGATATTGCCGGAAATGTGCCGAAAAGTCATTCAAAATTACCTCAAAAAGATTGAGGCCTGTAAAAGGTCCCATGGAAAACACTTGAATGATGTTGTGTTTTACGTATAATGGCAAGGCTTAGTCTTTATATTCAATAAAAAATGTTCCATTAGAATATTTCATATGTGTTCTTTAGCTTTACTTTCCTAAGCGTAAAATGGATAACCCTATACATTATTTACTCTCAAAGTTGAGGTTATTGATTTTTGTGCTAAAAATCGGGAGTAATTAAGTCCTTAAATGTTACTTTTATATTTTTTTCGTTACTATTTCTTTGTATGCTTGATCATAACTTTGAAGATGAAAATTTGCCACTGAAAAGACTGAATCTAGATAACGTTGTTAAATTCGAACTTGCCAGGAAAATACACAAAATTGATAAATCATACTATTAATAACAAAGTTGAGTGAATTTCGACTTCTCAAGTATTTGTTTTTGTTGTACTTATAAAGGCCTACATGCATGATTTTTTCAGATTTTTCGGTGTGTTATTGTTATTGTGTTTAATAAATTTTCATTCGGCTATTACTTGGAAATTTATAGCTGGAGAATATGCATTTAACATCAAATAATCTACATCCTAGATTTTGTCGAATTAAGGGGTAATTTTTTAGTTTTATAGATAAAAACTTTAAATTTATAAAATGTACTTTACATTAGCAAAGTTGATAGAATTTTGACGTTATGCTTGTAAGCATGCTCGTTTGCCACACTTTTTCTACGTTTTCCTGGGACGAGGCCTTTTTGAAATGATTCCAGTCAGGCTGACTACGAATAGCGAGTAATGAAGACCCAATATGAGGCCTTTTCGTGACAAATTTATGGGCGTAATGCTCAATACTCCTTTTAAAAAAATGAAAATGACTAAAAATTCAAGATAAGCCCTTTTCAAAATAATTCAATTGAACTTTCAGTTTGTAAATTGTTTTCTGAATACGTGAATAAATTTGGAATCCTGAGGGTAAGCGAATATTTAATCACTTTTTGTGAGATGATTGCATATCGGAGAAATGTTAGGCAATTTAAGTAATATTAAAATACAATGAATCTTTCAAAGTTGAAGTACAGTCTATTGGCTTTTAAAAATAGATTTCTAGAAAATCTGAGTGGTGTAGTGGTTAGAGCATTCACCTCGTAAGTTGATGGTCCCTGGTTTGAGTTGCGTTAGCGATAGCGAAATTTGTGTCAAGTAATTCTTCGGACGGACTATAAGCTCGTTCAGTTATGAAACGTTAAGTTTATAATGAGAACGTATCGCAGCGGGATAAACGGACACATGGCCAAATTGTGGTACTCACAAAATCACCTTCCCGAGTACCGAAACATATAATGAGATACTCTAACTATCTCTAAGCGAACGCCCAAAAGAGGCTGTAAGGCTAACGCAAAAAAAAAAAAAAAATACTTCCATTGTGAATTTTTTTTCTTTTAGACAGTATAATTGAATTTTACAAAAATAAGCAGTCGAGCAGCCCCGTGGTGATCAGGAGTAGCAGCTCCTGATAAAATAAGCTGGCTGCTCCATCGAAACTGCTTAGTTTGTGTTTCACTAAGTTATAGTTGACGACACCCGTCAAATTTTCATCATTTAGGCTGGGATAAGTGGTTCTGGCTTGACATTTATCTTCTAATGCAACGACTTTCCTCAGAGAAGCAATGGAGTTTTTTTTTTATTTGATGTAAGCACTCATCTCTAACTTTCATATCCACTTATCTGAAAATTTTAAGAAGACCAAATCAAAAGTGCAATGTCTGATTCGATGGAAAGTCCGTAAAATACCAAAATGGTGTGCTATTATTGTTGTAACTGGATAAATTTCAAATGGTTATAGCTTCAGTGAATATTAGTCGATTTTCATCAAACTTACAGGTTACAAGAACTTTTGTAAGACTACTTGAATGTTGAACTTGGTTGAAATTAAGGGCATCCATGTGAAAATACGGTGAAAAATACGAAATTCGAAGATCATCCTATTGTTAACAAAGTTGAGCAAATTTTGACTTCTAAGCTAGGTATTTGTTTTTGTTGTACTCATAAAAACCTACCTTCATAATTTTTTTCCAATCGCAAACGGGGGGAGACATAAATTATTCGCGTATTTCCTCTCCCTGTGCGTCCCTCAAAGCTAAAACTGCCAGTTTAAGACCTATTTTGAACAGCCCTCATCAAAATCTTTGATACCCTTTATGACTACCTTGATGGTATAAGGAAACTCCCCTAAATACTTTGTAAAATTTTCTTGCAGTTGAACTTAGAAGAAAGCACCACTTTACACCCACATACAACATTTGATGTTCCTGGCTTCTATTGTTTCCGAGAAAAATTGCTGTGACACACGGACGGACGAACAGACAGGTTGCAATTTTAGTAGAGTTTTGTAAAACTATTTTACAAGTTCCTTAAAAATTAATCGGACCGTCTTGTTATGCAGAGTACGCGTGATAGATGTCTTGTAGTGTAGCGTCGTGGCGCGACAAAGAGTCTGCTCCATATCATCCCGTAAATAGCTAGCCGACAAGCCCACGTACGCGGTCGGAAAGCACAGTTAGTTATCTGAGCTCTGTCTTCTTTATACTTTATTAACCATTACATCGGCAATCGTATCCTACATGGACTTAAACACTCCAACTCACTACAAGTTATATATTGTTCACTCTACCTCATATGCATTCTTTTGAAGCTGGTCATTCCTTACATCTCAATCCTTAGTTCTCCTACGCGTATGCCTACAAGGAACTATTTAACCACTTCCCTACTCTTCCAAGCAATTCAATACCCATTCCTGCCATTATTTTCACTCTCACATGCTGAACATAAAATTATGCATATTAGAATATCTAGGAATAGAAAAGATCCAAGCCAAGCCTATCAACAGTCTGAAAAATTACCATAAATACATTTTATCCTCAAACTAACGACTATTATTTTAAACGATATTGACGATTCATATATGTCAGATTTGCCAAATCCACCCTGAAGATTCTTTCCTGTATCGCTTTAAAGGAATGCCCTCTCATTTTTCATCCCTACTTTGAAATGTTGTTATTTTGAATTCAATGTCGCTTCACATTCCATACTTCATGTGAGTGCTGATATACACCAGGACAAACATATTTGTAGCAAAAACGTCTGAGGGGATCCTATTCTGCCTCGTTCGGGATTGAAAAAGATGTTTTTTTTTCAAAGCAAATACATAGCATGGATTATGTAAGTAAACGTACATATTCATGTGTGTACAAAAGTGCGCACTTGAATGCCATCACTCTCGTATTGAATTTATATCACGCCTTGTGCTTTGCTTGGGAGCGCCAAAGAAATTCATTTTTTCCCCGGTAAAGCTCCGTTTCAGTAATGGAATATCTTTTTAAGGATTCAATTTTGTTTTTCTTGCAAAGGATGCCGTGCACTTGAGAACTTTGGGGGGCGTAAAAATGTATCGTTGAGATCAGAGCCAAAGTTTTTAAAGAGTTATCAAGTTAGCATTATTATGACTGTGTTACAGAGCCTTCCTTCTATCGAGATTTTCAATTGAATCTGGATGTCAGGTGAATTGATATCAAGTCCTTGTATCAAGAAAGCAGGGATATCTGTGGTTATATCCTGAGAGAGCACTATCGTCTGCGTGTACATAGCACAATGAATTCTGAATTGGTTGAGTGGTTTGCTTGGAGAAGGATAATCAATATTTAAACGTAAAGATTTATGTCCACTTAGAAGTAAGGTACTGACTTGTGTTTGGAATATCCTCTCGGAGGCTTTCTCTTGAGAGCATCGGAGAAGAATGCAATCAGGACAATACCATCATAAATTGCAATTTTGTTTAGTGTGGGGTATTTATATTGAATCTTGAGAAGCTTGATACCCTTGTTGAGACTGAATGCATTTTGCATAATTACATTGAGTATTGGGAAGGTTTGAAGACGTTAAGGTTCTTAAGTCAACAAGTCTTATTGTAGGCTATCCAAAAGCACAAATAAGTCTACATATGGAAGGCAGTAAGTGGCTTAGCATGAATTTGATTGATTTTCATTTTAATGCGTCATTGCAAAGGAGCAATATTGTGTATAATGGAGAAAATTCATTATGAGGGAATCAAATTCAAAATGTGACTTACTGAAAGGTGAAAATTGAACTTCCAATTTCATAAAATATTCAAGTATTAAGTGAAAGTTTATACTAACTTCATTTTTCGCTTCTTTGTAGCACTACAGGTCTTCTCGGGCCTTCGCATCCTGAAAAAAGCGCCTTCAACTGTCTCGGTCCATTAATCACGTCCTCCAACTTCAAAATCCAAGCAACGATGAATTGCCACGTAGCTTTTTAAAACGCCACACGCCACATGGGGGTCTAACAGCTTCCTAGCCTACTTTTAGGACTTTTGCTAGACTTTTATACTATTTTACGAGTACAGTTTTAAAATATATGACGAGATGCTTAAAAACATACGCGTTCCCAAATAAATGAGAAGTTTCGCAATATAATTTTTTTTAAGTGGCGCCATCTGTGAATAAGATAGTGCGTTGGAAATTTACATCCCTCCCTAACTTCCACTGAAAGTTTGGTGGCATTCAGTTTAGCTAAGTTATTGCGTCTAAAGTGACAGTACGAGTATGTTTATGTCGTCGGTACAAAAATGAGTTTCGAACAAAGAACTAATATCAAATTTTGTTTTAAAATCGGTAAAACGTTTACCGAAACATTTCAACTGTGATGATTGTCTATCTCGTGCCAGAGTTCATGAGTGGTTTACACGTTTCAAAGATGGTCATGAGCACATAAATGACGAAGAACATATGGGCCACCCAAAGTCAGTGATCACCAAAAACTCCATGGAAATTGCGCGGGAATTTATCAAAAATGAGTCGAAATCATCGTTGCAATTCATGGAATTTGAGTTTAGTATTTCCAATACATCGATTTATTGCATTTTAACCGATCATTTGGGCTTACGAAAGGTCTGCACACGTTTTGTTTCGCACAAGTTAATTCCTAAAATAAACGAGACTTTGTCATAAATTTTTTTTGATTTTTTGACAAGTAATCGCATTTTAACCATCAATCACTTACCGTATTGACCTGATATGGCTCCCTCTGACTTCTACCTAAAACTGCATTTGGCCATGAAAGCAAAGCTTTTTGCGTCCGTAAATGGCTATTAAAAGGCTTGTACGGACATCCTGAGGAATATTCCGGTCAATGACCTGAAAAACTCTTTCGAAAAGCTTTTGGATCGTGCAACATAGTGTATCGAGGCCGGAGGAGGCTATTTTGAATAGATAAACTCGAATTGATCAGAACAATGCTCCTGTCATTTCTATTTTAGCTCGATCTTGTTAATTTTTGTACCCACCTTGTATTTTTCAATTTAAAAAAATGCAACTCTTTTAAGACGTGATCAAATTAGATCAATGTAAATGTTACAATTTCTAGCAGCTTTTCTCCGATTCTTGATCATTTTTATCTAGATTTTGACAACATTTTTCACAGATATGCCTCATGTGATTTAGAGATATTTTCTTATAGCATTTTTCACAAAACAAAAAATAGTTTTTTATCATCCTTTCTTGGACAAATCGAGCACCTTGCTTTTTCGTTTGGTATTTCTTTTATCAACCGACTTCCAAAGGAAAGAAGGTTATCAATTCATCGCCTTTTTTGCTTTTTTTATGCATGTTCACGCCTAACTTTTAAACAAAGATAGATAGGAGAGTCCTGTTTTTGGCATATGATACGATATGATTCAGGTAACGGTGGACTTTTACCGTTGAAACTAAAAAAATTCCGACTTTCACCCCAATTTTTCAGCATAACTCATTGACGCGTGTAAGGATTTTGATCGTAGGGGGCTTCAAATGAAGGACAACATATTGATCTAAAACACGTCAGAACAGAATTGTAATCCCTCCAAGGACTCTGTAGATATTAACAGTTCAATATGATACATTGATGTCGAGAAATTGAATTTAAATGATATTTCGTACGAAAAGTTCCAATTAGTTGGCACTCTGCAGAGATTTGTTAGAGATACCGAGTCCTTTGGTGACGAATGATATAAATGATCAGTATCCTAAATTTCCTGCATAAACGGTACATTTTAGTCCACCATTTCTACCGAAAATAACCAATAAATTAATTCTAAATGTGGCATAAATACAATTCAACAATAGTTAGCGGAAACATTTCAGTATGCTTTTCTCTTCCGCATTCATTCTTTGCTTACCAATGAGCTTAGTACAGGATCTTTCTGACATCTTTAGAAGTAAATGTTACATATAGGAAAATTTCCCGGAGAAATAATAAGGATTGAGTGATTGCAAATTATAGAGTTGATTCGTTACTTTCAAGTTAATATTGTACATTAAAACATATGCCCAGAAATGTATAATTAGTGACACTAAAAACCGGCGAGAATTGCAACTTTAAATGAGATACGTTTTCTTCTGTCACTGATCATAACTTTCCAGATGAAGATGGATGTGCATAGCCGAGTTTTCATTGAACTAAATGGTATAATATGTCATGAAAATTAGGTGCCATAGTTAACTGAAAACGAAGGCGATGGGTATCGAATAAACGTGAACAAATGATGCGGTTAAGAAGGATATTTTAAGTAAATTTCTTGAGATTGATTGCAGATTGATCTTTTTGTTTACATATATACATGAATACATATGTCTATATATATATATATATATATATATATATATATATATATATACATATATATACATGAATATATATATATATATATATATATATATATATATATATATATATATATATATATATATATATATATATGTATATACATACACATATATATAAAGATATAAATGTATATATATATATATATATATATATATATATATATATATATATATATATACGTACCCTGTATATGTACGTAGGGGTATTTGAGGACAACTTGCGAGTAAAATTAATTAGCTTGTATTTTTAACAAAATTTAATGAAATTTCACGAATTTTTTACACAACGTTAAATTAATATATGGCTATAAAGTTATTCAATAAAATCGCCATTAGCAGCAATAACCTCTTCTATCCGGGTCCGGAAACGATTACATGCCCGAATCAAATGCTCCTTGTTCATATTGACCATAACGGCATTAATAGCAGTCTTCAGCGAAGAAGTGGTATTATGAAGACGTTTATTGGTCTCACGCTCAACTACGCCCCATACGTAATAATCCAAAGGATTAAGGTCTGGGGAGCTAAGTGGCCATAGGTTCGATGTTATGTGGTCATGAAAATTTTCAGCCATCCAATCTTGTGTCGCCATCACTTGATGTGGAGGAGCAGAGTCTTGTTGAAAAATGTATGGTCTGCCTCCGCTTACATTGTCTATCCAGGGTTTCACTACCGTCTCCAAAACCTCGATGTATGCAGCAGAGTTCACTCAAAGTCTTTGAGTAAAAAAGTGTGGTGGCATAACATGTACTTCGTTGTTGACAACACCTAAAACCATAAAAGTGGCTGGAAATTTTGTGTACATAACAACAGGAACCTCCGTAGGATTTAAACATAGCCATCTCTCATTTCTGCGATTGGTCTTTTGATCTTGGCCAAAATTTTTTTCGTCGGAAAAAAATCATAACATTTTGGGTGCCTCAGGACGTTTGATTTTGTTTAAAAGAGGAGAACTCTCTGTTCCCGTGTTTGTTCCGACATGAACTGTCTTCTGCGCATCACGTAAGACTTATACCAAAGGTCTTCGTGGACAACTCTACAAATAAGGTCGCAAGGACCCTCATTGATTAAGAAGGGTCCTCGTCTATGATCACTTTCACTTGCTCTAAAAATTCTGCAGATCGAACAGTGTCAGAACATTGCTCGTGCTATTTGCGTTTTGCCCCCGATTCTGTATTGCCTCCTGACGCTTCCAATCCATGGCAAATCTTATGCACGAATGAACGGGCGCAACTAAGAAAATTAGAGATCTCTAAATCTGTATGGTTCCCACATATAGCGACGATGACAGCATGTCTCTTCATTGCTTGAGTGATGTTGTCGTCCGCCATTTCTTATCTGAAAAGAAAAAAAAATCGCGAAGTTTTAGTCACATTTCTGCATGTCCTCAAATACCGAACGCACCCTATATAAATATATAAATATATATATATATATATATATATATATATATATATATATATATATATATATATATATATATATATAGTATAGGTCTATGTGTGTGTGGTTGGTTGTATGTGTGAGTCTACATAGGTTACAACAAAATTTGTGCCTGGGGCTCGCAACTTTGCTTCGATTTTGGCCAAATTTTCAGCAATATTTTTGTTCTGACCAAAGAATAGGCTGGTTTGTACCAAAACTAATACAAGTATTTATTCAATTTTGTGATAAAGCTCACAATAAAAAATCCAAAGTCGAACAATTTGAAACGAAATGGTGGCGGCTCAAAGGTCAAAAAAGTTGAACGATAAAAAAGCATCTCAGGGTCAGGTCAGAATATAAAAATGGCGGGTAGGAAAAGTTCGAAATTCGAAAATTTCTCAAAGCTACGATTCATATTAGATAATTGTGAAATCTAAAATCAAGGTAGAAGTTGATGAGATCATGGATTAAATGTACCAGAGTTAAACTCGATTCCTATGACTACTGCAGATTTTAGCCGTAGTGGTTTTTGCATTGCAGTAAAAATTATATTTTAATATGCGAGTACATGATACAATGTTTTCAAGAAAATGAGTTTTGAATAGTTTGAAATGAAAAAAATTGCCACTAAAAAGGGTGAAATAAAAAACTTTTAGAAAAAAAAAGAAAAGAAATAAATTTTATGGAAGCGGTGCCAAATGAATTTCCCCATTTCATTATAAATACTTCCGACATCTGCACCATCACAAAAAATCGGGGAAAAAATGATATGGCACCGCTTTCATAAAATTTATTTCATCCTTTTTGGGGCATTCCGAAGTCGGTTTTCTTTTTTTTTTCTCAAAGTTTTTTCCTCACAAGGCTCTTTGAAAACTTCAATGTTATTTCTTATTTTCTTGCGTATTGCACGTGGTATATGAGGGTTCGCTCCTCTAATTTTTAGCCAGTCTTTCACAAGCTTAAATCTCAAATCTTACTGGAACTTTCTTCTTTGAATTTGTTTATTTTGATTGTTATTGGCAGTGTAAATAATGTATTCGTTGATCACACAATGACCAGCATTCTACAGAACACAACTAACAGCCCCTTCTGTGTGCTCTTGCTGTGGAGTATGAGCCACAGTTATAAAATGTTATTATATTGGAAAGGCTTTTATTTTATATGGTTTTGTCAATTGAATTGTCTCTAAATGCATTGAGGACACCATCACAACATTTTTATTTCTTTTTGACACATAAGATAATAATTGCATATTATCTGTAAATACAAGTTCTGAACTTTCACACCCCCTGCCTTTGATTTGTACAACATTTTTTGGTAGCTCCCTTTTATTTTTACGCGAAGTCCCCACATACGTTAATTTATTCCGTAGTAAATCCAACGCAGGTGGAATCCTTGAAAACCAGTTGTCACCGATTATATTTAGACCAGAACCTAAAATAGGCTGGACTAGCCGCATTACTATGATTTTTGCTCTGTTTGATATCGCATACGGCCCTTTAAGCTGTTGGTCCATATAAATTTCGAACATGAATGAATACTAAGTCTTAGCATCTGCAATGCTTAATATTTTTATGCCATATTTGGCTGGTTTACTTGACAAAATAAGCAGCGTGCTCTAAATGCCACCAGCTGTTCATCCACCGTACAGTGCTCAGATATTGAATACGCCTAGGGTTGGCATCTGGCCGGATAAATCCGATCGTTACCGGATTTTAAAACTTAGACCAGACTCTGTCCGGATTTTTTTTTTCATGCCTCCCAGTCAATTGCATTTAATATTTTACTGAATCATCATAAACCAAATAATTTCATATCATTCAAGGTATGTCGCCAAATTATGAAATTAATAAATAAGTACAACGACAGATATATTGGACTAGAATGTTTTATGTTATTATTTTCTGGTGAATGGCTATTACTCCAGCTGTTGCTGCAAACAAGCAGTGCATTCAGAAGTGAGATAGATCTATCGCATATGTGTACAGTCGAACTCGGTTATAACGAATCTCCAAGGGACCAAAAATTTCGTTCGTTATATCCGAGGTTCGTTACATCCGATCGTTTGAACTACATACATTGTAAGGTGATTTGAATGAAAACCAATTTATGCAACATTTATACATATGTATTTGCTATTTTGTTGCATAGGAAATAAACATAACTAAATACATTTCTAAGTTCATTTGTATGAAAAAATAATTTGAATTCGTATCTGGTATTGACTGGAGTCTAAACATTTGATCGGAAGAAGTCTGTGACTTTTTTCTGAATATTTCGCATTTTTAGGGCTTCTTGGTTTATATTTTTTTCGAGGATATCACAAGCAGCCAAAAGTTCACCGTTTTCTGGGCAGGTTATCTGTGTGAAGTGCTTTATAGTCTTCATAGCAGAACGCGCTTCCTGTAATGTAGGTAAATTTTCTTCAATTTCCGTCTCCTCTTCATGTTCACACTCATTTTCATCAGCTTCTTTGAATATTGAGTGTATCAAGCCAATGTCATCTAAGTCTTCAGCAGTTTCCACATGTTCATCAATTGTGTCGTATACGTTTAAGTCAAATTCGTTGAAATCGGAAATGCAATTGGTATCTGCCCATTCAGATAATTTTGCATCTTCGCTTTCACTTTCGTTTGCTAGAATCCACTCGGCAAGTGTAATATCATCCTCTGTCACATCTGCTTTAAACCAAGCATGTTGAAAACAATTGACAATCGTATTTTTGGTAACATCCCGCCAAGCACTAACCAACATCAATATAGCTTCCGTGATTGATACTTTAAAGTCATCCTTTGTGTCATAAGCATCTATTAGTTTTAATAGCACTTCCCTTCGGTAGTGAGATTTTAAACTTCGAATCACGCCTTGAATTGAAAAATGTAATCGATAGTTGAATTGAATAAACAGATTTAATGCATTGTACCTTGCCCATTGGCTGTAAAATTGCCGTTACATTGGGAGGAAGGTAAACCAGCTCAATCCATCGTAAATTTTTAACTGGTAGGTGTGCTGGACAGTTGTCAATAATGAGGACAACTTCCCTTTGATCTCTTCCTAACTCTTCATCCCAACTCTTTAAGAGTGATGTAAAAATTTCGCTCATCATCCAGGCTTTTTTGTTTGCCTCATAAGTGACCGGCAACTTTGGCTGATTTTTGAAGCACCTTGGTGATTTTGATTTGCTAATTACCAGAAGTTTTCTCTTCTCAGATCCATCCATATTGGCATAAATCCAAACGGTGATTCTTTCCTTTGAATACTTGCCTCCAGAACATTTTTCACCTATAAATTTAAGCGTTTGGTCAGGTGTCAGTTTGTAAAAGAGCCCGGTTTCATCTCCGTTGAAGATATCCTAAGCATGATAACGCCTGCTTATACCTACAAAATGAGAAACATATACATTGCAGAAATCACAAACAAAACTGAGTTCATGCTTGGCTAAATTGTTGCAAGCCAATCGCCGGTCGTCTCTAAGGATGTGCATCCACTTTCTCCATGACATTTTCCGCTTTGAATGGAATGTCGTTTTTAAAGCGATCAATCCAGCCTCTTGAACAGTTAAAAGCCTCCATATTTACTGCTAAATCTTCACATGAGGCGTTTAAAGATGGAAATCGTTCCGCTTTTTTTGTAAAATAGGCCCAGAAATTGGAACATTTTGATTGCGTATTGACACAAACCACTTTAATAAGACGGCATCGATATCGGGTCTTTCTGGCTGCCGTAACTTTTTTGCAACTGGTCTAAAATTTAGTCTTTCGGCTAGGTACTTTTCCTTTTGTGCCCAGATTGTAGACACTGTCAACTTTGATAGTTTATATTCCCGACAGATTCGTGCATTTGCATAGCTACTCTGTAATTTTTCGATTATTTCCAATTTATCTCTCAGATCAATTGACTTCCTTTTAGTTGTCATTATGGAAAATTCAAATAGCACTATCGAGCATAACCAAATAACTAATATTATTTAAATATAAATTTGTCACCGCTCTATACAACACAGACACAATTGGATTCGAGACGAATGCAAGTACTACTTGGAAAACTGTAAATGCCGCACAATCGATTGTAAACAACAAACTGATGTTTTTCAAATTGAATTTCTGTTAATATGTATGTACATATGTAATGGATTTGCTCCAAACAAAAGAAGATATGTATCAGTTTCCAGTCACTTTATCACCAATGGTTCGTTATATCCGAGTAAATTCTTTCCATTAGGCAAAACCCTACGTTCGCAATAGCCGAGAGTTCTTTATATCCGAGTTCGTAATAACCGAACAAAAATACATGTATTTTTTAATAATTTGGAAGGGACTTTGGTTTTCGTGTGCTATAGCCAAGTGTTCATTATATCCTGTGGCCGCTATAAGCGAGTTCGACTGTATTTTAATTTGTTCTTTTGCAGTACGGTTACTTTCACAAGTCACGTTGATGAACATTATACATAGCAATGACCTCTTCAATTCATATGCCTATGGAACTATATGCGTTTTTTACCGACTCAGACAATACAGCTTTGCTAGGATTTGCATGTAAATTTCAGGAATGATAGGTGTCATGTATATCTTTGAAAATCAGTCCAGCTAGTGGTATCAGTAATCGTAAAACAAAATAGTGGCTGTTTTAAATGCGAAGATTGAATAATTTTGAGTTATTTTTCCCCAACTTCAACGTTTAAGGTGCATGCTTTGAACACTTGATTCAATTGAATGAATGACTGAAGATGAGTACCTACAATTAATACTCATAGGTGAAACAAGTCGAAGAGGCAGGAGAGAGCTCCAAGCCAAAGGGCCTTGTAGCCATACTAGGGTTGGAAAAAATTGGCTGATTACAGTACAGGGGAGTGGCCCCTGAAAAAAATAGAAGTTCTTTATGAGAGCTTTTCAAAAAAGTTTTTGCTTCAGTTTGGGCAATGGGGGAGAAATGCATGAAAAATGTGTTTCCTACCTCGCGATTGGACGCCTGTGATCTAAAAAAATCTGAAAAAATTATCAAGGGAGATATTTATGAGTATGACTATAACAAATGCCTCAGAAGTGAAAATTCATTTAACTTTGTTAATAATAGTATGATCTTTGAATTTCATATTTTCTCCAATGAAATCTTGTTTGACATGTTTCTTGATTTTATTTGTTGAGTAGAAAGCCTTTCTGACATGAGCGTAGGTCTATCTACCTAACTTTCTTGGGGTTGTCGACAGATGCCAGCAATCTTACTCGTAACGCTGACAAACTATTTTCCGTCATTATTCAGTATTTTGATTGCTAATTATTTATTGGCTCCTCTCGAAAAGTATGATTTAAAAATAAGTGCGTCTCTTTCACCGGTGACAATGCAAATGTGAATTTTGGAGAAGTTGCAAGAAATTCAGGTTACAATGTAATCTCTCATTTACGTCAGAGCTTGGATGAAGAGACTGTTGGTGTTGATTGTCCAGCTCATATTCTTTACAATGCAAAACGTCATGCTACAAACCTGTTGGAATTCAACATTGAATCTCTGGTGATGAAAATTGTTAATCATTTTTTGGTGTATACTGTACGAACAGAAACTCTGGAAGAGTTATGCAGCTATATTGAAATTAATTATGAAAAACTGCTGTATCATAGTAAAACGAGGTGGCTAAGCTTTTTTCCAGCAATTGAAAGGATTCTCAAATCATACGATACCTTAAAAGAATTCTTTTTGACAACAAAAAAAGCCCCGAGTTCTGATCAAAAGGTTTTTGACAGCAAAACCAGCGAAAGGTATTTGTATTGCGTTAGATAGCGTCACTGGAAAAGGAGAAAAACTCAATTGTTGAAGTGCTTTCTACTTTAAAAGGAACGACAGAGTCACTAAGTCAAAGACATTTTACGAAGACGAACGCCACAAAATAAATACTGAAGTTAAACTCAAGTATCAAGAAAGCATAAATTACATAAATATTTGGATAAAATCTTTGGAATTATTTTAAATGCTTTGAATGGCTGCTATTGAGCTACAATTCGATAGTATTACAGACGGTATTACATTTTTGAGAGACAAAGGCATCAGTCTTGACGATATTAAACACTTTGAAGAATTCTGCCAATTATAAAAATTTCTTAACACTAGCCAAAGTGATTTTTGTGATGAGTTAGCTAAAAAACATTGGGTAGTTTTCTTCAATGCGTGCAATGAAAGAAGCTGTTCTACAGAATTGCTAAAAATTGCTTAGTACTTTTTTTTTGTATTATGCCACACAACGCAAATGTGGAGCGAATTTTTTCACTTATGTATGACTTCACAGTGGATGAAGGAGAGGAATAGATTGTCAGTTGAGTCAATCAAAGCAATATTATTAACACAATATAACTTCAGAGACATAATTTGTGCCAAATTTCACAGTGAAATTTCTTTAAAAATATAATGTTCAAAAAGTTAAATAAATGGTGATAAAATTTACTTATATGCACTTAGCTTTAGTATCAGCAGAAATCCGGACTTTTTTAAAGGATTCAGGACATTTTACTGCCATCAACCGGGTTTTCAATTTTGACCCCTGGTCACCCTCAATACGCCTTTCTACATTTATCTTGTAAATTTGAAAAATTTCTCAGATAGGAGAAAGCTTATCTGTTCGACGTTGCTCACTCTGCATGTCTATGTCATCAAATCTAAGACATTTTACTAGCATAAAGTAACGACTGAGGCTCATTGTTGCTCTAAAAATGTTCATCCCCAATCTCCCTTCTGACGCCAAGTCTTAAATCCGGCAATGTAGAACCAGCAACGCAAATAATGCTTTCATTTTAGCAATGCATGTCGGATAACTTTGCTCATTATTTGTTTGCTTCAGAAGATTTTAGCTCGTAGAATTTACGGTGAGTTCTATCATATTCTCGTTTATGAATAAATTCGAACACTTCAAAACCATCTTGCACATTTTCGCATGCAGCTGTACTCCCGGTAAATGTATGACAATGTTTTGAGCACGCGAGCGAACATTTCTGTTCGCCATTGTTGTTATCCATATAGTTGTCATACCCTTTCCCAAAACTGTATTTACATTTACATACAAAATTTTTTGCACGTCTTTGTTCGCAGATTCCGCTAAACTCTCCAATTTAGAATTGGCAAGAGTCAACTTCGGAATCCGATGATTTATCAATCACTCCTGCAGCATCATCTTGATCCAATCATTCTAGAAGCCGATTTAAACAATTTTGCTCTCGCTCATACGAATCCACAATTAAATTGAAAATCCAATACAACGGATCATGTCAGAACGACGCTAAAAAAATTTCAAGTACCATCCTTTTTGTCGAAAAATTTATAAATTTAAACTACTACTTGCGAATCAGTAGCCACCCCAACTCGTTTTTCAGAAGATAAATCAACTGAGCGCCAAGCAACACTAAACTCTGAGAACCATAGAGGTACATACAGGAGACTGGGAAAGATCAAATTCATGAAACCTTGAGTTTTTGCCTTTGCTATTGTAATAACTCGTAAAGGCTCGAAGCAAATTTCGAAATTGGGGTCGAAATTTCGTTCATCATATGATAAGGTGTATCATACTCTTCGCGATAAACTTTATGAGAATGCAGCGTTTGAAAATCAGCTCATGTTTGTATCGAATTAGCCATTGATCTCCATCTAGCTTCGCTCCAGTTGGTCGCCTCAGGACCCTTCATTCAAAGACGTTCAATATATTTGCGGATACTTGGGTTAGAGTCCATGTTTCAGACCCTAGCATAACCCAGGTCATATCACTAATTTGTATACTTTGAGCAATTTTTCTCGTAAACTGATTAAGCTAGAAACATCAAATTTTGTATGTAGGTGTAAAGTGATGCCCTCTTCAAAGTTCAACTACAACAATTAAAAAGGTATCTAAGGGTTGTCTCCCCATATAGGGGAGTGGCCCTCGAAAAAATTTCATCAAAGGTATTTGATGTGCATCAAATGAAAGGTCTTGATGAGAGCTTTTCAAAACAGGTCTTCAACTGACAATTTTTGCTTCAAAGGGGGCACAACTAGGGAAAATACACGAAAAACTTGGGTGCCCCCTTGCGATTGGGCACCTGTGATTTGATAAATTTGAAAAAGTCAGAGGACAACAATAACAAATGCCTTAGAGGTCTAAATTCACTCAAATTTGTTAATAATAATATGACCTTCGAATTTCAAATTTCTCCAATAAAATCGTATAGATACCTTTAAAATCGATATTAAAGTCGTCTTAAAAAAGTTCTTATACTCTGTAAATTTGCTGAAAATCGAATGATATGCACGGAAGTTACAGTCATTTGAAATTTCTCCAATTACAACTGCAATAACACATGATATTGGTATTTTATGGACTTTTTATCGATCATCAGTTTTGATTTGATTTGCTTGAAATTTTCAAGCTACATCAATAACATAAATATTTTTGGGAATTCATGATTTGAGTGATTTTTATAATTTCGTAACAGAATGACGACCGTTGAAGATAGAGAAACAATGGATTTTCTTTTGAACGCGCACATCCCTCATTGATGGTGACTGAATTGGAGAGAAGTTGTATATAAAACCCTTCTGACATGAGCTGAGGTCTGCCTACCCAACTTGTTGATACTCTATTCGCCAACTGTGATATTTTGTGTGCATGAGGTTTTTTTACTCGACTGCATTATGAGGTTAATTTTATTCTCATTAATATGTAGCCCTACAAGTTTTGCTTCGCTGTGTTCTTTGCTACACGTTAATGACCGTAACAAAATGCTCATATCATCCACATAGTCTACTGCTTGTATACTAATATACCTCGTGTATCGACAGGTAGCTTTCTAATAATGTACTCCAGAGCCAAATTGAATATGCTTTCGTCCGATATTTGTGTCAAAGGCATCGGTGACTTGGTTATTTATTTGAACTTAGGAGTTCATCGACGTCATTATAATTTTAGTAAGATAGACTAGTTTGGCTGGGATTCCATAGCAAAGCATTATTTGGTATAGTACGTTGCGATCAATACTGCCATATGCTTTCTTAAGATCACCAAAAGTTTGGTGCAAGTCTATATTGTACTCGCAGAATTTTTTAAGTACTTGCTTGACAGTGAATAATTAGTTTACTGTCAAGCTACCTACTCTAACACCACCTTGATACTCTCCAATGATATTGTTGGCTTATAATCTGATTTTATTTTCTAAGATCTTTGAAAATATTTTGTATGCCGCACAAACTTGTGATATGCCTCAATAATTTTCGCACTGTAACTTGTTACCTTTTTTTTTGGATGGGGAATGTAATTGATTGCCTCCACTCGTTTGGCATATGTTCGTGTTTCCAAATGTGCTGGATCATTCTATGGATGGCTTTATGAACACTGCTGTCACCACATTTGATGAGCTCAACTGGAATCTCATCAATGCCCGGTGCTTTGTTATTCTTCTGGACTTTAGTGGTAGAGTAAACTTCATCCAGAGTCAGTGGGACCGATGGAAGCTTTCCGTAGACATCTATAGGCTCCGATGTTTTGGAGCTGTGCGGAGGGTTGAGGAAGTTCTTAAAATATGAAGCCCGTCTTTCCTTGATCTTTGTTTCACCAGCCATGATTTCGCCGATATCACGGTAAGCTCAAAACTTCGCTTCAGGCTTTTCACTACTTTGTAAGTTTGTCTTCTGTTATTGGTTACTAGACTTACATCTATGCTTCTCAATTGGTCGTAATAGTACTTCACTTTTTTAAGCTCTAATTATTTTATTCGCAACCTTCTGAGTTTTTCACAATGTCCTCTCTTTGTCCTAGTTTTTCTACCTACGTATTCTTTGTACGCCTGATTTTTTTTTTATCTGACACATTCTGGCACTCATCATCAAACCAATCATTTCTTTTGCGCCCGGCTGGATGACCAGTTAAGTGTTTCGCCATGGTCTTAATAGCCATTTTCACTTCCATCCAGAGCTCGTTGCTTGTTTTCAGCAATGCGTCTGATAAGATGGGAGCCAGCTATTTGCCGAGGGTCTCCGTGAAATTTTTTCCCTCGGACGCTGTTCGGAGCCTTTCGATGTCAATTTATCGTTATTTGATCAAGTAATGATCTGAGTTACAATTGGCTCCTCGTTATGTACAGATATCAAGTATGCTCGAGACCCAGTGCTGTTGGATCAGAACATGTGTGTTGCCATCCGGTGATACCCAGGTTATTTTATGAATGCTTTGCTGAGGGAAGCAAGTCGAACATATGACTAGATTTCTGCTACATGCAATGTCAATCAGGCACTGGCCGTTGTCATTTGTTTCATCGTGGAGACTATATCCTCCAGTCGTCCTCCGATGAGACATCTCATTGCCAACCTTAGCGTTGGAATTGCCCAGAACTATTTTTGTGTTGTTTGTAGACAACGAGTCACCTAGTCTTTCCAGGTGATTGTTGAACATATCCTTCATTTCTTTAACCTTTTCTTCGGTCGGGGCGTGAACGTTGATCAATCAGATTTCACTTTTAGACGAATTGCACACAACCGTTCATGAACTGTCTTAAAATCAATAACGTGCGATTTGAAATCCCTATTCACAACAAAGGCCACTCCGAATTCTCGTTTTTCAGGAGGCTTCCCACTTTTGAATATTTTGTACAATCTCATGTCTTGAATACCATTTCAAGTCCAGGTTTGTTTCCTGGATTGATTGTATTTTTAATTTTTATTGACTACCCTGTTGTTAAAGGTCCTTAACAGTGCCAGGGTAATTGACTGATCTTACATTCCAGAATCCATTGCCATAGTCCTTTTGCGTTTGCAATATATTCCAAGGCTCTTCTGCAGGTTTCGAAAGATTATATGGTTTTACTGGAATGGGATGTTAGCCCGTCGCCCAACCTTGATTCCAGCGGTATGGTTATTACTACTTGTCATTTAATAGATATTTATTTTGTGAAATCCCATGTGCTCTTGTGAATAAAATTCTGGTATCTAGGGCTTCACGAGTGCATTTCATATCGGCGTGGCATTGAATGGGTTGAATATTTCTTGATATTTTAGGTTGGTTTTTTTTCGAAAAAATTTGGCTCAAAGAAGAAAGATACATTCTCAACCGTTATTAAAAGTCCTGGAGATTTCTGATGAAAAATATGATCTTCAAGATGCACGTTACAACTAAGCCCGATGATTACCTTCAATGGTTTCAAATGGATATCTTTCATGGTTTCATGGAATATATATATATATATATATATATATATATATATATATATATATATATATATATATATATATATATATATATACATATATATATATATATATATATATATACATATATATATATATATATATATATATATATATATATATATATATATATATATATATATATATATATATATATATATATATACGAGTATAAAATATATAAAGGGCTTGCCAATAAGAGGTGTTATTTTGAATAGCCCGCTATTTCAGTAGATGTCACTTTTGAAGCTGTAATTTTTTGACACTTTAGAAGTGAAAATATTAATAAAAGATGAATACATGCTTCAACAATGCATTGAAATTATTAAAATTAATTATAAAAAATGGTGAACATTTGGCAGAGACGGTTCGTAAAACTCAAACATATTTAAGTCATCTTGAAGCACCTTGTCGGACCGCAATACAGAAATCGGGGGTAAAATTCGACCTGTTGGGACAACTTAGTGATGTGAAGAATAAAACTCGTGCACATAACTCAAGAACAGCCGAGAATATTGCTGCTGTAGCCGAAAGTGTTGAAGAAAACCCAGGTTTGTCCGTTCCTCGTCGTTCTTTGGAATCAGCCATTCCACAAACGTCATTACACCGTATTTCACATAAAGATTTGGGTCTTAAGGCTTATAAAGTTCAGTTATCACAAGAACTCAAGCCGGTCGATCATCAACAACGTCGTGTCTTTGCTGATTGGGTCCTTGAAATGCATGAAAATGAACCGGAATTCGATCGAAAAATCATCTTGAGTGACGAGGCCCGTTTCCACCACGGTGGCTTCGTCAACAAGCAAAATTGTCGCATCTGGGGCTCGGAAAACCCAAGAGTTATTGTTGAAAAGCCTTTCTATCCTCAACGTGTGACTGTTTGGTGCGGTTTGTGGTCCGGCGGAGTCATTGGACCTTATAATTTTTGGAAAATTAGGCTGGAGCAATGATTACGGTGAATGGATTGCTCTATCGAGAGATGATTAATGATTTTTCATGGCCAGAATTGGATGGTATTGATCTGGACAACGTTTATATTCAACAAGACGGCGCTGCGTACCACACAAGCAACGAAACCATTAATCTTTTACGGGGAAAGTTTCTGGACCGTCTTATCTCTCGAAAAGGTGATCACAATTGGCCACCGAGATCTTGTGATCTAACACCTTGCGACTTCTTCCTTTGGGGCTGTGTGAAAGAAAAGGTCTACGCCAACAGCCCAGCGTTGATTCAAGACCTCAAAAATGGAATTCGTGAGGCTATCGAGGACCAGTGGCTGCCCTACCACTTTGCGATTTGGATATGGGAAATTTCACAAGAGGACGCGGTCCTGTAAGCGGGGTCTTGGGGGTCGTTTGTCTGATGTTTTTGTCACTATTAACGACATACCTTCCTCCTTATAATGAAATAAACATTCGATCATTTATATTAAAAAGGGGCATTTTTCTTTTAATAATTAAAAGTACGAGTACTTTTTGTTTGTTATAAATAAAAAAACCAGTAAGGTAAATAGACGTACGCTCATGTCAGAAGGGTTTTGTATTCAATTTACAAAATGCAGTCACCAGATCGAATGAAACCAAGAAACATGTCAATGACAATTTTATTGGAAAAAATATGAAATTCGAAGATCATACTATTATTAACAAAGTTGAACGAATGTCGACTTCTGACGTTTTTGTTATTGTTATACTCATAAATATCTCCCTTAATAATTATTTCAGATGTCCATTCGCGAGGGAAGAAACACATTTTTCATGTATTTCCCCCCTGAAGCAAAAACTGACAGTTTAAGAGCTGTTTTGAAAAGCTCCCATGAAAACTTTCATTTCATACTCATATCGGCTGCGTTTGATGATTTTTTTTTTCAGGGGCCACTCCCCTGTACTGTTCTCATCGATTAATGGCCAATATTTTCGAATTCTAGAGTGGTTACAAAGCCCATTTGCTAGGAGCTCTCTCCCGCCTCCTTGACTTGTTTCACTTATGAGTATTAATTGCAGGTACTCATCTTCAGTCATTCATTAAATTGAATCAAGTGTTCAAAGCATGTAACCTAAATGTTGAAGTTGGGAAAAAATAACTCAAAATTATTCAGTCTTCGCATTTAAAACAGCCACTATTTTGCTTGGCGATTACTAATACCACTAGCTGAACCGATTCTCAAAGATGTGCATGACACCTATCATTCCTGAAATTTTCATGCAAATCCTAGCAAAACTGTAGTGTCTGAGTCGGTAAAAAGCGCATGTTGTTCTATAGCCATATGTTGGCATAATAATAAATGCAGCGCATATTGTTCCATAGTAATACAGGAAAATTCAAACCGCTATAACTTCGCTCGATATGATTCAATCTTTATGATTGGTAGATCAGGGTAGATCAATCTTATAAATAGTTATCTGTTTACTGAATTTCATTGAATTTAAGGGTACCGTTAAGATTTTATTCAAGAAAACATAAAATCGATAAATCATACTATTACTAACAAAGTTGAGTAAATTGGCACTTCTCACGTATTTGTTGTTGGTGTACTCATCAAGGACTACATTCTTGATTTTATTCAGATTTTTCGGATCACAGGTGTCCAATCGCGAGGGGTGGGGGGACACAAATTTTTCGTGTATTTCCCCTCCCTGTGCGCCCCTTGAAGCAAACTTTGCCAAACTAAGACCTGTTTTGAAAAGTTCTCATGAAGATCTTTCATTTGATACCCATATCGGCTACCTTCAATGAAGTTTTTTTTTTGGGGGTCACTCCCTTATATGGGGAGACCCCCCTTAAATACCTTATTAAAAAAATTTTGTAGTTGAACTTTGAAGAAAGCACCACTTTACACCTACGTACAAAATTTGATGTTTCTAGCTTAAGTAGTTTCCGAGAAAAACTGCTGTGACACACGGACGGACGGACGGACGGACGGACAGACAGACAGACGGACAGACAGGACGTGATTTTAGAAGGGTTTTGTAAAATTATTTTACAACACCCTAAAAATGCATCTATCTTACGGTTAACTTTGGGATGAAGTCCTTGAAAAGAAAAAAAAATGGTGGTGTAGCTCCGTCTCATAAAAGGGCGTGTTGGACTCAAGACATGAATCCTTATGGCCAAAATGATGACCTGACATCAATCAAACAATATATGGTTCGAGTACATCAGCTCAACTTTCCTTAAGATATAATAAACATTGTAAAGTATTGTCCTTTGAATATAAATATTCAACTAAAGAAATAGTTTTCAACGTGACGTCAAAAATATAGCAACCAAATTTAAAGATGGTGTTTACCACTCTGGTATTCATTTAATCTATTGTACAGAAATAAATAGTTACTGAAAATCATCAACATAATAAGCTATGGCTAGAGCCAAAATTGTTTCTATATATTCTTACTTCCTCCTTATTCAAAATGTATGCAATTTTTATGCATTATTTTATTCCTTATACAGAATATTTAACAGTCAAATTATTCGACCATTTGCCTCACAAATCAATTAAATTCAATTTCTACAATATTTTCACTTACCTTTCCGTCTGTGTCGACCGATTCCATGCATTTGATTATCTAAAAAGTATCCTTGTGTCGAATAGTTTAGAGTCATGTAGCATAAAATTAGTACAGTGTTAAGCCACCACATATTTCTATCACAATCCCAGCAATTACATCATATCTTTGCATAGAGTCCGCAGCAAATTACACCACAATTATATGTAATGAAAACCACCCCCGAGATTTAACAGCGATATCGTGTTACGTCACATCATTTCAATTTGCACCACATTCCATTTCATAATGCAATTATCCATACCGAAAATGCTAGTACACATGAGAATCGCGTTGTAAACAATAAAACCCTTACATTGCTGCTATATCACTGCACTTGCTCATTTCATCCCCAATCACTAATTAGTCACACGCCACTCCAATTAAAAGAAAACCCTTGTTTTGCTCTCCAGCGTGAACGAGCTTGCTTCTCACTTATCGTCGCCGATGTGGATGCTGACGAAATATCAATTATCGGTTGATTGATTGCCGTGTATTTTGATAGATACATCAATTTCCAACGCAACAAGGACCGTCCCTGCTTCGCGATATTCCCTGCCTTACGCCATGAGCCACATACACGAGGAGTGCCACCCACCAAGCAGTGGAGTTTGCACTAATTGCATTAAATTTATAAACGCAACATTCCACTCGGTCACACAACGTTCACATAAAATTGTAATGCAGGTTGGCAAGGACAATTGAAATGGAGACCATCAAACAGTTTCACCCAACCAGCACGAGACACTCAAAATCCAGTCAATCCGATTTCAATGAAATCTCGAAGAATACTAAAAAATTTTGGGTGTAGGACAATATGCGCAACCTGGAAAGCCTTCTTGTCCTTATAACGAAGCATAGGTTTGCCGAGCACCCGTTAGCAGCCAAGCGAAAGGATATTTCCCCAGGCGATGTAACCGTTGTCTGCATCTGATAAATTCACCACACTCGCTTCTGGCATGCGTCAACCTGACGAGCTTTTACGTTTACGAAATTCAAAACAAAATCAAAAAGTTGATGGGAAGGACGAAGGAATCTGGTTTAGTGATACTACAAAATGCTACTCAATACTCACAGGACACTCACCGAACTCCCCCGACGGCTATACCGGAAACAAAATGACACATTGTGTCTCAAGGAGGAGCGGATGATATATGTTTTCACCAGTTGTGGGATATCGAAGCTGATTATAATCAAATATTTATTTTGGCAATAAAACATAATAATATACATCCGCACGTAGATACCTATGAGGAATGTTGAGTTTTTGTGCAGCCAAGGAATTTTAAAAAGCGGAAAAGGATGAAAAAGGATCACGGAAAGAATTTTAGAGGTGGAAGAAGTCAATCACAGTGCGTGGAATATATCTGAAAGCATTTCATTTGTGAAGTAGTTTTTATTAATCATTGTAAAGTTTTTATTACTTCCTTCTTCGTGGAGTTGTTAACAACAAACCTGAGGAAAACTATAATGTCAACATTAGTGCTTACCAAGTCCGTTGATGGATCTCAAACTCGTGAGTAAAGTGCATGTTTCTAGGTGAACTATCTTTGCTACCCTGAATTTCTTTATTTTGTTACACCATCTTCATTCCTAACTTCTTGAAATATTCTTTAATCACTGCAGCACGTGACAACTGCCCCACCCATTGGGTCTTCATAAACACGTTAACCAGATTTACATAAACTCTCGGCACATCACGATATTACAGAGCATCAGTCATTCCAAAGTCCTTTTTTATTTGGAAACAAAAAAGGTATTCAACCTATCCGGATACATATCATTAAATCATAACATTCTCAAGCGAACCAACGATATGTCATTTGCGACCTGACTCACATTCCGGACCTAAGCCTTTTGCTTACCCTGAATTTATTAAATATTTGAGCGAAACTTCCTTGGTCTAGTGAAAGGGACGCGAAATGGGTTCGTAGATGTCGTTTATCTCATGCAATAAAACAGCCGAAGGAACGACCGTGACGATTTTTCATTTTATTCCAAAGCTTTTGCTCAAACGATGATGATAGCTACAGGTCCATAAAAAAGGAGCGCCCATAAACACTTTGACCTTCTGTAGTTTTATGCGTTGCTTATGAATTATAGAGAAGCCTCGTAAAGTGTTTTAGGTCTGCCGCTTTGAGCTGAAGATGTTAAGCTTTCTGCTTGGAGATTATGACAATGTGACGAATGACATTACAGCTTGTGTTTATTTAGAGAAAAAATTACGTTTTTTAGGGTTTTGTAAAATAATTTTACAAAACCCTACTAGTTTCGCGACCAGTCTGTCCGTCTGTCCGTCTGTCCGTCCGTCCGTCCGTCCGTCCGTCCGTCCGTCCGTGTGTCACAGCAGTTTTTCTCGGAAACTACTTAAGCTAGAAACATCAAATTTTGTGTGAAGGTGTAAAGTGGTGATCTCTTCAAAGTTCAACTACAAAAAAATTGTATAAGGTATTTAAGGGGGGTCTCCCCACATAGGGGCATGACCCCCCGAAAAAAAAATTTCATTGAAGGTAGCCGATATGGGTATCAAATGAAAGGTCTTGATGAGAACTTTTCAAAACAGGTCTTAGTTTGACAAAATTTGCTTCGAGGGGTGCACAGGGAGGGGAAATACACGAAAAATTTGTGTCCCCCCCCCCTCGCGATTGGACACCTGTGATCCGAAAAATCTGAAAAAAATCAGGAATGTAGGTCTTGGTGAGTACAACAACAACAAATACGTTAGAAGTCGCAATTCACTCAACTTTGTTAGTAATAGTATGATTTATCGATTTTATGTTTTCTTGAATAAAATCTTAACTTTACCCTTAACTTCAATGAAATTCAGTGAGTGGATGTCTATTTATAAGATTGATCTATCCTGAAAGTTTCATAAAGATTGAATCATATTTAGCGAAATTATAGCGGATTGAGTTTTCCTGTATTACTATGGAACAATATGCGCTGCATTTATTACTATGGCAACATATGGCTATGGAACAACATGCGCTTTTTACCGACTCAGACACTACCGTTTTGCTAGGATTTACATGAAAATTTCAGGAATGATAGGTGTCATGTATATCTTTGAGAATCGGTTCAGCTAGTGGTATCAGTAATCGTAAAACATAATAGTGGCTGTTTTAAATGCGAAGATTGACTAATTTTGAGTTATTTTTTCGCAACTTCAACGTTTAAAGTGCATGCCTTGAACATTTGATTCAATTTAATGAATGACTGAAGATGAGTACCTGCAATTAATGCTCATAACTGAAAAAAGTCAAGGAGGTGGGAGAGAACTCCTAGCAAAAGGGTTTTGTAACCATTCTAGGATTCGAAAAAACTGGCCATTAATCGATGATAACAGTTCAGGAGAGTGGCCCCTGAAAAAAAAAATTCATCAAACGTAGCCGAAATGGGTATGAAATGAAAGTTTTCATGGGAGCTTTTCAAAACAGTTGTTAAACGGTCAGTTTTTGCTTCAGTGGTGGCACAGGGGGGAAATACATGAAAAATGTGTTTCCTCCGTCGCGGATGGACATCTGAAATAATTATCAAGGGAGATATTTATGAGTATAACAATACCAAAAACCTCAGAAGTCGATATTCGTTCAACTTTGTTAATAATAGTATGATCTTCGTATTTCATATTTTCTCCAAAAAAATCGTCTTTGACATGTTTCTTGATTTGATTCGATCTGGTGACTGCATTTTGTAAATTGAATACAAAACCCTTCTGACATGAGCGTAGGTCTGTTTACCCAACTTGTTTTTATCTGGATGCCCGTTTGAACTGATGGTAAAACTGACCTCGACATATGTTGGGTATTTAAAAATAGAGAACTAAATTAGTTTAAAGACGAAAAGTTGTAGCCCGCTCGATGCCCAGTACTGTTGAAAATTGCTTAGTTTACATCATTCGATGGTCTTAAAAGTTTTCAAAAAATATTTGAAATGACTATTGTATAGAGTTTTCTATTAGAAACGTAACAATTTTGTATCTTTATATGAGCGCATCCTTAAACTTTTTTAATGAACTGTTAATGCCAAAGCGTTAGATAAAGTCAGCATTTTTATCATGGTCAAGCTCACAAACTAGCAATGTTTCGAAATTATTAAAAATGACTATCAAAATTCTGAGTCCGAATTTTGGAAGTAATAATCGTCCCATCTGACTGGCTGTGCGTGCTATATGTCGAGTCCAAATTTTTACTAATGAACGTTCTGGTGCGAAAAATATGATGTACCAACGGAAGCGAAAGAAATATCGCGACCATCAGTGCATCAATTCAAAATGAGCCAAATCAGTCGACTCCATGTCGTTCTCGAGAATTGGGCATCACTGAAACGACACTGTGACGTATTTTGCGAAAAGATCTTGACCTGCACGGTTACAAGATGAAATTGGTTCGAAAACTAAAGCCACTTGATCATTCGAAACTTTTCCAATTGGGCTCTGGCAAAGCTTGGAGGAAATGAAAAATTTCATCTACAAATCATCTTCAGCGATGAAGCTCATTTCTGGCTCACTGGCTTTGTTTTTAAGCAAAATATGCGTTAGTGCATGCAGCTAACCCACATGTCTTCTTGAGACACCGTTGCATCTGCAAAAAATTGCTGTTTGGTTAGGTTTCCATGACGGAGGTGTGAGTGGGCAATATTTTTGTTGATAAAAACAACCACCATGTTACTGCCTATGTCGAATGTAATCGTGTTATGTTGGAAGATTATTTGTGGCCAAAATTGGATGATTTTGACATCAACGATATGTGGTTCCAACAAGATGATACCACTAGTCACAAGGCACGCCTGACAATCGATTTATTGAAAGGCAAATTTGGTGAACATGTTATCTCGAGAACTGGTCCGGTCGAATGGCCGCCTCGTTCATGTGACCTAACGCCATTGGATTTCATTTTATGGGGCTATATCAAGTCAAGTGTGCCAACAATCCAGCAACTTAAGACAAACTCAAAGACAACATCTAACGCGAAATTACCAACATTCTGGTCAAAATGTGTGCCAAAGTGGTGGGAAATCGGGTCCAAAGAATCGACTGCTGTAAACGGGCTCGTGGTGGTCATATGACCGAAATTGATTCATAAAATGTAATGCTTGCACCACACTCATAATGAGTTTGAACTCAATATCTCAAATACTTGTGTGTTTTATGAACAGATAAAATGTTATGTCTTTAATGAAAAACCCTATATTAGATTGAAAAATTGAAAATACGCAAATTTCGTTTTATTTCATTTGAAGCTTTCCGTGTGGGGTTTTCATTGGATGCATCCTCAGGTAGTGGATAGAGGGTGGCTAACCGGCCAGCTGGCGGATGTGTAGGAAATAAAATACCACTCATGGACCAAAACCGACTAAGTCGAAAAGTTAACAACGCCCAACTTAGTATTTGCTTATCATAAAACCAAGAGAACCACCTAGGGTCAGATTAGATAAATGGTCACGACTATCGCAATCTTTACAAGACTATTCTTTTGGAACTTGCAATGTTCGATAATTGAACATACCGGGTGCACTGTGAAAACTTCTGGATGAATTAAAGAAGTATAAAATCAACATCCTCATAGTGCCAGAAACCAGATGGAATAGCAAGAGTATATTTGACACGCGAGCACATCGTGTGTTTCAAAGTGGAAAACTGCAAAGAAAACATGAGTTTGGAGTGAGTTTCCTTGTTAACAGCACATTTAACTAAATTATTACTGATATTCAGCCCGTTAACGAAATGCTATGTGCGATTCGTATCAAGATGAAATTTTTTAATGTCGGGCTGGTCAACTGTCGCGCACTCACAAAAAACAAGGAGGGGACAATCAAGGGCGAATTCGAAAGCTCCCTTGAATGTATTGTCGATGCATTGCCATCAAACGACATTAAAATTTATTCTGGATGACTTCAATGCAAAAATCGGTCGAGGCACGGCACATAGAGGAACAGCTGGAGTACACAGCTTCCATGCAGAGATGAGCGACAACAAACAACGATATACTAGTAGAGGCATCACAGTAAGCTCCACACGCTTACCATATCGAGACATTCCTAAGAGAACGTGGGCATCCCAGACCGTCGCACATACAATCAGATCGATCATGTTCTCATACAAAAATGAACTGTCAAATGCATTCTTGACACGCGCTTGTTCCGTGGCGCGGTTTGTGATCAGGACCACTACTTTATACTGGTCAAGTACCAATGCCCCATCTCCAAGAGCTGTAAACAAAAAGTATCAGCTACTCGAAGGTACCAAATACACAAGCTAAGATAGATATATAACGTTTACATATATATCAATGCTAGAAAATTGCATTAACACATTGTCGCGTGTTATGGTACGCGGCCAATAATTTCAATGTTCGCGGAAAGTGAAAACGCAATATCTTTTAAATTAAGTTAAAAGAGTTTATTTACTAAAAATGCACAATTATTAATTTTTAACTATTTCACCAAATTTTACTTTCACTTGTCTTACAATTTTTATTTCTACTGTCTATCACTTCACAATCAATATCGCTCTTAATTCGCACTCCACGCTATCGCAGTTTTTACTATCGCGGTTGTAATGAATCCCCCCATTCATTCAGCTCGCCTTTATATAGGGTCTCTAGTCATTCAATCCATTTCTCGTACATTGGCGAATCATCTGGAATATTCGAGCAGCTTAATGAATGGGCAGTGACGTCACTTTCAGATGTTAATCATGCTTGTTGTTGTGGGTTTTCGAGTAGATTCGTTTGTTGATGTTCTTAATGGTTGTGAAAACAATTGCGACAGTAGCTCGCAGTATTATTTGTACATGTAACAATATCAATGCAGGCAGAAAAAAGTAATGATGACATCAAAACCATGTGGAAGACAGTAAAAGGTGCAATAATAGAAGCAGCCAAGGAGGTTTTGGGGCATCAGGCAAAAAAATATAAGGAACGATTGGTACGGCGAAGAGTGCAAGGAAGTGATAAAAAAAGTAACCAAACACACACAGAATACATCTATTGACCAATTCGGATCTAAGTAGGACATCATAAAAGCATTCTACGTCAAGCTAGCAGTCCAGTTGATATTACTCGTAAAAACAGATAGCTGCAATATTTTCAGAAGCTTTTCATATTGTCCCCAACAACGACTGAAGCTGTGAATATTCCAGAAGCAAGGCAAGAGGTACCAGTCTCACCACCAACCGGAGTTCAAATACAGGCAGCCGTACGGGACCTTAGAAAAAATAAGGCTCCTGGAATGGATGGAATGCCAGCAGAACTGCTCCTGAGTGAGGCTCTCCATCTAAATAACCTTCTGCATCGGCTAACATGCAGAATATATGCTGGGGAGCAGCTACCAAAGGACTGGCGAAAAAGTATGATGTGTTCTGTATATAAAGAGGAGGACAAATTGAGGTGTGAGAATTAAAGAGGTATTGCTCTACTGTGCACGCCTTATAAAATGCTCTCCAAAATTATTGAAAGAAAATTAAAGCCGTGCTATGAAGTTATTAAAGGAGAGTATCAAGGAGGCTTTCGAAGTGGACGATCTACAATAGACTAAATATTTTCAGTAAAGCAGGTCCTTAAAACTATTACTATGTACGGCGTACAAAATATTTTCTAAAATCTTAGAAAATAAAATAGGATCACACGCCAACAGTATTATTGGAGAGTATCAAGGTGGTTTTAGAGCAGATAGATCAACAACAGACCAATTGTTCACGGTCAAGCATGTATTAGAAAAGTGCTGGGAGTTCAACATATACGTACAGGGAGTTAAACTTAGACGTACACCAAATTGTTGTTGACTTCAAGCAAGCATACGAAAGTATTGATCGTAACATACTGTACCAAATAATGCTTTGCTTTGGCATCCCAGCCAAATTAGTCCATCTTACTTAAATGAAAATGACGTCGAGGACCTCCCTAGTCCGCATCAATAATCAACTCACCGATGCCTTTGACACAAATATCGGACTAAAGCAGGGAGATGGGCTGGCCCCATTGCTATTCAATTTGGCTCTGGCATACATCACACAGAAGCTACCTGTCGATATGCGAGGCACATTACTACACAAGTCGAGCCAAGTAGTAGCCTCTGTGGATGACATCAACATTCTGTCATGGTCATGAACAACTGCCAAAGAACTTTTCCTGAAACTCGACAGCAAAGCAAAACTAGTAGAGCTACAAATCAACGAAAATAAAGCAAAACTCATGACGCAATCGAGGAAAAATACCCCAAATACACAAAATATCACACTTGCCAAATACAGTATCGAGAATGTTAGCGAATTTGTATATTTAGTTGCCAAAATAATGAAAACGGGCAATGAAAGAGACAAAATACGTCGTAAAATACAGCTCGAAAATAAAATATTTTATTCAGTATTGACGATCTTGAAGACCAGCTGCATACACAGAAAAATAACAACGATACAACCATGAGCTGAAATTGTTAACGATCCAGTGACCTCAATGATTGTAAGACTGCGGAAGCTGCAATGGGCTGGCAACATGAATCGTATGGACGAACAACGGATACCCTAAAAGGTATTCATTGGGAGAACGGAAGGCCGGAGGTCAGTGTGGAAACTGAGGAAACGCTGATCTGACTCGTTCGATAAAGACAGTTCATCGCTGCTCGGATTTCGGAATTGGAAGACGCGGTCAATGGACCGAGACAGTTAGAGGCGCTGCTTGCAGGAAGCGAAGGCCCAAGAGGGGCTGTAGTGCTTAGAAGAAAGTACTTAAAAAGTGCTGGCAATATAACATCGATGGGCACCAATATGTTGTTGGCTTCAAGTAAGCATACGACAATGTCAACAGAAATGTCCTGTACAAAAAATGCTTGACTTTCGCGTCCCAAAAAAACTAGTCTGCATGCTAAACACAGAGTCCTGGGTCAAATTAAACGGTGAACTAGCGGACAACTTTATAAAGGAATAAGCTTTAAAACAAGGGAATGGACTTGCCACAATGCTCTTTAATATTATGCTGGAACACATCATCAGCTGAAACCTTGGGTACGCTAATGTTAAACTTCACACAATTGGTAGCATATGCTGATCAGGTTTATGGCACGTTCAATCTTAATTGCCAAATGAGCATTTTTGAGCTTAAAATCTGAAGCAAACCAAATTAGTCTACGAGTTTATGACACTAAAAGTAAATTCATGACTTAAATGATGATTTGAAGTTTTCGCCAGTTGCTTTTTATGATGCTGATAAATTTTTTGAGAAAATGATTGGTTTTAAAAATAATTATAATAAATAAACTTCTTTTCTGGGCGAATAGTAAATGCATATCATCGTAAACTAAACTTTCCTACTAACCTTAGGTGAGGTTAGTGTAACGGCCTATACCTCACATCGAGCATTTATGTTCATAATGACACTACTGTTTCATCATTAAGGAATCTACCGACTGGTTTGGAGCTTCTAACTCAGTTTGATTATACCTGTGGGCATTTTGCGCTACAGAGCTTTCTAATGAGACTTCAATTAGTTTTCGAGAGAGAGACGCTCTAAGTATTTTGTTGTAATTGAGCAGGCCGCATAGGCAAACTGCGTGAGGAACCTTCACAAAAGGACAATAGGAGTGAAGTAGAAAATTGTCATAAACCCAGTCAGTACATGGAATTAATGTACTATATTTACCAAAGTTTTGACTCAACGACGGCATAAGTATTTATGTTAAAAAGTCTATACGCGCACAAACAATATTTTGTATCGTTGGCACATTATGGTAAGAGAAAAAACTGTAGTCAATTGAATACATTTCCCAATCGCAAAAGCATACAAGCGAAGTGATATTAAAAGTATATGTTACATTCGTCTCTTGACTAAAAGAAATATTTACCGATCGAGTCGCTATTCAATCGTTGAAATTTCCTTATTAGATGTATTAACATAAAGATTTTTGTAAATATAATTTATAAAATAACCGAGTCCGTTTGAAAAAGGAGGGAACTCCTTGCTTCCCCAACCCACAGCTTCTATGATTCCTTATCCCAAACCCTCCAACTAAGTTGTAAAAATACTCTCGTGGCTGCACACTGGGTTCACTGGTTCCCCAGTAATGGGACATAAAATGCGAAAATACCAGTAACTGTAAGTACATCTACAGCTCTACTACTGAATTCTACTACTTGCTTCCTTTGTGGATAGGACTCATAGCAACGACCTCGCAAACAGTAAAAGGGCAATAGCATTGGATCCTGAATATCAAGTACCTTGGCGCTGATAAGGACCTTCTACAATGGACCAGTCAATATAAATTAAAAGTACTGGCAACCTAGGAAACGAACTCGACTGGGAATGTTATTCTAGACATGAGATCGCACACAGTATTTAAAAGTGGGTAGCTTACTGGAAAATGAGAATTCGGAGTTGCATTTGTTCTGGATAGGGAGTTCAAATCCCAAGTCTTTGATTTTAAGGCAGTAAATGAACGGTTATGTGCGATCCCTACAAAAGTGAAATTTCTCAAAATCGGACAAATATTCACACGCTGACCCAAACAAGTGATAAAGAAAGAATGAAAATGTCCTACAATTACCTGGCAATACTAGTTGACTCATTGCTTTAAAGCGGCACGAAAAAAATTCTGAGTAATTTCAATGTTAAGGGTGGCAATGACCTTTCTCATTGGGGAACGTCTGGGGGATAAAGCCTCCACGATGAAACAAATGACAATGGCTGATGCCTGACTGACTTTGCATGTAGGAGAAATTTAGTCATACATTCAATTTGCTTCTCAGATCTAAGCATTCATAAAATAACCTGGGCATCACCGGATGGCAACACATAAACCCAGAACAACCATGTTCTGATCCAACGACGTTGGGCCTCGAGCATACTTGACGTCCTACAAACCGAGGAGCCAATTGTAACTCAGATCATTACTTGATTCAATTAACTTATTGATGTCGTACGTCAAAGGGATATTCAGCGAAGATCAGCCCACTACAAAAATTTGACATCAAAAGGCTCCAAACGGCGTCTGTGACCAAAAACTTCACGGAGACCCTCGACAACCATTTGGCTCCCATCTTATCAGAAGCATCGCTAAAGACAAGCAACGAGCTCTGGATGGTAGCAAAAGCGGCTCTTAACACCGTGGCAAAACAAACGACCGATACCAAGCCCGACACAAGAGAAATGATTGGTTCGATGATGAGTGCCAGAATGCGTTAGATGAAAAGGATCAGACGTACATGGAAAACGTTGGTAGGAAAGCCAGGACGAAGAGAACATTATGAAAATCTCAGAAGAGTGTCGAATAAGATAATTAGAATTAAGAAAAGAAAACACTATGACGACCAATTGAGAAGCATGCGTTTAAGTCTAGTGAGCAACAAGAAAAAACAAACATACAAATTAGTGAAAAGTCTGAAACGTGGTTATCAGCTCAAAAGCACGCTTTGTCGAAACCAAAATTGGGAGAAGATGGGCATCATATTTTAAGAACCTCTTAAATTCTCCGCAAAGCTCTTGATCAACGTAGCCTATAGACGTCTGTATAGAGCTCTCATTGGCCTTTCGAATTCTGCATGAAGATTGTTCCACCATCAAAGCCTAAAAGAATAACAAGGCACTGGGTATCGATGAGATTCCAATGGAGCTCATCAAAATGGTGGCAACAGTGTTCTTAAAGCTATTCACGAATTCCTCCAGCACATTTCGCAACAAGAACATATGCTAAAAGAGTGGAGCCAATCAATTATATTCCCTATCCACATATAAGGTGAAAAGCTACAGAGCGAAAATTGCAGAGGCATATCACTACTTTCTACGGCGTACAAAATATTCTCAAAGATCTTGGCAAAAGAAATCAGATCAGTTGCCTACAGCATTATAGGGGGGTATGAAGCTGGCTTAAGAGCAGGTTGATTGACAATAGATCAATCGTTCACTGTAGTAGGTACGCTGGGAGTTCAACATAGGAGCATACCAAATTTTCGTTGATTTTGAGCAAGCGTACGACAGTATTGATCGTAATGTAGTGTACCAAATAATGCTTTGCTTTGGTATCCCAGCTAAGTTAATCCATCTTGCAAAAATGAAAATCATGTCGACAACCTCTCAAGGCCGCATCAATATCCAACTCACCGATGCCTTTGATACAAATATCGGACTAAGGCAGGGAAAATTTCTATTCAATTTGGCTCTGAAGTACGTCATTAGAAAGCTACCTGTCGATAAAGGAGGTATGTTAGTATACAATTCAAGCCAAGTGATAGCCTATACTGATGAATTAAGCATTTTGTTATGGTCATTAATTTCCGCCTAAGAACTTTTCCTGAAACTCGACAACGAAGCGAAACTAGTAGTGCTACAAATCAATGAGAATATAACAAAATTTGTCACGTTGTCAACTACGAATACCTCAAATACACGAAATGGCAAATACAGTATTGAAAATGTGGACAAATTTGTGTATTTAGGCGCCAAAATAAGGGGACGGTTGTGAACGCCAGCTGCGTATGCAGGAAAATAAACCTTTAAGTACACAAATTTGTGATGAGAGATATTTAACGTCTTTGCGCGACATGCCCTGAGGTGGATAATTGGAGCGAAATTAGATGAGGTCTTATGGTGAATTCGATACAAACATGAGCTGTATGCAATTTTTGACAAGATGGAGGTCTCATCAGGTGTAAAACCACAAAAGCTGCAATGGACTGGCAACGTGAATCGTATGGATGAACAATAGATACCCAAAAAGATATTCATTGGGAGAACTGAAGGGCAGACACAAGTGGAGAAACCAAGGGTCTTCTTGGATTTTGAAATTCGAGGACGTGAATTTCTTTTTCTAAGGTATTTGTTATTGTTGTAATCATGAAAAACTAGCACTATGAATTTTTACCTTTAAATTGTATATTTTCATCAAAAGTTAACATAATAATAATTTACTCAATAGACTCGTTTAAAACGGCCACCATTTTGTTTTAAGATAACTTTTATCACTCTTACAATAGGCTTTTAAAGATGATTTAATGCTACTTTATTTAAGTACTTTTCTACTGTTCTTATCAGCACATTCTTTGGGTGTACTATTATGGTTGCCGTGAGCTTGTTATCTAGCGAAAACACAAAACATACCATTATCGTTATTTTAAATACCACAAAACATTGGCACAGCGAACTCATCCCGATACTATGAACAGACTCACTTCACCAACGTCGTTTTGTCACTGAAGCATTCACATGCACTGTTCACCGATCCCCAAGGAATTTCTGATTACAAGTAATTCAGTTGTTGCTGCATCATCTTCATAGTTCATACATTTTTTGTACTCGCTGATTTATCATCATTCGGATTAATATTATACGAGAGATGAACCATTAAATGTAAGGGAAGTTGCGTGGTCGAACTCAACTGTTTGTTTGCTGGATTCATTTTGGACAAGCGATAAATAACAAAAGGAAGATTCAATATTAGAAGCATAAAACATCGTAACAGTACATAGTGTTATAGAGTGTTTAGGAATGAGTTCAATCGGATGAAGGTTGATTGCGGATGGAAGCTTATCAGTTGTCCCGGAATTCGCAGCGGTTGTGAAAATCGCGTGAAATTTAGAATTGTGGGGCTCGGTGGCAGTGATAAAGACTGTTGAGTACAAGTGTGTGATTCTGTGTGGGCGAACTCCTGCTGGGAAAAGAGTAGAAAAGAAAACGATTTGTGACCATAAACTGGATTTGGGTGGTCGCAGTCGACTCGGTGGAGTAATATTGGAAGAAAACTTTGGTTCCGTGGGGGCTAGATTCAGTGCTTGCAAAGTGCAGTGAAATTTACACAAACAAATTGACATGATGAAAAGAGCACAAGCTGCCCCATGATATATTTCCTTGTGTTTTTTGCAAATGTATGGAGCTCGGATGACATGCTTAAAAAGGAAGTTGTGTTATCTCGGTTCCATCTGCATTTTGTGTGGTATTGTGGGCGTTCGTTCATTCATTTTATGCTTATAGAACCAATAGTGAAAATACTTAAAATCTATTTCAAAGTTTTTGCGTTTGTTGTACATAAATCATCAATGAAAAGGAGCTCATTGTCGTTAACTTTCCAAAATAAACTCGAGTTGATGAAACATAAAAATAAAACACCTTCACCTTCTCTTGGGATTCTCCCAAAACTGTAGCCATTTGCTGTGAAAGTGTTGTTTCTTCTACTGAATATAATTTATGCTTCTTTTCTATGGTCTCATAACACGACTAAAAACTAACTGACACTTTACCAACTTCAAACTAATACATTAAAAACACCTTTCACAAAAAATCATACATTACTCAAAAATGAACGACTGAATAAATGCCTCTTTTTCCAGCGTTCAAATTTTATCTGGATCCTACAAAGAGAAAATCGTATGCCCGCAGGGATATATTTTCCCACTTTCTATGGGTAAATGTTCGTCTATGATCCTTTCGAACTGGAGCCATACTACTGCGTATCTAATTCAAATAAATCCTCTTGCCACAGCTTGTGTCATAGAACACAAATGAAAGAAGGATAAAGCTATGATTATAAAAGCACAAGCGAAGGAGAAAGTAGTACGAGATATTCTTATTAAATCCTTCCAGATATAGTTTTAATCTATTATTTTACCCTTTCTACGATGGAATAAAGGCAAACATTTAATTGAAGGAAAGGAAATCTATTTCCTTTAAATTATACGTGTTGACTTGATTCTGAGATGTGGTGCAGTGAAAAAGGATATGGAAATGAAATTGCTTCTTCAACGGTAGATGAAAAGAGTGAAATGTGGATGGTTTGTAAGGTGAAAGGCTTTAAGAAAATATTGATGATGTGATGTACTAAACAGAAAAAGCATATTAAAGCGAGCTTTTATTTTAATTTTAAGTAACAATGCGAAATAAAATATATAAATGCAAGATTGGAATTTTTGTATCCTAATCAATAGATATATACTTGTAATTATAAAATCATTCCCACAAAAGCACAAGTATCGAAATTTAGTATACATCCTTCTCCTTCTTTTTCGTAGAACTACAGCCCCTCTTGGGCCCCTTCATTACGTGCAAATAGTGCCTCCAGCTGTTTCAGTCCATGGACCGCGTCCTCCAATTTCGAATTCCGAGCAACGATAAACTGTCTTTGTCGACCGAGTTAGACCAGCGTTTCCTCGGTTTCCCCACTGGTCCCCGGTCTTCAGTTCTTCCAACGAATGCCTTTTTGGGTACATGTTTCCTGCCCATTGTAGCTTCCGCAGTCTGACAATTGTTAAGACCTCAAGCTCGTCAAAAATTTCATACAGCTCATGGTTGTATCGAATTCACCATTGATCCCTACCTACCTTCGCTCCGATTATTTGCCTCAGGAGCTGTCGCTCAAAGGCGTTCAATATACGAGTATTTGCGGATGCTTGGGTTAGGGTCCATGTCTCACACCCATAGCATAACACAGGTCTTATCATAGATTCGCATACTTGGAGATTTGTTTTCTGTGTATGCAACGGGTCTTCAAGACAGTCAAAACTGAATATTACATTTTATTTCTGAGCTGTATTTTTTGGCGTATTTTGTCTTTTTCAGTACTGTTTCCCTTTACTTTGGTGCGAAGATACACATGTTTGCTCAAGTTTCTGATACTGTATTTGCCAAGTGTTGTGTTTTGGGGGTTTAAGGTATTTCTCCGTGACTGTATCATGAGCTATCAGTTTTGCTTTGCTGTCGACTTTCAAGAAAAGTTCTTTGGCAGTTGTTAGTGACCGTGACAAAATGTTGATATCTTTTGCATAGGCTACTACTTGGCTCAACTTGTATAGTAATGTACCTCGCATATCGACAGGTAGCTTCCTTATGACGTGTTCCAGAGCCAAATGGAATAGCAATGGGACCAGCCTATTTCCCTGATTTAATCGGATATTTGTGTTAGTTGCATCGGTGAGTTGGTTATTGATGCAGATTTGGGAGTTCGTCGACCTCATTATCATTTTGGTAAGATGGACTGATTTAGCTGGGATGCCAAAGCAAAGCATTATTTGGTACAGTATGCTACGATCAATACTGTCGTTTGCTTGATTTTTTGCTGATAACCATGTTTCATGCTTTTTATTACTTTTTTTTGCTTGGCTCGTGTTGTGGCTCACTACGAGTAGATTTACATCGATGCTTCTCAATAGCTCTTCAGAGAATTTTCTTTTTTTAATTTTAATCATCTTATTTGCTGTTCTTCTGAAATTTTCATAGTGTTCTCTCTTCGTCGTGGTTTCTCTACCTACGCATTCGATGTATCCCTGATTCTTTTTGTCTAACGAATTCTGGCAGTCATCACCAAACCAATCATTTCTTTTGTACCGGGCTTGATGTCCGATTGTGTGTTCTGCCATGGTCTTAAAAGCTACTTTCAGTTCCACCCAGAGATCGTTGCTTGTTTTCAGCGATGCGCCTGATAAGATGGGAGCCAACTGGCTCTCGAGGGTTTCCGTGAAAGTTTTCCCCACAGACGCTGTTTGGAGCCTTTCGATGTCATATTTTTTGGAGGGCTGGTCTTCGCCAAATATGCCTTTGATATACCATATCGATAGGTCAATTTGATCAAATAATGATCTGAGTTACAATTGGCTCCTCGGTACGTGCGGACGTCAAGTATGCTCAAGGCCCGACGTTGTTGGATCAGAACATGGTTGATCAGGTTTTTTGTGTTACCAGCCGGAGATACTCAGGTCATATTATGAATGCATCAATGTAGGAAGCAAGTAAAACGTATGACTAGATTTTGGCTACACGCCAAGTCAATCAGACGCTGGCCGTTGTCATTTATTTTATCGTGGAGGATATATCCTCCAGTTGTTCCCCGATGAGATAGCTTATTGCTCGGTGAGTAAATCACCCAGAATTATTTTTATGTCGTTTGTAGGCAATGACTCGGCTAGTCTTTCTAGGTCATTGTAGAACATTTCCTTAATTGTGTGGTCCTATTTTTTGTTCACGGAGTGAAAATTTATCAGCCAGGTTTTGAAGAATTTCACTTTCATACGGATCGCACACATTCGTTCATTATCGGCCTCAAAATCAGTAATGTGCGATTTGCACTCACTGTTAACAATAAAAGCCACTCCAAGCTTTCGTTTTCAGTAGGCCGCTTACTATAGAATATTGTGTGAGATCTCATTTCTTGAATGTCATTTCCAGTCCAGTTTGTTTCCTGAATTATCAGTATGTTGCATTTGTATTGACTGGCCTGTTGTAAAAGGTCCATAACAGTGCTAGGGTATTGATTGGTCTGACATTCCAGGATCCGATGCCGTAATTTTTCCATATGCGGGATCGTTGCCGAGAGGACCTTCTGCAGCTTTTGAAGCATTGTAGGGTTTTCCAGGGACGGGGAGGTAGCCTGTCGCTCAACATCAATCCCAGCACATGGTTCTTACTTCAATTCTGTTATTAAGTGCCGAGGACTCACTTTCAGCCTCTTACGTCCCCACAAAGCGGGTGTAAATAGGATTTAGTAGCAGAGTTGTAGATATATTTACAGTTTTTAGTTTTTCTCTGTATTCAATATCCCATTATTGGGGAGCCAATAAACCCAATATGCCGCATCGAGAACATTTACTACCATCTAATCGTACGGTTTAAGATAAGGAATTATATAAGCTGTGGGTTGAGGAAACAAGGGGCTCCCTATTCTTTTCTTGGACGGGCTTGGGACCGTCTATGGCGGGATTAAAATATGGTTGTTCGTCTTACGAATGATGTTTTTGAAAATATTTTTATTATGTTCACATTCTTTTTCAACTTTCATTTTCAGTAAAACTTATCTTCTCTTCTAATTTATTGTCAAAAACAATGTTTTCGATATCTTGTATTGTCTTCAACTTCTGTAAGATTAAATTTATTCTCACTAATATCCTAATTGTCAATAATATACTGCAGCTAATCTGGTTTCAGGGGGCTTTCGTTCTCGCCTGCGTTCAATCTAAACCTAAAGGAAAGAACACATTCTACGTCTAGCATTCGTTGCCTACAAACATGTTTTTAAATCGCTTCCATCAATAGTTTTCCCAAATTGAATTTACTTTCTTCAAACGTCAGTCAGTTAATTTTTATTAAAAAAGCTTATATTGTCGAGGTCATAAATTCAAGCCGTTTATATCGAATATAATTTCACTTCGATACGTAATGAAAACTTAAGAACCTCAAGACAACTTCGCGATTGGTGGTATGGAGGAGCTGATGACATCCCATCGTTGAAGTTACGAGGGGAAATGTCAAATGTGAAAATGATAACAGTTATCATTAAAAGAATACTTAGTCAAGAAAACTTGGCAGATGGCAAATCCAAACTACAAATAATAGCAGACAATAAAGAAATGATCAAATCCTGTAAAAAAATTATAAATTAGAACCTCTAAAATCAAGACAAAAATAGGATGATGATTCAAAAACTGCAGAATTGACACTGAAGAAGGGAGCAATTTACTCTTGAAATATTGTTTGTACGATAATCCATGTCGTTTTTTTAAGGCGGCGTGTACTGCATATTTCATGCAGTAGTGATTGTGTGGCTTATATTTTTAGACAGTATTTTAAACATTAGGTTTTAGACTGTTGTCAATTAAAAACTGAGCGTCATTAGTGAACAACAAGTTGGTTGAAAATAAACTTGAGAACGGACCATAAATGAGAGCATCATCAGCATATTTTATTGTTTTATTTCCGAAAAAGCGAATATGCGGAGCAAGCTCGAAACAAATTGTGCGAAGTTTGTAGTGAGGCCTGCCTTGTTGGAAGTCAGTTTCAGCATTGGTTTGCTCGCTTTTGTTCTAAAAATTTTAATGTGCAAGGTGCACCACATACTCGTCGTTCAATTACTACTGATGACGACAAAATTAAGGCGTTAGCGAAACTAAACAGTGTATGACAACTTAAAGCAACAAAGCTCGATATTTTGAATTCAACCATTTGCTTGCACTTCCAACAGCTTGGTCACGTAAACAAACTGAATGTGTAGGTTCCTCACGAGTCAAAGGAAATCCATTTCACACAACGCATTAACATATGCGACTCTTTGCTGAATCGTAACCAAAATGACCTATATCTAAAAATAATCATAGCGGCTGATGAAAAATGGAAAACGATCATGGACCAAGTAAGATGAGCCCACACAATCGACATCCAAAGCCAATGTTTATCAAAACAAGATCATACTTTCTGTGTGGTGGGATTGCAAGGGTATAGTCTACTTTGAACTGCTCTGAAGAAACCAACCATTTATTCAAAAGTTTACTGTCGTCAACTATCGAAATTGAATGAAGAAATCAAAAAAATGCCCTGAAATGGCCAATAGCAAAAGTAGGATGTTCAATTATGATAGCGCCAAAACCCCACTTCTTTGATAACCCATCTAAAATTAATGGAGCTCAATTTCAAACTGATGCTGTATCCATTCTAAAGGCCTGACTTAGCATCATCAGACTATCGCTCGTTTTACTCCCTTTAAAACCATCAGAATGCTAAAACTTTCCATTCCGATCAGACTGTTAAAAATGAGTTGGACCAGTTTTTCACTTCCAAAAATCAATCCTTCTTCGAACGTGAAATTTTTCAACTTACCGAAAGAATGAAAAAGATTGTTGAACAGAATGGTCAATATATCATTGATTAATGTTTGTTGCTAATATTAATAAATTTATTTTGGAAAACCTGAAGAAAAAAGGCATTAATTATCGAACAACCCAGTATACATCTGTTAAATAAAAACAAATAGCGTTTTAATGGAGAACATAAAGATTAAGGATATTAAATCTTTGCATTTGAAATCACATTTGGTTTTGCTCTATAGCTGTTTGAATTTTTTTGTTATATCTACAAATTCACAGTACTTTTTGGGCCATTTAGTTTTGTAATAATTCATAAAGGGTTTTTTTTTTAATATATAACAATGAAGAAATAAATTTTAATGAATCGATTATGAGGCGTGCTGTGTACCTGGTGGCACCATCTTTTTGAAACCACATATCGTTGATGTCAAGTTCATCAAATTTTGTCCACAAATAATCTTCCTACATAACACGATAGCGCTCTTCATTGACGGTAACATGACGGTTGTTTTCATCCACGAAAAAATACGGCCTAATAACACCTCCGGCATGAAAACCGCACCAAAAAGTAATTTTTTATGGATACAACGGTGTCTCAAGAAGCAAATGTGAGTTTGTTGCTGTCTAATAATGTAGATTCTGCTTATTAATAAAGCCATTGAGCCAGAAATCAGCTTCATCACTGAAGGTGATTTTTCAATAAGAGTAATTAATAGTTATTTTTAAAAATTTTCAAACGTTGCTGGTTCGTGAACTGTACCGTGATGAAAATTGTGACTTTAACCAACGTTTTGGCATTGACAGTTTATTAAAAAAGTTTAAGGGTTGGTTAATATAAAGATACGAAATTGATATGTCCCTAATTCAAAACCTTTTATGTTTTAAGTTTGCTTTATGTTTCTTCAAAAGACGTTAAGAATGATTTCAATAAAGTAGTATGTTATATGTTAATATAGTTTTCTTTGGCCAGTGAGCATCAATGAGGAAGTTTCTGGAAGGCACTTTTATTTGATATTACCAGGAAAAGTTATAATAGCAAATTGTCGGAAAATTCTCATCAGCCTCGATGGTTTGGATTCTGAGTCTTGAAATTCAATTTATACTTCTTGAAAGTCTTATTTCAGACCATTAACTCCCATCAAAATAGTCGGAATCAGTATTGAATTAAGATTGGATTCACTATCATCAGACATTTTTACTTCGTTGCTTTTAAGAGATTAAAGGTATCCAATGGTAGATGAAAATATATTCGCTCCAGACTTTTCTATAAATGAGAAATACATGCTTTCAAACCAAGCCATCATAAATTATTTGCTCCAAGCACATCTCATTAGATGAAAAATACTCCTGTGCCTCTAAGACCAGGATACAACAGATTCAAGTCGTCATCATGATTGGCTTCTAATTTACATAGAGCTCCAAAATACACCAGTAGATCCTTATATTCCATTAGAGAATGTACCAACATCCTCATGGTGCCTGGATGAATATTCATTGGCGAATTACACTAGCAAGAAGGATAGCACAGTACTTCAAGAAAACGAACTCGAAATTTACCACGTTTCTTGCCTGATAAATGCACAATAAATTAAACATACATATTTACTTGTCCTGGACTATTAATTTCGCCTTAATTCACCGGAGAATATATGGTGGCTTCCTGCCTACAGTTGGAATTAGGTATGTAAAAAGGATTAGTCAGGGCAAGAAACCATTTCCTTGACTTCAACATGTGGAATGATAATTCAAATGCTATACACCTGGCCAAAGGATCTACGCTAGTACGTGCTTCGGCTAATGTATGTGTACATTTGCTCATGTGACGTCCTCTTTCATTTTCAGGTCATTAAATAAATTCGTGGATTGAACGAGAAGGAGATATAAATTCAGGAAGATTAAAAGAATGTATGCAGAGAAACAATTTGCAAAAACGTTTTTACCTGTGCTTGCTATTTTACTGCGGAGTACATTTCAGGACGGTGCTTAGGTTTACCTCAAACTGAAGGTTTGTGCAACGGGACTTACATTCTCGCTGGGTTGCCAGCATATAGATGGCATGTGGGGACCAAATGGATACGAAATAAGGCAGAGAGTGAGATTTCAATTTCAGCTATACGCCATAAGAAGATAGTTCATTGATTTCAGATATACTCCAAGCCACGCTATATCAAGCTCATCCCTAAACCATAAACACGCAAGCTGACTTGCTACGATATTTCTCTGCAGCTTGAAATATTGATTCCTAAGTATTCGTATACTTATCATCTGGCTCCATATCGTGCACTGGAATTGGAACAGTGCAAGGACTAGTTCTAAGAAACTTCAAACTTATCACTATCAAATTTTCCTGGCATGCACTTGCACACACTCTGGGAACCCTCATCTTACATTAACGCGCAACTATTCGTACCACAGCATTCGTCGCCTTATTTATGTTCATAGTTGCAGTACTAAATTTCATCTAATGGGACACAAATAATGTGCCTTGCAGAAACTAAAGCCTGAAATATGAATCTTGTTTGATATTTTATTATTTTTATCTGGAATATTTGAAGCGCAAACATTTTGGCATAATATTTAGGTATGGTATGTATGCAGTGTGCAGGAAGAGATTATTTAGAAGTTACTACAACTATCTCAAAACGTTAAGTTAATAAATCACTCATGAGCTAAAAAATTATGAAACTTTGAATAAGTTCAACTACAAATTCATACAATCGTACGAAAGTGTTATATTTTCATAATAATCTTTTTCAAAACATTAAAAGGAAAAAATATATCTAAAATTGCAAAGGCTGGCAAGGTGACCATAATACTCGTATATATGTATGTGAGCTTTTTAACATCTAACTAAAAAAGTTTCAAATTTTTTCCTGCAAAAAATATATGTACATCTACTTCTTCTCTTTATTTAATATTTATGAAATCACTCCTCTCTCCACCAGAATATAGACTGTCTGACACACTTTTATAATGCGTGACTCCATTCTTCCCAACCACAAATCCAACCAACGATTCTCCACGAAGTTCATATAGACGCATTTTCTAGCACAAATTCTGTAACCTTTAGCTCGAAGAATCTTTAGAAATGATTCGCGAGGGAAATGATAAGAACCGATTTACTATGTAAAGTTCGTTAGCCATTTCGTTCTTGGTTACCATCTACCAGGTGCTCTCAATGTAAATAAATAAATATAAAGCTAGTCAATGGATCAGGCGTTGCAATGGATTTCACGACAAGGACGAGTCTGATATAATTAAATATTTAAGGTTGAAGTGACTTTACGTTGGATGTTACAAAAAGGTGAGAGTTTTCAACAAGATGGAGAAGTTAGGAAGTTTTTCAACTCAATTCGCTAATTTTCTTCGAACAGCAGAAGATGAGAATTATTGCACTACTGCACTACTGTTCTATAACTAGCAAATGAATTGTATTATTTTAACACTCACATATATTCATTAAACGCAGTGTTGAATTTCTGCTATTTATTTATTTTTTTGCTGTCGTCGCAGTGTTAAAGCTTCAAGCAACGCAAAAAATACCTCCAGTACCATTAACCGGAAAGGCAAATTTTTTGCAGCTACTGTTGTAATCACGGAAGTCGCCAAAGTTGCAGAGATGAATTTTTGGTAGAGGATTCTTTAACCTGGTGTGGCATTCTGAGGCCGGCTATCGCTGAGTTGTGTCGTGGGACTTGACGAAAAATCCTCTGCCCGTGCTGGGCAACTTGACATTAAAAACCTATCAAGTAAGGGAAAGGAAGGAATCATAGTGTTTATTTTAAAATAAATTAAAAGAAAAACCAGTTGATTGAAATAGAAAATTTAAATAAATAAGTTCACAAATTGTCAGAAAAACGAAATTCAGAGCAACCCATAAAAGATTAAAAAAGTTTTACACAAGAAACCGATTTCAAAATTCCCTAAAAAGAATGAAATAAATTTTATGGAAGCGGTACGATATCAGCTTTTCGCCGAATTTTTAGGGTTTTGTAAAATAATTTTACAAAACCCTACCAGTTTCGCGACCAGTCTGTCTGTTCGTCCGTGTGTCACAGCAGTTTTTCTCGGAAACTACTTAAGCTAGAAACATCAAATTTTGTATGTAGGTGTAAAGTGGTGACTCCTTCAAAGTTCAACTGCAAAAAATTTTTAATAAGGTATTTAAGGGGGGTCTCCCCATATAGGAGAGTGACCCCCCGAAAAAAAAATTTCATTGAAGGTAGCCGATATGGGTATCAAATGAAAGGTCTTGATGAGAACTTTTCAGAAGAGGTCTTAATTTGGCAAAGTTCGCTTCGAGGGGCGCACAGGGAGGAGAAATACACAAAAAATTTGTGTCCCCCCCCCCCCTCGCGATTGGACACCTGTGATCCGAAAAATTTGAAAAAAATCAGGAATGCAGGCCTTGGCGAGTACAACAACAACAAATACGTTAGAAGATGCAATTCACTCTACTTTGTTAGTAATAGTATGATTTATCGATTTTATGTTTTCTTGAGTAAAATCTTAACGGTACCCTTAAATTCAATGAAATTCAATACATGTTTGTTAATAAGATTGATCTATCCTGAAAGTTTCATAAAGATTGAATCATATTTAGTGAAGTTATAGCGGTTTGAATTTTCGTGTATTACTATGGAACAATATGCGCTGCATTTATTACTATGGCAACATATGGCTATGGAACAACATGCGCTTTTTACCGGCTCAGATACTACCGTTTTGCTAGGATTTGCATGAAAATTTCAGGAATGATAGGTGTCATGTATATCTTTGAGAATCGGTTCAGCTAGCGGTATCAGTAATCGTAAAACCAAAAAGTGGCTGTTTTAAATGTGAAAATTGAATAATTTTGAGTTATTTTTTCCCAACTTCAACGTTTAAGGCGCATGCTTTGAACACTTGATTCAATTTAGTGAATGACTGAAGATGAGTACCTACAATTAATGCTCATCAGTGAAACAAGTCAAGGAAGTGGGAGAGAGCTCCTAGCAAAAGGGTTTTGTAACCATTCTAGAATTCGAAAAAATTGGCCATTAATCGATAATAACAGTACAGGAGAGTGGCCCCTGAAAATAAAAATTCATCAAACGTAGCCGATATGAGTATGAAATGAAAGTTTTCATGGGAGCTTTTCAAAACAGTTGTTAAACTGTCAGTTTTTGCTTCAGTGGGGGCACAGGGGGGAAATACATGAAAAATGTGTTTCCTCCCTCGCGAATGGACATCTGAAATAATTATCAAGGGAGATATTCATGAGTATAACAATACCAAAAACCTCAGAAGTCGAAATTCGTTCAACTTTGTTATTAATAGTATGATCTTCGTATTTCATATTTTCTCCAACAAAATCGTCTTTGATTTGATTCGATCTGGTGACTGCATTTTGTAAATTGAATACAAAACCCTTCTGACATGAGCGTAGGCCTGTTTACCCAACTTGTTTAATGTTGAAATGGGGAAATTGAATTGGCACCGCTTCCATAAAATTTATTTCATCCTTTTTAGGGTATTTTAGAGCCAATTCTTTTTTTCTAAAAGTATTTTTATTTCAACCCTTTTTAATGGCAATTTTACTCATCTCAAATCTTTTAAAATTCAATTTCTTGAATAGGTTGTATAATGTTCATTAAGATTTAATATTTTGACTGCAATGCAAAACTCACTACTACTAAAAATCGCAGCGTTCATGGGAATTGAGATTAGCTCTGATGTATTTAATTACAAGATCTCATCAACGTCTACCTTGATTTAAGGTTACATTAAAATCCAATATAAGTTGTAGCTTTAAGAAGTTTTCAAACGTTTTATAGCCACCATTTTGATATTTTGACCTGACCCTGAAGTGTTTTTTTATTGCTCAATTTATTCAACTTTCTAGCAGCCACCATTTTCTTTCAGATAGGTCAACTTTGGATTTTTTATTGTGAGCTTTATCACACACTTGAATGGATCTTTGTACCAATTTTGGTACAAATTGAAGCTTTATTTTGGTCAAGCTTTTATCTAAAACAGCCTTTGCTTGGTTTTCGCTTAACTAGTTTAATGATCAATAAAATTAGTCGAAATATTTCATTTCTGAAAATTTGATGAAAATCAAAGCGAAATTGCGATCTCCAGGCACTTTTATCCTATATATATATATATATATATATATATATATATATATATATATATATATATATATATATAGATATAAATATATACATATATATATATATATATATATATATATATATATATATATATATATAAATATATATATATATATATATATATATATATATATATATATATATATATATATACCTATATATATATATATATATATATATATATATATATATATATATATATATATATATATATATATGTATGTATATATATATATATATATATATATATATCTATATATATATATATATATATATATATATATATATATATATATATATATATATATATATATATATCTATATATATATATATATATATACATATATATATGTATATATATATATATATATATATATATATATATATATGTATGTATATATATATATATATATATATATATATATATATATATATATATATATATATATATATATATTTAAATACAGGGTTATCCATTTCGTGGTAGGAAAGTATAACCCTGCCATTTGACATCTGTCAGAATTAAATGTCATTCAAAGCGTGTTTTTTGCCTAGTTGGCTTGCCATTTAGAAATATGGATCGTTTAACAGTCGAAAAATGCGTTAAAATTATTAAATTTTATTATGAAACATGGTGATTCTGCTGTATCAACATTTATGTCTTTACGAGCCGATTACGGTCGACATAATTGACCTGCACAGCAAACAATTTCAAACACAATGAGAAAATTTGAAGCGACTGGATCGGTTATTGATATTATAAGGCCTGTGCATCATCTCAACATTCGTTCTGCTGAAAATATCGCTGTCGTTGCTCAAAGTGTATAGGAAGACCCAAAATTGTCGATTCCTCGATGTGCTCAACATTTGGGTTCGTCTTACGGCTATCTATCCGTTCAAAATCCAACTTACTCAAGAATTTAAGCCTGAAGACCATACACAACGCAAAATGTATGCGAATTGGATGATTGAACAACAAGCCATTGATAACGATTTTTTGAACAAAATTTTCTTTAGTGATGAGGCTCATTTTTCGCTTGGTGGTTACGTAAATAAATAGAATTGCCGCATAAGGGGCTCTCAAAATCCTCAGGTGATTGCAGAAAGGCCTTTGCATTCGGAAAAAGTGACCGTTTGATGTGCAGTATGGTATGGTGGTGTTATTGGCCCGTTTTTTTGAAAACGATCAAGGAGGAGCCATTACAGTCGATTTTGGCCGCTATGGACGGATGTTAACCGATTATTTTTGGAGAGAAATTGAAGACTATGATCTGGAGAACATGTGGTTCCAACAGGATGGAGCCACATGCCACACAACATAGGCTAACCGAGCACTTTTGCAAGATAAATTTCCAGGACGCGTTATTTCGAGATTGAGTGATGTCAATTGGCCCGCAAAATCCAGCGACCTAAAACCTTTGGATTTCTTTTTATGGGGCTATGCAAAAGATCGTGTTTACGCAAACAATCTCCAAAATCTTGAGCAATTGAAAACCAATATTCGTGAAGTTATGGCCGAGATATTGCCGGAAATGTGTCGAAAAGTCATTGAAAATTGCCTCAAAAGGATTGAGGCCTGTAAGAGATCCCGTGGAGGAGATTTGGATGATATTGTATTTCACGTATAATGACAAGGTTCAACCCTTATACTGAATAAAAAATTTGGTTTCTATCTGAATATTTTATGTGTGTTCTTTAGCTTTACTTTCCCAAGCGTAAAATGAATAACCCTATATATATATATATATATATATATATATATATATATATATATATATATATATATATAAAAATATAAGTATATATATATATATATATATATATATATATATATATATATATATATATATATATATATATATATATAAATATATATTGTCGCGTGCTACGGTTTGCGGTGATAATATTAATGTTCCGGGGAAGTGAAAACGCACTGTCTTTTAAATTAAGTTGAAAGAGTTTATTTTGCTAAGAATACACAATCATTAATTTCACTATTTTACAAATGTCATTTTAATTTAATTTTCACTAGTCCATCAATTTATATTCCAATTGTCTGAATCACGAAAATCACTTCATTTAAATCAATATCGCCTTTAATTCGCGCTCCACCCTTATCGTAGTTTTTACTATCACGGTTTAACTATTACCTCTTATCCATTCATTCAGCTCGGCTTTATTTAGGGTCTCTAGCCATTCAATCCATATTCGTATATTGGCAAATGTTCTGACGAGAACTGCCTGGAATATTCGAGCTGGTCTGAATGTCCGCAGTGACGCCACTTTCATATGTTGATCATGGATCTACTTGCTCCATTCTTGTGCTTTTGAGTACCTTTGTTTATCATGATGTTATTAATAGTTGCGAAAACAATTGCAACAGTAGCTCGTATTACTGTTTGGACATGTAACACTGCCTCAACCGCAGTACTTTTTGCCCCAAAAGGGTGTGTCGCCAGTTGTAGTCAAGTATCTTTACATGTAATATGGGGCAAGACGGTCCAGATGCACGATTTTCTGTTTGGCTCTCAGCTTACAGTGTTCCTGTATGTGATATGCGACGTCGTTAATTCGCTTTGCAACCTGATATGGTCCCTCTCAATTATGCTGCAACTTCGGAGACCTACCCCTCCGCCATTGTGGGCTATATAACCACACGAAGTCATCTTCCTGGAAGCCAGTAGAATTTGCCTTAGATCTTACCTGGTTTTCATGCGGTCAGTAGCTGATTCGAGGTGTTTTCGCACTGTCCAATGTATCTGGTTCAACCGTTGTCTTAGCTCACTTGTGTATTCCGAGATAATTTGGAGTTTCTCAGCAGGTGTTCCGAACTTTATATCAGCCGGTAGACGAATCGTCTTTCTTAAAAATGACTTTGGCTGAGACTTGGCTCGTCGATGCATGTTCGGCAGCTCTATATGCCATCAAGAATAATGAGATGTGCTGGTGCCAGTTCCTTTGGTTCTCGTCGACCATCTTGGTCAGGTGTTTACTGAGTGTGCCGTTGAAACGTTCGACCATTCCATCGGATTGCGGATAGAGCTGTTGTCTTCATTTTCGTATTCCTAGCAGCTCCGACATTTCGCCAAAAACTAATGACTCAAGGTTTCGGTCTTGATCCGAGTGAATTTCGCAAGGTACCTACTAAGCCAAGTCAACACTTGCTGCTCAGCTATAGTAGTTGCTTTCCGGTTGGGAATGGGGTAGATTTCGGGCCACTTGATGAAAGCGCATATCGATCTACCCATTCTGATTCAGGGAAGGGCCCTGCGTTGTCAACAGCAATCCTTTTAAATGGCACTGCATTTGCCCCCCAGTCGTCACTTTAGACCTTTGACGGAAGCGCAAATTGTGCATCTGCGTCTCCAGTCCTCAACGTTTTCTCGAGGGTGGAGCCAGTATAACCTTTCTCGCTTTTTTGCTAAGGTCTTGTTAACACCAAGGTGGCCTCCCGAGGGTCTTTCAGGCATTCCCTTAAGCATATCGTGGATTCAGCCTTTGAAAAGTATAGTTTGCATCCTATAGAAGCTGCCATCCGCCATTCCCCATTTTGGCTTAAGTACGCCACCCTCCACCTAAAGGAATTTCGACTCAGGTCGCCCAGTTGTCTCCTTCCATACGAGCAATGGTCCGATGTCTTCGTCGGGTAGCTGGGCATTTCGGATCTTCTCCAATGGCCGACCTTCATCGAATTTGGCCGTTGTCACTGGCAGATCAACGGTCGGCTTCTTTTTCGCAATCCGTCGACAAAGCTTGCAGTAAGGTAGTCATGGACGACGAGATAGGTAGTCAGAATTTCCACGAACTCCACCCCTCCGATGAACAATTTTGTAGTCGTATGACTGCAATTTTTCAATCCATCTCGTAACTTGCTCCTGGGGGTTTTTGAAGATAAGCAGCCATCTCAGCGATGCACGGTCTATTCGAAGAACAAATTTCTGGCCATATAGGTACTTGTGGAACTGCTTGTTTGCCCCTATACTAGCCAAAAGCTCCTTCCTGGTCATGCAGTAGTTCCTCTCATTTTTTGAGACAACTCCACTGTAATACGAAAGGACTCTTTCTTCGCCATCGATCTGCTGGAAGAATACAGCTCCAATCTCACGGTTACTCACATCGGTGTCAACTAGAAACATTTTTCTGGGTTTTGGGTACACCAGCACGGGTGATTCACGCAACGTCTCCTTCAAGGCCTCAACGGCTTCCTGGTATTGGACATTCCAGATATACGGACGATTTTCCTCGGTTAGCTGATGGAGACACTGAGCTATATTGGCAAAGTCTTTGACGAATCTTCAATTGTAGGTCGCCAGACTTAGAAAACTTTATAGTTGGTGCTTGTTGTGTGGTGTTGGTCGGCTTTTCATGCCTTCAATTTTCTCAGGGTTTTTTTTGAACCCTTCCGCTGATACGTGTCCCAGGTATTTTACTTCAGCTGCAAAAAGGGTACATTTGCTGAGACTACGTTTCAGATTCGCCAGTCACAATGCGGAACTTAGCGCATGATCTTCGAACTTTCTCCCGATAACAATGATGTCATCTACGTACACCAAACAGGTCTTCTAAGTCAGGCCTCGTTGCACGTATTTCATCAGGTCTTCGAAAGTGGCTGGAGCACTGCAAAGCCCAAATGGCATCACCACCAATTGCCACAATCCGGTCCCAACTGAAAATGCGGTCTTCTCTCTGTCCTTCTGGTTGATCTCTACCTGCCAGTAGTCACTCTTTAGATCGAGTGTAGGAAACCTTTTTGCATCGGCAAAAAGTCTCTGATGTCGTCGATGCATGTAAATGGGTAACTATCTTTCTTATTGATGTCGTTAAGCTACCTATAGTCGACACAAAAACGAGTGCTACCATCCTTTTTCTTTACTAGAACCACTGGTGTGGCCCATGAACTGACAGAAGGTTCGATAACACCTTGTTTTTCCATGTTCGAGATTAGCACGCTTACTGCTCCCTGTTGGGCTATAGGGAGACGTCTCGGTGCTTGTCGAATCGGCTTGGCTCCCTGTGTAGCTATGACGTGAGTCACCGTACTTGTTTGGCCTTGGTCATCCGGGCTTGTTGAGAAGATGTCACTGTATTGGTGACCAGATCGATAGCTACACTGCCAATTTGGGCTACTTTAATATTGCAGACGTGGATTCCCGGGTCTTGTCTATGTCTTGCCTCCTTTTCCAATGATGGTCATGAGTAGCTTGCAAAGAGGTGATGGTGGAAACAGGCTGGCAGCTGCCGATGACTTCTCTTGCATTGATTCTCGTGTTTGAGTTTGCGGTGCTAAGGACTCTAGCCGGCACGTATCCGTTTCTTATAGATCATACAAGGCTTTGTTCTACAGTCAAACTGCGCAATACCGACCCCTTCGTTGGCTCTATCTGATAAGATCGGCGGTCACCAGAATCACCATCAAGCTTAACCCATACAATGCTTTTGGAAGATTTTGGTACATCAGTGTCGGCACGTAGTACCACATTCATCTTGAAAATTTGGCCACTGGGATCCTTTATCAATACTTCAACATTCTGCCATTTCAATACCCGTTTGCCCAAATCCAACGTGATTCCATGTGGTCGCAGAAAATCCATTCCGAGAATGCAGTCATCCATAATGTTCGCGACCAGGAAATAATGTCGGGATTCACCTCTCCATGGACAGATGCAGTTTCCCCCGTTGTTGCCCGTAGTGAGATAATCCTGATTTTTTGAAATAGTTGTTGCCTCACATGGTCTGGTCGGATAATCGATCGGGTTGCACCAGTGTCGATTGTTATGGTGCAGCGCTCTCCATCAACTTGACCCAAAAGGCATCAGTCTGCTTCTTCACGATGTAGTCTTGGCACGGTGATGGTGGTGCTGGGGACATTGATCCTCCTAGCCAAACTCTGCCCCACGAAGTTGGCTCTTACATGTTTCCCGACCCCTGCGTTTGAAGGGCTTCCATTCTGGGCTCCTGAATTGGTCTGGATCTTCTCCTAGCTGCACACCGTAGACAATAGCTCGGTTTTCTTCGCTTCTTGCAGTTTCTTTACAGGTGCCCTTTATCCCCACAATTCTAGCATCTAGGCACACCATTTACCTACAATTCTCACCCAATTGCCACGTGCTCACAACTGCACATGTCTGTCACTACCTCGCGAGCCCGGGTAGTGATACGAGTCACATTTTTCGCTGCACGACTTATTGCAATTCCTGGACCCTTAATTCACTGATTAATGCTTTTGTTGCTGCGTCGTCTCGATGTTCAGGGTCATAAGCTAGGTAGGCCCAAAGTGCCAGTCGCTCAATGTGTTGGGCTAGTTACTGGACGGATTCGCCAGACTTCTGCATCCGATTCCGTAGCTGTGACCAATAAATCTGCTTCAGATGATCATTTCCATAACGCACGTCAAGTGCATTCATTATAGCAGCTGGGTTTGAGTGCAACTCAACGGTGGTAGTCTGCAAAAGTTCGGCAGCTGGGCCTCTTAGACCAAAAATCAATGCAGCTGCTCATTTCTGCTCGTTCTTGTTCTTCTTGTTTTTGTAAATACTCCAGACCGTTTGTCCGTCAAATATCGATGCTTTCGCATTTCTGGATGTACTTTGCGCTGCGGTCATAAGCAGGACTGGTGAGGTGGTTACTACTGCCTTCGCTGCTTCCAATTCCTTTTTTATTTTTTCCATCTCATTGTTGATTCTCTCCTTGACCAGGCTAAACTTCTCCTCGACCTGGCAAACCTTTTCCTCGACGCAATTAATTTGGTTGTTCAGACTACAAACCTCCAGTTTTACTTTGTTTGACTGTTACTGCAATTCTGCCTTGATTTCGATACGCTATTGGTCTAGCTTCGTTGATTGCTTCTCGAGCTTCTGTGCGAAGTCTGCCTTGATTTCGATCGCTTGTTGGTCCAGCTTTGCTGATTGTTCATTTAGCTTCGCAGTTAAACAGGATGACTAAACTTCATTTAGCATCGCAGTTAAACTGGATGACTGTTGTCACTGCCCTTGTTGCATCAGCATCATCATTTGCATCAGCGCATTTTCTGGTTCCTTGGATTTTGATGCTTCTGCTTCTCCACCTTCTGCACCTTTTTCCGTACCTGAGGGCTCACCCGAATTCAGATATACGCCTTCCGACTGGATTGCATCACGCAAGCGTGTAATCAGTATAGCCTTTGTACCTTATGTAGCCAGATTTCACTGTTTTAACGCCTCTTTTAGCTCCGATATGGTCAATTAATCAATATTTAGATGTAAGTTTCGTGGCATTTTTATTGTTTTTGCTTTTTTCTACCAGTTTCCACGTTAATTTTCACCATTGTGAACTTTGAAAATGTTTAAAAGTTTTCACTTTCGAAGTTTTCTATCCCACTTCTGACACTACTGTCGCGTGTTATAGCTCACGTCCGATAATTTTAATGTTCCGGGAAAGTGTAAATGCACCGTCTTTTAAATAAAGTTAAAAGAGTTTAATTACTAAAAATGCACAATCATTAATTTTACTATCTTACAAATAATTGAAAGGTTATTATTTTTCACTTGTCTATCAATTTATATTCCAACTTCCTGTATCAGGAAAATCACTTCACTATCAATCAATATTGCCTTTAATTCGCGCTCCACTCTTATCGCAGTTTTTTTTACTATCTCGGTTTTACTATTCTTATCCATTCATTCAGCCCGGTTTTATATGGGGTCTCTAGTCACTCAATCCTTTTCTCGTACATTGGCGAATGTTCTGACGAGAACTGCCTGGAATATTCGAGCAATTCTGAATTCCCGCAGTGACGTCACTTTCAACTGTTGATCATGGATCTACTTGGTCAATTCTTGTGTTTTCGAGTATATTTGTTTATTGATCATAATGTTATTAATAGTTGCGACAACAATTGCGACAGTAGCTCGCAGAATTGTTTGGATATGTAACATCTCTTAAGTGATTTTGCATATGTATATATATATATATATATATATATATATATATATATTTACTTTTATATACTTTTTTCTTTTCAGATAAGAAACGGCGGACTACAACATCACTCAAGAAATAAAAGGACATGCTGTCATCGCTACTATATGTGCGAACCATACAGATTTAGAGATCTCTCATTCTACATATATAAAAGGGCTTTCCAATAAGAGGTGTTATTTTGAATAGGCTGCTATTTCAGTAGATCTTTTGAAGCTGCCATTTTTGACATTTGACAAATAAAAACTACATCATTTATAAAATTGGAACAATACATGCTTCAACAACGCATTGAAATTATTAAAATTCACTATAAATATGGTGAAAATTTGGCAGAGACGGTTCGTAAAACTCGAACATTTTTGGGTCGTCGTAAAGCACCTTGTCGGACCGCAATACAGAAATTCGTGGAAAAATTCGAACTGTTGGGACAAGTTAGTGATGTGAAAAATAAGATCCGTGCACGTTACTCAAGAACAGCCGATGATTTTGCTGTTGTCGCTGAAAGTGTTAAGAAAACACAGGTTTGTCCATTCCTCGTCGTTCTTTGGAGTTAGGCATTCCAAAAACGTCATTTCACTGTATTTTGCATAGACATTTGGGTCACAAGGCTTATAAAGTTCAGTTGACAAAAGAACTCAAGCCGGTCGATCATGAACAACGTCGTATCTTTGTTGATTGGCTCCTTGAAATGCATGAAAATGATCCGGAATTCTATCAAAAAATCATATTGAGTGATGAAGCCCATTTTCACCATGGTGGCTTCGTCAACAAGCAGAATTGTCACATCTGGGGCTCGGAGTTATTGTTGAAAAGCCTCTCTACCTCAACGTGTGACTGTTTGGTGTGGTTTATGGTCCGGCGGAGTCATTGGACCTTACTTTTTCGAATATGAGGCAGGAGTAACAGTTACGGTGAATGGATTGCGCTATCGGGAGATGATTAATGATTTTTTATGACCAGAATTGGATAATATTGATCTGGAAAACGTTTACTTTCAACAAGACGGCGCAACGTGTGACACAAGCAAAGAAACCGGACCGTGTTATCTCTCGAAGGTGATCACAATTGGCCACCGAGATCTTGTGATTTAACACCTTGCGACTTCTTCTTTTGTAGCCACGTGAAAGAGAAGGCCTACGCCAATACCCCAGCGTCAATTCAAGAACTCAAAGATGGAATTCGTGAGGCTATCGAGGACAAGTGGCAGCCACGTTGCGATTTGGTTATGGAAAATTCCATGAAAAGGATATGATCCTGTACGCGTGGTCGTGGTAGTCGTTTGCCTGATGTTATTTTTCACTATTAACGACAGGTAGATTTCTCTCGAGCAATTTACCTAAAAGGTGTTAAAAACATATCAAAGTAGGTACAATCACATTTAAAACTGAGATTATTATAATCATCATTAGAATTATTGTTATTTTAGGTGAACTTACTTTTGTGGGGTACTTGGTGACTAACAACAGTTCACTTATGATAGTGCTGGAATCATAGTACCGATGTTACAAGTGTATTCAAATGTTTACATAAACACACTTATGCTAATATTTCATACTATACCCCATAGTAGTATCCACAGCTCATATTGCTTGACTTTAATGATTTCACAAAACTGGTATTCTATTGTATTTGTTTGTATTAAACAATTTTGGTTACGATCACTTTCGCGAGCAAGATCTGTAGACAGAAGTATGGTTCCATCAGAAGGGTTTTGTACTCAATATATAATATGTAGATACTAACAATGGGTAAACTCAATTAAGAAATACATTAGCCGTCGACGTTCGCTCAAATTTGTTAATGACAGTATGAACTTCAAATTTCATACTTCCCCTAATAAAATCGTATGGATATCTTTAAACTCGACTATTGTTGCGCGAAGACTTGATATTATTAAATATTTGAAAATTTTGCTATATTTTATAAGACCTTGAAATGTTGAGAGACTACCATTTGCGGCCTTTTCACAAAGTTTGAGCTCTGTAGTTTCTATACTTTCTGAGGAGACTTGCTGTGATGGAACTAGTAGGTCTTTGTAAGATTTGTTTTACAAAGCCCAAAAAACAGATTTATTCTGATTAAAAGTATTCACTTTTTTTCAACCTTAAATTGTAACAAATTGTATGAAGCTTTTGATTGTTCCAAAGCAAAACTCATTCATTGCTAAAAACCATGTCATATAACTTCCTCATTCTTGCAATGTATAACAGCTAGCAATCTCACATGAAAAAAGCATTTTCCTCCCAAACGCTCATGGTGAATGTTTCACCAGATTATGTTACACACAGAGTCATAAGATAAGCCTCTTCCTGGGTAAACATGATAAAGAGTTTAGAGAAGTCCTGACAGGTCAATTTTATGGTCCGTAAAAGCAACGGCTAGTGGAAAAATTATGTTTGCTTTGCTGGACAAAGTGGAATCTTTTGAAACAATATACGAGCACGCTTGATACCTAATGGAACATATCCCATATCCGGACATTTACTGTTGTTGTTGGTATGACAGCAAAAAACATTTCATGCTCACTAACAGGAATAAATAGTAGAACATTTTTGGGATAAATTAAAGTTTATAGCTTTGTGTGTGTTACTTTGATGGATCTCTAGGTTTAAGCCGGAAAAATGTGTTAAAGGTGAACAAAACATAAAATGAAAACCTTCGCTCCTATGGAAGTTGGTTAGAAATAAACAATTTGAAATATTCATTGGAATGTCGTGCTTTTCAAAAATTTATAAAATTTTTTTTCAAAAATCAATTTGAAACGAAAGAATTCTCATTTAATTTATTGTTATGAAAGAAGGCCTAGTAATAGTATAACAACTGGCAGCTAAATGCTGCTCCTACCGTTTTTTTAGTAAGTCCAAGTTCAACTGATAGATTATTGGAATCGTAAGATTTTTGTGTCAGGTTGCTCGTCCAAAATTAACTCAATATAATTTAGTGAGCGTATGGTAGAAAGGTTTAACTATATATTTCAGAATTTACAAAAAAGTTTACAAAGGCCTACTAGTCTTGCGTCCTGTCTGTCCATCCGTCCAAATTCTCTGAAACTAACGTAGCTACACAGCTCAAACTTTGTGAAGAGGTCGTGAGTGGGGTTCTGCCAGAAGTTAAGGTCTTATCAAAAAGTTCAGAATCGTTCAAAGCAAAACTAAGGAATTTTATGCCACAGGGAGTCCACGGCGATAGGATACCTTTACATCAAAGAATCTGAAAAAAATCATATGGCAACAAATGCCTTTGAAATCAAAATCCACTCAACTTTGTTAATAATAGTGTAATTTGTAAATTTTACATTTTTTTCCATATAATCAAAACAGTACCCTTAAACTTGGGTATGTTGATTGATATAAGTTCCTTAAGCTCACAAAAATTCATGGAAATCAGATCATAATCCAGTGAGTTATAGCCATTTCGATTGTATGGATTCACAACAACAATATAATTTTTTTTTTCTTTAAAAGCCGTCGGGCCTTGCTTAGTTGTGTGAGCAGACGCGTTTCGACTACTTTGAGTCATCTTCAATGAAGATGACTCAAAGTAGTCAAAACGCGTCTGCTCACACAACTAAGCAGGGCCCGACGGCTTTTAAAGGAAAAAGAGGATTGGCTTGCGGATATCAAATAAACAAAGTTATTGACTACAATATAATTTGTTGATGGTTGATACATATTTCTAATCTGATGAGTGCCAGAATGCGTTAGACAAAGGAATCAGGCATACAAGGAGAACGTAGGTAGGAAAACAAAGATGGAGAGAGAATGTTAAGAAAATCTCAGAAAAGTAGCAAATAAGATAATTAGAATTAAGAAAAGAGAAAACTCTGACGACCAATTGAGAAGTATCGATGAAAGTCTAGCAAGCAAAAACACAAACAAGCATACAAAATGGTGAAAAGCCTGAAACGTGGTTATCAGCCAAAGACCTCGCTCTATCGTGATAAGAGTGGCAATATAATCGCTGATGAAACTAAGATTAAGGAGAGATGGGCATCATATTGCAACAACCTTCTTAATCCTCCGCACAGCTCCAGAACATCGGAGCCTAGATACGTTTGCCGAGAGCTTCTATTGGCTCCACAAACTTTGGATGGAGTTTGCTCTACCATCAAAGCCCAAAGGAATAATAAAGCACCAGAAATTGATGAGATTCCAGTGGAGCTCATCAAATATGCTAGCAGCAGTACTCATTAAGCTATTCACAAGGTCATCCAGCAGATTTGGCAAAAAGAACATATATCAAAAGAGTGGAGCCAATCAGTTATATTCTCTATGCCCAAAAAAGCCGGCAAGCAACAACGCAAAAGTTGTTGAGGCATATCACTTTTTTGGAGCCATACAAAATACATATATTCATAGATCTTAGAAAATAAAGTCGGATTCTATGCCAACATTATTATTGGGTAGTATCATTGTGGTTTTAGAGCGGGTAGATTGACGATCGACGACCTGAACATCTGGTCAAGACAGGTTCTTGAAAAATCTTTTGAGTTCAACATAGACGTACACCAAATATTCATTGACTTTAAGCAAGCATATGACAGGATTGATTGTAATGTTTATAAATAATGCTTTGCTTTGGCACACTAGAAAAATTAGTCCGTCTTACCAAAATGAAAATGACGTCGACGACCTCCCAAGTCCGCATCAATAACCAACTCACCGATGCCTTTGACACAAATATCGAACATTAACAGAGAGATGGTCTGGCCCCATTGCTGTTCAATCTGGCTCTGGAGTACGTCATAAGAAAGCTACCTGTTGATACACGAAGTACATTACTATACAAGTCGAGCCAAGTAGTGGCCTATGTGAATGACTTCAACATTTGGTCAGGAATTCTTTCTGAAACTCATCAGCAAAGCAAAACTAGCAGGGCTATAAATCAATGAGAATAAACAACAGCTCATTATGCAATCGAGAAAACCTTTAATATACAAAATGTCACACTTGGCGAATACAGTATCAAAAATGTGGGCAAATTCATGTATTTAGGTGCCAAGATAACGAGAACCGCTAAAGAAAGAGACTAGATACGCCGTATAATGCAGCTCACAAATGAAATATTCTATTAAGTTTTGACAAACTTGAAGACCAGCTACATACACAGGAAAACAAAGTTTCAAGTACACAAATCTGTGATAAGACCTGTGTTATGCTATGAATGTGAAAAACGGACCCTAACCCAAGCTTCTGCAAATATATTTTACATCTTTGAGCGACGGGTCCTGAGGCGAATGAAAGTGCGAAGCTAGACGGGGATCAAGGGCGAATTCGATACAACCATAGGCTGTATGAAATTTTTGACGAGCTGGAGGTCTCAACGATTGTAAGACTCGAATGCTCTAATGAGGTGGCCACATGAATCGTATAGATGAACAACGAATACCCAAAAATGTATTCGTTGGGAGAGCTAAAGTGTGGAACCAGCGGGGAAACCGAGGAAATGCTGGTCTGACTTGGTCGGTGGAGACAGTTCATCGCTGTTCATGGACCGAGACAGTTGGAGGTGATGTTTGCAGCAAACAAAGAGAGAGGCTGTAGTGCGATGAAGAAGAGAAAATAAATTTAAATCGATAGTTCCACCTAGTTAATTTTTTATTTTTATTTTATTTTTTTTTAAATCAATTTTATTGATTTGATAGTCAATTACTTTTCGATTGATTGGTCCTCAGATTGAACAATGAGATGCACCATTAATACAATATTTTGTTTTTTTTATGGTAATGAAACCATTGAAAATGATGGTTTCATACTTCGAAATTAATAGCAGGTCCTTTTAGCTATTGATGGTAAAATATTATTAAATCAATAGTATTTCCTATAATGGTTTTAACATTGTTGCAAAAGTAACCCAGAAACCATTGATTAAACTATTATTTTTATGGTAAAATACCATTGAAAAGCATCTTGTTAAAACAGTGGTTGTACTATTAGTCATTAAATGGTTTATTTTTCTCTGAGTATAGAAACGTGTGCAATACTACCTGAAATAGAAAGCTGAAATCAAGTACATAACTTATATTTGGATTCTAGGATCAATTCTTTTTTGTATATACTTACGACAAAGTTAATGCAAGGCTACATCCTGCGGCAATAGCTGGCCTTTGAGACAATTTATTTAGCTTTTCTTCAAATGCAAGTGATTGCAACAACTGATCATAAGTACTTCTTCCTATCCTGGTGTTCGTATATTTTAAAGATTCTTCAGGGCCGCCTTCCTTCATCGGTGAATGTACTGCTTCGAAATAACCATCATTATCTAGATTTCGATTGTTCAGACGATCCCAGTAACGTCTTTTGTGCGGTTTAATATTTTGATCAAAACACAAATGGAACAATATCAAGCCCAGCATTATTAAATTTTTCTCTAAATATTCCATTGTAAATATTTCTTTCAAAAATTTTACTACAATGGAACTACTTTGTATCTGTCAATCAAAATAAACGCGAATTTTATGTAGGTGAACAATGTTACTCGTTACGTAGCTGAAGTTTCTTATTTTGCGTTATGTTTGATTGTAGCCCAAGTCAAGTCCAAGTAAGGTTAATGAGTAGATATGATTTGTAGTAATCGAGCAGTTACTTAAGCAAACTGCTCGAAAACCAATATATTGCTGATCCTAATTGCAATTGTAAATTTAAAATAATATTTATCATTTAAATTTGCAACTGAAATCTGGACACGGCAACCCCCTTTCCAACGGAGCTAATCCACAATTGCACTTTCGCAATGAAATGATAAGTGAATAGAAGGCTCGCCTACGGGTTGTGAGTAGTTCCGCAAGGCAACGACCTGCAACAAAGAGGAGTGGAAAAGAAACTTCCGAGGGGAAAAGACGAGTCGTGCGTGCGATACGTGCGCGGATTTTTTATTGGGAATTGTAAAACACTTATTACGGGATTCACCATGAGTCGTCGTGGAAAATGGAGTGTTCTTGTCGATGGCAAAGAATAATCGAGCTACAGTGAAATGCTGCATGGACGATTTTTTGCTGGAATGAACGTTTAGGATGTAGTTTTGTATGAAATCGAGTAATCGTGGTAGAGAGAAGTGACTGACCGCGAAGGAAGGATTTTTGTTCGTAACGAAAATGGAAATTTTATTTTGTTAGAATTGAAGCAAAAAACTGATTACTTTAGAGTGTATTTTTTTCGTAACCTTGCGGAGTGTGAAAAACAAAATACACCCTTGTGGTCGCCTGAACCGTACCAATTATTTCAAGTCTTGACTATTGCACGTTATATTAACTTATTCCTGGTACTTTCATGTCCTAGCAAATAAGGGTTGGATTATACTATTTATCCGGGAAGAGTTGTACTAGCCGTTCCTTGCATTTAGTCGGATCTACGCTCAAGCATTGCCCGCTCTCATCATCATCGGCACGGCACGCATTCAGAATGCGTATTTTCTCAGCGGTTTTCTTCAACGTGAAAAGTGCAACGCTATTCATGTGACAGCGACAATGTGAGCGCTGGCGGTTGGATAATAATTGATGGCAGACTCGCGAGTTACGCAAGTCAGGTAGGTGATTTGTTACAATTGCTCCTGAATGATTTACAAAAAGCAAACAAATTCACAAAAATAAAAATATGGTGTTAGTGTAATTGCAGTGTTAAAGTGCCATTTCCCCATTTGATATGTTTAATAACGAGTCCAAAATACTAAAGGCAATCAATGCGTTGACATCACAAAATAACATCGGTTTTGTTACAATAGAGTAATCGGTCACTGTTTCAGTTTGCTGTGATCTGAGTTAATATACATATTTTTTAATTGGAACGGATAGCGTTGATACTTTTCCTGAAGGGAATCGTTGAACGATATCATGCACAAAAGACTGAACCATCACTTGACGGCAGGAGTGTTTCTGGTCGGATGTAAACATGTCGTAAAATTCACTGTCAATCAAATGCAATGAGCAGATGCCAAGTGTGGAACTTGTTTAAAGAGTTCACTAGCAGAGTACGAGATGCGAACTGTTTGCGAAAACGCGACTTAAAAATTCTTTCGTCGAGTTGAAGGAGGAGAAAGAAAACTTTGAGTGTGCCCTAGTTGGAGTTTGAAATTGAAACACGTGGATGATGCGTCAAAAGTTGAACAATTTGAAGTAATTTTAACTGAATTGGATAATACACATGTCCACGGCTATGCACGTGTTCCTGTGAAGCTATTTTCGAATTTGGCGCTGATATCACGCACGCAACGAAATAAATTATCACTTTAACGTTGAGATATCGTAAAAATTGTTGACAACACTTGAACAGGACCTTAGTTGTTGATTTGAACCTAGGTTAAAACTGGAAATTAACGGACGGAGAAAGATTTCAAGTAAGCATTTAGATTGAATGGAAGTTTTCCGGCAAGTACTTAATTTTATCACCTTCCCAGCTCCGTTTCGGTAGATTAAAGATAACTTTTGTTACCTTGGGACTTAAAAGATAGGGGGAAACAAATTTTTAGATTTACTAATTTACCCTGCAATACTATAATAAAACGCTATTACCGATGTTTATAATTTGTAATATAAATTTTCTCTCAAATACTTTTCGGAATAATCAAAAAGATATTATCACTGTAAAGCCAGAATACTTCAGGCAAAGGAATTAAAGAAAGTGAATTGGGCGTGCGATGAAAGTTTCTTTGGATAATCATATATTTAAATTTAAAAGCGGATGTAGACGTTACGAGGCGATACCCTTTATAATCGTTCTTCAATACCTTTCTGAGGATATTCCCATTGCATGACTTGTAATCGTGAAATAATATCAACAAGTTGGGTAAAAATACCAACGCTTATGTCAAACGGGTTTCGTACCAAAGTTCCTGAAATGCAGTCACCAGCAACGAATAAAGTCAGGAAACATGTCGAAGAGATGTGCACGTTTATAAGAAAATCCATTGCTTTTTTGTTTTCAACGGTTGCAATTTTGTTGCAAACCAACAAAAATCAGTCAAATATGAATTCCCAAAAATATTGATGTTATAAACCATATATAAAGACTCCAAGTAGATCAAATCAAAACTGCAGTAACTGATTCGATGGAAAGTTCATAAAATACCAAAATCATGTGTTATTGTTGTTGTAATTGGAGAAATTTCAAATGGCTATAACTTCCGCGTGTATCAATCAATTTTCATCAAACTTATAAAGTTTACGGGAATTTTGTGAGACTACTTAAATATCGATCAGTTTAAGGGTACCTATAACATTTTATTTTGGAAAATGTGAGATTCGAATATCATACTGTTATTAACAAAGTTGAGCGAATTTTGACATCTACGGTATTTGTTGTTGTTGTACTCATGAACATTTACCTCCATAATTTTTTTTCTGATTTTTTAGACCACACGTTTTCTATCGCGGGGGGGACACATTTTTCGTGTACTTTCCCTCCCTGTGCGCCCCTCGAAGCAAAAAGTGTCAAATTAAAACCTATTTTGAAAAGTTCTCCTCAAGATCTTTTGTAGTGAAATAAGTATAGTTGAATGTCCGCAAAGAATTGCAGCGAGGGTCTGCTGCCTCAGCAGAAGAGGATGTTGGGATACGCTGAAATTGGCCTTGTCTGGGATGCGTGAATGCACTGGCAGGCTAGCATTGCGGTGTCGTAGGGTGGGCTCTTTCCCCAAGCACAAGACCCACTACAAAAGAGCTTTGCATCCACGAATTTCTGGGGTCAAATAAAAGTTGACGGAAGTCGAAAAAAAAGGGATCAACTTAGAGTCGGAAATTGCTCATGCAGAGGACAAATTGGACCTGGGGAAGACAGACGGACTCAGGAGGACTTTGACGTTACCGACAATTCTTGTGGCCCACAAATAAGAGTGGGGCATCCAGCACCGTCCTTACTGGATCAAAATCCAAATGTAGACGGGGCCATACATTTGCCGTATGAGTGGAAAACTCATACAAACAGAATTGGCCTGAACTTTTCTATCAAATGAGAAATATAGACGTGACCAATTTATGTTATGGAATTATGTGATCGAATCACATAGCTCTATGCCATAAAAATGCACGCGAACGGAAGGCCACTCTACCTGGTAAGAGCCCCTGTTAAACAACGAAAAACGAAGGAGCACGTCCGATGGCTAGCCTATGATATAGGAGGAGCCTGCCATCGTTGCGGGTTCTATACCCGGTCAGATAAAACAGAATGGAAAGACCAAATGTGAAGTTCTAACAATCCATTATATTATTGCAAAGAAAAAAAAACAGATGAAGGAAATTACAATTCGTTGGTCTACGTAACACTTTAACCAAGTTTAAGTAGCCGGAGAGTGCTCCTGCCAGAAGGGTATTGTAAAACAATAAGTAAATCAAACAATATAGTCTGGATATCAAAACTTGACTAATATAGGGTTTTCCAATAAGAGGTGCTATTTTGAATAGATCTTCTGATTTAACACCTTACAACTTCTTCCTTTGGGGTCACGTGAAAGAGAAGTTCTACGCCAACAGCCCAGCGTCGATTTAAGATCTCTAAGATGGAATTCATGAGGCTATCGAGGTTCGTTTCAAGTGTTTTGACCCCGTCGCCAAGTAAGTCATGATAACACATCAATATTACAAACCCTTTCTAAAATTTTTATCAAAATTCCTACATATTTATAGTGTCTAGGTCCGTGCAAACGTGTATCTCCCTAGTATCACGTGTTAATGTTGTTGTAATTGTTAAATATTCAATCGGCTGTAACTTAACTGTTTATTGATCGGTTATTGTGAAATATATACAGCTTGTTTGAAAAACTTATATTGTACGATTTGTATTTCGGCAGTAATAGCGCCTGTAATGATACTGAAAAAATAAAAAAATTATAAAATTTCCTTTGAAAGCGCTACTTATACTTAATGTTCTAAACCAGATACCGGTATTTCGAGGACAAGTTATCCTCTTCATCAGTGGCGGTATTCTGAAGCTCTTCTTATAATCATCCGAATATTTAAACCTTTCACATTTAATGGTAATAAATATAAATATCCTTAAGTACTACTACGAGAAATAACAAACAATTATAATGCAATTAAGGGTATAAAAATTAACAAAGCGCTTAAAGGTAAATTTATTACAGGGAATTAAAAAAATGGTAAAGCAATTACGGGTTAGCTATGGCAAGTAACATAATTGTGGAGATTTAATTACAAAAAAATTATTGGTTAATTGATGATTTTCATTAGGTCACTGTATCCATTCCCTAGGTCCGCATTTAACCGTTATTCACTGGGGACTCTCGAGATCCATAAGGATTCGCAAGCATCCAACTTTTTCCAGGCCCGGCCTTCCTGTACTATGTCAAGATTAGCCCATTGAATAGTATGAGATTCCTCAATAATATGTCTGGCTAATGATGATCTTGCTGTATCTATTCCACCTCTTCTGATGATCTGTTCAGCCTCCTTAATATTGTCGCGTGTTATTGGTTCGCGGCCTATAATTTTAATGTTCCGGGAAAGTGAAAACGCAATGTCTTTTAATTTAAGTTAAAAGAGTTTATTTAAATAAATAAAATGCACAATAATCAGTTAACACTTTCACTAATTTTAATTTTCACTATTAAAAAAAAAATCTAACACTTGTCCATAAATTTCTTATCGCAATTGTCTTCTAAATTACTTCACTATTAAGAAACACACTATCGCAGTTCTTATCGCGGTCGAATGAATGATTGAACCTCCCCCATTCATTCAGCTCGCCTTTATATATGGTCTCTACCTATTCACCCATTTCTCGTACATTGGCGAATGTTCTACTGAGAGGTACCTGGTAGATTCGAGAAAATTAATGAATGGAGTGACGTCACTTGCAGATGTTGATCATGCTTGTTGGGTTCTCGTGGGTTCGAGTAAATTCATTTGTTGACGTTTTTAATGATTATGAAAACAATTGCGACAGTAGCTCGCAGAATTATTTGTACATGTAATTATTTGTACATATAACACTGCCCCCACCTCAGTTCTTTTCGCCCCGAAAAGATGTGTCGCTATTTGTAGTCAATTCTCCCTGGGTGTAATATGGGGCAAGACGGTCCAGATGCACGATTTTCATTTTAGCTCTCGGCTTACGATGTTCCTGTATTCGGTATACGACGTCGTTGATTCGCTTTGTAACTCGGTATGGTCCCTCCCAATTATGTTGCAACTTTGGAGACCTACCCTTTCGCCGTTGCGGATATAAAGCCACACTAAGTCATCTTGCCTGAAGCCAGTAGAATTAGCCTTTAGATCATACCTGGTCTTCATGCAGTCAGTAGCCGATTCGAGGTATTTCCGCACTGTCCGATGCATCTGGTTCAACCGTTGCATTAGATCACTTGCGTACTCCGAGACCGTTTGGGGTTTCTCAGGGGGTGTTCCGAACTGGCAAACGAATAGTCTTTCCAAAAATGACTTTGGCTGGGGCTTGGCCCGTCGATGCATGTTCGGCAGCTCTGTACGCCATTAAAAATAGTGGGATATGTCGGTCCCAGTCCCTTTGGTTCTCGTCATTCATCTTGGCCAGGTGTTTATTGAGCGTGCCGTTGAAACGGTCGACCATTCCATCGGATTGGGGATGCAGCGGTGTTGTCCTCGTTTTCTGTATTCCGAGCAGCTCGCACATTTCGCCAAAAACTAGTGACTCAAAGTTTCGGCCTTGGTCCGAATGTAGTTCGCCAGGTACGCCGTACCTACTGACCCAATTTAACACTAGCTGTTCAGCTACAGTAGTTGCTTCCTGGTTGGGAATGGGGTAGACCTCGGGCCACTTGCTGAAATAATCGGCTACAACCAGCGTGTATCGATTTCCCCATTCAGATTCAGGAAAGGGTCCTGTGTTGTCAACAGCAATCCTTTCAAACGGTACCCCCACGTTATAGGTTTGCATTTGTCCTCTCAGTCGTCGTTTTGGGCCTTTGACGGTAGCGCAAATCGTGCATCTGCGACACCAGTCCTCTACGTCTTCTCGAGCGTGGAGCCAGTAGAACTTTTCCCGCAATTTCGCTAAGGTCTTGTTAACACCAAGGTGGCCTCCCGAGGATCCTTCATGCATTTCCTTAACCACATCGTGGATTCGGCTTTTGGGTAGTATAGTTTGCATCCTATAGGAGCTGCCATCCACCGTTTCCCATATCCGCTTGAGGACGCCACCCTCAACCTGAAGGGAGTTCCATTGTGCCCAATAGCTTTTCAGGGTTGCGCCATGCGTTGAAACGTCCTTCCACTCAGGTCGCCCAGTCGTCTCCTTCCATACGAGCAATAGTCCGGTGTCTTCATCGGCTAGCTGGGCATTTCGAATCTCCTCCGATGACCAACCTTTATCGAATTCGGCCGTCATCAGTCGCAGATCAACAGGCGGTTCCTTTTCCTCAATCCGTCGGCAATGCTTGCAGTTAGCTGGACATGGGCGACGAGATAGGGCGTCAGCATTTCCATGAACTCCGCCCTTTCGATGAACAATTTCATAGTCGTATGACTGCAATCTTTCGATCCATCTCGCAACTTGTCCCTCGGGGATTTTGAAAATAAGTAGCCATCTCAGCGATGCATGGTCCGTTCGAAGAACAAATTTCTGGCCATATTGGTATTTGTGGAACTGCTTGGTGGTCTCTATTATAGCCAATAGCTCCTTCCTGGTCACACAGTAGTTCCTCTCACTTTTTGAAAGAACTCGACTGTAATACGAGAGGACTCTTTCTTCGCCATTGATCTGCTGGGAGAGTACAGCTCCAATACCGCCGTTGCTTGCATCAGTGTCAACTACAAACATTTTTCCGGGTTTCGGATACGCCAGCACGGGTGATTCACACAGCTTTTCCTTCAGGGCCTCAAAGGCTGTCTGGCATTGTTCGTTCCAGACATACGGACGACTTTTCTCGGTTAGCTGATGGAGACACTTAGCTATTTTGGCAAAGTCTTTGACGAATCTTCGATAGTAGGTCGCCAGACCCAGAAAACTTCGTAGTTGGCGCTTGTTGTTTGGTGTTGGCCAGCTTTTCACGGCTTCAATCTTCTCAGGGTCTGTTTTCACCCCTTCTGCTGATACGACGTGTCCCAGGTATTTTACTTCAGCTGCGAAAAGGGTACACTTGTCGGGACTAAGTTTCAAATTTGCTAGTCGCAGTCTGGAGAAAACCTCTTCTAAGTTCCGCACATGCTCTTCGAACATTCTCCCGATGACGATGATGTCATCTAGGTACACCAAGCAGGTTTTCCAGGTTAGACCACGTAGCACGTATTCCATCAAGCGTTCGAAAGTGGCTGGAGCATTGCAAAGCCCAAATGGCATCACCACAAACTGCCAAAATCCGGTCCCAACTGAAAATGCGGTCTTCTCTCGGTCCTTCTTGTCGATTTCTACCTGCCAGTAGCCACTCTTGAGATCGAGTGTAGAAAACCATTTTGCGTCGGCTAAAGTGTCCATGATGTCATCGATGCGAGGGAGCGGGTAACTATCTTTCTTAGTGACGTCGTTGAGCTGCCTATAGTCGACACAAAAGCGAGTGCTACCATCCTTTTTCTTTACTAGAACTACAGGCGCGGCCCATGGACTGACAGAAGGTTCAATAACGCCTTGTTTTTCCATGTCCAAGATCAGCGCGCTCACTTCTCCTTGTTTGGCTATAGGATGACGTCTTGGTGCTTGTCGAATTGGCTTGGCTCCCTGTGTATCTATGACGTGAGTTACCAGACTCGTTCGGCCTTGGTCATCCGGGCTTGTTGAGAAGATGTCACTGTACTTGGTGACTAGATCAGAGACTCGTTTGAATAGCTGCACTGGCAATTTGACCTGCTTCAATATTGCAGACGTTGATTCCCGGGCTTTGTCTGTGTCTTGCCTCCTTTTGCAATGATGGTCGTGAGTAGCTTCCAAAGAGGTGATGGTGGGAACAGGCTGGCAGCTGCCGATAACTTCTCCCGCTTTGATGCTCGTGGTTGAATCTGCGGTGTTAAGGACTCTAACCGGCACATATCCGTTCCTTAAAGTTCTTACAAGGCTTCGTCCTACAATCAAACTGCGCAATGTGGACGTCTTCGTTGGCTCTATCAGATAAGATCGGTGGTCTCCAGAATCACCATCAAGCTTGGCCCATACAATGCTCTCGGAAGAATTCGGTACATCAGTGTCAGTACATACCACTACATTCATCTTGGGAATTTGGACGCTAGGATCCTCCATCAGTACTTCGACATTCTGCCATTTCAATCCAACGTGATTCCATGTGGTCGCAGAAAATCCATTCCGAGAATGCAGTCATCCATAATATTCGCAACCAGAAAATTGTGTCGGAACACAAGGTCTCCCAACTGTATCTGGAGGTTGACCTCTCCATGAACAGGTGCAGTTTCTCCCGTAGCTGTCCGTAGTGAGAAAATTCTGCCCTTGTGAAGTTGTTGCTGTCTCACTAGGTCTTGTCAGATAATCGATCGGGTTGCACCAGTGTCGATTGTTATGGTGCAGTTTTCTCCGTTAACTTGACCCGGAAGTCATAAGTCCGCTTCTCCACGATGTAGTCTTGACACGGTGATGGTGGTGCTGGGGACGTCGATCCTCCTAGCCAACCTCTGCTCCACGAAGTTGGCTCTTACATGTTTCCCGACCCCTCTGTTTGAAGGGCTTCCATTCTGGGCTCCTGACTCGGTCTGGATCTCCTTCTAGCTGCACACCCTGGACAATAGCTCGGTTTTCTTCGCTTCTTGCAGTCTCTTTGTAGGTGCCCCTTCTCTCCGCAATTCCAGCATCTAGGCGCACCATTTACATGCGGGTCTCGCTCTATTTCGACCCGCTCACACCTGCACTCGTCTGTCACTACCTCACGAGCCCGGGCAGTGGTACGAGTCACATTTTTCGCTGCCTCAAAGTTCAGACTGTAAGCCAATGCGTCCTTAACCGTTTGCTTTTGAGCTGAACGCACGGCTTGTTACAACTCCGGGTCCTTTAGAGCACTGCTGAATGCTTCTGTCGCTGCATCATCTCGATGTTCTGGGTCGTAGGCTGGGTAAGCCAAAAGTGCTAGTCGCTCAATGTCTTGGGCTAGCTGCTGTAGGGTTTCACCAGGCTTCTGCACCCGATGCCTTAGCTGTGACCGATAAATCTGCTTTAGATGATCATCTCCATAACGCATGTCGAGCGCATTCATTATAGCATTCGAGTTTGAGTGCAATTCAACGGGGATCGTCTGCAACAGCTCGGCAGCTGGTCCTCTTAGAGCAAGAATCAGCGCAGTTGCTTGGTCCTGTTCATTCCAGTGATTTGCCCTTGCGGCAGCTTCAAACTGGGTCTTGTAAATACTCCAGACCGTTTGCCCATCGAATATTGGTGCTTGCACATTTCTGGATGTGCTTTGCGCTGCGGTTATAAATGGGGCTGGTGAAGTGGTTGCTACTGCCTTCGCAGCTTCCAATTCTTTTTTCACTTTTTCCATCTCATGGTTCATTCTTTCTTCGATCTGGCTGACCTTTTCCTCGACCTGGTAAACCTTTTCTTCGACCTGGTCAACCTTTTCCTCGACGCCTTTAATTTGCTTGTTAAGACTACTGAGCTCCGCTTTTATTTCGATGGACTGTTTTTGAAAATCTGCCTTGATTTCGATTGCTTGTTGATCCAGCTTCACTGATTGTTCATTAAGCTTCGCTGATTGTTCATTAAGCTTCGCTGATTGTTCATTAAGCTTCGCTGATTGTTCATTAAGCTTCGCTGATTGTTCATTAAGCTTCGCTGATTGTTCATTAAGCTTCGCTGATTGTTCATTAAGCTTCACAGTTAAATTAGATGACTGTTGTCGCTGCTCTTGCTGCATCAGCATTAACATTTGCAATATCGCATTTTCTGGCTCCTTTGATTTTGGTGTTTCTTCTTCTCCACCTTCTGCGCCTTGTTCCGCATCTGAGGGCTCACCCGCATCCAGATTCACGCCTTCCGACTCGATCGCATCACGCAAGCGTGCAATCAGTATGGCTTTTGTACCTTGTGTAGCCAGGTTTCGCTGTTTCAACTCTTCCTTAAGCTCCGACATGGTCAATTCATTAATTTTTAAGTTTAAGCTTCGTGGCATTTTTAATGTTTCTTTAAATTTTACTATTGTGCACTATAAAAATGTTCAAATTTTCACTTTCAAAATTTTTCTTTCGCGCTTCTTGACACCACTGTCGCGTGTTATTGGTTCGCGGCCTATAATTTTAATGTTCCGGGAAAGTGAAAACGCAATGTCTTTTAATTTAAGTTAAAAGAGTTTATTTAATTAAATAAAATGCACAACAATTAGTTAACACTTTCACTAATTTTAATTTTCACTATTAAAAAAAAAATCTAACACTTGTCCATAAATTTCTTATCGCAATTGTCTTCTAAATTACTTCACTATTACGAAACACACTATCGCAGTTCTTATCGCGGTCGAATGAATGATTGAATCTCCCCCATTCATTCAGCTCGCCTTTATATAGGGTCTCTACCTATTCACCCATTTCTCGTACATTGGCGAATGTTCTACCGAGAGGTACCTGGTAGATTCGAGCAAATTAATGAATGGAGTGACGTCACTTGCAGATGTTGATCATGCTTGTTGGGTTCTCGTGGGCTCGAGTAAATTCATTTGTTGACGTTCTTAATGATTATGAAAACAATTGCGACAGTAGCTCGCAGAATTATTTGTACATGTAATTATTTGGACATGTAACAATATGTTCTTGGAATCTAGTTTTTGCCAAGCGTTTCGTCTGTCCAATATATACTTTATTACATTCTGGGCAACTGATCCTATAGATTCCACTCTTTTCCTCTTTTTTCTTGCCATCCTTAGTTGATCCAAGGATTGTTTCAATGCTGTATTTTCTGCTCGTGCTAGCCGTATTGCATCCTGTCTTTCTCAAAATACGTTCCAATCTTTTGGTAGAAGATGAATGAGTGATTGGCATCCATTTTCGTACTTGTCGTCGTTCTTGTAGAAATAGTGAAGTGAGCCCATTTCTTCTATGTTGTTTCTCCATTTTTTGAATGCGTTGCTCGATCAAACTCCTCCTATACCCATTTTTGCTAGACGTGTCCACGATGTACTCTTTTTCTCGTTCCAGACGCTGGTTATTCAATGGTACTGTTAACATTCGGTGGATCATACAATTGTATGCAGCCATTTTCTGTGCATAAGAATGGTTAGAAGAACAGGGGATTGTTCTCTGGGTACTTGTGCTCTTCCTGTAGATATCAAATTCTAATCCACCTTTGGCCTTTATGATCAAAAGATCCAGGAACGGTAATTGGCCCTCACTCTCTTTTTCCATCGTGAATATTATTTTAGGGTGTATCCCATTGAGTACATGTAGTAACTCATCCGCCTCATTTGCTTTAAACATCGTGAAAATGTCGTCCACATATCTGGCCCATATCTTAGGCATCATTCCTTTTTTCTCCACCTCGAACTCTAGCCAATCCATGAAAATATCACTCAAAAGAGGTGAAAGAGGGTTACCCATAGCTGCTCCTATCGTCCCTTTGAAGAAGTTGTCCCTGAAAATGAAATAGTTTTCATTCATACATACAGCTGCTAATTTGCTATAGCATTTAACCCGTCTTCTCCATTCCATTGAATCACTGTGTTTCAACAGCCAGTCCTCAAATGGTGCCAAGGACTGCTTAACTGGCAAGCTAGGAAACAGTGATTTGACATTATAGGAAATCAATAAATAGCCCTCCTCAACTTTCACATTTCGAAGCTTCTCCACCAGTTCGTCCCTATTCTTCATTGATCGCGTGCTAGGTTTGTAAGGAAGTTGTGCGCATTCTTTTTTTTCCTAGTAGGTGCATTAGTGGCTGCGATAATTTCCCTTAGTTCATTCCCCTCCTTATGGATTTTGGGCAGACACTTAATTCTAGGTAGGCAGGGGTTAGACACTCTAAGTTTTTTAATGTCACCAATTACTGGTTTTGATTCTTTCAGGACTTTTTCCACTCTGTTTATCAAGTCCGGTAGGGGGTCTGCTCTTAATTGGTGGTAATCTCCGCTATTCAATTTATTTAGCCAGACATATTATTGAGGAATCTCATACTATTCAATGGGTACAGGAAGTCCGGGACTGGAAAAAGTTGGATGCTTGCGAATCCTTATGGATCTCGAGAGTCCCCAGTTAACAACAGTTAAATACGGATCTAGGGAATGGATACAGTGACCTAATGAAAATCATCAATTAACTAATAATTTTTTTGTAATTAAATCTCCACAATTATGTTACTTGGCATAGCTAACCCGTAATTGCTTTACCATTTTTTTAATTCCCTGTAATAAATTTACCTTTAAGCCCTTATAATTGTTTGTTATTTCTCTTAGTAGTACTTAAGGATATTTATGTTTATTGCCATTAAATGTGAAAGGTTTAAATATTCGGATGATTATAAGAAGAGCTTCAGAATACCGCCACTGATGAAGAGGATAACTTGTCCTCGAAATACTAGCCCAGTCATATTAGGGCTTTCACCTCGGAATGAAAGATAATAAGCTGGAATAATAATTATATATAAATAATCAAGTTACTTACTTTAATTAAATATAAATAATTAATAGTTAGTACATAAATAATAGGCATTGTTTAATAATTATAATTTCCAAGTAAATAATTGACTTTATAACGTACTGATAACCATAACTCACGCTTGACCTTGCATTAGGCCGTATATGACTGTACGATGTGCACTCTTCGCGCTCTACCTTCAAAACAGTTGGTCGTATGAAAAAAAAGTTTAAACAAAAGTTGTAGGGAATTTTATAGCCTACAACTTTTATAATAAATGCAAATCTCATTTAACCGATAGGAAGCCAGATATTCGCGAAAAACCGATTTTTGTGACCTTTGACCTTGAATATCTTGAGACGCGGACACGATAACGATTGTGACTTTTGAGACAACATTTAGAATGACAAAACAAAGGTTCATACCAATTTGCACCTTATTATCTTTCATTCCGAGGTTGACCCCTTTTTTTAGCTAATATGACTGGGCTATACCGGTATCTGGTTTAGAACATTAAGAATAAATAGCGCTTTTAAAGAAAATTTTATAATTTTTTTATTTTTTCACTTATATTGTAGTTTTCGGGAAATTTAAGGGTCCCATTTTAATTTTATAGGCAAAAATGTAAAATTTATAAAATGTACTATTATTAACAAAGTTGATCGAATTTCGACTTCTGAGGTATTTGCTGCCCTTGCGCTCTTAAATTCTCACCACTTTGTTTTTTTTCAGATTTTTCGGGTCAAAGGTGTCCAATCGCGAGAGGGGGGACACAAAATGTTCGTACGTTTCCCCTTCCCCTGCACCCTTCGAAGCGAAACTCGTCATTTTAAGACCTGTTGTAAAAAGTACTCATTAAGACCTCTCATCTGATACCTATATTGCCTAACTGCGATGAAATTTTTTTTTGGGGGGTCACTCTCCTATATGGGGAGACACCCCTTAAACACCTCATAATTTTTTTTTGTAGTCAAACTTTGAAGAGAGCATCACTTTACACCTACTTACAAAATCTTGTGCTCCTAGCTTATGTAGTTTGCGAGAAAAAGTGATGTGACACACGGACGGACGGACAGACGGACAGGCAGGACGCGATTTTAGTAGGGTATTGTAAAATGATTTTACAATATCCTAAAAAGTATTCTGTGCATTTAATTTCACTTTGCCTATATATAGATAGTTAGAGTATCTCATTGTCATAATCGAATGTATCGGCACTCCACAAGGTGATATGATCATTATCATGCTTTGGCTGTAAGTCCGTCCACCCATCTGCGATACGCTTTGATTTTAAACCAGCACGGTTCATAACTGAACAGGCTTATAGTCTGTCCGAAGAATACCTCGAACTGAATCTCGTCGACGCAAACGAAGCTCGAACCAGATACCTTCAGCTTAAATTCAGAATGAATTTTGAATATTTGAAGCATATCGAATAGTAGTTCATTATCGAAGTAGCTAATGGAATTGTACATCAATTTTTGTTCTTTTATTGGTTCTGGATTTCAATTAAGCTTTCGTGAAATTATTGAATTTTGTCTGAATGATACTAATTGAAAAACATAATTAAGTTACTGAAATCTTAGTAAGGATTTAAATAAGAAACAATAATATCAACAATAATTTGAACTATTCAAACAATTTTTCTCGAAAATTAAGTCGTTTACATAACAATTACATTTAGCGCATTTATACTCGTATTAACTAAAACATTCGATATCATATATTGCATTTGATTGAAAATAATTACCGTGTCTAAACTAAACAGTGACGAGACTTTCTTTTATTTTTCATTCACCCCGGATCTTAAACCGCTAACAGGCCATTTATTTATATTCGGTATTCTTGATCGGTATCACTTTCGCTTCGCGCTCACAGTTTTTTTACATCTTAATGCATTTAATTCATGCATTCAAACAACTTGATTGCAATGCAGAACACTTACGCATTTATTGCGTATACTTTTCATTCCGACAGCGCATTAATAGTAGGGCAAGTATGCATGAACAATTATCACTAAACAACAAATTTAGCAACAAAAGTAGGTAAATCATAACTCAATTTGCACTCGCCATAATGCTAGAGTCTCGAGCACCTGTAATTTGTCGTATTAAAGTGAGGTATAACCGCGCGATTGCTCAAATCAGTTTTATTAATAGACAAATCCGAAAGGGTTGAATAAACTCGTCTCAAAATATTACTTCAACAATAAGTTATGCGTGACGGCCGAGCTGGTTGCTAGGGGAGACGTTGCCACCCACGGCGGTGCTTGATTGTGCCCGAGTTCAATAAAGGTTTCCTCATAAATGTTCGGAAGCACGAAAAGTACATTTTGTTTAAATACCTTCCAATAATCCGCAAGGCTGTTTTAGATTTTGATGTGGGATTGGTGCTGATGATATATTCGACAGAGGCAATCACGTAGACGAGAGTTCGCCAGTAGCAGAGATAGCTGTTGCATTCGTAAAACCTGTGCCTGTCACTAACGCTGCTTCACTTCCTGGTGTTTTTGTTGACAGTTCTGGGACTCGTGAACTTTTTTTCGTCGGAAAATGTGCCCCAAGCTTCGACAAATCAATTCGAGATCAATCGATACAACACACTTCCACTGCGAGCAAAGAATCACGTATACAGTTATTTTCTTCTCGAATAAGATGAAGGCTTTTCTTCGCACTAACTCACTTGACTTCGATCTTATCTTTGCACCGACCTTCTCCTTGGAAGCACTTTTGCCCCTATTAAAGAAGGCTGCAACGTCCAACACTTTTACCGACTATTCGATTATTTTACATCTACTACCAATTGAACCAAATAAGCTGATGCGTCGTGCAGGCAAATATCACTCACTTTCTGAACTGACTCCAAAACATGCAATATTCACAATGCTTCCAATATCTAGGCAGCTTTGCAGATACTTTGTTGAAGTTCTGCTTACCAGTAGATCAACTTAAACTAATTCTTATAAAAAATATTAGCGCTTATAGAAGAACTCAAGTACCTGTAGTCGTTTCCTTTTCGGTAAAAATCTTTTCTTCCCCCAGTTACGTCAAATTGAGTAGACGTCAATCCATCCGCTCAATGCCATTCCATTCTCAATTTAGTACATCGGTGAGCTGTACTAGATTAACGTTCCCACACTTTAAATTTTATGTGGCAGATTTGGAAATTTTTTTTAAAAAACTAAATTTGACCGAAGTGAAGAAAAAAGAATAAGATTTGAAATAGTAAGCATTATTTAAATCTCATAACGAATATAATTAGAGGAAAACATTTACATTTAATATAAAGGAAAATTGATATAAAAATTACATTTAATAATGATAACAAGGAAGAAGAATGATTTTACAAATTCCGATTACGAACGGAAATGATGACATATGCTTTCTAAATCTGCCACAAAATTTTGAGTAGGGGATAGGAAGGTTTTCGAACAATTTGCTTGTGTGACTGCTTGATTAATACACTTTCATTTGATACTCATATCGGCTACCTTTGATGAAATTTTTATTTGGGGGCCAATTCCCTATATGGGGATAAATACTATACCCTCTTTAAATACTTAATACTCAAATTATTTTACAAAACCCTGAAAAGTGACAGTTTACTATAATCGTGTCGAATGTTTCCACGTGTTCCATTGCCATTAAAACAACATTTTGTTTGTGTCTGCATGATCTTGGGATCTTATACTATGCATTGTTTGCAATTTAATTTACCCAGTTTTTCCGGGTAAAGCCTTGGAATGTACGAGTATTTTTCTTGAACCTCAGTAATTCTACACTTAAACTTCAGAATACGTCTTTCAACACAAAAAAAGAAGATACGCGATTTTACAACTTCCTGTCTCGTGAAAATTTGCCTATTAGGAGTAGACCAATTCTGATGTAATTTGTCAGTAATTAATCCCTTAAAATTTTATGAGTTGTTAAAATTGTATCTTCGATCTTTCCCTTTCTCATAACCTGACCGGGTATAGGACCTGCAACAATGACAGGTTGCTCCACTAAAATGGGCCAGCCATCGGGCGCGCTCTTCCCTTCTTTTGTTTTAAAGGGGCTCTTTCCAGGTAGGGTGGCCTTCCACTCAAGTGCCCTTTTATAGTATAGAGTTATATGATTCCATCGCACAATGTTGTAACATAAATTGGGCACGTTTGTATTTCTCATTTGATGGAAAAATTCATGCAAATTATGTTTGTATGAGTTTTTCACTCAAATTGGAAATACATAGCCTCGTCTACGTTTGGATCTTGATTCGGTAGGTTGGGTGCGACGGGTCATGGCTTCCACCTGAATGCGCCACTCTTATTTGTTGGCCCTAAGTATCGTTGGTAACGACGAAGTCCCTCTATGTCCGTCCGTTGTCTCAAGGCCCTATTTGTCTTCTGAGCCAACGTGTTCATAGTACTTCCTCCGGTCGACAATAAAAGAACCTTTTCCAAATTCGTGGATGCGAAAAATTTTTTTGTAGTGGGCCTTGTGCTAGGTGGAAATAACCCGCCCCACGACACAGCAACGCTAGCCTACCAGCGCATTTTACTACAAAATTTAAATTAATAAATGATGGAATGAATATGTAAGATTATAGTTTTAGAATGAGCGTATTACAGGAAGAAAAAGAGGGGCAAATCAAATTTAAGGGAAGGCTTGTATCTTGAGGTTGATGTTTTTTCCCATGGGTAATTGAATCTAAATATTTATAATTTTCGCAAATTTCTAGACCCAAAAATACCTTTAAACGTCTATGGCATAAACGTGATCTTTGTGTTATTGTATAAAAGTTTGTTTCTCAGTGCAGCATCTTTCTTTTAATTTTTTATTGATTTTGCAATTGGTTTTCGAAAATTGTAATCATCCAAAGCGTTAAAACTTTCTTAGAAACTTAATTTAAAAAAGTCAACAGTAGACTCTCCAGCTATGATTAGTCACGTCACTTGATTAAAATCTATACAAATACATAACGAGATGGTGATATGTATGCATGAAAACTGTTTTCTGTGGACAGCAGTTGGTGAAATACTCGTACATTCGTTGATGCATTCAATGATGGAAAAATATACTATTTTTCAAATCAAGCTTACATATTCCACTAAAGTATCTAATGGAAGCAAGTTATTATTTATTCACCAAAAGTATATCAATCCTTTTAATTTGAAGCTGCAAGCATAAAGTCAAAATTGTTTTTACAAAAGTATTTTCCAGTTACTTTCCTGCACACATGTTTTTTTATAAACCATCCTTGATAAATAATGCATACCAATAGCTTTCCAACAATATCATTATGAACTAGCTTCTGAAAATTTTCGTCAAAAATGCACTTAAATAGAATATCTTTGCGTTGATTTCAATAAATTTCTTTTGAGACATAAAAAAATATCAGCATCGATAAGTCAGAATCCTTTCTGCACTCTTGACAACTTATAAATTATTAATAAGGCCTGTGTTGCTGGCATTCACCTGGTGAAGCACTTTGATGATAAGACTTCCTCAGTTCGAAAGAGTTTTAAGACTCTCCTGACTTGTTTCTTTCCCTCCAGTGTCATCAATATCAACCTCAAATACTCACGTCCTCTATTCTAAAATGATTTTTTTTCGATGTTGAGATACTTAACTTTGCTTCCGCCACTATCCATGAATCCATAGAGAAACTTTGGAACGATAAAAGTAGCTTATTGGTGTATAGTGGAACTTATTTAGTTTCTTTCTTGAAAGTTCATCTATAAAGTCGAACGAGCGAAAGCAAAAAGACGAATTTATTAAAAACATTTTTTAGATGTAAATTTACATGCACTCGTACTTTGTAAAGGCATTTGTAAAGCAGGATAAACATCAGCAAGATGTTGCAATATGATTGTTTTTCTTTAGTTTTTTTCAAATTTATTAATATAAATATTTGATTTGAAACTAATATGCATCACTTTAAAATATTTAATTTAAATTTAGGCCATTAAAAATTTATTTAATTTATAGATACATTTCTGTAAAAGGAATTAAACTTAAAGTATTAAAATTTCAGTTACCAAAATTTTCAATTAAATCAATCTTTTATTCAGAAAATTTTTCATGTCCCTTATAAGCTAACTAGGCACTCATGCTCATTTTCATTTATGACAAATTTAGAAGATTTGAGCACATAAAGTAACTTCTAACATTAAAAATTTATTAATGTTTTATCTGCATTTCAGGATATCATAAACAAAGTTCTAACTACATTTGTACCTTATCCACATCCAATTTAAATTTCGTTCTTATAACACTGTACATCAGGATGATGTTTATCCAAGTGTTGTATGCTTTCAAACCATTTAAATAATTCTACAACACAAGCATACACTCAATTACCCACATGCACACGTTCGACGATGTTTCTTTAAAAATAGCTTTCTAAATTAAAAATTGATGCCGAATCAGACGGTAGCCTCTACGAGTTAATCTGAATAAAAAATGTAAAAGCAAGACTTTAAATAAATACTCAACAGGCTCAAGCATTACGAGTAACTCAGCAGCATTTGAAAAACATCGAAATGCCTACGACGAGAGTGTTTTGAAAGTAGACGGAAATTCTGAAATATATTCAATTATCAGGTTGATGAATTGTTTTTGGGCAATCAAAAAATCAAAACAAAAACTTACTTCTACAAAATATAAGAAAAATAAATTCTACATTATTTTTGGAAAATATATGACATGTATTTAATCAGCTTAAACATAACGCAATGATGAAATTATTTTGAGAACTTGTAATGACATTTTAACTTTCTCATCTTTTAAAAAATCGAGTAGAAAGATGTGAGAATGGTCTCATATTCAAACGAAATGCATGAAATGTAGACATTTAAGTTACGTAACTCATATACAAACTTAAAAACACTTGTATGATATGAATGTTAAATCATATTGTTACATGTCCAACCAATTCTGTGAGCCACTGTCGCAATTGTTACCACCACTATTAATAACATCATGATTAATATTGATTGAAAAGTAAACGAATGTACTCGAAAGCACAAGAGTGGGCCATGTAGATCCATGATTAATATCTAAAGGTGACGTCACTGTGGGTATTCAGAATTGCTCGAAGATTCCAGGTAGTTCTCGTCAAAACGTTCGCCAATATACGAGTAATGGATTGGATGACTAGAGACCCTATATAAAGCCGAGCTCAATGAATGGGAGAGAGACAGTAATAGTAAAAGCCGCGATAGTAAAACGGCGATAAGTGTAGAGCGCGAATTTAAGGCAATAGTGATTGATAGTGAAGTAAACGATTTTTGTTTATACTTTGAAGACAGTTGAAACATAAAACGAAAAGACAAGTGAAAAGTAAATTAGTAAAATAGGGAAATTAATTATTGTGCATTCTTAGTAAATAAACTCTTTCAACTTAATTCAAAAACTGTGTGTTTTCACTTTCCCGGAACATTGAACTTGTTGGTTGCAAACCGGAACACGCGACAGTGGGGTCAGAAGTGGGATCGAAAATTTTAAAAGTGAAACCTTTTAGACATTTTCAAAGCCTTCAAAAGTAAAATATAACTTGGAAACTAGTGAAAAAAAATCCCCGTTGGTAGCACGAGCCGGAAAGGTAAATTTCTCGTATGTAGCGTAAGGTTTCGAAAAAGAAATTGGCTTATCTACTACTGGACTTCTTATTGCAATTTTTATAGCACTTCATGGGTATTTATTAACAGAGAGGATCTGCCGCCGTTCGTATTTGGAGACCCTTCATAGAGGTGCTAATTGAATTGAGTGCCACACGTATGGATCACATATTGAAAATCGGCGGGTAATAAATTGTTATAAACATATTTATACTCGTTTCGCCCTTCTCATATTTGCTGTTTATACATTTCAGTGGGTACCACACAAGGTGATAACTTGTCGGCTTAAATAGCTCAAATAGTTAATTTCAAAAGATTTCCATAAAAGTTTAATCAGCACTTGCATTGCCATTAATATATACATTTTCGATTCCTTTCTGAACCACCAGGGGCTGTCATTTTGAATTTTTATTGAAAACGGCTGCTAAAAATATTAAGCTGTAAATTTTCGAATTTTTTATTTGTCATCCGATCTGCATAATTAAATTAAATGAACTTGCTTTAATAACTTATAATTTCAAGTTTTATCGGAATCTGTTGAGAAACTTGGCTGCTAGAGGACTACAGAAATAAAAAAATGTTTATGTCACCCCCTATATGGGGAGACCCCCTTAAACACTTTAAAATATTTTCTTACACTGCAAATTTCAAGAGGCACCACTTTTGACCTACGTAGAAAATTTCCTCATTCTAGCTCATGTGGTTAGCGAGAAAACTTGTGACACACGAAAAAACGGACGGACGAACAGACAGACAAGTCGCGATTTTATAATTTTTTAGGGTATTGTTAAAAATATTTTACAATTTAAAAAAATTATTCTGATTTATAAATACGTTCAAGATAAGTCATTTAAAACGTTTCCATGAAAAAAATTCATTATTTCAGTTGCTACTAAAATAGCGAATTCCGCTTGTTCCTGACCTTTGAGGGCCGCCATTTTGAACGCATGCATTTGATTTTCGACAATTTTAAATCTCTGTGGGCTAGGACCTCATCAATCGATGTGCCAAATCTCGTTCAAATCGGAGTTTCACTCTTGACAGGGCAAAATAATTCAATTTATAAGTGAAAATGGCCGCTTAAAAATATTGGGTTTTGAATTTACGACATTTTTATTTGTCATTCAATTTTAATAATTTTCCACATAATACAAGAACATAAAACAGAGATCCATAATCTCAAGTTTCATCAAAATCCGCTGGAAAATGCGACCGCTAAAGGGCCACAGAAACCTGAAAAAAACGCATATTTAAAACGCCGCCATTTTGAAATTTGCAAATGCATGATCACCAAAATATTAAAAGCTATAAATCTAAGTAATGCCTATCTTAAAACCAAGTTTTATATAAACGAGATTAAAATTGCGACTTTTAGAAGCCTTTGTAGTTTTGAGTTTCAACTGGCCGCCATCTTGTTTTTTGTGACCTAACCTCCAAATTTTTCACGCAATACTTTAGATACTCATAATTTCTATCTAAATGCCGAATTTCATGAAAATCTGTTGAAAGCTTTGACCACTATTACAACAACAAAATTTTGCACGTTTTCCGATTTTGAGCGGCCGCCATTTTGTTTCTACCGTACCGACTTTGGAGTTTTTATTGTGAGATTCATCATATACATTAGTAAACCTTTGTACTAAATTTCATCCAAATCGGAGCTATACTTTGGTCAGAACAGAAATCACGAATTTTCGTCTGAAATGGCCGCCATTTTGTTTTTGCCAGGGCGATATAGCTGGTTCACGAACTTAACCGAGATATTTACCCGATTCACTTTTCCTGAAAATTTGGTGAAAATCGGAGCAACATTGCAGCCTCTAGCGTGGTCACAAATTTCGTTATATCCCATATATATATATATATATATATATATATATATATATATATATATATATATATATATATATATATATATATATATGTATATATATATATACATATATATGTATTTATATATATATACATATATATATATATATATATATATATATATATAGATATATATATATATATATATAGATATATATATATATATATATATATATATATATATATATATATATATATATATATATATATATATATATATATATATATCTTTATATATATATATATATATATATATATATATAAATATATATAAATATATATATATATATATATATATATATATATATATATATATATATATATATATATATATATATATATATATATATATATATACGTGTGTTCAAAAAGTATCATGAATTTTGAATTTTCGCGGGTTACGTATATTCGAATTTCGTTTTTTTTGTGGCGTTATGTTGGTACTCATGTCTGTTACTTATGCCGACAAGCTCGGCCATTTTGAATGTTCACTTAATTGGTGATAGCTGCTTTACTTGCACGTGTTTTCAATCGTCTTCGATTTTTACTTATTCAAAAAAATGGATCAGAGAACGTGTATCAAATTTTGTGTGAAAATCGAAATTAAGTGCGCGGATGCATTCCGAATGTTGACTGTGGCATAACGACGAAGAGCGTGCCGGACGCCCGAGCACTTCAACAACAGACGAAAAAATTAATGAAGTGGAGAAAATGGTATTGGCCAATCGTCGAATCACCGTTAGAGAAGTTCATAGATATAGAGAGTACTGGATCCGCAACCGGTCGTGAGAGCCGAAGCAATTGGCAACCAGCGCTAAAGTTATGTGAAGTTGAGGTTTGAGGCGATATCCTTTTAATTTAGCACTCTATTCACGGCGAAACACGTTCACATTTAAAAAGTTTTTAATTTTAAAGATCGCGCGTACGTAATCGGAACTTTAATTCACAGTTTTAATTAAAAATTTACGAAATTTCCATCTGTTTTGACACATGAGTTTTCCCGCGTGGTTCGCGCTCTTTTCGATTTTCTTTTGCTTTGACGTTCGAGTTTTCCGTGAGAGTTGTTTATTGTTTATACTCAAACTGAAATGAAATTTCGTTGGTGTGCGCGGGTGTCAGTGGGGGAAGCGATTCTTCTGAAGAGAGAAAAGAAAAACCTGTGTGGTAACAAAGGGGAAGGAGAAGCAGAGGGAATCATATAGTTTTGAGAGCGTAAGTTATTTATAACTTATTTATGTGGCAAATTTGCTTCTCACATGGACGAGTACACAGATTCTCGTTGCTCGTCCATTTGTTTATATGTCTTTGGAGAAGTTGCTGAGGACCTAAACATATCGATTGGCTCGTGCCATTCGATTTTTATCAACGATTTGGGCATGAGACGGGTCGCCGCGAAATTCGTTCCAAAATTGCTCAATTGCGACCAAAAACAGCAACGCATGAACATTGCTAATGAGATGTTAAACTCTGTCCGCGGCGAACCGAATTTGCTCCAGAGGGTCATAACTGGTGACGAATCGTGGGTTTATGGTTATGACGTGGAAACCAAAGCTCAATCATCTCAATGGAAGCTGCCGCATGAACCAAGACCGAAAAAAGCGCGCCAAGTTCGGTCGAATGTGAAAGTTTTGCTGACAGTTTTCTTCGATTGCAGGGGCGTGGTGCATCATGAGTTCTTTCCACAGGGAAGAACGGTCAATAAGGAATATTATCTGCAAGTTATGCGCAATTTGCGCGAAGCAATCCGCCAGAAACGCCCGGATTTGTGGGAGAACAAAAATTGGCTTTTGCACCACGATAACGCCCCTGCTCACACATCGTTGCTTGTGCGCGACTTTTTGGCCAAAAACAACACACTAATGATGCCGCAGCCAAGTATTCCCCAGATCTGGCCCCCTGTGACTTTTTCTTGTTTCCTAAACTGAAGAGGCCCATGAAAGGACGACGTTACGCTACGCTTGACGAGATAAAGACGGCATCGAAGGAGGAGCTGAACAAGATTAAAATAAATGTTTTTTGAAGTGCTTCGAAGATTGGAAAAACCGTTGGCACAAGTGTATAATATCTCATGGGGATTACTTTGAAGAGGACAAAATAGATATTCACGAATAAATAAATAATTTTTGAAAAAAAAAACAAAATTCGTGATATTTTTTTAACACACCTCGTATATATATATATATATATATATATATATATATATATATATATATATATATATATATATATATATATATATATATATATATATATGATGCTCTCCGCAATAGGTAAATTTCTCTCGAGAAATTTACCTCAAAATTAAACCCAAAATAATGAAAATATCACGAATCTAAAAATTAATGAATTTACCGTTTCGGAGCTTAAGGGAGAAGCAGAAACGTCAAAATCAAAGGAACCCGAAAATGCGCTATTGCAAATGTTGATGCTGATGCAGCAAAAGCTGCGACAACAGTCTTCCAGTTTAACTAAGAAGCTAAATGAATAGTCAATCAGTTTAAGTACGAAGCTAAATGAACAATCAGCGAGGCTAAATAGACAATCAGCGAAGCTAAATGAACAATCATCAAGGCTAAATGAATAATTATCAAAGCTTAGCCATAAGCTGGACCAACATTCATTAGAAATCAAGGCAGACATCACACAGAAGCTGAAGAAACAGACAACTGATTTGAAGGCAGATTTGCAAAAACAGTTAACTGAAGTTAAAGAGGAGCTCGGTTGTCTCAACAACCAAATAAAATGCGTCAAGGAAGGGGTATACCAGGTCAAGGAGAGAATTAACCATGAGATCAGCCAGGTCAAGGAGAGAATGAACCATGAGATAAAAAAAATAATAAAGGAATTGGAAGCAGCGAAGACAGTAGTAACCACCCACCAGCCCCGCTTATGACTGCAGCGCAAAGCACATTCAGAAACGTGAAAGCACCAATATCCGACAGGCAAACAGTCTAGAGTATTTACAAAATCCAGTCTGGGACAAATCACTGAAATGTGCAGGAACTAGCAACTGCATTAATTCTTGCTATAAGAGGCCCAGCTGCCGAGCTTTTGCACACTATCCCCGTTGAGTTGCATTCAAACTCAGCTACTATGATGAATGCACTTAACATGTGTTACAAGGACGATTATCTGAAGCAGATTTATCGGTCACAGCTATGGTATCGGATGCAAAAGTCTGGTGAAACCCTACAGCAACTAGCCCAAGGCATTGAGCGACTGAGACTTTTGGCTTACCCAGACTAAGATCCGGAAAATTGAGATGACGCAGGAATAGAAGCATTCAGTAGCGCATTAAAAACCAGGAATGGTAAAAAGCCGTGTGTTTGGCTCAAAAGGAAACGGTTTAGGATGGAGATCGCCTTATAGTCTGAATTTTGAGGCAGCGCATAATGTGACTCGTAACAATACCCGGGTTCGCGAGGTGATAACAGACGAGTGCAGGTGTGAGCACGTGGAAATTGAGTGAGACCCGCATGTAAATGGTGCACCTAGATGCTGGAATTTCGGTGAGAAGGGCACCTGCACAGAGACTGCAAAAACCAAAGAAAACCAAGCTTTGTCCACGGTGGAGGAAACCCAGACCAAGTCAGGAGCCCAGAATCGAAAGCCTTCAAAGTCAGGGATCCAACTTCGTAGTGCAGAGGTTGGCTTGGAGGATTGACGTACCCAGCATCACCATCACCGTATCAAGACTACATCCTGGAGAGGCAGACTGATTCCTTCCGGGTCAAGTTGACGGAGAACATTGCACCACAACAATCGACGATGGTGCAACCCGATAGATTATCCGACCAGACCATGTGAGGCAACAACTTCTTCACAAGCGCAGGATTTTCTCACTATGAACAGCTACGGGAGAAACTGCACTTGCCCGTGGGGAGATCAAAATTCAGAATCAATTGAAAGACTTTGAGTTCAGACGTCATTTTTTGGCTGCGAACATTATGAATGACTGCATACTCTGAATGCATTTTCCGCGACCGCATGGAATCACGTTGGATCTGGGTGAATGGGTGCTTGAATGGTGGAATGTCAAAATATTGATGGAGGATTCTAGCGTCAAAGTTCCCGAGATGAACGTGGTAGTATGTGCGGACGCTGATGTACCGAAATCCTTCGAAAGCATTGTATGGGTCAAGCACGATATTGAGTCTGGAGACCACTGATCTCATCTGATAGAGCCAACGAAGACATCTGCATTGCGCAGTTTGATTGTAGGACGAAGCCTTGTAAGATCTTTAAGGAACGGATACGAGCCGGTTAGAGTCCTCAACACCGCAGGCTCAACCACGAGCATCAAAGCGGGAGAAGTTATCGGCAGCTGCCAGCATGTTTCCACCATCACCTCTTTGGAAGCCACTCACGACCATCATTAGAAAAGTAGGCAAGACACAAACAAAGCCCGGAAATCCATGTCTGCAATATGGAGCATACCAAATTTCCAGTGCAGCTGTTCAACCAAGTCTCTGATCTGGTCACCAAGTGCAGTGACATCTTCCCAACAAGCCCGGTGAACAAAGATTGAACGAGTATGGTACCGCCCGTCATATATACTCTGGGAGCCAAGCTGATTTGATAAGCACCTAGATGTCTTCCAATAGCCAAACAAGGAGAAGTGAGCGCACTGATCTCGGACATGGGAAAACAAGGTGTTATTGAACCTTTATTCAGTCCATGGGCCGCGCCAGTAGTTCTAGTAAAGAAAAAGGATGTTTGGATTCATTTTTGTGTCGATTAGAGGCAGCTTAATTACGTTACTAAGAAAGAGAGCTACCCACTTCCACGCGTCGATGACATCATGGACATTTTTAACCGACGCAAAGTCTTTTTCTGCACTCGATCTCAAGAGTGACTACTGGCAGGTAAAAATAGACAAGAAGGGCCGAGAGAAGACCACATTTTCATTTGGGACTGGATAATGGTAATTAGTGGTGCTGCCATTTGTGCTTTGCAATGCTCCAGTCACCTTCGAACGCCTGATAGAATACTTCCTTTGAGGCCTTACCTGGAAAACCTACTTGGTGTACCTAGATGACATCATTCTTATCAGGAGAACGTTCGAAGAGCATGTGCGGAACTTAGAAGAGGTGTTCTCCTGATCACAACTGGTGAATCTGAAACTTAGTCCCGACGATTGTACCCTTTTTGCCATTGAAGTAAAATACCTGGGACACATTGTATCAGCAGATGGGGTCAAAATCGACCCTGAGAAAATTGAAGGCGTGAAAATCTGGCCAACACCGAACAACAAGCGCCAACTACGAAGTTTTCTGTGTCTAGCGACCTACTATCGAAGATTCATCTGAGTGGACACCGATGCGAGCGACGGTGGGATTGGAGCTGTACTCACCTAGCAGATCGATATTGAAGAAAAAGTCCTCTCTTATTACAGTTGAGTCCTCTCAGATTCCTTAAATAGGGACCCCCACTCTGGAGCCATTTTGCTAGTATTCCATTTATTTCAGGAGCCATAATTTTTCTGAGGTCCCATACTGCTGCCTGTACTTTGTCTCTAGTTGGTGGTGAAACTGGGACCTCTAGTTCTGCTTCTGGAATGTTCGTGGCTTCAACCGTTTGTTGAAGGCACTGTAAATAGCGTCTGGAAATATTTCAGCCGTCTGTTTTTGATTTCAACTAGGTTGACAATAATTACTTATATTGCACTTTTGGAAAGACTTGTTCGTAGATTAAAATCATCTGTTATTTGTTGAATAGAGGAGATCTGATTTCATGTAGGGTTGTGTTTTCGTTTATCTATTGGATCCTGGTGTTGATTGTCAGCCGTTTCTTTCTTCGGTTTATTTTTGTAGCTTGACGTCAAAGGATTTTATACTGTTTTTCTTTGGCCTGAGCTGGTTGCTTGTTGTATTCTTTGTGCGCTTGGATCCTTTTTTAATCGCTTCGTCGCGTTCTCCGTCATACCAATCGTTCCTATTTTTCTTTGGCTAGTGCCACAAGACCTCCTCGGCTGCACCTTTAACCGCATCTCTTACCGTCTTCCACATGGTTTTGATGTCATCATTACTCTCCCCCGCTTGCGGGAATTCATTGATGGAATTCCCCAGCACTAACAAACAATATATTTGGACATTTCTGATCCATCATTTGGATTGTGTATCTGGTACCTTGGAGTAACTGATGCACTTTGTTGACAGCTATTGGAGATACGGCATCAGAACTTAACCCTTGCAAAGTAGTAGCCTAAATCACAGATAGCGCCACAGAATGAACACGTGTCGAGAATGCAGGTGACGGCTCATTTTTGTATGAGAGTATGGTCGATCTGGTTGAATATGCGATCGTCTGGGGGTGCCAACATTCTTTTATGGAGGCCTCGATGTAAAAGGCGTGTGGAGCTTACAGTTAAGCCTCTACTAGTAGCGAAGTTTATCAGCCATTGTCTGTTGTCTTTGGGTTCTGTTTTGAGACTATATCCTCCAGTTGTTCCTCTTGTGTCGTTTCTTGGCCGATTTTGAAGTCACCCAGAACAATTTTAATGTCATATGACGGAAATGCATCGACAGTGCTTTCCAGGGTGTTGTAAAGTTTATCCTTAATTGCCTCTTTCTGGTCTTCTGTAAGCACGTGACAGCTGACCAGCCAGATATTAAAGAATCGGATCTTGATATGAATTGCACAGATACTTTCGTTATCGAGCATGAAGTCGGGACTAATGTGTTTAATTGTGCTATCGAAATGAAAGCTTCTCCATACTCATGGTTTTCTTGTAGTTTTCCACTTTTAAACGTGGCGTGCGTTCACATATAAAATATACCTTCACCATGTCATCTAGAAGCATGCGCTGCGACGATGTTGATTTTAAATTTCTTTATTTTATCCAGAAGCTGTCACAGTGCACCTGGTCTAATACCCTTATCAAACCTGTTGTAAATCACCACACAGCTCCTAGATACCAATTAGCAGGGTACTTGGCAACGAGACTGGATAAGGTCATGCACCTGGACGACAAATACACATTAGAGAACAGCGATGATCTAGCAAACTCTACCCATTCGTCAAAGTTGACTGACATTTGTTGACTTATATCAATCACCAATCTCTACACGTCTTTAGCTTTCGATGATATACTGACCATGTTAAAAGAAAATGTTTCATTCAACTACAGTTGACGATCCACAGACCAACAACTCAATCTCATCAACATCACAACAATGAATGTCTTAAAGACCCTATTCACTTAATGATGTCATGAAAGCTAAAACCAAATAGCTATTACTTAAGATGGAGCAAACTTGGTTTTTCTTTATGATAATTATTCATTGCACTTTAAACATGGAATTGTATCTTGAGTTAATTCATTGATTGTGTAAAGTAAGTGCTTGTATTTCATCGCTTGTGCATTAAGTGCTTCCGATAGGAGTATTTATCTGCAGATTTAAATTTCTCAGGACAAATCAATACAAGTTGTAAATTCAAAAATTTTATCGGAGAATTCATTTCATCTCAATAAATGATGAGGCAGTAATTTAGGCATTAATACAACACATAATTAAGGGCACAGGTAGAACTAAAATGATTCTTTTGCATCATTAGGATACACCTACCATTAATCTCTTCAATTTGATAAAGTCATAAAGTATAACAAAAGCTTAATCAAACGTTTCCACTTTCAAGTGAACATAATTGTTCCAAGAAATATATGGTGGTAGTTTCCCTTTTCTTTAATCCTTTCTACCTTCAAGCCAAAGCTCCCCTAGCTTACCAATGATCTATTTTCTCTAATAGAAATAACTTATAATATTGTCATGAGTCAATTCATGGATTTAAATGCCTCTAATAAATTCACTCGACCACACATATTCCCGGAGTCGAAGAGAGTCCTTTCAACTTGCGGCTTGGAATTCAATTGGCTGTTCTTTTAACCAGAGCTCACGTACCTTGTTGTATCAGGTTGTGGTCGATACAATTTTTTCGTATTAAAGTCACGTTCCTTTCACAGCTATTTCCCGGGCACTCTTTTGTCCATTGGCGTCGTAAGGAGCTAAGTGCACAATCATTATTTACTCGACGTCCTGTTGGCTGTTAACAACTGATATACCAACTACATTTAACGCTTTATGAGCCATTCCAATGATTTATTCAGTAGTGATAAAAAGTTTATATCCAATTTCGCTTAATTTGGTTTAAGATGTCGCTATCGATTAGATTATCGTCTTAGTTGAAAGAATTTCCAAGACTCTAGCTCTCGTGCTTAAGATGAAATGCGTATGGATTACGAAAAGTATTTGTTGGGGTTGAGGGAATTAGTTTTTGATGAAATATGAAGCTAAGAAGAGCCATAAAATATTTTGGGCTAAGCGCGTGCTAGAGATTTGGAAAACTGTACCATTATATGAGAAAGATTTTAATCGCACATTTTATTTAACAAACGATTATAAATGTAAACATTTTAACTGACTTTTACAAAAGAAGGGAGCAACCGATCTCTTTTGACAACGAAGTACCTGGAAATTTTAATTTAAATTCCCCAGGTCCTTAGTTACAATGCCAAATATGAGCACGATCTGTCAACCAGTTTGTTTAAAGCAGCTGCTGAAGTCGGTACACCTCAGTAGTGCGTTGGGATTTATGTGATTTTATGTTTTTTTCTTTTATTGAGGCCGAATTTAAAGCCAAAAACGCAATAAATACCATCGATCAACCAACGTGTTCACCAGATTTAGCTCCGCGTGATTTTGATGAATAATTAAATATTTTGCGTTTGATTTGCAATTTCCGGGTACTTTCTTGTCAGAATATATATATATATATATATATATATATATATATATATATATATATATATATATATATATATATATATTTATATATATATATATATATATATATATATATATATATATATTTATATATATATATATATATATATATATATATATATTCTTGTCAGAATATATATATATATATATATATATATATATATATATATATATATATATATATATGTGTATATAACGTATATACATATATATATATACATGTATATACATATATATATACATGTATATATATATATCTATATCTATATATATTGTCGCGTGTTATGGTTTGCGGCCAATAATTTTAATATTCCGGGAAAGTTGAAACGAACTGTCTTCTAAATTAAGTTAAAAGAGTTTATTTATTAAGTGTGCACAATAATTGATTTCACTATTCTACAACTTTATCAATTTTTACTTCAACTGTCTATCACTTCACAATCAATATCGCTTTTAATTCGCATTCCACACTATCGCAGTTTTACTATATCGCGGTTGTAATAATCTCCCCATTCATTCAGCTCGCCTTTATATATGGACTCTAGCTTCAATCCATTTCTCGTACATTGGGGAATGTTCTGACGAGAGCTACCTGGGATATTCGAGTAAGTACAGTGACGTCACTTTCAGATGTTGATCATGCTTGGTGGATTCTTGTGCTTTCGAATACATTCTTGTGTTGATCATGCTGTTCTCAATGGTTGTGAAAACAATTGCGACAGTAGCTCGCAAAACTATTTTTACATGTAACTATATATATATATATATATATATATATATATATATATATATATATATATATATATATATATATATATATATATATATATATATACATATATATATATATATATATATATATATATATATATATATATATATATATATATATATATATATATATATATGTATATATACAGGGTGGGCCATAAGGGTGTTGGCGGTTTAAATATTCGATTTAAAAAAACTACGAAACATAACACAAATATATTTGTAATGTTAAAAAGTAGAAGCATAGGAATTCTTAAGACTTAAAAACTATGTTGTCCGAATGGCTTCCCTCTCGGCTGCTTGGCACTCTTGAAACCGAAGTCGCAAATTTTGGAAAACTCGTTGAAAAGTTGTTCTCGGTATTTTGTTACTTTCCTGAATAATATTCCTCTTCAGCTGCTCTAAATTGGTCGGATTATTCTCGTAAACTACCGATTTGAGGTAGCCCCATAGAAAATAATCGCATGGAGAGAGATCGGGGCGACGTTAGGGCCATTCAATATCCTCCCTTTTCGAGATGAGTTTTCCGGGAAAAACATTTTTCAGCAGCTCTATGGATACCCTAGCCGTATGACATGTGGCCCCATCCTGTTGAAACCACATCCTCGAGGTATTGCCTTGAAGTTCTTGCAAAGCTGGCACCAAAAAGTCTGTTATCATGTTGCAATAATTGTTAGCTCTAACCGTCATCGCTTGCCCTCTTTCGTCCTCAAAAAAGTATGGCCCAATAATACCGGTTGACGTTATGCCAGCCCACACGACAAGCTTAGGGCTGTGAAGTGGACGTTCATGCAAGCGTCGGGGATCAGTCTTGGACCAGAACCGACAATTTTGCTTGTTCACATGGCCATTAAGGTGAAAATTAGCCTCATCACTAAAAATCATGTTGTTGAAATTGTTGAACTGCTCGAGCATCAAATTGACAAAGTTAAGTCGGTTATTGGCATCATTGGGTTTTAATTCTTGGACTATCTGAATCTTATAAGCCTTCAAATGCAGATCACGTTTCAAAATTCGTCGCAAAGTTGTTCTTTTGACGTCCAAAGACTGACTTCTCTTACGTGTTGACTGTTGCGGATTTCGCTGAAACACGAACCCGCTCGACAATGTCGGCTGATCTTGCAGAAACTGGGCAACCACGAGCCGTAATTGGTACTGTTGAGCCGGTTGTTTCAAACATTCTGATCCATTTTCGTAACACATTGGCGCTTGGAACTTCACTTAAATCGCGTAAACCGTGTTCATGCCGATACACACCTCGTGCAGTAATCACTGATTTATTGTTTTCGTAATACGCTCGGACACAAAATGCACGCTGCACTCCCGTGTACGGCTCCATGGCGACTAAATTTCCAGGAAGCGGCGCAGCGACCACATATCCCACCGCCACCCAGCGCCGCACGTTACCGAGAAATTGAAGAATTAAATCGCCAACACTGATATGGCCCACCCTGTATGTATATATACATATATATATATATATATATATATATATATATATATATATATATATATATATATATATATATATATATATATGGATGTATGCATGTTTGTATGTATGTCCGGTATGGACTCTGAAGCCGCGCAATGGATTTTTATGAAATTTCCTGGGTACATATATTTTAGTCCAGGGTTGGTTCATATGAAGGTTTAATGCTGAACAAAAATTCTAGTTAATGGCCATTTTTCCAATATTGTTAATGAGTTTTTTTTCGTTTTTTCATCAATTAATATCTTTTTTGGCAATGATTAATGACAAATTTTTCGAAGCAAAAAAAAAACCGTGGGTGAAAACATATTGCGCACGAATTTAAGTCATTAACCGTAATTCCAGTGTAAATATGTCGAAGCAAGCCGTTCAAAGCCAGATTTGGTAATTTAGTTATTTAAAAAAAAAATAAGTTTTATCCCTATTTTGGAAATTGGAGTTTTGCTTTTGACAATGTGTTTACGCGTTGAATATTTAGGTTTAAACCACTTGGCGTCATTCGATTCTCCGATATTGTGCTCTCGCTATCAAAGTCATTCGTCATATTCGCCAAGGAGAAACTAGCAACGTAATCGGAGACTAAATCGTTGGCTGTAAATATAACGAAAACATATTTTAAAACAAACATGATTCGTAAATATATTTTATGATGATTTAAAAAAACACAGTCAACAGTAATTTCGTTTGAACGAAATTTCATTTTTATTTAAGAAAATGTAAAAATGTAAAATTAATTATTTAAGAAAATGTAAAATCAATAACTCATACTATTACTAATAAAGTTGAGTGAATTAAAGGACTGCATTCATAATTTTTCCAAATTTTTCGAATAAAACGTGCCCAATTGTGAGGGGAGGCTCCGTGAAAATTTCATATATTTCCCCTTCCCCTGCCCTCTTCGGTACTGATAAATTAGTTTTAAGACTTGTTTTAAAGAAATCTCATTGAGACCTTTCCAATGATATCCTAGTTGACTACGAATGGTAAAAAGTTTTTTTTAGGGGGGACGCCTCTCTTTACGGGGAGGACCCCCTTAAAAATCTCTGAAAAACATTTTTACCCCAAAACTTCCAAGAAGTCACCACTTCTGACCTTTCTACTAAAATTCATGGCTCCAACTTCAATAGTTTCGTAGAAAAAGTGTTGTGATAACAGACGGACGAACAGACGCGCCAGGTCGTGAATTCAATAGGATTTTGTAGTTTAGTGCGAAACCCTGAAAAGGTATCTATTGAAGATTTCCTCTGAAAATTACCGCTTCGACACTTTTTCTATCAGATCTCATTATTAAATTGCAATAATTTTCGATTGAAGAAATCAGTCCAGATAGACAAATGGAAAATCAGATAAATTACGGAAAAGCTGAAAGATCATAAATTGAAACCACCAATAGAGTGGGTAATCTGATTGCAAATAAAATGGAAAAGATGCGAAAGCTTCTTCATTCAGCTTGGCAGCGAAGTAAAAGTCGATGGATGGATAGATTTTGAGTCAGAGATGATTCTACCACGAAAAACTTATTGAGAAGATAAAAAGTTATGATTGTTTGTGCCATTCAATAAACTTAATGAACGGGAAAATTGCATTTCTATGCCAAACCGGATATTGTTACCCTTGCCACAATACTATGTGTGAAAAATTGGATAAGGATAACGATAAGGGTTTTTGATGAGTTTGAAAGAAATTTGACGTGAGAGCATTTTGAAAATATTTTGAAAACAGTGTCAAACTTTTTAGTTATAATAAAGTGCTAGTAAGGTTATTTAAGAGAAAATTTAAACCGTCTATGATTTTTAAATTTTCATTACTCGATTTTTACTATGAGCAATCCTCCTGAAATGAAATTCAATTTATTTAACATAGAATTGTGATCAGTTTCAGCTCGGCAAAGCTCAAGCAATAACTCATATTCGGCTTTCAACATTTCAAATTGGCTTCAATTTCTACATTAACTCCTTACTTGCTGCCCGAGAAAAAACATTCGTTCACTCACTCTATAAAATAAATCTTTAGAAATGACTCTAGTGAACGTTCAGCACGAAAATTTATCTATCCCTTTATGTAAGGTATTGCCTTCTAACCTTCTTTTCATTACCGCATCGAATAGGTTATTGAGTGAGTAAGAGGAGTGTCAGCTTCTACAAAAGATAAAATTTGTTGCCATTTGAAAAGTGTACTACTGATTTATGAATTGAAAAATTTAGTGTATTATTGTAGCTTCAATACGTGAAAGTAAAATTTATTATTTAGCGTCATATATGTAATGTTATCTGTGCAAACTTAAGACACAAGGATAAGGTTACATTTTGATGTTTCGTGTTTTTGTCAAGTGGAATCTTCAAAAAGAGCCAGTATATCTCTCGCTACGCGCTGAGGTGAATCAGTTTAGAATTTGAAATGAGACGATTTCAGTGCCAATGCTGAATATACTGTATTTTTGGGTAAAAAGTGACGAGTCTTACATACTTTGCGATGCAATTTGAAGTGATATGACCATCTACCTTTCGATACAATCTACTATTGCGAAATCTTTATTTGAATTCACCAAGATAACGAGGTAATATGTACTCGAAACAACTCGTAAATAAAAAAATTTTATAAACGGTCAAAACGATTGTGGTTTTGAGGATTGAAGTTTCCAGGATTAATCTGATTGATCGACGATTTATTCTCAGTGAAGCATATAATTTTTTATTCCATTCAAAACATTATTTGTTGATCTCCAATCGAAATGCTACATGTTTTTTCATCAATATATTTTGGGAGTAACTTATTCCCTTCTTCAGCATAAATTTAAATAATGACTAAATATTTCAATTGCAAATTTATAATGCTGTGAAAAATAGCCTTTTTATTCGGGATGAAAATCCCGAATAAAAAGGGTATTTTTCACCTATTTATGTCAACTGATCTGATATAGAGAGAAATTTTTCGGGTCAAATAAGTCTATGCATTAGTTTGTAGACTCAATATACAGTGTATATAGATCGTATACAACAATAGAAACTGCCAATCTCTTTTATTTTAAATGCTTATACAAATTGAAAATATGAGCTGCATTATACAGATTACTAGTCAAATCACCCGTCTGTACAATATACAATATTAAAGGCTAGAAACAATATCATGAAGCTTATTGTAGAGCTTGATGACTCTATTAGTTTAAGTACTGATTGTAATCCTAATCGTTTTGTGAAATCATTAGCTACTTACTCGTACATTTGTGTTTTTCTTTCCCCATTTTTCTTCAACTCTGGCTTTTCTTCAGGGTCTTTTCCTTCATGTTGGAAAGGATCCTTTGTTATTCCTATTTTTAAGGGGTTTTGTACTGAAATACAAAACCCTATTGCAATCACGACCTGTGTACACCGTCCGTCCGTCCGTCTGTATGTCACAGCACTTTTTCTCCGAAACTATAGAAGCTACAGCCATGAAACTTTGTGGAAAGGTCAGAAGTGGTGACTTCTTGAAAGTTCAAGGGTGGAAAAATTGTTCAAAGGGGTTTAACGGGGGTCTCCCAATAAAGGGAGGTGACCCCTCAAAAAAACTTTCACCATTGGTAGTCGAGTAGGGTGTCATTGGAAATATCCTAATGAAATCTTTTAAAAACAAGCCTTAAAATTGCCTTATCTGTACCGAGAGGGGCAGGGGAAGGGGAAATGTACGAAAATGTTGTGTCGCCCCCCTCATGATTGGACACCTTTGACCCGAAAAATCTGTAAAAAATCATGAATGTAGGCCTTTATGAGTACAACTACAACAAATACGTGAGAAGTCAAAATTCACTCAACTTTGTTGGTAATAGTATGATTTATCGATTTTATGTTTTCTTGAATAAAATCTAAACGGTATCCTAAAATTCAATAAAAATCAGCATGCAGATGACTTTTTATAAGATTTATCTGTCCTAAAATTTTCATAAAGATCAAATGGTATTTAACCAAGTTATAGCGATTTGAATTTTCTGTATTAATATGGAACAATATGCGCTGTATTACTATGGAAAGATATGGCTATGGAACAATATGCGCTTTTTACCGACTTAGACACTACAGCTTTGCAAGGATTTGCATGAAAATTTCAGGAATGATAGGTACCATGAATATCTTTGAGAATCGGTTCAGTGAGTGGTATCAGTAATCGTAAAAAAAATAGTGGCTGTTTTAAATGCGAAGATTGAATAATTTTTTGTTATTTTTCCCCAACTTCAACGTGTAAGGTGCATGCTTTCAAGACTTGATTCAATTTAATAGCCCAGTCATATTAGGGCTTTCACCTCGGAATGAAAGATAATAAGCTGCAAATTGGTATGAACCTTTGTTTTGTCATTCTAAATGTTGTCTCAAAAGTCAAAATCATTATCGTGCTCGCGTCTCAAGATATTCAAGGTCAAAGGTCACAAAAATCGGTTTTTCGCGAATATCTGGCTTCCTATCGGTTAAATGAGATTTGCATTTATTATAAAAGTTGTAGGCTATAAAATTCCCTACAACTTTTGTTTAAACTTTTTTTTCATACGACCAACCGTTTTGAAGGTAGAGCGCGAAGAGTGCACATCGTACAGTCATATACGGCCTAATGCAAGGTCAAGCGTGAGTTATGGTTATCAGTACGTTATAAAGTCAATTATTTACTTGGAAATTATAATTATTAAACAATGCCTATTATTTATGTACTAACTATTAATTATTTATATTTAATTAAAGTAAGTAACTTGATTATTTATATATAATTATTCATATTTAACTCATCATTGACACAGCTATTGCCTTATCAGAACATCAAAAGACTGCTGTCATCATAGGAGAAGATATCGATTTGCTCGTTATTTTAATTGGACGTACTCAGTCACATCATCAGGAAATTTTTTTGAAAAAAGTTGGCAAAGGCAATGTCAAAACACAAATATATTCTACTAAAAGTTTTGACCAATATCCTCGTACTAAAAAGCACATTTTATTTTTACACGCATTCAGTGGCTGTGACACGACTTCTGCGCTATTTAAAAAAGGAAAAAAAAACTGTTACTAGAGCATTGGAAAAAATTCCTGATTTAGATAAACTGGTGGAAGTATTTCAACAAGAAAACTGCCCAAAACAAACATTATTAGAAAATGGAGTGCGCATCTTGTTGGCATTATATAATGCTCCAAAATCTGAGGACAACATTGATCATTTCCGCTACACGCAATTCATCAAATTTACAAAACTAAATAAACCTGTACAACTGTCAACACTTCCACCAACAAGTGTAGCAGCTCATCAACACATAAAACGTGTCTACTACCAGATTCAAACGTGGTTAGGGAAGGACTTAGAACCTAAAGAATGGGGCTGGATGCTTGAAAATGAAATCCTGGAGCCCATACGAACGTTATTACCTCCAGCACCAGCCGAACTACTAAACGTAATATTTTGCAATTGCAAAAATGGTTGTGGTTCCCGCTGTGGATGCAGAAAATCAGGGCTACAATGTTCTTTAGCTTGTGGCCAGTGCAACGGACAAGCTTGCCTCAACGCTTCACTGTATCCAAGTAATCCCGATGAAGAAAATACATATGATCCCGATATTCTGGAAGGTTTGGAGATGAACATGACAGATAATGAGGATGATGACAATGAATCGAACATTTTTGAGCGACAAGAAGAAGAAGACGACGAACAAGAAGAAGATAATTAGCTTCCATTTCCAATTTCATTACAATTAAAATCAACAAAGATACTTTTGATATTTGAACTCACATTTTGATAAATGTATATTATGCCGTATTTAATAATAAATAAAAATATGTGTAAAATATATACTCTTACTATCATTTTAACTTAAAATAAAACTAAAATATATAATCCAGAATTAATAATATTTTATACTTAAATAGTTAAATATGAATAATTATATATAAATAATCAAGTTACTTACTTTAATTAAATATAAATAATTAAAAGTTAGTACATAAATAATGGGCATTGTTTAATAATTATAATTTCCAAGTAAATAATTGACTTTATAACGTACTGATAACCATAACTCACGCTTGACCTTGCATTAGGCCGTATATGACTGTACGATGTGCACTCTTCGCGCTCTACCTTCAAAACGGTTGGTCGTATGAAAAAAAAGTTTAAACAAAAGTTGTAGGGAATTTTATAGCCTACAACTTTTATAATAAATGCAAATCTCATTTAACCGATAGGAAGCCAGATATTCGCGAAAAACCAATTTTTGTGACCTTTGACCTTGAATATCTTGAGACGCGAACACGATAATGATTTTGACTTTTGAGACAACATTTAGAATGACAAAACAAAGGTTCATACCAATTTGCAGCTTATTATCTTTCATTCCGAGGTTGACCCCGTTATTTACCTAATATGACTGGGCTATAATATATGACTGAAGATGAGTACCTACAATTAATACTCATACGTGAAACAAGTCGAAGAGGCAGGAGAGAGCTCCAAGCAAAAGAACTTTGTGACCATTCTAGGATTCGAAAAAAAAAATTGCCATGAATCGATGATTACAGTACAGGGAAGCGGCCCCTGAAAAACAATTCATCAAACGTAGCCGATGTGAGTATCAAATGAAAGTTCTTTATGGGAGTATTTCAAAACCGTTCTTAAACTGACAGTTTTTGCTTCAATGCGGGCACAGGGTGAGGGGGGGGGAATATATAAAAAATGTGTTTCCTCCCTCGCGAATGGACACCTGTGATCTAAAAAATCTGAAAAAATTATCAAGGGAGATATTTATGGGCATAACAATAACGAATACCTCAGAAGTCGAAATTCGTTCATTTTTGTTAATAATAGTATGATCCTCGAATTTCACATTTTCTCCAATAAAATCGTCTTTGACATGTTTCTTGATCTTATTCGTTGCTGGTTACTGCATTTTGTAAGTTGAGTACAAAACCCTTCTGATATGAGCGTATGTCTGTCAACCCAACTTGTTTAAAAAGGTACACCTTAGACGTTGCCAATTATTGGTCTATGCCTTTATTATTCATTCTCTCCAAACTACTGGAGCAAATCGTCTATTTGTGTTTTTAGGGTTTCGTACTAAAATACAAAACCCTATTGCAATCACGACCTGTGTCCGTCTGTCCGTCCGTCCGTCCGTCTGTATGTCACAGCACTTTTCCTCCGAAACTATAGAAGCTACGGCCATGAAACTTTGTGGAAAGGTCAGAAGTAGCAACTTCTTGAAAGTTCAAGGGTCAAAAAAATTTCAAAGGGGTTCAAGGGGGGTCTCCCCATACAGGGAGGTGACCCCTCAAAAAAAAATTTTCACCATTGGTAGTCGAGTAGGGTGTCATTGGAAAGGCCTCAATGAGATCTTTTCAAAGAAAGTCTCAAAATTGCCTTATGAGTGCCGAGGGGGTAGGGGAAGGGGAAATGTACGAACTTTTCGCGCACCCCCCCCCCCTCGCGATTGGACACCTTCCATCCGGAAAATCTGAAAAAAATCATGCATGTAGGCCTTTATAAGTACAACAACAACAAATACATGACAAGTTGAAATTCACTCAACTTTGTTAGTAATAGTATGATTTATCGATTTTATGTTTTCTTGAATAAAATCTAAACGGTACCCTTAAATTCAATAAAATTTAGCAAGCAGATGACTATTTATAAGATTGATCTTTTCTAAAAGTTTCATAAAGATCGAAGAGTATTTAACGAAGTTATAGCGATTTGAATTTTCCTGTATTACTATGGAACAATATGCCCTGTATTACTATGGAAACATATGGCTATGAAGCCATATGCGCTTTTTACCGACTTAGACACTACAACTTTGCTAGGATTTGCATGAAAATTTCAGTTATGATAGGTATCACGAAGATGAGTACATACACTAGAAACAATTCGAAGAGGCAGGAGCGAGCTCCTAGCGAAAGGGCTTCGTAGCCATTCTAGGATTCAAAAAAACAGGCCATGAATCGATGATTACAGTACAGAAGAGTGGCCCCTGAAAAAAAATTTCATGAAAGGTAACCGATATGAGTATCAACTGAAAGTTCTCTATGAGAACATTTCAAAATAGTTCTTAAACTGAGAGTTTTTGCTTCAGTGCGGGCACAGGGGGGGGAAATACATGAAAAATGTGTTTTCTTCCTCGCGAATAGACACCCGTGATCTAAAAAGTCTGAAAAAATTATCCAGGGAGATATTTATGGGTATAACTTTAACAAATACCTCAGAAGTCAAAATTCTTTCAACTTTGCTAATAATAGTATGATCCTCAAACATGACATATTTCTTGATTTTATTCCTTCCTAGTTACTGCATTTTGTAAGTAGAGTACAAAACCCTTCTGACGTGAGCATAGGTCTGTCTACCCAACTTTTTTCACTTATTTAGGATGTATAAGTTCCTGAACAACATGGTTTTATCAAAGAGCGATCAACTTTGATGAACAGCCTTTGAGGACCGTTTATAAGTGGATTTGTTTAAAGCCTACGAATCAGTAAATCACAATATTTTGTTGAGCGAACATAAATTTCTTAACGTTTTTGATTATTTGCTCGACTAATTATCCTATTACTTATCCAATCGTATTAGTCAGGTATCTTTTCAAAGCTATCTTTCCACCTCCCTTCCATCCATCTTCAGGTTTTCCTCAAGGATCCAATCTTGGCCCGCTCTGTCTATAAATGACTTTCCACTCATTGTCATCAACTTCTGATATCTTCTATATGCAGATGACGTTAAAGTTTTCAAAGTAGTATCGTCTAGCTTTAACAAGATTTGGATGCCATTTTATTTTGGAGTTCTTATAACCAGCTTACACCAAATGTTTCTAAGCGCATTAGTTTTTAATTTTCCAACAATCCTAGTCCTTAAAGCTTTGAATTTTCGTTAAATAATTCTTACCCAAGTACGGTGACATATTTCAAGGACTTAGCTGTCACTTACAACTCTAAGCTGAAGTTGGAGCTCATATTTCTGAAATTACTTCAAAAGCCTGTCGCATTTCTGGCTTGGTCTTAAGTGATTTTTATATTTTTTCCGATGCTTTGTCGTATGTTAAATTATATTCTAGTTTGATTCGTCCCATGCTGGAGTACTCTTCGCCAGTTTGGTCGTGAATGAATAAATAAATATTAAGGTTGAACGCCTTTATCAAGAGTACCAGTCAACCTTTTTCTGAAGACGTTCCAGAAGAAATGGCCCCGAATTTCAAGTATTGTCCAGAAACGTCAGTTGACGTAGAGCGACCATTTTCAGCATATCATTTATTATTAATTGACAAACGGCAAAACTTTGCCGGTGAACATTTATAACAAGTTGGGTTGACAGACCTACGCTCATGTCAGAAGGGCTTTGTACTTAACTTACAAAATGCGGTAACCAGCAACGAATAAAATCAAGAAACATGTCAAAGACGATTTTATTGGAGAAAATGTGAAATTCGAGGATTATACTATTATTAACAAAGTTGAACGAATTTTGACTTCTGAGGTATTTGTTCCTGTTATACTCATAAATATCTCCCTTGATAATTTTTTCAGATTTCGTACATTTCCTCGGTACCGATAAGGCGATTTTAGGACTTGTTTTGAAAAGATCTCATCAAGACCATTCCAATGACTTCCTACTCGACTACCATTGGTGAAATTTTTTTTGAGTGGTCACTTCCCTATATGGGAAGACCCCCCTTAAGCTCCCTTGAACATTTTTTCCACCCTTGAACTTTCAAGAAGTCACCACCTTTGACCTTTCTACAAAGTTTCATTGCTGCAGCCTCTATAGTTTCGGAGAAAAAGTGTTGTGACATACAGACGGACGGACGGACAGACGGACCGACAGACGGACATTGGTCGTGATTGCAATAGGGTTTTGGATTTTAGTACAAAACCTGTTGCGAATTCCGGCGTACCAACTTTCTCCCATGCGCAACTTCAAATTGCCGCCGTAACCTTTTCACTTTCCTTTGGGCACTCCTACCTTTTCCTCTGTGTATTTATTTATTTTTACTAACATTTTTCCTATTTCCCTTTAATATTTATGTCCACATCATCACAATCCTACCCTTTCCCTGATTTCCAATTAGAACACCCTAGTAATATAATAAGAAGTTTAATCTTCCCACTAACAACACTCCCTACATTAATTCCCACTAACAAAATTTCATTCTATTCATTCTTCTTAACACATACTAACAAATTCTATTCACTAGTTCCCATTAACAAATTTTATTTTTCTTACTAACGAAAATTAATTCACGTTTCCCTACTAACAAAATTCAATCTCATGCCCAGATACATCGTTGAAGTTGCTAATCTGATGAATGGGAGATCGATAAGGCATAGCTCCATTGGTTACGTCACGAGTTCTCGACCGTGGGACTGCTGGAACCCTGAGTTCAAGTTCCCCGGGCGCACGGAAGCACTCTTTTTGGGGTATCGGCAAAACCAATAGCTTCCAAAATGTGTATATGTGACACTTTGAATTCAACCAAGCGCTTCTTGGAGTGTTCAAATTGCCATATGTAAAACAATGGATGCTATTGAGTTTGCCGATATGGATGAAAAGATATGTGGGTAGCGGAATCGAAGTGTAATGAACTTCGATTACGTTACCCAGATGCGACAGCGGTAATTGGAGAGGAATTGGATTGCGGGATCGGATTGGAGAAAGGTGAAAGTAGAATTGAGTGGTTAGGATTGGGGAGTGAATATTTGACTGGAAGTGAAAAGAGGATGGTGTTTGGCGGTGCGGAATGACTTATTCGCGAAAGGCAGTCAGATTTTGATTTGGGAAAGAAGAGGGAGTTTTTTTTTGTTTTTTCGTGGAATGGGTATTTTGGCTGTTTTTAAGTGACGGAGGAGAAAAGTGAAAGAATTAGAAAAGTGAAGAAATTTTTAATTTGGAGGATGGAATTTTTGTTTTGAAAATTGACTTCAGTGACAGAATCAAAGTAGGAAAAGTGGAAAAGTGAATTCAAGTTGGAATGTGAGGATTAAATTGATAATTTGAAGTGCGGGACCGCCTCAATACTAAATATATGAAAAAGATTGAATAAGTGAGAGTTTGAAGTTGAAGTTTGAGAACTATATTGTTAATTTGAAGTGCGGGACCGTCTCAATCTTAACTATATGCAAAAGATTGAATTAGTGAAATTGACGTAATTGAAATAGAACAAAGTGCGAGAGTAATTCTTCCGTTTAAAAAAACAGAAAAAGCAAGAAAAAAGGACCCGTTTGGGTTTCGAAGAGGGCCAAGGGCCGGAATTAACGTTTTCGTGCTTGTAAGTATACCATATTGACGGATCGTGGAGAGCGATAATTGGCCGTTCTATAAGTGATTGAATTTTAAAATTAGTTTAAAGTTAATTTAAAATTTGGTTTTCAGTGGCCCCACACCCCTTTTTTTTGTCTTCGCCGAGCGCTCGGAGATCAACGAGGAAAAGGAGTGAGTATTTATCTATTGTGAGTATTTATCTATTGTGAGTATTTATCTATCCCATCAACAAATTCTTAATTGTCTTTTGTTTTCCTTTATATGAATTATTTAATTGGATTGTTTTTGCTCCGTACATAAAATTATTGAGGGACCGGTTTGTTTTATTTGGATTGACATACTCGTATTTTTGTTGAATTTGTAAATTTCTTTTTTTTTGAATTCAATAAACGGCCATATTTTATTGTTTTTCTAAATTTTTCATTTCTCAAAATGACCTCTCCCTTTCCCATCCATTTCCCTTTGTGCTAGTTTTTATGTAAGGTGGCTCTGCACGAGCAGAGGGTGTCCCGGAAGACCCACGACACGACTGAGCGCTAGCCGGCCTCAGTATGCCACCCCGGGCTACACACCTCTCGGCTAATTACTTAATGTCTGCAACTGCGGTGACTCCCATGGTTGCTACATATGGCGCCCGAACGGTGTTTTATTAGTTTTTAATTATAGCTTAAATTTTTCAATTTTTGATTTGTTGGGCTTGAGTACCTGGAGTGCCTGACTTGAATAGTTGTCTGTGCATTTCAGGGAAATTTTTTTTTGTTTTGTTTTGTTAGGAACTTTGATAAATTGATAAAAATATATAGTTTCGGTTTTATTGATTAGTTAGTGATAGAATTTCGATCACGGGGTTCGCCGCAGTTGCAGTGGCGCTCACCGTGCTGAATTTTGTGTTAACCAGTCTTCACCGGCTATGATAGCAGCTATGCTGTGATGGTGTGGTTGTTGGTTGGGGTTCACCCAATTCCAAGTCGTTGGCTATATCTCCCTGCACGGGATAGTTGGACTTAAATTCAACCCTTTGAACTAGCCAACGCTTTCGGCCCTTCCACCATCTATCTGGTGGTAGCTTTGGGATATGTGCGGCTCTTGTCCGAGCCATTATGAAGTCCGCAGTATTTTATAATGGTCTCGTTGTCAGCCCTTTGAGGTGACAATTAGAGCAGAGTCCGCCTACAAATTCCATTGTTTTACCAGGCACTGTTGTGGTTTGTCTGCTTCGTGTTTTGTCTAAATTTTAATCACTATCCCATTCAATTACCTTTTCTTTTCCTTTTCCATTAATGGGGAGAATCATGTTGAGAAATGAAAGTGTAAGTCAATCATTATAGTTCAATTTACACTCGCCTGCACTCATTCCACTTGTTTTTATTATACATTTTCTTTTATCTCGCTATCTATTGAAAGTTTAGGGTTTTATTGATGGTTTAATAGTTACAGTTAGGTATTTGGTAATTTTATTTTATTGGGGAATGTAGGCTTAGCTTAGTTATAGATTATTGAGTTTAATTAGGGTTTTGACTTAGATTAGTTTTAGATTATTGATTTTACGGTTGTTAGTTTACAATAATTTCTTTTAATTTTAATGATTGAGTTTGTTTTAGTTAATTTTGGATTTGAGTGATTTTAGGTTGGGTTTGATTATTGAGTTTAGTTCAGGTTTATCAGTTAGGTTTTGGTTAGGGTTAAGTTTCAAGTATTGTATATTATTGAGAATTTCAGTTTTTATTTTAGCTAGTAAGATTTTAAAATTTTTAAAATTTTATATATTTATTTACTTGTCCGTTTGTTCGTTTGATATTCAAATTTTAATTTATTTTTAAAGAATCGTTTGTTCGTCCGTGTTCGTCCGTGTTCGTCCGTCTGTGATTTATAAAATTATTTATTTTATTCAAATTGTCGGTGTTGCCTGTCTGTTCATAGATTTTTATATTTCTAAATTGTTTAGATGATCTGTGGTTTTTTATCATTTTTAATTTTCATCATGTTTCCGCACACGCCATATGAGTACTTCGCTTGCGCTTCACCGCGTTCTTCTCAGGATTTGCCAGAATCTCATTCACAGCATCCGTTCCGGGATAATGGCCAGACACCTGAATCGGATGAAACTTTTATTCCCATGCATAAATGGGGATTCAAGTTTGATGGAAGCTCAGGTGGAATGGATGCTCACCAGTTTGTGTTCCGTGTTAGCACCCTGGCTCAAAGCTACGGTATTTCGGAGCGTGAATTGGTGGCAACCCTACATATTCTCCTGCAAGGATCTGCCGAAAACTGGTACTGGCAGATGCTCGAACTGTATGGAGACTTGAGTTGGAGTCAGCTGAAATGTGAACTCATTGAGCAATTTGGATCTCGGCTTGATGATGCACATATTTGGGAAAATATGTTCGCCCTCAAGCAGAGATCCCACGAGCCGTTCAAAGAGTTCTTTGAATCCATTGAAGCGATGTCTCTCCAACTCAGGACTCCAATGAGGGACACGGATCTGCGTGAACTAGTCTTTAAGAACATGAATCTCCGATTGCAGCAGCATATGGCTGGACATGAGTTCTCAACCACCCGAGGTCTCGTCAGAATGTGTCGCCGAATTGAAGTCACATGGCAACGGCTGGAAATGAATAGCCTTCGATATCCAGTTCAGACATGTGAAGTCAATTCTGTGCAACTGCATGACGAATTTTCGGCTGGTTATGATTCATGTCTCCGGTCCGGTGCCCTCTCTGCTGAAGCGCATCCGGCTATTTCCGTGCAATCATTTTCTCGGGAAATTGGAATTCAGTCACCGAGGTCTGTAGATGTTTCTACTCAGACGCCGCTGCCTGAGGTCCAATTTCACCAAAGCAATTCCCTGGACGTGGCTTGTGACTTTGATTCTGACTGCAAGCCTAACCGCAAGGGGCGAGGATCGAAGTCACGACTCCACAGATCATGGAAATATTTTGTCACGCGACGGTTTCTCAAGCAAGCGTGCATTGAGTCAATCGTGGCATCGCACGAAGACAAGCCGCCTTATGCTGAGATCAACATTAAGGGACGCAAATTGAAAGGTCTGTTAGACAGTGGTGCAAGCGTTAGCATCCTGGGAGCGGGAGCACTTGACCTCGTCCGTGATTTTGGTTTGTATCTTCATTCGATGCATGCCAATGTCAAGAAGGCATCAGGTCATAAGGCTGACGTGTTAGGATACGTTACTGCATTGGTTCTATTCAATAATCGAACTCGGTTGATTCGGTTTTTGATTGTTCCGGCATTAACGTATTCTATTTATCACGGGATTGATTTTTGGGACGCTTTTAACATCGCGCCAGTTTTATTGCCCCTGTCTGCAGAATCTTTTACGTCTACTTCAGTCCCCTTGAGTCGTTCTCCTCTTGCGGCCGGTGACCCATCCGAAGTTGTTGACCACCACCTATCGTCCATCGATAAGGTGAAGCTGAGCAAAAGCATCCCGATTTCTAAACGTCATTATTCGGGTACTGCTCATTGCGCGGTCGATACTCATTACAGTGGTGAAATCGTACTGCTGAATGAGGTGCACAATGATTCGGATGGAGCATTGCCTGCTGGGAGGAGCGAGTTAAGTGACGGATACTGGGGCTCGCCAATCACCTAAACAGAAACCAGACAGAATATTTCCATGGTGTGAAGTCCAGTGAATGTCTACTTTTTTGTTTTTTTTTCCGGTTACCCCTGCCGACATTCTTTGTTTGCCCGGCTGAATGAGACACTCAGGGTCTGGGTCGTCCCCAAGATTGTTGCGAATTCCGGCAAACCAACTTTCTCCCATTCACAACTTCAAATTGCCGCCGTAACCTTTTCACTTTCCTTTGGGCACTCCTACCTTTTCCTCTGTGTATTTATTTATTTTTACTAACATTTTTCCTATTTCCCTTTGATATTTATGTCCACATCATCACAATCCTACCCTTTCCCTGATTTCCAATTAGAACACCCTAGTAATATAATAAGAAGTTTAATCTTCCTACTAACAACACTCCCTACATTAATTCCCACTAACAAAATTTCATTCTATTCATTCTTCCTAACAAAACCTAATTCCTTTCTTCATACTAACTAATTCTATTCACTAGTTCCCATTAACAAATTTTATTTTTCTTACTAACGAAAATTAATTCACGTTTCCCTACTAACAAAATTCAATCTCATGCCCAGATACATCGTTGAAGTTGCTAATCTGATGAATGGGAGATCGATAAAGCTTAGCTCCATTGGTTACGTCGCGGGCTCTCGACCGTGGGACTGCTGGAGCCCTGAGTTCAAGTTCCCCCGGGCGCACGGAAGCACTCTTTTTGGGGTATCGGCAAAACCAATAGCTTCCGAAATGGTGTTTGGCGGTGCGGAATGACTAATTCGCGAAAGGCAGTCAGATTTTGATTTGGGAAAGAAGAGGGAGTTTTTTTTTGTTTTTTCGTGGAATGGGTATTTTGGCTGTTTTTAAGTGACGGAGGAGAAAAGTGAAAGAATTAGAAAAGTGAAGAAATTTTTAATTTGGAGGATGGAATTTTTGTTTTGAAAATTGACTTCAGTGACAGAATCAAAGTAGGAAAAGTGGAAAAGTGAATTCAAGTTGGAATGTGAGGATTAAATTGATAATTTGAAGTGCGGGACCGCCTCAATACTAAATATATGAAAAAGATTGAATAAGTGAGAGTTTGAAGTTGAAGTTTGAGAACTATATTGTTAATTTGAAGTGCGGGACCGTCTCAATCTTAACTATATGCAAAAGATTGAATTAGTGAAATTGACGTAATTGAAATAGAACAAAGTGCGAGAGTAATTCTTCCGTTTAAAAAAACAGAAAAAGCAAGAAAAAAGGACCCGTTTGGGTTTCGAAGAGGGCCAAGGGCCGGAATTAACGTTTTCGTGCTTGTAAGTATACCATATTGACGGATCGTGGAGAGCGATAATTGGCCGTTCTATAAGTGATTGAATTTTAAAATTAGTTTAAAGTTAATTTAAAATTTGGTGTTCAGTGGCCCCACACCCCTTTTTTTTGTCTTCGCCGAGCGCTCGGAGATCAACGAGGAAAAGGAGTGAGTATTTATCTATTGTGAGTATTTATCTATCCCATCAACAAATTCTTATTTTTCTTTTTTTTCCTTTATATGAATCATTTAATTGGATTGTTTTTGCTCCGTACATAAAATTATTGAGGGGCCGTTTTGTTTTATTTGGATTGACAGATTTTTGTTGAATTTGTAAATTTCTTTTTTTTGAATTCAAAAAACAGCCATGTTTTATTAAGTTTTTCTAAATTTTTCATTTCTCAAAATGACCTCTCCCTTTCCCATCCTTTTCCCTTTGTGCTAGTTTTTATGTAAGGTGGCTCAGCACGAGCAGAGGGTGTCCCGGAAGACCCACGACACGACTGAGCGCTAGCCGGCCTCAGTATGCCATCCCGGGCTACACACCTCTCGGCTAATTACTTAATGTCTGCAACTGCGGTGACTTCCGTGGCTGCTACAAACCCCAAAAATACTGAATTGTCTATTGTCACAAGAAACTAATGAATATTCAACGATATACCTATGCATTGTGGAGATATTATTTCTAATAAATAACAAGCTTTGCTCTAAAAATAACGTTTTCGTTTCGCTTATTTTGTGCATGTTGTGCCCCATTTTCGTGCATATTTTCGCGCTTTAATAGTGCATATAATCCAATGTCTACGTATTTTCAAATAATAAGGGTACCGGTTAATTCATACGGTTTTCTAATAGATGGTGTAACTTGATTTGTATTCCAGTGATTCATTTTTTCGAGTATGTGTTGGAAAACTACTGTCATATAATTTCAGAATCAGTATGTATCATTTAGCTAAAGTTTAAACAACAATCCTTTTTTTACTCTGAAAATGTCGAATTTTGTGCCGAATAAAGTGTTTTTGCGGGGAGTACTTCTTCTGCCGAAAGTCATCGTATTTTGGTGGAAGTATATAGTGTGCATGCTCTAGCTCAACGTATGTGCCAGAAGTGGTTTGCTCGGTTTAAACGTGGCACTCTTGACTTGGAAGACGATGAACGGCCCGGACAGCCAAAAAAGTTTGAAGATCAAGAATTGGAGACATTTCTCAAACAAGACCCATCCCAAACTTGCAAAATCACTTGGCGTCGCTCAGAAAACCATTTCCAATCATCTAAAGGCAATTTTTCACAAAAAAGTTTCAATTTAAAAAAAAAATCGCACGAATTAACCGGTACCCTTATTACCTATTCTTCCTCCTCATAGCACTACAGTCCCTCATGGGCCTTTCCTTCCTTTAAAAAACGCCTCCAAACTATCTCGGTCGATTGACCACGTCCTTCAATTACAAAATCCAAGCAAGGATGAACCATCTCCGTTGACAAAGGTAAACAGGCGGTTCCTCTGTTTTTCCAGTTTTTTCAATAAATATCGTTTTGGGTATCCATTGTTCATTCATATGATTCATGTGGCAAGCCCATTGCAGCTTCCGCAGCCTTACGATCAACGAGACTTCCGGTTTGTCGAAAATTTCATACAGCCGTTGGTCACCATCCAGCATCACTCCAATTATTCACCTCAAAATCTGACTTTCAGAGGCGTTCAATATGTTTGCGGATAGTTGGCTTAGCCTTCATGTTTCACACCTACAGCACAGCACAAGTCATATCAAAGTGTTGCGATCAGCAAATTTTGCAAATTGAAAATCTACTCATATTCTCATCAAGCTGAATTTTTTTCATTCGCAATCAAGGGTTAAACATTCGTACCCCTGAATGTTGCTAATGAATAAATATCTAGCCTGGAGTAATTTCTTTCCAAAATATGACAGTAACAATAGCAAGTTTTGAATTACTCTTGAATACTACGAGTAACTAGGTATAATAGTGAAAGCATTTGTTAAAAATTAAAAACAACGTCTAAACTAAGCAAAAAAAAGTGTAGATAAATTGAAAATAAATGAATCTAAATGTCCCACAGAGAAAAGGAGTATTATGTTATAACCATGTGGAGTCCATCTTTCTATATTCATTTGATTTGTCTTCACTTATTTCGCTTCCTTTTTAGTTCTCTACTCATGCATTGAAAACACTTTTTCTGGTGCCTCTTATGAGGAACTTTCTAGCTCTATATTTCAAAAGAGAATTACAAGTTCTAGGTTGACAATTTTTAACATCAATTCAAAATAAATCTGCTCGTTTTTGTACTCTACACTTTGAACCTTCAGCTTACGCATGGCTAATTGTGGATCCAAATGGTAGTGAATGGTCTGGATGTCGCACATTGCGTTTGACTTTACTGGTTTTCCACTGATGGTACATTGAATGCACCTTAAGCTCTGCTACCAAACAACTATGCCAGAATGCCATCTGGACCTGGAGTCTTCCTCGCTTTCAATGAAAGGGTTGCCTTTTTGAGTTCCAGCTGTGTAAAGAATGGGCATTCGATTGAAGTTTCGTCATGGATAGCGTCAACACGGATGGGATGGGTGGAATAAAAAACCCACACTATCTTGTCCATCTTTTTTTCATTATGTATGCAAGGTGTAGGGCACTATGCTTTTGCATAACTACCATGAATTCAAAGCCCCACAGGTCCTTGTTCACATTGTCCACTAGATCTTGCCAACCCTTGAGCCTAACGTTGAAGCTTGCGATACTCTCTTTGCTATTCAGCGATTTCAGTTGACCATCAGTACACTGGGGGCTTCCCGTGCTGGGGTTTTCGACAAAACATAGAAGCGTCACAAGCAATTGTGATGATGCTCGTAGTTGAGCTCATCACGTTCCGAGCTGCCAGTTCTTCCAGCCCCTGTGAATCACCTTGCAAAAAAGCACCTGCTGTGAGCACCACCATGAGCCTCTTGGTCTCCATCATTCCACTATTCCACCCATTTGTAGAAATTCAAGAGTACGGACGTCAGAAGACAATATCACTGATCTGAGGCAGAAAGTACTGATGATTACTGGTTGAGTAGTCCTCTAATACTCTCCCATGTAGTGAATCCGAGGCAAATGTCACGTCCGGTATGGTTCTTTAACAGCTAACACTGTGAAAAGTTGGCGAGTTTCTGGCATTTAGTACGACAAGCGTCATCCTGGTCACCATTTCTAGGACTCCCTTGTACTCTCTTGTACACTCTTTTCTTTCATCGGGTCCTTTGCCTACTTGTGTGATGTGACGATAGCCAAGGCATTTGCGCTTTTCCATATCGTGCAGACAAGACACCCTATTTTTACTTTGCCCATATTCAGGAATTGTTCGGCGTCCCTTTAAGTCAAGCCAGTACACTCGCGATGAATGGCATATGGTTACCGAAAAGTGGTACCTCGGCCACCAGTGGCAATCACGGCAGTGCAACTGCCTATTCTTTTAAGTATGTGGAATGTTACTGATAAGAACTCACTGTGGACTCGGAAACAGCGCATAATTGGGTTGAGTTGTCATGAACATCTAAAGAAAATAAGAATGTCTAGGTCAATTTGATATATGTATCAACCATCAATACGTGTTCTTGTATACAATTTCAATGGTTATAACTCATTTAGATATAATTTGATTTCCGTGAAATTTCGTAAACATAAAGACCTTATATCAATCTACAAGTTTAAGAAGTTTAAGGGTATGATTCTGATTTTATAGGGGAAAACGTGAAATCGGCAAATCATGAAATTATTAACAAAGTAATTTTTGAGGTATTTGTTGCCCCTGTACTCATCAAGACCTACCTTTGTTATTTTTACTAGTTTTTTTTTGGCTTAAAATTGACACATTTCCAAATTTTTTGCCTTCGTCTGGACCTCATGATACACAAATATACTTTTTCGTTTCAGATACTAAAAGTTCTGGTTAAGGCTTTACACTTTGTACCCCATTCGACAAACTTTGATTTAAAAAATAATGCTTGTAAACTACTTCCTTACAAGAGAGGACCACCCTTAAACAATTTTGAAAGGTTTGTTAAGATCTAAGCTGCTTTTGAGAGACTACCACTTGATCACATGAAGAAACTTGCTGTGATGCACGGACACAGAGGATGTGAAACTGGCAGGTCTTTGTAAAAGTTTTTGTTTGCAGTATGTTTAAAAACGATTATTATTTTTAGATCGAGTGGATGGTTTAAAATCAGCTTCTCATATCCTTGGCAACCTTAAAAGGAACGCGTCGATCTCATGTCGTTCCCAGCCATAGGCATCAATACCATAAAGTATAAGCAGTGAAGAAGAAGAAGAAAGAAAAGATAGCAGCTCTTGAGCAAGTCAGGCGAAAGCTCTAGAGAGGAAAAATGCGAAGAAAAAGAAGAAGGAGGGAAAATAGTAGCTCGCAAGCGATCGAGGCAAAAGCTCCAGAGAGGATAAAGATGCGTTTAGCTCAAAAGCTCTCCTCCCTCTGCCACAAATCTGTTTCTCCTAAGAGAATACCGTTTGTTTGCTCTCTCAATTTACATACAAATGAGACGAGAAGGGTAGGAAGAACTTCCGTGAAATGGGCGTTCACGTGTTCGCATATTTGGCGAATTTCGGTGGTATTCGGAGCAAAAGCTTGCTCTACGACCGAATATAAACACTTGGTTGAATACTGGCAGTTCAGTTTGTGTTTTAATCTTTAAGGAAGCGTGTTACCACACGCGAGTAATTACGTGACATTCGCAATTGAAGTTTTAGACGGTGATTTTGCTTGGTGATCAACTAAATGGTGAGGGGTGAGGTGTTGTATTGAGCCATGAACCTCAATTGGCCTTTTAGCGTTCTTCAATGTGTGTCTACCCCAATCCATAAGCTCATCCTCTTGGTTCCCTCCACAGCTAACGTTCACATGGTAAGCGCGACAAGTCTCGCCGACCTCAAAGAATATCAAGCCAAAGTTAAAAACGGTTTAGCCAATATCGATCGTTGTAAGTTTTCAAAGAGTACACAGAAACTTAAACCATGTGTTAATGTACAACGGAGTTGACAAAAACATAAAATTAATTCCTTAAAATAAGCTCTTGTCTTTTTTTATGTAGCTTCGATGGGTACAGTAGGAGGAAAATTCTATACAGAAGGATCTCTCTCCCCAGGAATACAAATCAAATCAAGCTCCCAGTTCATATCAGTATACATAGGGTATACTGGTTATGTAACAAAAATGGCGCAGCCGGTAGGATGTGTGTAGAGTTCAAAGCTGCTAGCGAGCGTGCTGCTACCCAATCATTAAAAGACTCTACAACGTACGAGCAATTATGGGACATCCACGATTTTAGTTTTAGACTGAGGTGTTGTTTGGCTATCAACTAAATGGTGAGGGGTCTGGTGTTGACTTGAGCCATGAACGTCAGCCGGCTTTTTGGTGTTTCAGGCCGTGTGGCCGCCCTGATTCAAAAGCTCATCTTCTTGGTTTCCTCTTCAGGCTAAAGTTCACATGGGAAGCGCGATAAGTTCCACCGACGCCAATCAACAGCTAGTCTAAATCAAAGTCAGAGGCGATTCATTTCATGTTGATCGAGGATCATTGAGCGACATCAAAATAACATATGAAAATGTCATCGCCTTGTTTGTCGTGTAAATGTAAATTCAATTAAATGGATAACACAATAAAAAGATAAATAAAATTAATCTTCTAAAATAAACTCTTGTCTTGTTTGAATTTATGCAGTCATGCAGGAATATATCTCTCCCCCTGGAACCTTAATGGTGTATAAAGGATAAACCTACTGTCACGGACAAGTTCCTCTCAAACCTCAGCACTCGCCTCAGCAATAAGTTCACAAGTTGTACGAAAAAAATGAAAGAATCACCCGAGCCGAGATAGTTTTTGTGTGGCGAAACTTAATGAAGTTATTCGAAATGTAGACATTTTTGTTACTGCCACCAGTAATAAAAATGTTGTAATTCGAGATCACATGGACAGAATGAAGAATGGGTGTATAGTCTGCAACATGAGGCACTCGAATACTGAAATCGATGTAAATAGTTTACGGAATCCAGATTTAACGTGGGAAAAAGTTCAACCGCAAGTATGTAGATCACATTGGTTAGCCGGATGGTAAATGAGTCATCTTGTTGGCTGAAGGATGATTTGTGAATTTCTCAGGCTCAAGTATACCATCGTAGTAACATTAATGAATATTTAAAATCAAAAAATAAGGAGAAGGAGAAGAAGCCAACTGGTGTATCTGCTGGTTTTCCTATTAAAAATAATAAGATAAATGAGAAAATTTCTCCAATTAACGTCTTTGGGCAGCGTGGAGGAGGTATGGTTCGGTTATTGGCAGCCAAACATAAAATCAATGACTTTGAAGTTAAGAGAGTGACCACTGATAAACTCACAATTAAGACAAAAACATTGGCTGATTTCAAACTGGCAAAATATGCTCTTAATAGTGTAAAAGCTCCCCACTTCACATATACGCCAAAGGGGGAAAAAATCAGACCTTCCTGTTGAAGGGCTTGGACTGTAGAGGAAATCTAGTTGATCTCCTTGAAACGTTGCAAGAAGCAGCACCAGCTGCTAAGTTCATAAGTGTCAAAAATTTTGCTACAAGGAAATCAACTGTTGAAGGCAAAATATTACCATTTTATTTGGTCCAAATTTCTAACGGTAGCAGTCCGAGTGTCCTGTAACAGGTATGTTACTTAAACATTAGAGTTTTGAGGTGGGACCGCCTCCAAAAAATGGAGGTCAACCAGTCTTACAGGCGCCAAAGATTCGGTCATTCGGCTGCCAATTGTGCCATGCACTATCGCTGTGTTAAGTGCAAAGATATTCACGCCCCCGGTGAATGCAAATTGGCCCAGATGGAGCCAAAAGAAAAATTATACTGTATTAACTGCAGTATATTTGGTCATCAAGCATCATATTGAGGATACCCTCGGTATCAAGATGCAAGAGTTAAATTTTCCCCGAAACAAAGCCAAGTACGTCACAACTTGTTACCTTTCAACGTCGCCAAACCCGGAGTATCATTTGCACTTACTGCCAGAGGACCAGCAGACAACAATGTTTATAAAATAAATAATATAAGTGGCATTAATGAGCTGCTTCTCAAAATCTACCAACAGCTTGAATCTCTGTTAGATAGAATCAATAAGCAAGACAAAAAACTCAATTTCGTTTTCAACGTTTAGGCCAACATGCTTCAAAATAGTTTGTCATCCAGTCACATTCCCATGGATAGGATTCGTCTCATCTCGATCAACATCAACTCCATTGTTACTATACATCGGCGTGATTATCTTCCTGAATTCATTGTTGAGAAAAAGCCTGACATTATGCTTCTCACTAAAACCCACCTCACTTCATGGCACTCCATGACATTCAAGGACTTTGAATTCGTAAGAAACGATAGGGTAATAGTTGATGGGGGAGGTGGCTCCGAGATTTTGGTTAGAAGACCCTATTGTTTCCAAACTATTGAAAAAGTCGAATTCAAAAGCTTTGAATCTCTTGAAGTGTTCATTATCAAAATCTATGCAACTGGTGGAACTGTTCTCAAGCTCAAGGAGGAGCTCAATTCCTGGTTTGAAATACTCGAATTGAACAGGCTGTATAATTACTATATTTTTGCTGGTGACCTGAACGCCAAGCATACATCATGGCTGAATGCCACTAATAATCCAAGAGGTGTATTCGTAAAATCGTGGATAACAGAGAACCAGATTGAATACAGGTGAAATCTATATGGGTCGGAGTTTCCAACATACCCTACGACAAATTCATATTTGGAGCTCTACATTGCTGACGCAAGACTTGAATTCAACTTTAATACTCCTCAATGGAAAATGCAGGTGCTTCCTTATGATAGCGACCATAACGCAATCGTAATGGAAATCAACCATCAAAGGGATGATTTCTTCTTCATTCCAGTTCAACCTGAAAATCATCGGTTGAATTTCAAAAAAACAGACTGGGGAAAGTTTCAAAAGAAGTTTAATCGTGAGTACCAGAAGCAATGTCCCCCTTCTGATGGTAGCAACTCTTGCTCAATGGTTCCTAATGACAGGAATCTAACTAACGATGAAATAGATGTCTATTTGTCGAAGTTAGAGAAGCTGACATTGGAAACGATGGAGAAAGTAGTTCCCAAGATAAAACATCGAAACAATATGGAAGGATATGAAACACCATCCATCGCAAGGTTGAAAAGATTGAAAAGCCTTCTTCTCACACGCCTCAACAATATTTATCGGTGATTTTTGGATTACAACCATCCCTCGTTGACTTTGTTGAAATTACATCTGAAGAATGTCCGGAACTTAATCCAGTCATACTTCAGGAGTGAGGTCAGCAATCAATGGGCGGAAAAACTGAGGGTATTAGCCCACAGGACCCAGACGGCGTGTTTGCGAAAGTGAATAGCATATTCCGCAAGAAGTCTCGAGTGAAGGTATCGAATCTTGAAGTCACTAGTGATGAGATAAATCTTCTCGATAGGGCTGGTATCGAAATTGATACTCTGACTCCGGATAGAAATGGAAACAGGATTATTTGTGAAGGATTGGATAAACTTGCCCTGATTGGAACACATTTTGAATTGGTTCATCTACCAAACCCTGAGAGAGGGAATGAAATATTTTTAGAGGTTGTTGAAGCAAAGTTTTCGACTTCAAATCAAGCCTGAACGGCCAATCAATTCTTCATTTCAATGAAACATTAACATTTGACCTCATACCGAGCTTAATTTTATTGATTATTTTGTCAGCTATGAAGGCTTGTGTTTCATATTTCACAGGAAAAACAACAAGCAATCATGTGGTACTGATGGTATTCCAAATGTAGTTCTCCGACATTTGCCTGAGGTTGCTATTAGGAATTATTGCATGTTTTATTTCCCAAATGAGTGGAAAAAGACTAAGGTATTTCCGATCTTGAAGAAAGGAAAAGAATCTTCATGCCCCAAAAGCTATCGCCCAATCAGCTTGCTGCCTAACATCACCAAGGTATTTGAAGTGATACTCAACAGAGCATTAAATGCCCCCATCGAGGAATATGAGTTGATGCCGAATTGCCAATTTGGTTTTCGTGCCAGGCATTCGACCACACATGCAATAATGAAAGTGACCTCAGACATCTATTGGAAACAAAACAAAAGAGAATGTGTTGGAGCATGTCTCATTGATATGGAGGAAGCCTTCGATACGGTGTGGTTAGATGGACTCGTTTTTAAACTCCTTCAGGACAAGTTCCCCAGACACCTTGTCGCCATGATGTGCAATATGTTATACGGGAAATCGTATGTTGTAACTGATGGACATCTGACAACAATGCGCGAATTCAAGGTTTAGAATGGTCTACAGCAGAGGACAGTTACTGTGCCTCTATTCTTCTCAATCTTCATTCGCAAACAATTGAACGGCTTTGATTTTAACGTCTTGCCATTAGTTGCGTTTGCTATTGATCTGATTCATCTATACGGAGACCAAAAAGCTACAAAAATTCAGAACAATCTCCAAAAAATGTTCAATGATGTGCAGCTGTGCACTGACAATTGGCGAATGAAAATCAATGCGCAGAAGTGTGAAACAATTTTGTTTCGGACAACGCTGCAGGGGATCAGTCAAGACCTGAAACGTTATTGGAAAGATTTCCACATTATGGCTGGCGAGGGTAGTTCAGAACGGGTTCCACATAAATCCTGTGTTCGATACTTCGGTGCTCATCTCGATCAGTATCTGTACTATACTGAACATGTCAAAATCATGCTCAGTAAGGCACAAAAACTAGTCATGGGCCTATGAAGACTCTTTCATTCCAAATACATTAATCAAAAGGTCAAAATTATCTGTTACAAGACCCTGGTTAGACCAGTTTTGACATATGAATGTCAGATTTGGTACAACCAGAGTGCTAGTACTATGGAAAAATTAAGAGTTTTTGAAAGGAAATGTCTTCGTGCATGTACTGGTTTGTACAGAAAGCCTGAGCCAGATTGGAAGCATTATATATCGAATAGAGCAATTCATCAAACTGCTGAAGTGACGAGAGTGGATGTCTTCATATTGAAACTTCTTCGGAACCATATCGCAAGATCTATAACTATGAGTGAAAAACCTTGGGTTTCACGTATATATATATATAAATATATATATATATATATATATATATATATATATATATATATATATATATATATATATATAGCGACTTGCCTCGCTACTGGCTTCGTTCCTCTAGACGCATTCGTGTATTTGGACATGAACTGATATGTTTTTGATTCTCAGGGCGTCCCAGTCATATATCACATATATCGACGGGCCACCGGTAAGAAGATAAAGTATCCTCCGAATTTGAATTCACGAGACCAACAATTCCAATGGAGATACTCATTTGCTAGATTCCTTTAAACTGATCGGGCTAAGACGGGGCAACCTAGGTATTGGTGGCTGAATGACAAATTATTCGTGTTTATTTTCAGTTTTTGTGTTTTCGTTATTTTGTTTTTGAGTTTCAGCTCATTATTGCTACATTTAGTGTTGTTGTTCATTTGAGTTAAAAATTAAGGCTAGATTAGATTTATTTTATGTCTATTTTATTAAGTTTAGAGATAAGGTAAAACGCGTAGGTTAGGAATATTGTGATTTTTTTTAGTATAAGATACATTTTTTTTGATTGAATTTCTTTTAAAATTATGTTGTAGCATATAAGATGTAGGATCAAAGTTCACTGTTGTGTTAAAACTATAAAAAATTTTAGGGTAGTGTTGGCTGGTTTTTTTGCCTTTTTCCAATCAAATCACAATTTATGTAATAATCTTAATTAATTGAATTTGCTATAGTTTTTTTGACGATATTTGTTTAACTGATAACGTATAAATTTAGAGAGCCATTTTGGCCATTAAGTTCATGCATTTGTTTATATACATTCTTTTAAAATTTATAACGGTTGGTATTCAACAAAGCGCTTTTGACTTTGAGGTTTGGGGGACAAATTTCCGGGTAGAAGACTGGCGCCAACGCCCATCTCCGACGGAGCGTCCCGGGACCCAAAACGCCTCCAGCTGAAGTTGGCATGTATGGTTGGATAATCCGAACAATATATCGAAGTGAGCTCCCAATTCATGCCAGTATACATAGAGTATAGTGGTTATAAAACAACATTAAATGAATGGCTTTAATATTTTAAGTTGCAATTTTTTATAGCTTTGAAAAAAATTTTAAAATGACCGACTAGTTTTGCGCCCGCCTGTCCGTACGTCAGAGCATGTTTCCGCAGAAATTTTAGAAGGAAGCAAGCTCAAACTTTGTGAAAAGGTAAGAAGTAGTGGTCTCAGGAAAGTTTAGGCCTTATCAAACCTTTCCAAATTTTTTTAAATGGGAGTCCCTTCATATGCTGAAGTGGCCCTTAATAATTTTATTTTTCTCAAATACAGTCGAGTGGGGTATAAGAGATCCTGACTAGAACTCTGAGAATCTTAAACAAAAAAGTAATTTTACAAATCTGGGGGTCTTAGAGGGAAGTAAAATGTACAAAAAATTAAAGTTTCCTCGTTTGTAGCCAAAAAAAATTTTGAAAAATGCATGGAACTAGATTTTTCTGAATACAAGGGTGACAAGCACCTCGGTAATCGAACCTCATTCAAATTTGTTATTAATAGTGTGATTTGTAGATTTAACGTTACGGTATCCACAAACTTCTTACAGTTATGTAGATTAATAAAAGGTCCTTGTGTCTACAAAATCTATTGGAAATTAGATCACAACCAAGTGAGTTACAGACATTTCAATCGTATGGAATTGCAATAACAATAACGCGTATTGATGAGTGGTACATCTGTTATTTAAAATTGACCCAGGCACTCTTATTTATTTCTTTTTTTCATGAGCATTTAAGGAATAGTGTTTAAGTTTAGTTAGTTCAATTGGCTGAGATTAAAAAAAAATTAATCTTGCTGGGACAAAATTGCAACTATTATGTGCTTATGTAAGAAACTCTTCATCTTTTGAATAAATTTCAACGATTTCTCCTACAAGTATGGGATGAATAATTCACGCCATGGATTCATGCCATTAGATAAACTTGTTTCAAATTCTGGGATGGTTACAGAGCCCTTCTAGTAAGAGAACTCTTCTGCTTACTCGACTTTTTATGGAATTATTAATAGGGTCACATAGAAAATCAAATTGGTCATATGCCCAAAACTTCAGGAATGCTTTCTGCAGAAATTCAAACTTGTTTAAATATGATTTTTGATTTGGGCATAAGTAAAATATTTATTTCGATTCGAGCTGTCTTTCAAAACTCAATATAATTTTCTTGGAAACTTTAATATGCCTTTAAATGTCCCCAAAATTTGCATTTAATGGTTTGTGGTTGCTTGCTATTGCCTCTTATTTTGAACGTATCGTTTGATATTCGCAAACACCCGTATACTCGTATACAGTCAGGATACTTGTAGACGGAGTGGTAGTATTCTTCCATTTTCTTAGAACCATTTGCACCACACAACCTAATATATTCCAGACTAGAAATTACACAGACTGAAAAGTGTTTGTAAACTAGACACAAACTTTGACAAGATTATGTCGTTGTACGACCACGACAAGGTTATTCTTAGCTTGAAGACAAACAATGAGAAACATAAGACAAAAGTTTTAGCTCAAGGATAAACACGAGTCTGGAGAGAATTGCCTGAGTAAGTGAATGGTTGAAGATTTAGACAACTTCATGCACGTAGAAGAGTTGTTAGATTTTCTTAGGTTGTCCACCTCACAATTTACTTATAATAGGTCAAGTAATAATTTTTCTTGAGACCGGAAAAATATTTCTTCATGTTTATATTAATTCTATAAACACACAACCGACTTCAAAATTCTTGTATCTACTAAATTTTGTGCGCCTTTCCAAAGCTACAGTTACTTCTGCATAAGTTTCTTTCACTCCAGTCTTAGAAAAAAGCGTCGTGTCCCACAAGTTGTCCGTGTAGAGAATTTGCATAAAAACTCAAAACAAGACTCCCGGGAGGCCACGAAAACATCTAGCACTTTGTGATGGAACTCGTTGCAAATCCTTCCGCTACTTGTTTTCTTCATTAAATAATTTACAGGGCTGCTAATGAATTTTCCATTAGAAAGCCTTCCCTATGGGGTAAGTTGTGAAGCATTTCACATGATTTTTGAGGGTGAACATTTTAATGATGGAGATTATCTGCTTGTGTTGCGTCTATATGAGCAAATATTTCCACATATGAATTCTGTGAGGTGTTACCGAAATGTGAGAATACATTTTTTTTCTTGGCAGCAACGGTGTTGAAGCATTCCAGGAAAGTTTTCCATTTGCGCTGCTTATTAAGTGTAATTTTATCACTTTAAATCGTTCAAGCTTAAACGTTTTTGAATTTAGAAGAGCATTGACCCAGCATTTTATTTGAGAATATTCAGTTGATAGGGCAGAAGTTATTTTACACTTGTAATTAATTTGTAGGATGTTTTCCCATTTTCTGAGGTTGTTGACGACTAATCATCACGTTATCGAGACCATATTTACTTTCTCACTCAGATTCTGCATCTGATTTATTTGTTGAATTTTTTGAGTCACATTCTCACATGCCGAGACGTTCTTAATGATTTTGAATTGACTCTCGAATCGTTCAGACATATTTTCAAATTATTTGCTTGTCACTGATTTGATTTTGAATTTTGTCATAGTTTTTTTAAATTTTATTAATGAATTGTTGTTAAAGTTTACTTTTTTTTTAGTATGGTGTTTGTGAGAATTTGCTCCTTTACCTTATTAGTGGTCTTGTTTAAGTGTAGTTGGCGTGGATCCAAATTTTGGGCAGTTTGGATGCTTTTAAATAGTGCCACCGATTTCGGAGTCCTTTTGGGAGAGTTGTAGGTTTTTGTATTAGGATATGTTCAGGATAGTTCTAATATCAGTTTATTTATTGTAATTCAATGCTTTGATTATTGTCTTATCTTCAAATCCCGTTTAATTAACAGTTGTTTAAACATTCAAACTAAGTGCCTATTTTATTCTGCTTAACTTCTAATTACTTGTCCGTTGGATTCTAATAATGAGCCTGCTTGAATGCACTATTCCATTCATCTATATACCACAATCTCAGAACAAAGGATTCCGGCACTTTACACTTTCACCATCAGTGAATTTCAAAGCTAGAATATCGAAACTTTGAAGTTCACAATTAATTATTTTGGTGAATTTGTTATGCAAAGGCAATCGTTTTTGTAATAACGTTTACTTGCACTTCATAAAAACACACAATAATAATGTACACAGGAAAATCGTTGTTTCGCAATTGTGACGCTTCGATGCTTCGCCTGTGTCTCTGTTCTCTCAACTGCTATCTTAACTCAAATGACTGGTGGTGAACACAATAACTATCTGTCATATGGGAAACGCTACACTGCTCCCTCCTGAGTGACATTCCTACTGTCACGATGGCGCTTTGCAGGCGGATATGTTCTGACAGCCATATGAGGTCATGCTATGATCGATTCCCATGTAATTATTTTTCTTTTTCGGGTGTAGAAACTATTCGCTTCGTTACGGAGTCTGACGGAGCTTCGGTTTGGTGAGTAGTGGCGACGGTAATGCAGGCTGGCTTCAGTCGTTTGGTGGAGGCGTTGATTTGTCTACCGTCGATGTCAATCGTCAACAGTACATCTGAAATTCATTTGATCACTTTGTGTGGTCCTGAATACAGTTGACATAGCAATTTCCTTACGGCGTCCACTCTTAAGAAGACGTGTGTACATGAATGATGATGTACGAAGGTCGCTCGATCATTGCGGTTTATAATTGGAACAGGTCGCAATTCACGCATCTGCTGTTTTAACATGGATCCAAAGGCTAACGGATTGAACAGATTGTACTCGCTCACAAAGAATCTCCAGGAAGTGTTAAAGTTGTTCCGTAAACGAGCTCCGCGCATCTTGCGCCTAGATTTTCCTTGTATGAGTTTCGGAGTCTTAGGAGAACGGTCAGCAGGATGCGAGGCTAGTTGGGATCCTGCTCATGGGAAATGACGGCGGCTTTCAATGTGCGATGCCATCGCTCTACCAATCCATTGAATGCAGGGTGATACGGCGATGTTCGCGTACGTTCACATCTCAAAAGTTTGGAAAGAGAAGAGAAAAGCGCGGACTCAAATTGAGTTCCTTGGTCAGTTGTGATTTTGTGCGGTGCTCCAAATCTCGATACCCAGTTAGTGTAAAATGCACATGCGACAGTTTCAGCTGTTTGGTAGCAAACAGAAACTGCTTCTGGCCAGCGTGTAAATCGGTCAACCATTGTTATGCAGTAGCGATAACCGTTGGCTGTTATCAGTGGTCCAATGATATCAAGGTGCACTTGCTGGATATTTTTCTTGTATGCCTTCCAATCTTTGATCTATGACATGGTATATAAGTGCGTGTGTAGGCTCAAATATCTTTCTTCATGTCAGGTCAAACAACTTTCTTTGTACAGCTCGAATCATCGTGCGGGCTCCAGGGTGCGACCATCTGTGGAAGATGTTCATAACTCGATTACATAGATTTGATGGTACTGATGGCCGAAAATTATTCGTCGACGTATCACAATATAAACTTCCATATTCTTCTACAGGTAGTGGATGCAGCTTAAGTGATGAATTGTTCCCAGAGAGAAATGATTGAAGTGCAATATCGTTAAGTTGTTCATCTTTCACCTCGTGGGTGGTCAATGAAGATGGCAGATTGATCACTTCGATTCTTGATAGCGTATCTGCTACAATATTTTCCTCTTCATTAACGTGGACGATTCGGGTACAAAATTCCGATCAAAATTAAGTGCCTAATTTATCTTGGCGAAGATTTTTCTGTTTTTTGACTGCACCCATATATCAACAGTTTGTGGTTCATTTTGATAACAAACTGGGTGCCTTCTAGTCAGTGTCGAAAATATTTTAAACTGCTGTAAATAGCCAACAGCTCTCGGTCGTAAACACTGTACTTTGATTCAGCGTGATACAATTTTTGTCGGAAATGAGCTTATGGTAGCCAACTGCCATTTACTTTTCGCTCTAATACCGATCCGGTTGCAACATCAGATGCGTCGGTGGCAAGTTGTAATGGCATCGATGGAAAAAAATGCACAAGCGATTTCTCCTTTGTAAGGCTTTCCTTACAATCGTTAAAGGCTTTTATAGTTTTGGGTGATCATTGAATAGCGCATTTGTCGCCTTTTTGTACGTTGCGGAGATATTGGTGGAGCGGTGTTTGTAGGTTGGCAGCATTTCGGATGAATCTCTTGTAAAAATTTAATATGCCCAGGAAACGGCGTAGTTGTTTGACTTTGGTTGGTAATTGAAAACCACGTATTGTTTGAACTCGCGAATCAGGTGGCGAAATGCCATGCTTATTAATTTTGTGTCCCAGGTACTTAACCCTCTAACAGGCCAATTTTTATATAACAAGAAAAAATTTTAAAGGGTGTTTTTCGTGTATACTAACATATTTCAACGTGGGAAAAAACCTGTTTTTTCAATATCCTAGACTCTTGGTACCAAAATAGTCACCCCGCCTTAAGGCGGACTGCCCTGTTACGAAAAAAACACATATATCAGAAAAACATACAAAGATGAAAGAAATTTATTTAAGCCATTAACAAAAGTAATCTTTACTAATTTTATTTAGTATGAAATTCTCGGAAACATTTTCTTGTTGACGATAGACACAGATTCAAGTTGCATTTTCAGCAAAAAACCTGGGTTTCGGATTTGCAACCCTTATTTTTGCACATTCGCTTACCGCTCCTGTCAAGAAAATCTGGCATATGATTCAAATCATCAAATCGAATATCTGGCTCTTGAGTGTATGTTTTGTTGCTCGGTTTTGCCTCTGGCATTTCATCTTGTTGTGAAGTAAGTGATGGTCTGCCGGGTCCTTTTTTCGGAGCTTCATTTGCGCAGAACACAGAAGCTACTTTAGCTCTAAAATTTGGCAATGAGGGTGAGGTGCCGTGAACTCGCTTATGTATTAAATACGTGTTTACCACTGCCACATCGATGAAATGGTAAAATAATCGTAAAGTCCATTTACGGGTCTTCAAACGGATGTGGTACCTTCCAAGCAGACCATCAAACAGATTGACTCCAGCCATGTGTTGGTTATACTCACATATAATGGTCGGGCAATCAATCTCTACGTATTTTCTTTTAAGTTCGATCAAACCGAGTTGCTTTAGATGGCTGCATATCCTTTGTGCTCTTGGAAGGGAATATTCCGACATATGAAGACGCTAAGCGGACGTTTTTATTGTCCTTCCATAAAACAGTCGTCAAATCTACGTCATGTGCACTTCCAACGTATTCAACAGAGAATCCTTTTTCAACCTTTGCAAGCTCTTTATCGCTAGGTAGCTTGCAATTAGGAATTCGACCAGAGCGAATTGTCCCTAATGAGTAAATTCCTCTGCTTCTGAGATAAATTAGCAGCGGCAATGTAGTATAGAAATTGTCGAAATAAAGTACGTGGTTGACGAAGCTTGGGATGGTTTGCAAAAAACGTACAACAACATTGGCTGCTAGACCTAAATCTGGCATATTTGGCAGAATGGTGTTGCTACCAGCTCCGGTATAGATTTCAAAACCATAGGAGAATCCGCTGGTGTCACAAAGCACGAAAAGTTTGAACCCCCACCTATGGGGTTTTGCTGGCATGAACCGTCGCAAAGTAGAAACCATTTTGGTTGCGCACATTTGTTCATCTACACACAATCGAGGTAATTTAGGGACTGTTTCGAATCGTGCATTGAAATGTTTAACTAAAGGTGAAACTTTGTATAATGGGTCAAATCCAGGTTGGCCCCTTTTTTCTTCTTTTGACTTGTCGTTAAAGTGTAGATATTTTCGAATCGCATAAAACTGCTTGGATGTCATTGCTGTGCAAATCGGCTCAAAAGAATAACGACCCCAATGCTCTGCAGCACTTGGGTATCGATATATTGACATGAATATTAATATGCCGATGTATTTGCGTATATCTGAAGCTGCGACTGAAAATGTTGTTTGAATATCATGCTGCCGAGCGTATAAGTTTGTCAGTTCTGCAATTTCTTCAAAAAGTTCCTGGGTAAAAAAGTACGTGAAACATTGGTAAGGTGTTTCCAAATCGTTAAAACATGATGGCAGATTTGCATTTCCACGAATCACCACTTCATTTTTATGTAGCTGTAAATGCTTTTTGCGCCATAAGCTCATGCACAGTTCCAGTATACCCACCAGCATTGGTGTCAGGAATATCAGCATCTCCTTCGAATTCTGGGAGAGGACTACGAGGTCGTTTGCTCGGTTTCCTACGTCGTTTGAAGGTGGTGCATAATTCTGTTTTGGATGGTTCTGTTGAAAATGAAGATGGCGCAGCCGCTACTGTTGATGTGAGTGAACCCGATGGTGGTGGTTCCACATTGATACCTTCCGCTGAAATCGATACTTGATGATTGTTATTGAATGTCTCAGCTGCTTCATCATCAAGAGATACATCCAGCAACTCAATGCACTCATCAATTTGGTGTGCTAAACCTGACAATTCCATGTGGTCATCATCAAAATCACATCCCAATTCATCATCGGTGGTATCTTCATTGACCGATATAGATTCCAAAAGCTCAAATACTTCATCAGCTGACATTCTGGATAAGTCGATTTTTTGGAAGAGCAATAACCATTTCCTCGGTTCATATTTGATGTCATGTCTGCGTATGAAACGGCAATGAACAAGAATTAAAAATTTTGCCTCCAACAGACAAGACCGCCTTCAGGCGGGTAGTGGTTGTATGTAGTTAGCAGCAAAAATGAAGGCGAAGCAAGTTTTGTTTACAAGCTATTTCATTAAAAACACTTTTATTTACTCACTTATAAATTTCCTAGTTTGATAAACACGCCACTTATATTTATTTTCCACACTGAAAACTATGCTCTTGCGTTTTGTACACTTCACTTGGCATCTCACGTAAACTGACAAGAACATTTGAAAACGGAACACGGCTATCTTTACATCTCTATCAGTGCATGGGTACGTTCAAAACAAAAGTCAGGGCTGCGTGTTTACTACAAACAAAATTAATTTGCGTGCATAAACGAGATTTTACAGAACCCGCCTTAAGGTGGACTTGCCTGTTAGAGGGTTAATTTCTTCGACGCCAAAGACACATTTTGCAACTTTGATTATCACTGCGTAAGTTTTTAATCGTTCAAATACGATGCAAAGATGGCCCATATGTTTTTCAACTGAGTTAGATGATATGAGAATCTCATCTAGATGACAGACACAAAATTCCGATCCACGCAACACTTTGTCAACAAACCGTTGAAAGGTTTGGGTGGCATTTCAGAGGCCAAAAGTCATTACCATAAATTCAAATAGGCCAAACGGTGTTGTCACTGGCATTTTTGGCACATCCTCATCCGTAACTGGGACCTGATAGTATGCTCGAAGCAAGTCTATTTTAGAGAATATGCATTTGCCTGTGAGATCTGATGTAATGTCCTGAATGTGTCGCATAGGATAGCGATCGAGTTTGGTAATCGTATTTAGTTTACGATACTCTCCTCATGGGCACCAGGCTAGCCCATGGGTTGTTCGATGGGCGGCGGTAGTTCTTATCCATCATGTACTGGAACTCTGTTTTAGCTATTTTCAGCTTGTCCGGTGGTAGTCGTCTCGGGCGTTCTGCTACCGGGGGGCCAGTAGTGATAATATGGTCTCGTACAGAGTGCTGTGTCGTTTTTGCTAGAGTAGGATTCGTTACTTCTGGGAATGATTTCAGTAATGCGGGGAACTGCGATTCATCGATCAATGTAGAGATATATCCTGTGGGTGGAGTTGATACGTTCTTGCTGTTGTAAGTTTCGTTTTCAAATCTACAAATCTTTGTAATATCTACAGAGAGGCCGTGTTTTTCTAGAAAATCAGCACTTATAATTGGCTTTGCAATGTCTGCTATGATAAATGGCCACGGAAATTCTCGACGTAAATTGAGATTTAATGCAAGCGACTTTTCACCATAAGTGTCGATCGCAGATTAATTGGCCGCGTAAAGCTTAAATTCTGTTTTTGTGCTGTTTTCATGCGATGAAAGTTGAAGTATGAGTAACACGTCTGCACGTTGGTCGATTAGAAATTTAAGTTGTGTTAGTTTGTCAGTGACAAAGAGACGGTTTGTCGCGGAGTGACTGCGAGTCATCTCAACACGCAGGGCTCCTAGGCCTTTTCCGACATTGATGGGGCCCGAAAGTTACATGGTTTGGTACAATGACGAGCGGCCATTCCAAATTTTCGATGATAGAAGCAGGTTTTTCTTTCGTTTCTCGATTGCGAGAACGGCTTCGAGTTCTGAAGTTTCGCGGTGATGTGAAGCATCGAGCAGGTAGCATTCGTAATTGTTGGATTGATGCTTTTAATTCTGGAATCTGCAGTATTGGTCGAAATTCCTTTTGGTGTTTGGCAATCTGTGAACTCGCAAATTTCGTTAGGCATTTTGACATCTAAATTTTGTCAGCCATTTCTGCGAGCCGGGTGAGATCCGTTGTTTCCGCGATGGTGAGAATCGATTGTACATCCGCGGGCAGCTTTTGTTGCCAAAGTGATTTCAAAAATGATTCACTTACCTTGCTTTTTGCTGCCAAACTCATGCACCGTAGCAATTGTGATAGCTTGTTGTCACCTAATTCCATGCCGGTGAGAAGAGTTCGAACTTGGGCCTATTCGGACGGCGCGTAAACATTGATCGATCTTGTTTTCAGCGCTTCGTATTTGCCCATTTCCGACGGTTTCTCCACGATGTCTATAGCTGACGATGTCAGCTATAGCGTCCAAGCAGATACAATCAAGTTCGCTGACGATCTTGTCAACATGGTGGCGTCTGAGCTTATTCTGCATCCTCGTAATTGCGCCTCAACGCGGAAGTACCACAACGGTAGTCGAGTTGTCCAAAATGGTGGTACGCAAACATTCGTGATGTTGCTGTTCCTAGCTGGTGGCTACTGTATGATGCTGGTGTCGGTTGCGGCTCCTGTGGTGGGCTCGCTTCCAGCAACTGTTTCGGCTTTAGTGGCTTTTGTATTTTTTACCTCTGGCTTTTAATGCATTACGTGCAGTTTTCTTTTAGCAAACATCACGTCGGGGTCATCAATGCTATGCAAAGGCAATAGTTTTTGTAATAACGTAAAATTGCACTACATAAAAACATACAATAATAATGTACAAAGGAAAACCTTTGTTTCGCAGTTGTGACGCTTCAATGCTCTGCCTGTGTCTCTGTTCTCTCAACTGCTCTCTCAACTCGAAAGCCTGGCGGTGAACGCAATAACTATTTGTCATATGGGAAACGCTACAAATTCTTCACTGTGACTCGATCAATATTACTATTGCGAGACGTCCTGGAGTTTCCGGGACATGTCCTGGTTTTGACCCTCTATGCAGGTGTCCTGCTTTCCTCGGATTATCTTGGTTTTTCAGCAGCCAACTTTTTTTGCCAGGATATATTTTATTGTTCGAAAAATATATATTCATTTTTACTTATCTTAAATGCGACCCTATGATCAACATTTCAGCTGAAAAAATAAATTTAAACCCATGGATGGGTCAGAATTACCGAATTTACTTCACTGGAAATGCATATTGACGCTTGACAACACAATAATACGAGTATAAACGGCAGCTCTGTTTTGATAACAAAATAATTTTTCCATTTTCTTATGATACTTTTCAAGGTGTCATTTCTAAGCGACAATTATGGTGACTCCAGCCTTATGAATCAAGCCAGGTGACTATGACTCAAAGTGCATCCCATGTAATCAAACGAAACGTTTTCATATGAAGTGGCTCTAGTGAGACGGTTCAAGCAGTACGGCTAGACTGCTCACATGAGCAGTCTAGTCGTAACAGCTCCAACGATGGGAGCTCTATTTTTACTGTTTTGGTGTTTACTCCCCTATTAAATTATGGATGATGGAATCTTTACCGAACTAGTAGTATTCAACATAAAACACCACATGTACAAGAATGCAAACGCCAGAGATAACGTCTGGAGTGAAATAGCTGTGAAAATGAAACTACCAGGTAAGGTATTATATTTCCTTATTTATTCACTGTGTGTTTAAAGTAAATTTACTACTCTTTATGAACAAAAAAGGTACATCCCTTTAATAAGTTTTCCTTTTCTTCTTCGGTTTTGCATCCGTTGTGTAAATTTGTGCCATATGTATGGATCCACTTTTGCTGTTAAAGTAGTCACAAAAACGGTTTCGTATCTCAAAACCTTCAAGGCTTCGAAAGCAGCCTCTAGCTCGCAAAGGAATCAAAATCGGCTAATGGTTCCGTGTTGGAGACTTCAAATTAACATCAACCAATTTCTTCAAGAGACGCATCGCATAGCATATTGTGAAGGCAGCAGGCAGTCATTATTAACTTGTCTGTAACTTTTGTAACTTGAGACAGTAAGGCAAATAAATTTTCGGACAGTCCTTGCACGAGATGGTCTGTAGTTGAACACAACTTTTCTTTTATTAGCACGAGCTTCTGGTTTTGTGAAAAGCTTCATAAAATGCATTGTAAGTTTGAAGGCTTCATCAGCTACTACAACATAAGGAAACTCTGTTGATCCTATAGCCCTTGATGGAGAATGAAACTGTTCATTTCTGATTAGTTGCCCTTAGTTAAATTTTTCTAAAATACCACTGTCTCTCTCACGTCCATAGGAATGAATGTCAACGATAAAAAACTTATAACTAGCATTTACAAAGCTAGCAAAGCTATTGAAAAGAAATCTTTGTAGTTATGAAATTGGGATCCACTTCACGCCGGGCAAAAAATTCGTACATGTTTTCCATGTATTGCCGAGAACAATTAGGAAAATTTCATAATTCTTTAAAGGCCTTCGGCAGTGACAGGTCTTGAGTGGTAGAAGTTGGCATAAATTCAGCGTCAAGTCTTGCACTGCTTAGATCTAACACTTCCATGACAAGACGACTTATATAACTTGCTGATATTCTAAATGCAAATGATAAGGAAGCGAAGCCTTCTCCAGTTGTTAAATGTCTGAAAATAAATTAAAAAGATTAACGAAATAATTTAGTTTTAGCTAAAGAATGCAAAAACCGATGAGAAAATATCCAAGATACGTATATGAGGCGCAAACCAGTCAAAAAACTTCCAACAGGATCTGCGAGCTCAAAGAAATTACGCAAATGGCATCTTAAAGATATTATTCATAAACGTGGTCGATTATGAGAGAGAGTAAGTAGGCCTAATGAGCTAGAGAGGTTAACCCTAGTATTGTCCCAATGGGTCTTGGCTTGGTGCCCGAACAATGCAGAAGTTTTTTTTCCAAATTGCTGTGTCCAGACTACTTATGATAAACTAGTCATGTTCACATTCTTGTTTAGGACAGTTACATATACCCTTACGCAAGTTGATGAAACATTAGTTGATGGACATGAAACTGAGAATGTTCAACTCGACAAAGAAGCTGTTGATTCAAAAATTCATGACTCAAGGTATCATGACAAAAATCATTCCAAAAAATTCGAGCCGCCCAATGGCGATGCCAGTTGTGTGTCGAAGCAATCAAAGAAACGTAAAAAAATCACTAAATTATCAGGATAAAGTACTCTAAAAGTTTTTCAGAAAAATGCTGAAGAGAGGTTTAAGCTAATAACAACTATTATGAATAAGCCGAAACAGCAATATCCCATTGCTATTTTTTCCAAAGTATGGCTATAATAGTTAAAAGAATGTCTCCAAAAAATCGAACCCGTGCTTGGTTGCGAATTTGTCAAACTGTAAGCCAAATGGAGCCGGAAGAAGTCAATCAAGCCAAAAAATGTCCACAGAATGATGTCATTTCATCCACTTCTCACGGCTCGAACAAGTCATTTCAGTCACATTTTCTTACAAATCTAGTTTTAAATAATCTACAGTTTGATGCCAAATCCTTAGCTTCTCACAGCTCCAACTTGTCAATTCAATCGCCTTCTCATTTGGGTGTTGAAGGTTGCGACTTCAATTTATGGACCATCATGTCTGGTATTAAAACTAAATAGACTGCACCATATATGTTAGTTGACCACCTGTTGTAATATGGGGCAAGACGGACCAGGTGCATGGTTTTCATTTTGGCTCTCGGGTTGCGGTATTCTTGTCTGCAATATACGACGTCATTGATTCGCTTCGTAGCTCAGTATTATCCCTTCCAATTACGCTGCAATTTTGGAGACCTACTCTTCCGCCGTTGTGGGTTGTATAGCCACACCAAGTCATCTTGCTGAAAGCCAGTAGAATTTGCATATCTGAAGACCAGATCATATCTGGTCTTCATGCGGTCAGTAGCCGATTCGAGGTGTTTTGGCACTGCCTGATGTATCTGGTTCAACCATTGCCCTTGCTTACTTGCGTACTCCGAGGTCGTTTGGGATTTCTCAGTGGGTGTTCGAACTTTATATCACCCGGCAGACGAATATTCTTTCCAAAAATGACTTTGGCTGGGGCTTGGCCCGTTGATGCGTGTTTGGCTGCTCTATACACCATCAAAAATAGTGGGATGTGCCGGTCCCAGCCCCTTTTGATCTCGTCAACCATCTTAGCCTGGTGTTTACTGAGTGTGCCGTTGAAACGTTCGACCATTCCAGCGAATTGGGGATGCAGCGGTGTTGCCCTCGTTTTTCGTATTCCTAGCAGCTCTCATATTTCGCCAAAAACTTATGACTCAAAGTTTCGGCCTTGATCCGAATGTAGTTCTTAAGGTACGCCATACCTACTGACTCAATTTAACACTAGTTGTTCGGCTACAGTAGTTGCTTCCTGGTTGGGGATTGGGTAGACCTCGGGCCACTTGCTAAAATAATCGGCCACAAATCACGTGTATCGATTTCCCCATTCGATGTCAACAGCAATCCTCTCAAACGGTACACCCACGTTATATGTTTACATTTGCCCTCTCAATCGTCACTTTGAACCTTTGACGGAAGCGCAAATCGTGCATCTGTGACAATAGTCCTTTACGTCTTCTCGAAAGTGGAGCCAGTAGAACCTTTCCCGCAATTTCGCTAAGGTCTTGTTAATACGAAGGTGGTCTCCCGAGGGCCCTTCATGCATTTCCTTAACCACATCGTGGAGTCAGCTATTAGGAAGTATAGTTTGCATTCTATAGAAGCTGCCACCCACCATTTCCCATTTTCACTTGAGTTTACCACACTCCATCTGCAGGGAGTTCCATTGTGCCCAATAATTTTTCAAGGTGGCACCATGCATCGAAACGTCCTTCTACTCAGGTCACCCAGTTGTCTCCTTCCATACGGGCAATGGTCCGATGTCTTAATTGGCTACTGGGCGTTTTGAATCTCCTCCAATGACCAACCTTCATTGAACTTGGCCGTTATCACTGGCATAGAAACAGTCGGCTCCTTCTCCCCAATCCGTCGGTCATGCTTGCAGTAAGCTGGACATGGACGACGAGCAGGGTGTCAGCATTTCCATGAAGTCCGCCCTTCTGATGAACAATTTCGTAATCAAATGACTGCAATCTTTTGATCCAACTCGCAACTTGTCTCTCGGGCTTTTCGAAGTCAAGCAGCCATTTCAGCGATACGTGGTCTGTTCAAAGAACAAATTCCTGGCCATATAGGTACTTATGGAACTGCGTGGTTGCCTCTAGTATAGCCAATAGCTCCTCCCTGGTCACGCAGTAGTTCCTCTCACTTTTTGAGTGAACTTGACTGTAATGCTCAACTCTTTCTTCACCATCAATTTGCTTGGAGAGTACAGCTCTAATCCGATCGTTGCTCGCATTGGTCTCAACTACAGACATTTTCCCGGATTTTGGATATGCCAGCACGGATCATTTATACAGCTTCTCCTTCAAGGTCTCAAAGGCTGCTTGGCATTGTTCATTCAAGACACACTTAGCTATTTTGGCAAAGTCTTTGACGAATCTTCGATATTAGGTCCCCAGACCCAGAACATTTCGTAGTTGGCGCTTGTTATTTGGTGTTGGCCAGTTTTTTACGGCTTCAATTTTCCCAGGGTCTATTTTGACCGCTTTTGCTAATACAACGTATCCCAAGTATTTCACTTCAGCTGTAAAAAATGAACACTTCTAGGGACTAAGTTTCAAATTGATCAGTTGCAATCGGAAGAAAATCTCTTCTAAGTTCTCCCGATAACAATGATGGCATCTTGGTACACCAAGCAGGTCTTCCTGGTTAGGCCTCGTAGCATGTATTCCATCCATTCGAAAGTGGCTGGAGCATTGCAAAGCCCAAATGACATCACCGAAAATTGCCACAATCCAGTCTCAACTAAAAACGTGGTCTTATCTCGGTCCCTCATGTCGATTTCTAACTGCCAGTAGCCACTCTTGAGATCAAGTGTGGAAAACCATGATAAAGTGTCCATGATGTCATCGATGCGTGGAATTGGGTAACTATCTTTCTTAGTGACGCTGTTAAGCTGCCTATAGTCGACACAAAACTGAGTGCTACCATCTTTTTCCTTTACTGAAATTACTGGCGCGGCCCATGGATTGACAGAAGGCTAACACCTTGTTTTTCCATGTGCGACATCAGTGCGCTCACTTTTTTTTGTTTGACAATAGGAAGACATCTCGGTGCTTGTCGAATTGGCTTGGCTCCCTGTGTACTTATGACGTGAGTTACCATACTCGTTCGGCCTTGGTCATCCGGGCTTGTTGAGAAGATTTCACTGTATTTGGTGACCAGATCAGAAGCTTGCTTGAACAGCTGCACTGGCAATTTGGTCTGCTTCAATATTGCAGACGTAAACTTCTGGTCTTTGTCTGTGTCTTGCCTCTTTTTCCAATGATGGCCGTGAGTAGTTTCCAAAGTGGTGATGGTGGAAACAAGCTGGCAGCTGGCAGCTGCCAATCATTTCTCCCGCTTTGATGTTCGTGGTTAAGCCTTTATTGTTAAGGACTCTAACCGGCACTTATCCGTTTCTTATTGATGTTACAAGGTTTCTTCCTGTAATCAAACTGCACAATGCCGACGTCTTCGTTGGCTTTATCAGATAAGATTGGTGGTCTCCAGAATCACCATCAAGCTTGGTCCATACAATGATCTCAGAAGATGTCGGTACATCAGTGTCGGCACATACTACCATAGTTATCTTGGAAATTTGGACGCTGGGATCCTCCATCAACGCTTCCACATTCTACCATTCCAATACCCGTTTGCCCAAATCCAACGTGATTCCATGTGATCTCAGAAAATCTATTCCAAGAACGCAGTCATCCATAATGTTTGCGAACAGAAAATTGTGACGGAACGCAAGGTCCTCCAACTGTATTTGGAGGTTGACCTCTCCATGGGCAGGTGCAGTGTCTCCAGGAGCTGTCCGTAGTGAAAAATAGTTGTTGCCTCACTAGGTCTGGTCGGATAATCGATCGGGTTGCACCAGTGTCGATTGTTATGGTGCAATATTCTGCACCAACTTGACCCGTTTTCCGACCCCTCAGTATGAAGGGCTTTCATTCTGGGCTCCTGACTTGGTCAGGATCTCCTCCTTGCTGCACACTCTGGACGATAACTTTGTTTTTCTTCGCTCCCTGCAGTCCCTTTGCAGGTGCCCCTTCTCACTGCAATTCCAGCATCTAGGCACACCATTCATATGGTGCCCTCGCTCAATTTCTACGTGCTCACAGCTACACTCACTTGTCACTACCTCGCGAGCCCGGGCGGTGGTACGAGTAACTTTTTCGCTGCCTCAAAGTTGAGACTATAAGGCAATGCAACCTTAACCGTTTGCTTTTGAGCTAAACGCACGGCTTGTTGCAATTCCTAGTCCTTTAATGCGCTGATGAAAGCTTCTTTTGCTGCTTCGTTTTGACGTTTTGGATCATAACTGAGTAAGCCAAGCTGTAAGGTTTCGCCTGACTTCAGCTGTAGCTGTGACATATAAATCTGCTTCAGATGATCGACTCCATAACGCAAGTCAAGCGCATTCATTCTAGCAGCCGAGTTTGAGTGCAACTCAACGGGATAGTCTCTTCAAAAGCTCGACAGCTGGGCCTCGTAGTGCAAGAACTAATGCATTCGCTCGTTCCTGCTCATTTGGCTTCAAACTGGGGTTTGTAAAGACTCCAGACCATTTGCCTGTCGAATATTGCTGCGTTCACATTTCTGGGTGTGCTTTGCGCTGCGGTAATAAGCGGGGCTGGTGAGGTGGTTTCTGCTGCCTTTGCTGCCTCAATCCCCTTTTCATTTTTTCCATCTCATGGTTGATTCTCTCCTCGACCTGGGTGACCTTCTCCTCGACCTGGCAAACCTTTTCCTCGATGCCTTTAATTCGGTTGGCCAGGCGACTGAGCTTTGCTTTTATTTCGGTTGGCTGTTTATCCAGCTTTTGTGTGATGAATGCCTTAATTTCGAATGCTTGTTGGTCCAGCTATTGGTCTAGCTTCGCAATAAAACTAGATGACTTGTCATTTAGCTGCGCTGATTGATCATTTAGCTTTGCAGTTAGACTGGATGGACTGTTCATTTAGCTTCGCAGTTAAACTGAGTGACTGCTTATTTAGCTTTGTTGGTTGCTCCTCTAGCTTTTGTGTGATGTCTGCCTTGATTTCGAAAGCTTGTTGTTGCTGCTCTTGCTGCATTAACATCAATATTTGCATCAGCGCATTTTCTGGTTCCTTTGATTTTGGTGTTTCTGCTTCGTCACCATCCAGATATCCGCCTTCCGACTCGATCACGTCAGGCAAGCGTGCAATCAGTAAAGTCTTTGTACATTGCGTAGCCAAATGTCACTGTTCCAACTCCTCCTTAAGCTCCGATATGGTCAATTCATTAATATTTAGATATAAGCTTTGTGCATTTTTATTGTTTCGGCTAATTTCCCACCAGTTTCCACGTTAAATTTCACTATTGTGCATTTTGTAAATGTTTAAAAGTTTCCACTTTCGAAATTTACTTTCACACTTCTCCCGGATACCCAAAAGGGTATTCGTTGGAAGAACTGAAGAGTGAAGACTAGTAGGGATACTGAAGAAACGCGGGTGTGACTTGATCGACGAAGATAGTTTACCACAAAACTAGAGGACGTGGTCAATGGACCAAGACAGTTAGAGACTTTTTTTTGTAGGAAACGATGGGCCGAAAGGGGCTGTTATGAAAAAGGAAAAAAGAAGCTTTTCTATTTCCTGAAAAAACCTGCAGTGTCGCGCTGCTGGAAAATTACCGATATTAATAGGGTTTTGTAAAAAAAAAATATTTGAAAGACCCTGAAAAAGTAAGTCTTTAAATCCATTAAGTGGCTACCGAGAAAAAAACATAAAGTTAGATGTCTTCCCTGATACATGATTCTTTCATCTACATCCGCGCCTTGAAAGGAGAAGTAAACGCAATTATACTACTTCACTCATTATGATATGTAGCAAAATTGATGATGGATTAAGATGGCCACAAGTTTCGCAATTCCTCTTCTTCTCTCTCCTCCCGCTAGAAGAGGGGCCCCCCAGCTTGAAGGCACCTCACGGTTTAGCAAAACGAGACGTAGCCCGAAGTTATGTGTCAAGGACTCCAGGCTGGGTTCTCAGGTTGACAGGGGAGGTATTTAGTGGAAAGTTTAGTCGCCATCTTGCGAGAACGGGAATCCCACACTCTTCGCGTAAATGACATTTACCTCCCAACCACAAAAAAAATGGTTTGGCTAAGTTAATATGCAACCTGATGAAGTCAAGAGAAACTACATACTGAGTTTTCTGGAAATAAGAAAATTGCACATTCATGGTTTTGTCTTTGGACCGACGATCTATTTCATCGCATATCTCCATTCGATGAAATATATATAACAGTTAATGCTTACATTCAACGAATGACATTTTATACTAGTGCAGTATCCTACCAACAAATTTAAAAAAATAAAATTTCAGTTATGAAACAGTTTTCGTTATAAAAGCCTTCACCACGATAAAATTCTGTTCAACCATTTCATTCTCCCTTCCGTTTTATGAATGATGCGTGTGTAATTAACATTGTATTTATCTCTTCAGAACAATTTTCATAAAACAGAATTTATTACGTTTGTTCGTAAAAACTTGATCTATAAAAAAGAATTTCACCGAAATTGCCATTCGCCGAGATATCCTGGCCAGATAGAGTGGCTAAATGTTGGAAATTGTAGTGGACTTTTGTAATTTCCTCTCACAGTAAGAGTGGCGAATGTTAAATATAATTGAAATATGAGTATTGCCCGCCATCAAGATATATCTCTAGTGCTTAAGGGAAAATTGCGGAACAGAAAATCCCAAGACGATAAAATAACGACAAAATCCTTTTCGACTGGGCCAGATACAAGCGAAATAGTCACTTTCGGAAGTGTAAGCTGTTGGACGTATAGTTGGTTCGAAATAAAAGTATGAATTCATTGGCATTTGGGTCACGTAACCACATTCAAGTTCTTGATGTATCCACGATTTCGAAAGAGAACTCGATGGAAGAGTGGAATTTTTTTATTCGAATTACTTTGCTTGCGACGAATGAAGGAGGGAGGAGCAGTCAGTGGATATTCGTTTCTTCGGTTAATAGAAAAGACAAGTTCACTATGCAGTTGCACATCTTTTGGTTCGAAAAGCATCTTAGTAAAAATGCAAATTTTATATTTTCATCTCAACGTTTTCACATCTTTTGTAGGAACTACTTGATTTTCGTTTGCTGCATGTATCAGCAGCTATTCATTTTTTAAATTCGGTAACCGACTCAGATTTGCTGACTTGGCGTCTAAGAAATAGAGGTTAGTTAGAAAAATAGCATCGAAATAAATGTCCAATAAAGTTTTAACTTTTCAAAGAAATTTATGGGTATGGTTTTCATGAAGGATGCAAACATTTTAAGATTTCAATGACATTGCAGTGGTACATGTCAACTTTCATGTGCTTGTATTGCAAAAATATTTAATTAACACTAGTAACATTTTCATTGATCGCTAGTCGTACTATTTATGTTTATAAGTTTTAGTTTGCAATATCATTTTCTTCAACGTTGAAGTTAATAAATTTTCTCCTGTTTGGATATAGTAAAAACTCCAATATAGACCTTACCTATTTTTTAACCACCTCTTTAAGCTTTCAGTTTTAATATCATCTATTTATTTTTGGAGTTTTTTAGGACAAATTTCAGAACGACCAACCTCAGAAACAATTCTATTAAGCTTAAACTTTGCGGAAAAGCCAGAAGTAGTGATATCTTCAAAATTTAGGTCTCATTGAAAGTCTCAAAATTATTTAAGGGTGTCCCCTAACGCTAAAGTGAACTTTAAAATCTTTTGATCAAAGATAATCGAAAGGGGTACCAAATGAAAGGTCTTGGTTATAACTTCTAGAATCTTAAAATGCATCAACCGGCCCAGAGAGAGTCAAAATGTATGGAAAATTTGTATTTCGGTTTGCAATTGGATAGTTTTGAGCCGAATAATCTGAAAAAAAAATCACGGAGTTAGATTTTTATGAGTACAAGGGCAAATAAAACTCGTACTTCAGAAATTGAACATAACTCAACTTTGTTCGAAATAGTATGATTTGTGAGTTGCAATTTTGCCCCCATAAAATCGGAATAGTATCCTTAAAATTATGTATGCTAGAATAAACTACTTATGCTCACAAAATTTCATAGAAATGGTATCATGATCAAGTGAGGAAAAGTCATGTAAATTATCTAGAAATACAACAACAGCATGCATCTGTTGATGGCATATATTTAAAATTGAACTGGATTCTACAATTTTCTACCAATCTTCATGAAAATTGTGATTATTCAATATACTCCATTATTTCTGTGGAAGTGGTGCCATAATCCAATGGCGAAATTAAACATTCAGCGGCGATGATATTACCAACAGACGACATTTAAGTACAGTGCACGAAGAACTCTGTTGCCCTTAGGTTGTTTGCTGCAGTTTTCATTTTCATTAAACAATTGGTTGGGAAGGAGAACATCCTCAATCCGATTGGACTCTTTCACACGGGAATGGTAAAAACCCATATCCAAACAGGTTTCGCGCTTACGCCCTTATGTTTACACGTTGCATAGTTCAGCCAACCTATTTTTGTATACGATACACGTCTTGCGAGTGTATGTGTCAAAAGGATCATTTGATCGTTAAACATCGTGCGGACAACATGAAAGCGAAGACAGAGAGATAAGCGATTGAGAATTGATGTTTTAGCCTTGAATTGTGCACGAGGTAACAAAAACTAGAATGAAAAATGTATTTTATGATTGTTAAAGTTTGTCGATTCAAACTTCATTGGATTTATTAGAACCTCCGTGTTTCTCCGCTTTCTGAAAAATAAATTCCAAATTTGAATATCCTTTTTAGTCGCATATTTTTCTTGTTGTGTTGTCAACTGGCTTATTATAATGTGAATCTATGAAGATGATGCGTACTGTTAATTTTCTAAGGGTTTACAATAGGCAATTTAACTTTATAGAAATCGCGATATTCGTCGTGTTGTTTCCTGAAATTGAACATGGCCTCGCTTTTATAAATTTATTAAATAACGCGTAGTTTCTCGCGTCCACGCATCCATTTTTGCATGCAAATCAAAGAAAGGCAATCGTTTCATGACGACTACCTTCTTCACCGAATGTTCAATTCGGAATGATTACCGGCGTTTGTATAAAATTTCCCCCACCAAATGATCAATAAAATGCGTTCGTGTATGGGTGTTACGCTCGTTCACCCTAAAATATGTTGGCTTGTTTTTACCATCAGGTTCCCTCAATGCCTCTCACTCTTCTTGCCCATATAACCTGTTTAACGCTCCTTTTAACGCTGCGTCTGAAAAAGCCCATCATTTATATGTAGCTGCAAACAATTCCTGGAAGGTGAAAACGATTTAACCGGCATTTGTTGCAAAGGAACTCCAACATGTAGGATTCAGTTTAGATAATCTGGCAAAATTTAGCGATCGCGTGATATAAGTTTTGTAGACATAAAAAAGAATATATCCAACTCGTAGTATTATGTAAAGTAAAAATTTGCGGAATTAATTTTGACAGTGGAATAATAATTTTAATTTAAAATTAAAAAAATTGATCAAGTTTGTTTTCCCTTATGTTGGAGAAATTTTTTGGCAATGTGATATGTAATGAAATATTGTGGAGCGAATTTTGACAGTAGAATAATAAGTTTAATGAAAAATTAACAAGTTGCGTAGACAGACCTACGCTCATGTGCGAACGGTTTTGTACTCAACTTACAAAATGAAGTCACCAGCAACGAATAAAATCAAGAAATATGTCAAAGACGATTGTATTGGAGAAAATGTGAAATTCGAGGATCAAACTATTTTGTTATTAACAAAGTTGAACGAATTTTGATTTCTGAGGTATTTGTCATTGTTATACTCATAAATATCTCCCTTGACAATTTTTTCAGATTTTTTAGATTCCATTCGCGAGGGAGGAAACACATTATTCATGTATTTCCCCACCTGTGCTCCCATTGAAGCAAAAACTGTCCGTTTGAGAACTGTTTTGAAAAGCTACCATAAAGAACTTTCATTTGATGATATTTTTTTCAGGGGCCACTGCCCTGTATTGCAATCATCGATTCATGGCCAATTTTTTTGAAACATAGAATGGTTACAAAGCCCTTTTGCTAGGAGCTCTCTCCTGCGTCTTCGACTTGTTTCACGTATGAGTATTAATTGTAGGTGCTCATCTTCAGTCATTCATTAAATTCAATCAAGTGTTCGAAGCATGCACCTTAAACGTTGAAGTTGGGAAAAAATAACACAAAATTATTCAATTTTCGCATTTAAAAGAGCCACTATTTTGTTTTACGATTACTGATACCAGTAACTGAACCGATTCTCAAAGATATTCATGATATTTATCATTCCTAGAATTTCCATGCAAATCCTGTAGCTGTAGTGTCTTAGTCAGTAAAAGGCGCAGATGGTTCCATAGCCACATGTTTCCACAGTAATACGGCGCATATTGTTCCATAGTAATACAGGAAAATTCAAATCGCTATAACTTCGTTAAATACTATTTAATCTTTGTAAAACTTTCAGAACAGATTAATATTATAGATAGTCGTCTGCACATTGAATTTTAGGGTTCCGTTAGGATTTTACTTAAGAAAACGTATAATCGATAAAGCATACAGGGTTATCCATTTCGTGGCTGCGAAAGTATAACCCTGCAACTTGACATAGTATGTCAGAATTAAATGTCATCCAAAGCGTGTTTTTTAAGCTGAAGGTTTGCCATTTGAAAATATGGATCGTTTAACAGTCGAAAAACGCACTAAAGTTATTAAATTTTATTATAAAAATGGTGATTCTACTGTATCAACATTTAGGGCTTTACAAGCCGATTACGGTCGACATAATCGACCTACACAGCAAACAATTTCGAACATAGTGAGAAAATTTGAAGATACTGGATCGGTTATTGATATTGCAAGGCCTGTGCATTATCGCAACATTCGTTCTGCTGAAAATATCGCTGTGGTTGCTCAAAGTGTGAAGGAAGACCCGAATTTGTCAATTCCTCGACGTGCTCAACATTTGGGCTTGTCTTACCGCTCATTGTGGCGGATTTTGCATTTGGATTTGCATCTCCATCCGTAGGAAATCCAACTCACTCAAGAACTTGAGCCTCAAGACCATACACAACGCAGAATGTATGCGAATTGGGAGATTGATAACGATTTTTTGAACAAAATTTTCTTAAGTGATGAGGCTTATTTTTCGCTTGGTGGTTACGTAAATAAACAGAATCGCCGCATATGGGGCTCTCAAAATCCTCAGGTGGTTGGAGAAAGGCCTTTGCATCCGGAAAAAGTGACTGATGGTGTGCATTATGGTCTGGTGGTGTTATTGGCCCATATTTTTTTGAAAACGATCAAGGAAGAGCCATTACAGTCAATTTTGACCGGTATAGACGGATGTTAACCGATTGTTTTTGGAGAGAAATTGAAGATTATGATCTTGAGAACATGTGGTTTCAACAGGATGGAGCCACAAGCCACACAACACAGGCTAATCGAGCACTTTTGCATGAGAAATTTCCAGGATGTGTAATTTCGAGATTGAGTGGTCTCAAGTGATACCCGCAAGATCCTGCGACCTGACACCTTCGGATTTCTTTTTATGGGGCTTTGTTAACGATCGTGTTTACGCAAATAATCCTCAAAGTCTTGGGCAATCGAGAACCAATACTCTTGAAGTTATAGCCGAGATATTGAGGGAAACGTGCCGAAAAGTCATTGAAAATTACCTCGAAAGGATAGTAAGAGGTCCCGTGGAAAACATTTGGATGATGTTGTGTTTAATGTATAATGGCAAGATTCAGTCTTCATATTGAATAAAAAATTTTGTTTCCATCTGAATATTTTATGTATTTTCTTTAGCCCTACTTTCTCAAACGTAAAATGGATAACCTTATCTTTTACTAACAAAGTTGAGTGAATTTCGACCTGTCAAGTATTTGGTACTGATAAGGCAATTCTAAGACTTGTTTTGAAAAGATCAAATTAAGACCTTTCCAACGACACCCTACTCGACTACCAACGGTGAAAAAATTTTTTTAATTAAAATTTTTAATTTTAAAATTTTCACTCCTTTCGAAAAATTTTCACACCCTTGAATTTCAAGAAGTCACCACTTCTGACCTTTCCACGAAGTTTAATTGCTATAGCTTCTATAGTTTCGGAGAAAAGTGCTGTGACATGCAGATGGACGGACGGACGGATGGACGGACGGACGGACACAGGTCGTGATTGCAATAGGGTTTTTTATTTTAGTACAAAACCCTAAAAAACGGATCTAGTTTGCCTTCCCTTTAATTGGAGAAATTTCTTGGCGATTTTATGGTTAAGGTAGGAGTTTAGTCGACGTTGCTGGCAGGGCTCATATGTTGAAGTTGCATTTTGATATTTATACAGTGAACGTGAAAAGTGCTAGTGAGCTAAGTAGAGACAAGTTTCTTGTCAAGAAAGAACGTTTTTAATTTCCTGTCTGCACTTGGTCTTGAGGAGGCTTGTTGTTCGTAAAAAAGAAAAATGCTTAACTCCATTTTTACCACTTGCTTTGGGAAAGACTCTTGCCAGATGCTCACAAAAACAGTGAATTTGCATTTGCAGAGTCAATGGTGATAAAAAAATGAATATTTTCGAATGTTGTGTTCAATTATTTTGTTTACTTCATACCCGCAGGCCAATCCTTTATTTTCTTGAAAGGCCATTGGGTCTTGCGTTTTTAAGTCATCTAAGTCAGGAAATGACTTTCTGTATTATAATACATAAAGTCACTTCTTTTCATACATTCTCAAAGTCATAGCACTTTATTCAATATTAATCCTTATAAACTTTAAAAGAATATAAAGCTGATTTCAAGCACTAAAAATACGAAAACTTAAGAGCCAAATGGGTCTTAAAAATTTATACATTACCTATTTTTATAAATTATATTGAATAAACAATACCAAATTCAAATGAATTAAAATTATTACATATTTTATGATTCAATTAGAAAAAGAAGAAAAAACCAACCAACACCATTAAAAACTATTTATAATTTTAACACAAAAGTGTACTTTTATCCTAAATATATTATGTAATAACCTAATTCTGATCCAATTCATAAAAAAACGTTATCTTATACTAAAAAATGCTTTCAAAATATTCCTTACCTAAACGTTAAACCTTAACTTTATTATAATTAAACCTTAACTTTATTAAAATTTTTATTATAATTCAATTTTTAACACAAAAAATCAACTCTATATGTAGCAATAATGAGCTGAAACTCAAAACTATGCAACGAAAAACACAAAACAACAAAATAAAGCCGGATAATTTAGACGCTGTTATACCGCCACCAATACCTAGATTGCTCCATCCCAACTCGACCAGCCTCAACAAATCCAGCAAATAAGTATCTCCATTGGAATTGTTGGTCTCGTGAAATAAAATTTCGAGTATATTTTATCATCTTATTGGTGGCCCATCTATATGTGATGTATGATTGGGATGCCGTCAGAATTAAAAACATGTTGATTCATGGTCAAATACACGAATGCTTCTGGAGGAATGAAGCCAGTGGTGAGACAAGTCTCAATATACACGTCTGTAGGGTGAAGCGGCCGTCAAATCAAAGGGTTTTCACTCTTTGTTACAGATCTTGCAATAGGATTCCGAAGCAGTCTCAATATGAAGAAATCGATTCTTGTCACTTTGGTAGTTTGATGAATTCTTCTTTTCGATATATAGTGCTTCCAATCCAGCTCAGGCTTTTTGTACATACCAGTACATACACGAAGACATTTCTTTTCGAAAACTTTTAATCTTTTCATAGTACGAGCATGCTGGTTCTACTAGATCTGGCATCCATATGTCAAAACTGGTGTAACCAGGGTCTTGTAACAGATAACTTTGACCGTTTGATTGATGTTTCTGGAATGAACGATTTGTCAAAGGGTCATGACTACTTTTTGTGCTTTACTGAGCATTATTTTGACATGTTCAGTATAGTACAGATACTGAACGAGATGAACACCTCACCAATCATGATGTGGAATTCCTTCCAATTACGTTTCAGGTCTTGACTGGTCCCTTACAGTGTTGTCCGAAACAAAATTGTTTCACACTTCTGCGCATTGATTTTCATTCGCTAATTGTCGGTGTAGGGTTGCACATTATTGAACATGTTTTGAAGATTGCTCTGAACTATTGTAGCCTTTCGGTCCGTTGTATAGATGATCTGATCATCAGCAAACGTAACCAATGATCGCTTTGGCGAGACGTTAAAATCAAAGCCGTTCAAAAGCTTGCGAATGAATATTGAGACTAGCTGAAGCGCAGTAACTGTTCCCTACTGTAGACCATGCAAGACCTTGAATCCGCGCATTGTTGTCAGATTTCCATCAGCGACAACAAACGATTTCCCGTATAACATATTGCACATCATGGCGACAAGGTGTTTGGGGAACTTATCCTGAAGGAGCTTAAAAATTAGTCCATCTAACCACACCGTATCGCAGGCTTTCTCCATGTCAATGAGACATGCTCCAACACATTCTCTGTTGTTTAGTGTCTGAGGTAAGTTTCGTTTTCGCATCTATGGTCAAATGCCTGGCACGAAAACCAAATTGGCAATTCGGCACCAACTCATATTTTTCAATTTGGGTGTTTAGTGCTCTGTTGAGTATCACTTCAAGCACGTTGGTGATGTTATGGCTCAATGATTCTTTCCTTTCTTCAAGATTGGAAATACCTTATCCTATTAACTGCTCAACATGTTGTTGAACAATATGCAATCATTCTTAATAGCAACCCCAGGCAAATGTCGGAGAACTGTATTTGGAACACTGTCAACACCACATGATTACTAGTTGTTTACCTTACCAAAATGGTACACAAGTTTTCATAGCTGACAAAATAATCAATAAGATTCAAGCTCGGTATGAAGTTAGATGTTTATGTTTCATTGAAATGAAGAAGGCATTCGCTGTTCAGGCTTGATTTGAAGTCGGAAAGTTTTACTTCAACGACCTCTGAAAGTATCTGATTCCCTCTTTCAGGGTTTGGAAGTACATTGACTCAAAATGAGTTCCAGTCAGGGCAAGTTTATACAAAATATCACATACCTGTACATTCCTGTTTCCACGTCTATCCGGAATCGTACTATCAGTTTCGATACCAGCATGATTGAGAAGATTTATCTCATCACTAGCGGCTTCAAGATTTAATACCTTCACTCAAGACTTCTTATGGAATAAACTATTGACTTTCATGAAAACGCTATCTGAGTCCTGTGGGCTGATACACCTCAATTTTTCCACTCATTGATTGTTGACCTCACTGCTGAAGTATGAACGGATGAATGGTGTAATTTCAACAAAGCCAAAGAGGGATGGTTGTAGTTCGAAAATTGCCGATAACTATTGTTGATGCGTGCGAGAAGAAAGCCTTTCAACCTTTTTAATATTGCAATCGTTGCTGTTTCATATCCTTCCATATTGTTGCGATGCTTAATCTTAGGAACTACTTTCCCAATTGTTTTCAATGTCAACTTCTCTAACTTTGACAAATAAAGACATATTTCATCGTTAGTTAGATTCCTGCCATTAGGAACCACCGAGCAAGAGTTTCCATCATCAGAAAGAGGTCATTGCACCTACTACTCCCAATTAAACTTCTTTTGAAACTTTCTCCACTCTATTCACTCAATGATTTTCGTGTTGAACTGGGATGGGGAAGAAATTATGCCTTTGATGATTGATTTCCATTACGATTGCATTTTGGTCGTTATCATAAGGAAGCACCTGCAATTTCCGTTGAGGACTATTGAAGCTGAATTGAAGTCTTGCGTCAGCAATGCAGAGGTCCAAATATGAATTCGTCATAGGGTATGTTGGGAACTCCGACCCATACATATTGCACCTGTATTCAATTTGGCCCTCTGTTATCTACGATTTCAGGAAAACACCTCTTGGATTATTAGTGGCGTTCAACCATGATGTATGCTTGGCGTTCAGGTCAATAGCAGGAATATAATAAATATGCAGCCTGTTCAATTCAAGTATTTCAAGCAAGGAATTGAGCTCCTCCTTGAGCTTGAGAACAGTTCCACCAGTTGCATAGTTAGAGTTAACGAAGAGATTATCCCTACCTGACAGTGAAATTTTGATAACGGACACTTCAAGATATTCAAAGCTTTTGAATTCGACTTTTTCAATATTTTGGAAACAATAGGGTCTTGGAACCAAAATCTTGGTGCCACCTCCCCCATCACCTATTACCCCATAGTTTCTTACGAATTCAAAACCCTTGAATGTCATGGAGTACCATGAATCGAGATGGATCTCAGTGAGAAGCATAATGTCAGGCTTTTGCTTAACAATGAATTCAAGGAGATAATTACGCCGATGTATAGTATCAATGGAGTTGACGTTGATCGAGATAAGATGAATCCTATCCATGGGAATGTCACTGAATGACAAATTAATTTGAGGCATTTGAAACCCCTGAACGATGAAAAACAAGATTAATTTTCGTATTTTGTTTACCAATTCCCTCCAAACTCCCACCTCACCACTCGGGAGCTCAAGTATCTGATTTGTTGATGAGCACTTGGCCTGCTTATTGATATCTGCACTAAATAAAGTGGTGAAATTTTTTTTTCTACCGCCGACCTTCTTGTCGCAAATATTTTAATGGAGATAAATTCGATTTCTGGTGCTGCTTCCTTGAGCATCTCAACAAGAAGGTCTGGTTCTTCTCGCATTTTGGGGTTTATGTGAAGTGTGGAACCTCCCCAGAATTTAAAGCATTTTTTGCTGATTTGAAATCAACCAATGATTTCGTTCTAATAGTGAACTTTTCGGCATTAATTCTTAGAATCTCGAAATTCGTTAATCTATTTTTGGCCGTCATAAGCCGAACCAAGTCCTTTCCGCTTTGACCGAACACATTAATTGGCAGAATTTCTTTTGTATTCTTGGCGACTTTTTGAAGAGGACTAGTAGAACTACGAGCTGGTTTCTTCTCCTTATTTTTATTTTTTAATATCTTGACTAAAATTACCTTCAGTCAACGTCCATTTCTTGTTGGAGTCCGTCCAACGCTGCATAGTATTTCTGGCTGTCAATACCGCCTTCAGCACTTAGTACTTCTTCTGGGATGACTTGTTTGACAGCTTTCTTCAGCTTAATTTCCGTTTTTTTTGTACCGTTTCTGCATCTTGAACTTTATTCGCTCTCTCGTACATATCTTCGTACGTTTTCAGTCTTAGTCAACTTAATTCGACTCACTTCTTGCTTATCTTCGACTACTTGAGTCTTACGCCCACCATCCGTGGAGTCCTGGGTACTTGTGTGTCTTCGTTTATTGACGCTTGCCGCGGATTCCGACTTTTGTGAAAAATTAATTAATTTTTAAAATTAATGACAGGAACGATTAAAATCACGTCTACACGCAACCAGCAATGGTAGCCAATATGGGTATCAAATGTAAGGTCTTGGTGAGAACTTTTTAAAACAGGTCTTAAACAAAAAGCATTTGCAAGGAGAAGTACAGAGTGAGGGGAAATGTACGTAAAATTTCTATCTCATTCCTCACGATTGGACATCTTTGGGCAAACAGATTTGAAAAAAATCAGGAAAGCAGATTTTTAAGGCTAAAAGGCCAAGAATACCTGACAAGTCAAAATTCAATCAACTTCGTTCATCATAGTAAATTTTATGAATTTCGCATTTGCATCTGCATATATAACGGAAAGATGACTCTTAAATTTGTCAGAAAATTGTGCCGGGTTTTGCTAATGTATGACGCATAATTTCTGAAAATTACAGCTAAGTTATAGACGATATAACATTTGTAAATTAAAACAATAATAACATGTAAAACTTTGTAAATACACTTCTGCAAAAGACTTTTAGAAATATTCTAAAACATTGACATGTTATTTATTTATTTATCTACCAATCAAGGTATTACATCAAAATTATAAATTATCACAAAGAAATACAAGTTAAAAGTTACAAAATACAAGTTGAAAATATAGGTTACACCAACAAAAATATAAGTTAAAAATATAGGATTCGGAAGAGAGGAACATTGATAGATTGGTTTTAAACTGTAGTCTGGATTTGGTTGGGGAAAAGCAATGGCTCAGGCTATTTAGTATTTTGCAACATCTATTAATCGGTTCATTTTCACCGTAGATGGTAAGATGTCAACTTTCCATTAGAGAACGTGAATGTCTTGTAAATCTTACTGATTCGTTCAAGGATATCCTGTCAATCAGATATTGAACTTTAATGGTACTACGGAGGACATCACATTCAAAGCAAGAGCATGACATAATTTGACGGGAGGCAAGTGAAGATAAATTTGGAATGGACAACCGATATTCATATGAAGGCAAGTTTTGAAAGTTACATGGGTCATATTGAGATCGTAAAGCAAATAGCAGGAACTGTTTTTGAACAGACTCAAATCTTTCTGTATGAACATCAGAAGCAGGATGCCAGATAATACATGCATATTCGAGAATAGAACGGACTAATGATATGTATAATTTCTTTGTTACCCACAAATTCTGAAATATTTAGCACGCCGTTTGATGAAGCCTAACATTTTATGAGCCTTAAACCGAGAACCAAATCATAGTGCAAATTAAAACGGAGTTTCTTATCCAAGAAGACACCGAGGTCTATTATGCTGTCTGTTCGGGAAAGATCAGTATAACTGAGGTGATAATCAGCTAATAAAATTGAAATTTTGCGAGAGAAACTAATCATAGATAGGTGGTTTGTGTTGGACCATACAAGCAGAGCTTTTATCTTGTTTTGTAAGAATATCGAATAACTGAGGGATGTTGTCCCATAGTATAGTTTGAGATCATCCGCATAACATAAATGGGGTATATCAGATAACTCATCAGAAAGATCTGATATAAATACCTGTATGTTGAAAAGAAGAGGTCCAAGATGACAGTCTTGAGGTACACCGGAGTAGACTTGAATTTCTTTGGACATATACCTTTGAAATTTAACGGGATGAGTCCGGTTTTTGAAGTAAGAGTTTAGCCAGCGAAGCAATGGGGCAGTGATTCCAAAATTGCGCAATTTTTCTGACAGAATCGTGGTGTCCTTTTCCATTGTGCAAAGTATGTATGAGACCATAACTGTTAGATTGGTGGTTGTGGATCGGTTTTTCCTGAAGCCATGCTGCTGGTTATTGAGACGCTGCTCTATTACGGGCGGTATTTTAGAGCATACTATTTTCTCGAATAATTTTGGGATGGTGGATAAAATGGCAAATCCTATATTATTTTGAAAACTCCCTTTGCTTTTGCTTTTATGAATTGACTCCCATTGGGAAGATTTTCAGTGTATTGGAAATTTTCCGCTAATGAGTGACTTATTAAAAATGATAGGGAAAACTAATACTTCACTGCACTGGTATAAAAAATAAGGCGAAAGTAAATCTGGGCCAAGTCCATGGTTCAGATCAAGTGCTTTAATTGCATTAATGATATCATCTTCAGAAAATAAGAGTTCCTGAAGCGCTGTTCAAAAAACGGCGTTAGTGTTATCTACATGGGGTGAGGTGTTTGGTAAGGAATACACTGATGGAAAATGATCTGCGAAGAAATGACAGATTTCTACCAAGACAGAGGAACTGCGGTCTTCTTAGGTCATTTGTTTAGGGTAACCATGGACTTTGCGCTTAATATTTACAAAATCAAAGAACTTCTTTGGATTTTGGATTATATTTTTGCCAATAAAATTAACATACATTGCATTGGCCTCGCGTGACTTCAATCTAAATTCATTTGCCAGTTCATTATATTCGTTTTTAATTTCATCACTCACATTGGGTTCTTTTTGTATCAATTTGTGGAGCTTATTCCTTCTGTTTCTTAAATTTCGAAGACTACTGTCCAACCATGACTCAGACAGTTTATTGCTCTTTTTGATTTTAGGTGTATGACTTCCAACGGCGTCAAATATGGTCTGCTAGAAAGAGTTTACTGCATCATCTACATCTAGCGTCAAAAGCCTACTAGTCCAGTCTACATTAGAAATATAACTCTTAATGTTATCGTAGTCAGCATTACGGAAATCAAACAAAATCGAGTTATTGTACCGAGCGCTGCTTGTGTCATCAGTGATGAAATAATCAGCTGAAAGTGTGGAATATTAAAGGATATTTTTAAAAGATTTTCAACATCATTAGTTGGTTAACCACCACCTCGTTATAAGTATTCCTGAAAATTAGATCTAACCAATTGCTACAGGAATTGAGTGTTGGAACTACTTGCTGTAAATCATTGTCGTTCAATGAAGAAACTAGGTTGAAATCAATATCGTCTCGAAGATTCAATCGATTGAGACGATTGTCAAGTTCGTCAAGTACAAACTTCAAATTGGCCCTGTTAAAATCTCCAAACAGAATAATTTTATCATCTTCTTTCGAGAGTTTAGCAAGTGAAGAGACAACTCCACAAGCTACGATATAGATTGTCGCACTGGACTTTGAGGGAATATAGAATACAAATACAATTTATTTATTTTGATTTTCGCTATTACATGTTGGAAAGTTTCGAAAGTTGCGGTACACTCGAGTAAACGTTGTGTACAGCAATTAGGGCAACACCTCCTCGGGTTAGGCCAGTGCTTAGATAGTCTCAATTATCTTTATAAAAAGACCAACAACTGTCGGGAATCTCTTCGTTATGGTGAGAGTCATTCAACCAGATTTCTGTGAATGCAAAGACACTGAAATGGCATGATTTAGCGTCAAGAAAAAGTTTGTTGAGTTTGCCTCTCATGCCAATACAGTTATGGTAAAATATTTTGAGGTATTTTGTGGTAGAGCTCTTATTGTAAACGAAAAAATTTGTAATGTTGCTCACGTGACCTTTGGAGAGAAGATATATAATTTGAGTTAACATGAGAAGCGTAAGTGTCAAGATCTTTTTTGGCTTGTTCTGATGTAACAACAAGTTGCTCATGGTATCTAAGATATAGTTTTTGTAGAGCATCAACATCTACCGGAAGACCTTCTCTCTAGATCATTCCTTTTATATTGGTTTTTGTTTTACTGTCGATACATGTTGTGTCTGGTGCTTTATGTATGTAAGCTCGGCAGAGTCGAACTAACTCATATAATCTGTGCTCACACAGTCTTGATAGTAGATACCTGCTCTGAAGATCTTTGCTAGAGTTTATTGTCTTATTTACAGTCGGGGGTGCGAGTGGATTGTTTTTCGTTCAAAGGGCTATTGAGTTTGCTAGGTAATTCAATTAAGGAATTAAGGGACGAAGTCTGAAATCCACTTCTTACAAAGTTCTGATATTTGGAAGGAGGTTTTATAGGATTAAATTCAGAAATTGAGCTTTTATTCTTTTTTAAAGAACCGATATTTTCTTTAAGTTGGTTATTATCAGAAATAGTACTGTCTTCCATCAGCCTGTTCTCTAAAGGATCTGGAAGGATAACAATGTTGTTAGTAATAAATGATTGGGTGTTGTGAGTAGTGTTAATATTCAGGTTTTTGTTGTTAGTGGAAATTACTGCTACATTTTTGTTGTTGTTGTATGTGCTTGTTTGATTATTGTTGACAGCAGTTTCCCTTGATTTCCATTTCCTGAAAACTAATCCACTCCAATAGATGTGTGATTAGAAAAAAGCTAGGCATATTTGTTCGGTATGTACACTATGAGCGATTTCGTTTTCTTACTTCTCTGTCAAATTGCCTACACTCTGCAGCCTTCCAGTAATAGATTTACTACCAAGAATTTGAGCGGTATGAGTATTCTTTGGTGTTTTCTTAATGATAAATATTTTGAAACCGTTGTGCTGATGATTCTTTTCATTAGCCTTCTCCAACCGCTCAAGTCTTTTTTTCCATTCGTCCTCTGACCAAGAGGTGCCCAATTTAATAGGCGTGGCTGACGGTTTCCGATGTTTGATTTGAAGCAGGTACCGACGCCCCTTTATTCAGACCACATGATTTCAGATGGCTGGCATTATTTCGAACTGGAAAAACGTTTTCATTGTTACGCTACTCCATTAGTTTTTCTTCTAAAGTATTACACTTTTTATCGATGTTTTCCAATTTCTTGAGAATTTCCAGTAGCTGCAACTAGTTGTCCCGTTCAGCTAGTTTTTGTGTAATATTGTTAAGCTTATCACTGAATGCTTCTTCACGGAAAGGTTCTGTACATGATGGTTGGATGCTGGAGATTTGCTCTTTCACAGAGATTAGTCGATTGTCAAACATCTCAAGGGCTTTGAATAATTTCCTATCACTCCTTGATAGGTTTATAGACAGCTCATTGTAACTGCCAGCCATCTCCACAAAACAATCCTCATTTGCTTGAGATTTAGATCGTAGTCGAGCGATTGTCTGATTTTTCTCTTCAATGATATTTTCGATGTAGTCGGTAATGTTATCATACATCGCTTTCAATTTCTACTCAACACGTTGACAATCTGAGCATATAAAATATTCATCCAGGTAAGGGTGAAACCAATCACGTGGTGCATCCTTACTTGCGGTTACAAAAACCTTTGCAGATAACTTATTTAAAGGTGTTGTCATCATTTTTGTCAGGGTAAGGTCAGTAATATGCGAGGCGGGCACTATTATCTATTATTTGAAAATCATTGTGAGAAGGAAAACCTTAAAAAAAGTGTATTCATAAGCCAATTTATGCTTTCACTTGATATAGTCACTTAGTCACTCAAAGTGAAATTGATAAGTGGGTCAAGAATTAAAATTTCGCCAAAGAAAATTACACAGTCATCAGCAAATTGCTACTTTCACTATAGATTCGATTATTGCTGGTTAATTATTTATATCCTTGTCACTTAATAATTTACAGTAAAATCACTAAGTCGGTCAAAAACTAAAAAATTCAGTATTTTATGCACGAACAACAAATTTTCACTTAGCATGGCAACGATTTGATTTAAAGAAGACTACTAATATTTTACGGAACAATTCACAAATGCGACATGATTAGCCAAACATCGAGGTCAAAGGACTGAAAACAAAATGGTGGCAAATCAAAATACATAAAAAACATTTATTAGTTTTCCGAGCTTAATTCATGAAATATATGTGTGACTCAAGTTTTGATATTCAGAAGGGTTTGTTTAATCTTCTAGTCCTTTTAAAATACCCTTCTGGTAGGAGGACTCTTATGTTCCTTTTACTTGTTTTTATTAATATACAAAATTCCATAAAGGTGTAGCTCTGACACAAAAAATAAATTGTCGCGTTATGTAACATATGTTGCGCATAAAAATTAACGCTTTCATTAAAGTTCTCCTTGACAAAATGGGATTATTTTAGTCAATTTGCCTTGTTGATACTTTGTGACAAAATATTCCCAAAGCAAAATCGCAATTACTATTGGTTCTAGTAATCCGATTATCTGAAAGTAGCAAAAAAGCAACTAGAGAAAACTTTTGGGTAGTTATTATCCTTTTCAGAAAGAAGATTGAGGAAAAAATTTGTATTTACATTAGAAAAGACTAAGCACTCACATTTTAATAGTTCTGAATTTCATTTCTGAGTATCCCCTAGTAATATTCAGAAATAAACTGTAGTTGCAAGTACTTCTATCGAACTTAATTACTCCGGACAAGTTCTAATAAATACTCAGCAATGATAAGGAGAGGAAAACATTCTACAAACACAAATTTCGAGTCCTTTTTGTACATTAACAAGGATTACTTTGTATCATTTCATTTGTGCGTAATATTGTTGAAAAAGGACTTCACCTACAAATCTTGAGTAGATTCAAACATAAAGAAATAACCAGATGTGTTTGTCTACAGCGATGAGTGATTTTAGGATCAGATACTATCCCATGAAATTGATAAAGTACTTCTCAGCATGCAGTTAAAATAAATAAAAAATATGTCTGCGATAATTATGGTGATGGTAACAATTTTGATTCAAAAGACTTAGGGTTATTTGAAGAAAACAAAAGGCACCAGGAAGTTATTAGAACTATATCAAATTATCAAATATTTCCTAAAATAATTAAGCGTCAATTTTGTGGAATTGCCAAGAGCGTTTTAACAGAGGATTTTTGTATTTATCAATTCTACAAAAATCACTCCATGCCATTATCTCGAGATAATAGCAGGGTACGGAAATTTCAATTCAATGAAAATTCACTTTTCAAAGCTCAGTCCATGACTAGTCTATTCCGATCTTCGTGCATTATGGTGACATTAGCTTCTATCCATTCTGATTCTATCGGCAATCCTGCTTAATGGTGAGAACTTGATAGTTATTGCAAGTGTCATGCCATGACTTCCTTATCACTCGTGGCCGGGCGCCACTTCGTCACGCTATAAACTTTCCACGTAATTCCCATTGACGACCATCAACACGGTTCCCGATTAATAGCGTGATAATCCAACTGATCATTTAACCATTCTTCAAGCTCATAAAATAGTGGCGGAACAATGGCCATCGGCAACAGCCGGAATTGCTGCACAAATGAGATATGTACTAAAATCGCTTGTTTGTACTCCATAAAATTGTGATGGCAAATATTATTATCGTTGGCTCTCATGTTTAACAGCATCGCAGCCAAATCACCCCAACGGCAGCAGCGTTTCATGTTGGTTTTTATTGTCGCATTAACAGCTCCCAGCTACCACCATTAGACACTGATTGGTATTATAAGCTTCGTCCTTGCTTTTTCAAATAGGGTATTTAGGCAAACGCAAATTTTATATGAATTTAACGATAGGATTATGTTGATGTCATTAAATTCGTAATTTCGATTAGAATGAAAGCCGATAATTTGGCTGGAATTTATGAAAATATACATTGGTCAAATTATTGGAATCATAGCCGGAAAGCTATTTGCAGAAATCAAGGCTGAAGCTTTCAACGGATAATTTATGTGGAAACCGCATGGAGAATGCAGACATGCGTTTCATTTTGAAATACTTAGAATATGATATGAACTTGGAATATGAAAATATAATGGCGAACAAATATTTAATTGGAGTTTCATAGAATTAAATATCACCACGAGTTATCCAACTAATGACTTTTGAAAATGGTGTGGGTAGAAAATTGCCGCTAAAGCTACTAATATTCTATGTTTCACTCACCTTCTTCCAAATAGGGAAGATTTATTTATTTATTTTTTTTTGACTCTATTTAACAAATAATATCAATCACAAAATGGATAGAATCAAGAAAACACAAAGCAGCAATTAGGAAAAAAAATTGGAAGAATAGCAACAATTAAAGAAATGAACGAAAATATTATTACAAGCAAAGATTGAAAATGATAGTTTTAAGTAAAATCATAAAAACAAAGTAGGAAGGAGAAATTTTTTAGCTGAAGATCATTATTCTTCTGCAGGATCCTGAAAATAAAATTTGCTGTGCGCGCAGGGAATATCAAAAAAATGTATTAATCTAGACACCCTATTTTCTCGTCGGAACTTTGCTAAGTAGACGATAATTCAACAATCCTTAACAAAGTCTATTAAGGAAACATTCATCAAGATAAATACAAGGAAATTTCAAGGAGTAGATATCAAGAATAGACAAACAAAAATCATAAGGACAATAAGGAATACAAAATTTCAAAAAGATATTTCTAGTGAATTAACGTTGAATTGCTTCTAAGCAGCACTTAAGGTAAAGAAAATGAGGAGACCAGAGAGGAGAGCAATATTCGAGTATGGCACATACTAAACGGATAAATAACTTAAAACAAAACAAGGGATTGGAGTAAATTTAAGAGTATCGCAGAACAAAGCCAGATATCGATTTCAGCTTAGAGTCAAAAATGATTCCAAAGGTTTGAAATGAGACCCGGTGATTTTTTGTGTATCATTAATAGAGAACTAATATCTTAGAGAGCTCGGATTTAAAGAAAGTTAGAGAAACACCAACGAGACACAGATCAATGTGGCGTTGATATACAAGACTAGTAAGAGGGGATCGAGAATGAAACCTCAAGGAACTGCATGAGATGGGATGAAAGGGGCAGAAACAGAATCGTTAGGAGAGACTTGACAAACACGATTGATATATTTGGTGAAAACCAGCTCGCTAAAAAACTTTGAGATCGAAAGGCTTCAAACGGCATCTGGGGCCAAAAATTTCACGAAAACCCTCGACAACTAGCTGGCTCCCATCTTATCAGAAGCATCGTTAAAGACAAGCAGCGAGCTTTGGATGGAAGTGAAAGCAGCTATTAAAACCGTGGCAGAATAGATAATTGGATATCAAGCCCAGCATAAGAGAAATGAATGATTCGATGATGAGTGCTGTTGTAAATTCCAGCGTACCAACTTCCTCCCATTCGCAACTTCAAATTGCCGCCATAGCATCTCCACCTTTCTTTGGGCATTTTTACCTTTTCCCTGTTATTTATTTAATTTTATTAAAATTTTTCCAATTTCCCTATAATTTTTACTTTTCTTTCATCACAATCCTACCCTTTTCCCTTATTTCCAACTAAAATAATATAATTTATACTAATAATTTCAATTTTCCCACTAACAACATTCCATTCATTAATTTCCACTAACAAAACTTCATTAAATACCTTTTCCCTAACAAAACCCAATTCTTTCCTTCATACTAACTAATTCTAACAAGTTTCATATTTTTATACTAACAAAAATTTATTCACGTTTCCCTTTTAATAAATTTCAATTTCATGCCCATCCAGAAAGAGTTGAAGTTGCTAATCTGATGAATGGGAAAACGATAAGTCATGGTTCCATTGGTTGCATCGCGAGTTCTCAACCGGGGGCTACTGGAGCCCTGAGTTCAAGTTCCCCCGAGCCCTAGGAAGCACTCTTTTTGAGGTACCGGCAGAATCAATAGTTTCCGTATATGTATATGTGACACTTTGCAGTCAATCAACCGCTTCTTTGATAATACAAATTGCCATATCTGCAAATCAATGAATATTATTGTGTTTGTAGATACGGAACAAAGATGTATGGGTAGCGGAATCGAAGTGTAATGAACTTCGATTACGTTACCCAGATGCGGCAGCGGTAATGGAAAATGCTGGATTGAGTTCATTGAATTGAGGCAGTCAGTTTGCGGCTTGAAAATAAGCGGAAGTGTTTTTGGCAGGGTCGGAAAAGTTTTGTTTATTTTTTAATTCGAAATGGAAGGAAATTTAGACTTGGACTAAAACGAAATTGAGTTCTTGGTGTCGGAAGAAGGGAAAGGAAGAAGAACCGAATAACTGTATCGGATTCGGGCTAAATTAAAATTTGTGCAAATTTACAAGTGAGGGAAAAGAATTTTGGTTTTCGGCCGCCGGGAATTCAGTTACTGCGGTTGGATTTTGAAAGGTGTTAAAGAATTAGAGAAAAAAAACGAACCAACAGTGGATGTCTTATGAGTGAAGAAAGAAATAATGTTTTAGGAGTGAAGAAAGAAATAATATTTTAAGAGTAAAGAAAGAATTGATGCTAGATTGAGAAGGCAAAGCGCCGGATTTTGGATTTTTTTTTGTTGTTGTCAAATTAACTTACACAGAATAGTATTGGACAGTTGATAATAGTGATATAAGTGGCCGTTGAGTGTACGATTGATTCTGATTATTTATCTTCAAACTAATTTAAACTTAACTTACAGTGGCCCCACACTCTTTTTTTTTGGTCTTTGCCGAGCGCTCGAAGTTTCACGAGGAAAGAGTGAGTACCAATTTGGATTTTTTTATATTTGATTCTCATTATCAAGTTCATTCTTTTTTAAGGGTATTGTAAAATCATTTTACAATACCCTACTAGTTTCGCATCCTGTCTATCCGTCTGTCCGTCCATCCGTCTGTCCGTCCGTCCGTGTGTCACACCACTTTTTCTCGCAAACTACATAAGCTAGAAACATAAGATAAGACGCCCTCTTCAAAGTTTCACCACGAAAAGAAATTTATAAGGTCTTTAAGCCCCTGAAAAGAAGTTTACATCGCATGTAGGCAATATGGGTATCAAATGAAAGGTCTTAATGAGACCTTCTCAAAACAGGTCTTAAAATGGATTAAAATGCTTTGAGGTGTGCAGGGGAAGGGGAAACGTACGAAACTTTTGTGTCCCACCCCCCTCGCGATTGGACACCTTTGACCCGAAAAATCTGAAAAAATCACAGAGGTGTGATTTTACGAGTACAAGGGCAACAAATACCTTAGAAGTTGAAATTCGATCAACTTTGTTAATAATAGTACTTTTTATAAGTTTTACGTTTTTACCTATAAAATCAAAATGAGACCCTTAAATTTACCAAAAACTACAATTTAAGTTTTTTTAAAGCATTTGTATGTGTTTTGAAAATTTCACAATAATCGAACCATAAACAGCTAAGTTATAGCCGATTGAATATTGAAAAATTACAACGACATTAACACTCGATAATAGGGGGGTACACGTTTGCAACGGACTTAGCCACTTTAAATATAGGGTTTTCCAATAAGAAGTGTTATTTTGATGTCAAAAGAAAAATACTATTTTTAAATATAAATGATCGAATGTTTATTTCATTATAAAGAGAAAGGTATGCCGTTAAAATTGAAAAATAACATTACCATGACACGCTTACAGTACCATATCCTTTTCATGAAATTTTCCATAAGCAATTCGCAAAGTGGCTGCCCTTTGTCCTCGATAGCCTCACGAATCCTATCTTTGAGTTCTTGGATGGATGCTGGGCTGGTGGCGTAGACATTCTCTTTCACGTGGTTCCAAAGGAAGAAGTCGCAAGGTGTTAAATCACAAGATCTTTTCAAAATAACACCTCTTATTGGAAAACCCTATATGTAGGAATTTTGATAAAAATTTTAGGAACGGTTTGTATTATTGATGTGTTATCATGACTAATTAAACGACGGGGTCAAAACACTTGACACAAAATGGCGGCGAATATAAAAATATAATAGCCATAATAATTCTTCGAACTCAATTTATGCAGAATATATTGTTTGATTTACTAATTGTTTTACAATACCCTTCCGGTAGGAGCACTCTCCTGCTACTTCAACTTGTTCTTTGTTATCTTATATAAAAAATTTATTGACTGTTTGCTTTTACATAAAATTTTAAAGGGACTTTTTTTATTGAAATTAAAATTTGAAAATTTTCTGTGTAGAATTTCATTTTTAAACTAAATAAAACGGCTATGTTGAGTTAAGAGCACCATCTTTCATTTCCCAAAATGACCTCTCCCTTTTCCCTTCCTTTTCCCGCCGTGTTAGTATTTATATATAAGGTGGCTCAGCACGAGCAGAGGGTGTCCCGGAAGTCCCACGATACGACTGAGCGCTAGCCGGCCTCAGTATGCCAAAACTTAATGTCTGCAACTGCGGTGACTACCGTGGTTGCAACAGTACCAGAACACGTTAAACAAAAAGAATCGGCCATAAAAACAACACGTAGGTAGGAAAACCAGGATGAAGAGAGAACATTATGAAAAACTCAGAAGAGTAGCGCATAAGATAATGAGAATCAAGAAAAGAAAATACTATCACAACCAACTGAGAAATATTGAGGTGGGCTTAGCAAGCACCAATACAAGGCAAGCGCACAAAGTATTGAAAAGCCTAAAACGTGGTTATCAGCTCAAAATCACACTATATCGTGATGACATAGGCAATATCATTGCTGAAGAAACCAAAATTAAGGGAAGATTGGCATCATATTTCAAGAACCTCCCTAATCTTCCACGAAGCTACAGAACATTGAAGGCTATAGATGTTTGCAGAGAGCTTCCATTGGCCCCATCAGCTCTGAACGAAGTTTGTTCCATCATCAAAGCCCAAAAGAATGATAAAGCGCTAGGAAATCGAATTTTACGCTAACAAGCTTATTAGGGAGTGTTAAGGCGGTTCTAGAGCAAGTAGATCAACAATAGACTAATTGTTCACTGTCAAGCAGATACTTGAAAAAGCTGAGAGTTCAATAAAGACACACCAAATTTTCACTGACTTTAAGCAAGCATAAGACAGTATTGATTGTAACAAACTGTACCAAATAATGCTTTGGTTTGGCATCCCAGTCAATTGGTCCATCTTAACGAAATGACAATGACGACATCGAGCTCCCAAGTTTGCATCAATAACCAACTCACCGATGCCTTTGATAAAAATATCGGACTAAAGCAGAGAAATTGGCTGGCCCCATTGCTATCTAATTTGGTTTTGGAGTACGCCTTTAAAACGCTTATTGCCCATACGCGAGGTACATAATCATACAAGTCGGGCCAAGTAGTAGCCTATGCGGTTGACACCAACATTTTGTCATGGTCATTAACAGTTGCCAAAAAAACTGTTTATGAAACTCGACAGCAAAGCAAGGCTACAAATCAATGAAAATAAAACATAGCTCATGATAAAGTCGAGGAAAAATACCTCAAGAACCAAAAATATCACAATTGAAGAGTAAAATATCGAAATTGTGAGCAAATTTGTGTATTAAGGTGCCAAAATAATGAGAATCAGCAATGAAAGAGACGAAATACGCCGAAGAATACAGTTCACAAATAAAATATTTTATTAGTTTTGACGATCTTGAAGACCAGCTGCATACACAGGAAAACAAAGCTTTAAGTATACAAACCTCTGATAAGACTTATGTTGTGCTACGGGTATAAAACACGGGCCCTAACCCAAGCATCCACAAATATATTGAACGCCTTTTTGTGACGGGTCCAAAGGCGAATGATTGGAGCGAAACTAGATGGGGACCAATGGCAAATTCGATACAACCATAAGCTGTATGAAATTTCCGACGAGCCGAACGTCTCAAGGATTGTAAGATTGCGGAAGCTGCAATGGGCTGGACACATGAATCGTATGGACGAATAACAGGTGCCTAAAAAGGTATTTGTTGCGAGAACTGAAGACAGAAAATCAGTAGGGAGACCGAGGAAATGCTTGTCTGACTCAGTCGACAAAAACAGTTCATCACTGTTCGGATTTCAAAATTGGAGAACGTGGTCAATGAGCCAAGATAGTTATAGGTGCTATTTGCAAGAAGCGAAGGCCCGAGAGAGGCTGTAGTGCTACAAAGATAAGAAGAAGATATGAAAAATAAATGAAGGTCTTTGAACCGTACACTTTAGTTCTTTCTCACTTAAGATTGATTTCAATATGTTAATTTTTGTTGGTATTGGATCTACCGGCATTCCCAGAACCAACACTCAACCGCATTTAGTAGTACTGTAACAGAATACATGCAGGTGAGAGATAAGTATAAAGAAGTCACCTTTTCACGAAATCTAGCAACTGAGTGTAGCTTCATTGAACTTAAAACAAGTAAAAGTAGCTGGAGAGTGCTCCTGCCAGAAGGGTATTGTAAAACATTTAGTAAGTCAATCAATATATTCTGCATATCTAAACTTGACTAATATACAGATTTCATATATTGAGTTTGAAAAATTATTATGGTTATTATGATTTTAAACCCCCCACCATTTTGTTTCAAGTGTTTTGACCCCGTCACTTTATTGGTCATAATAACACATCAATATAACGAACCATTTCTAAAATTTTTATCAAAATTCCTACATATTTGTAGCGTCTAAGTCCGTTGCAAACATGTATCTCACTAGTATCACGTGTTAATGTTTTTGGAGTTGTTAAATATTCAATCGGCTGTAACTTAGCTGTTTATTGTTCAATTATTATAAAATTTTCGGAACACATACAATTACATTTAGAAAACTTGGATTGTAGGTTTCGGCAAATTTAAGGGTCCCATCTTGATATTATAGGCAAAGTTGTAAAATTTATAAAATGTACTATTATTAACAAAGTTGATCGAATTTCGACTTTTGAGGCATTTGCTACCCTTGTATTCCTAAAGCCACACCTCTGTGATTTTTTTCAGATTTTTCGGGTCAAAGGTGTCCAATCGCAAGGGGGGGACACAACATTTTTACACTTCCCCTTCCCCTGCACCCCTCAAAGCAAAACTTGTTTACTTAAGACCTGTTTTGAAAAGTTCTCATCAAGACCTTTCATTTGATACCCATACTGCCCACATGCGATGAGAAATTTTTAATTCGGGGGCAACTCCCCTATATGGGGAGGCTCCCCTTAGAGAAGGCGTCACTTTGCACCTACTTACAAAATCTTATGTTTCAAGCTTATGTAGTTTGCGAGAAAAAGTGGTGTGACACACGGACGGACGGACAAACGGACAGACAGGACGCGATTTTGGTAGGATATTGTAAAATGATTTCGCAATCCCCTAAAAATAGCAAACCTTTATATGGGAACAAACTTAGTGCAATAAAGCTAGTAAAGGACCCGTGTGAACTTGCAAGAAGAAAACATAGAGACACATGGGTTCATAACACTCATGAAGTGTTTAATAAAGAACTACTGACCATTTAATATGTTTCAACCAACTGAGAGTATGATACCAGATACATTGACTAATATCCTGCCTAAATCAAAACGCTTGAAGTTTTTAAAACTATAAATCCTTTTAAGAAAAATACATAATTAATTTCATGTATCATTCTTTTAGCTTATACACTACGAACAACCTTATATCTTAAATAAGTACGACGATTGAAGATAGAAATAGATTGAGAAGTGATAAAGACCTAACTACAAAGTGGATGGCATTCTATAATACTTTATTTTCTTTAGATACTATAAAGAAACTCTGACACTTGTAGTCAGTTTATAAACTAGTAAATTATGTCAATAAGTCGCTAAATAACATTTGACTCGATATTTATCGTTTACCTATTCATTCTATAATTTTTTTTCTTTAAAAGCCATCGGACCTTGCTTTATCGTGTAGTGTCACACTGAAGATGACTCTAAGTAGACGAAACATGTCTGTTCGCATAACAAGGAAAGGCCCGACGACATTTAAAGAAAAAAGAACAAGTTGGATAAACAGACCTACGCTCATGTCAGAAGGGTTTTGTATTCAATTCACAAAATGCAGTCACCAGATCGAATCAAATTAAGATACATGTCAAAGACGATTTTATTGGAGAAAATATGAAATACGAAGATCATACTATTATTAACAAAGTTGAACGAATTTCGACTTCTGAGGTTTTTGTAATTGTTATACTCATAAATATCTCCCTTGATAATTATTTCAGATGTCCATTCGCGAGGGAGGAAACACATTTTCATGTATTTCCCCCCTGTGCCCTCACTGAAGCAAAAACTGACAGTTTAACAACTGTTTTGAAATGCTCCCATGAAAACGTTCATTTCATACTCATACCGGCTACGTTTGATGAATTTTTTTTTTCAGGGGCTACTCTCCTGTACTCTTTTGCTAGAAGGTCTCTCCCGCCTGCTTGACTTGTTTCACTGATGAGCATTAATTGTAGGTACTCATCTTCAGTCATTCATTAAATTGAATCAAGTGTTCAAAGCATGCACCCTAATCTTTGAAGTTGGGAAAAAATAACTCAAAATTATCCAATCTTCGCATTTAAAACAGCCACTATTTTGTTTTACGGTTACTGATACCACTAGCTGAACTGATTCTCAAAGATTTACATGACACCTATCATTACTCAAATTTTCATGCAAATCCTAGCAAAACTGTAGTGTCTGAGTCGGTAAAAAGCGCATATTGTTCCATAGCCATATGTTGCCATAGTAATACATGCAGCACATATTGTTCCATAGTAATACAGGAAAATTCAAACCGCTATAACTTCGCTAAATTGGATTCAACCTTTATGAAAATTTCAGGATAGATCAATTTTATAAATAAACATCTATGTACTGAATTTCATAGAATTTAAGGGTACCGTTAAGATTTTATTCAAGAAAATATAAAATCGATCGAAAGTTAAGTGAATTTCGACTTCTCACGTATTTGTTGTTGTTGTACTCACCAAGGCCTACATCCCAGATTTTTTTCAGACTTTGCGGATTACAGGTGTCCAATTGCGAGGGGGGGGGACACAAATTTTTCGTGTATTTCCCCTCCCTGTGCGCCCCTCGAAGCAAGCTATGCCAAACAAAGACCTGTTTTGAAAAGTTCTCATCAAGACCTTTCATTTGATACCCATATCGGCTACTTTCAATGAAATTTTTTTTCGGGGGTCGCTCCCCTATATGGGGAGACCCCCTTAAATACCTTATAAAATTTTTTGTAGTTGAACTTTGAAGAGAACACCACTTTACACCTACATACAAAATTTGATGTTTCTAGCTTAAGTAGTTTCCGAGAAAAACTGCTGTGACACACGGACGGACGGACGGACGGACAGACGGACAGACTGGTCGCGAAACTAGTAAGGTTTTGTAAAATTATTTTACAAAACCCTAAAAATGGCCTGCGGGTACCAAATAAACAAAATATTTGACTACATGCTATAAATATTGGTATATTTTTCTAATATCCTGTTAAGAAAATTGATCCAGATAACTAGAGTCATCGATCGTTAAGAATATACGACCTGCTTAGATTTACGAGTATAGTTTGCGTCTGAAAGAAAAAATGAGTCGTGACTGAGAATCTTCTACTTAACGGCTTTTGAAAACCTGCTTCTCCTTTTAAGGTTCTAACTTGTGAAAATCAAAAGTTGGTAATCATTAAAAAATAATCAACTGTGGCATAGTTTGAATTATTGCTTTCGAAATTTTTATTCATATGGAACTATTTTGTCCAAATTGCTACTGATAGAATTATCCGTCTTCATTCCTTTTTTTTATCGTAGCGCTATAGTCTACTCCCGAACCTTCACTTCTTGCCAAAAACGCTTCCAACTATCTTGATCCATAGACCGCGTCCTCCAATTTCGAAATCCGAACAGTGATGAATTGTTTTTGTCGACCGCTCAGGCCAGCGTTATCATGGCTTCCACCCTTCTGTTCTCCCAACAAATACCTTTTTTGGGTATCCATTGTTCGTCCATACGATTCAGGTGGCCAGCTCATTGCAGTTTTCAAAGTCATTTAGACCTGCGGCTCATCAGAAATGGAATACAGCTCATGGTTGTATCGAATTCACTTTTGATACCTACCGTTTGTTCATAAACGGTTCATAATTAACGGCAATTTACTCCTTCGGCGCTTTGGTTGGGTTTGCGAGGTTTTCTTCATTTGCTTGCAGTAATTGATCTCATATTCCTAAGTTCACTTCACTGTACGAACATTCGAACTTGATACGACTTAATCACATTTTGTGAAATCGGTCAACGTTACGCTCTCAGTGTGACCTTGGAAAACGGACATGACTGGAATATGATCTCTGAAATCATAAAAACGGAATGTTGAATCTCGTGAGGCCGTTAGCGTAAGCCTTTGTGTGTTGTAGGCGGATACATGGGTAAGTTCATGATTATGTCAAGTGAGTGAGTGTATCGGTTCCTTGGTTTCAGCATCCCATAGGATCACATTGTTAGAGTATTATTTAATCTTCAGTGTGTGACCAATTAGCAGCATCAACAACTGAAGGATGTCCACTAGGGCCACTAAATTCTAATAAAGGAGTACGAACGGCATCAAAAAATCGCGAACATCTACTGGTCAATCACTATCGTCTAGTTCTTCTTCAGATGAGTGGCCTTTGTTTATTGACATCTCCCTATGATGTTCAATTGATAGAAGTTACGTCACTGGTAAACGATCTATCCTTTTGGATTTTGGAGGTAAAAGGCTTCTCTCAAAGCCACATCACAGCAAGATTCACCTTTAACTCACTTTTTAGGGTTTTGTACTAAAATACAAAACCCTATTGCAATCACGACCTGTGTCCGTCTGTCCGTCCGTCCGTCTGTATGTCACAGCACTTTTTCTCCAAAACTATAGAGGCTACAGCCATGAAACTTTGTGGAAAGGTCAAATTTCACCATTGGTAGTCGAGTAGGGTGTCATTGGAAAGGTCTCAATGAGATCTTTTCAAAACAGGTCATAAAATTGCCTTATGAGTACCGAGGGGGGCAGGGGAAGGGGAAATGTACGAACTTTTCGCGTACCCCCCCTCCTCGCGATTGGACACCTTCCGTCCGAAAAATCTGAAAAAAAATCATGAATGTAGGCCTCAATGAGTACAACAATAACAAATACATGAGAAGTCGAAATTCACTCAACTTTGTTAGTAATAGCATGATTTATCGATTTTATGTTTTCTTAAATAAAATCTAAACGGTACCTTTAAATTCAATAAAAGCAAACAGATGACTATTTATAAGATTGATCTTTTCTGAAAGTTTCATAAAGATCGAATAGTATTTAACGAAGTTATAGCGATTTGAATTTTCTTGTATTACTATGGAGCAATGTGCCCTGTATTACTATGGAAACATATGGCGATGGAGCCATATGCGCTTTTTACCGACTCAGACACTACAGCTTTGCTAGGATTTGCATGAAAATTTCAGGAATGATAGATATCATGAGGATGACTACATACAATTGAAACAAGTCGAAGAGGCAGCAGAGAGCTCCTAGCAAAAGGGCTTTGTAGCCATTCTAGGATTCGGAGTGGCCCCTGAATAAAATTTCATGAAAGGTAGCTGATATGAGTATCAAATGAAAGTTCTCTATGAGAGCTTTTCAAAACAATTCTTAAACTGACAGTTTTTGCTTCAGTTGGGCACAGAGGGTGGGGAAATACATGAAAAATGTGTTTTCTCCCTCGCGAATGGACACCCGTGATCTAAAAAATCTGAAAAAATTATCAAGCGAGATATTTATGGGTATAACTTTAACAAATACCTCAGAATTGAAAAATTCTTTCAACTTAGTTAATAATAGTATGATCCTCGAATATGACGTGTTTCTTAATTTCATTCGTGGCTGGTTACGGCATTTTGTAAGTTGAGTACAAAACCCTTCTGACATGAGCATAGGTCTGTCTACCCAACTTGTTACTGTTCCTTCACTATTATTTATGATCAAATTAGAGTTAAAGATGCGTTAATTCTAATACTATGACTGTTGACCCCATTTCAATTACTTAAGCTAGCTTTATGTGAACACGACATCAAGAACAATAGGTCAACATCCCGATGACGGCACATCGATTGAGTTACACGACGATTAATACGAAAAACAATGCCGCAATGTCTCGTGGTGGTTTCCGGATAGAGATCTGTCATTGCGATACTTATTGGTCCAGTTGGGGTTGCCAGATGCCAAATGCCAGATACCTCTCTGGGATCAAGCCACAAATTATTGTATAACAAATCAAAGCGCGCTTGGAAATCACACACACATGCATGGATATACATAAAATAGTGATGAAAAATATTTACGCGGGAATTTCCCTTAACAATTAAATTAATATTGGATATTCTAAAAAAAATTTAGATGATGTTCGTTGTCATATATCGGGCAATACTAATCAGATTGAGTCAAACTGCGTTTGCAAAGTGACATTCGAGTCTAGAATTTTTGTATGGATCGTTTTGTATTCGTCATTCGTGTCAAAAGTTGTATTCATTTAAAAATGAGCTAAATTTCTGAAAAAATTCATTATATTTTACAATATCACTACGTTCAAGGTGAGAATACATCACAGGCTCGTGAAAAAGGTCAAGATACTTTATCAAAAGCCACAGGCAAGAGGTGGTTCGCTCGCTTTCTTTCTGGAAATTTTGATGTCAAAGATGTAACTCGCTCAGGTCGACCAATCACTGAAGAAGCCGATGAAATCTTACAAAAACTTGAAGAAAATCGACACATAAGCAGCCATGACATTGATAAGAAACTGAATATCTATCACAAAACAGTTTTGAACCATTTGCGTAAGGCTGGATACACAAAGAAGGGCGGCGTTTGGGTGCCACATGAATTAACACAAACAAGTTGGGTAGACAGACCTATGCTCATGTCAGAAGGGTGTTGTACTCAACTTACAAAATGCAGTAACCAGCAACGAATAAAGTCAAGAAACGCGTCATGTTCGAGGATCATACTATTGTTAACAAAGTTGATAGAATTTTGACTTCTGAGGTATTTGTTATAGTTATACCCATAAATATCTCCCTTGATAATTTTTTCAGATTTGTTAGATCACGGGTATCCATTTGCGAGGGAGGAAACACATTTTTCATGTATTTCTCCCCCTGTACCCCCACTGAAGCAAAAACTGTCAGTTTAAGAACTGTTTTGAAAAGCTCTCATAGAGAACTTTCAGTTGATACTCATATCGGCTACCTTTGATGAAATTTTTTTTCAGGGTCACTCCTCTGTACTGTAATCATCGATTCATGGCCTATTTTTCGAATCCTAGAATGGTTACAAAGCCCATTTGCTAGGAGCTCTCTCCTACCTCTTCGACTTGTTTCAATTGTATGTACTCATCTTCATGATACCTATCACTCCTGAAATTTTCATGCAAATCCTAGCAAAGCTGTAGTGTCTTAGTCGGTACAAAGCGCATATGGCTCCATAGCAATAAGTTTCCATAGTAATTCAGGACATATTGTTCCATAGTAATACAGGAAAATTCAAATCGCTATAACTTCGTTAAATACTATTCGATCTTTATGAAACTTTCAGAAAAGATCCATCTTAGAATAGTGCTAAATTTTATTGAATTTAAGGGTACCGTTTAGATTTTATTCAAGAAAGCATAAAATCGATAATTCATACTATTACTAACAAAGTTGAGTGAATTTCGACTTCTCATGTATTTGTTGTTGTTGTACTCATTGAAGCCTACATTCATGATTTTTTTTCAGATTTTTCGGATGGAAGGTGTCCAATTGGGAGGGGGGGGGTGTACTCGAAAAGTTCGTACATTTCCCCTTCCCCTGCCCTTCTTGGTACTCATAGGGCAATTTTAAGACTTGTTTTGGAAAGATCTCATTGAGGCCTTTCTAATGACACCCTACTCGACTACCAATGGTAAAACATTTTTTTGAGGGGTCACCTCCCTATATGGGGGTCCCCCCTTAAACCCTTTTGAAAAATTTTTTCACCCTTGAACTTTCAAGAAGTCATGAAACTTTGTGGAAAGGTCAGAAGTCCTTTCCACAAAGTTTCATGGCTGTAGCTTCTATAGTTTCGGAGAAAAAGTGCTGTGACATACAGACGGACGGACGGACGGACGGACAGACGGACACAGGCCGTGATTGCAATAGGGTTTTGTATTTTAGTACAAAACCCTAAAAAATGTGATCGACCGAATTTCCATTTGCAAAATGCTAATAAAACGTAACGATATCAAGCCATTTTTGAAGCAAATCATTACGGGTGATAAAAAATGGGTAAGATACAAGAATGTCGTTCGAAAAAGATCATGGTCAAAATAAGGCGAATCATCACAAACGACTTCAAAGCCAGGATTGACACCAAATTAGGTTATGCTGTATGTATGGTGGGATTGGAAGGGAATTGTTTATCATGAGGTGCTAGAGCCTGACCAAACATTCAATTTGGCTCTGTAACGTCAGTAATTAACCAGATTGCATGGAGTAATTCAAAAAAACCGGCCAGAATTGATCAATAGAAAGGGCGTTGTCTTACATCATGACAATGCCAGACCACATAAATTTTGGATGACCCGGCAAAAATTGACAGAACATGGCTGGGAAGTTTCGATGCATCCACTATATTGTCCAGAACGTTGCACCGTCAGACTACTATTTATTTCGGTCTCTGCAAAACTTCCTTAATGAAAAGAAATTCACTTCATGAAGGGACTGTGAAAATCACTTGGCCCAGTTTTTCATCGATAAACCACAGAAGCTTTACACAGATGGAATAATGGCTCGACCCAAAAAATCGCTAAGGGTCGTAGATAAAAATAAAAAATATGTACTCAAATAAAATCCATTTTAAATAAAAGAAGTGTTCAATCGACAAATGACAAAAAAGGCTCAATACTTTTTAGACTTACCAATAGTTTAATATTGCCAGTTACCATTTTAAACGTTCTTTAGATAATATAACATTTTCTATATGTTAACTGTTTTCCATACATCAAGCTTAGTGATTAATATAGTAATACATCGACCTGACAAATGCAGCTTTAATTATAAATTGGTACAATGAAAACTTTGATAATTCGTTTAAAATTAAAATTGCGCCTCAAGGCTGATATTGCCTTCCTGTTTTGTAATTTTTATTAAGTTAACATTAATTTGTGCTCCTTTGCATTATGTACATCCTTTATTCATTGAAACAAAACCTTCATTCTTTTACCGTCTATTAAGTGGTCCTTTACTACCTATACCTAAACTTTGTCTTCCTGAATCCCTTTTTCATGGCCCTCAGTGGTTTTCAATAAATTTTACCAGAGGTTATTCAAATATTGAAGCTTTTAAACTCCTTACAAACTTATTATGTCCGAAACAGACTCTTCAGCTATTAAAATGAAAAATTTGCCAACTTAATAATCAAAGCTGCAGAAAAAACGTTCTAAAGTGAACGCAACAAGTAGCTATAATTATTGCTAGCATGCTCCGTGGCTGCTACCACGAAGGTAGGTATTATTTGACCTTTTGCTAGTAGCGAGAAATTCAAACGCTTCAAGGATATTATCCGCAGGGAATAGGTTGAACGTGTAGCTTATTCTTCAAGACTTTACGTGCATTATTTGAAGTATATGCGTTGTATATTCTCCGTTAGGATTTCTTTATTGTTTTGCCTTTTGCGTGGTTTTGAAATTGAACAGGAAGAAGTAGGAATTGAAATGCGTAACCGAACTTCCTGCCATCATATAAATGTTACAACTGCCATAAAGTTTTATTTAGCCTCATATAGATGCCTCAATTTCAAATTTAAAACCAGTATTCTCTTGCACACAACCGACTACTTCCTTTTCCATCATGTTCAACTTTCTTCAGTACTTGCCTCCCAACAAGATTTGCTCATAAATCACATTCTTCATTAACATGCAAATCCTGTCTCTGCGGCCACATGAGAAAAATTACAGTACACAACCGTGGAAAATTTGCTACATATCAAGAAAACTGGAAGTGATGATAAGCAGTTTTTCCACTAGAAACGTGAATTGACCATTAATCAAGAAATGAAGTATGTTTTAATAACGTCTCAAAGAATAATGAGTTTGGAATGAGGGTGAGATTGTGCACGTCCGTCCAAGGAAAGCGCTTGAGGAATGCTCACAAAATGAAACGAACGAAAATTGGTCTTGCTTCAAGTGAGATTTAATTATGATAACAGCAAAAGCTCGCCTGACTTCCTTTTCATATTACCAGGACGAAACTTTAATAAAAGGGGAGCTATACTAGTGATAATGTATTTTCCTTGGTCACTTGTAATAAAACGCTTGAATAATTTCTGATGTTGTGATAAAGGCCAATAGGTGAATAAGTATCTCTTTTGTGGAATGAGACTTTATAGTTGATTGAATTCACGGATGGTTAGGAATATTGAAGGTATGTAAGTGTTTTGATTGGTCATGCTTGCTCTTTCTTAGACATATAAATAATAAATGAAGTTAACGGGTATCCTTAAGGAAAATTACCTGGTTACTAGTTACAGTATATTCCAGAAATAGTTGAGAATGAGAATTATCTTTAACAGGTTGAGTTGGCAGCAGTATGGTTTCACTGGAAGGGGTTTGAGTCCAACATATGATATTCTAATGTTTATCTTAGTCTATGTATGTACTAAATGAATTATATAGCAGTTTATGTTCACTGGGTGGAGGATAACAAACGTTTACCTAATCATATCTTCTTTTGTTTTTGCATTGCGTAATAATTTTACTTCGTCCGCTTATCTGAGATTTCACATACGAAATCCAAACCGACGTCTCATCTGTTAAACATGTGAAGTCTCGGTAGCTACCAACAGACTGTACAGGTATCATACAGGTCAACTGGTCCAGGTATCTTTAGTCTTTTCTAAGGGGGCTGCTGCAGGCTAGCTAGTCCGGATAGGAATTTTGGTCGCAAATCTTACGCAAGTAGACTAAGCGCACTTATAATCCTTTAGCCATCTGTTCAAATGCCCATTTAAAATGCACTCTCTCCCGAAGGAAAATTTGGCCCTTACTTTAACGCTGCCTTTGCAAGGCTTCCAACCAACTACCAACAACAAAATTTAATTCACACATTCTCGATCTGAATGCCAATGCATTGCCCAATAGAAGCTTCTCGAATTGTAATCGATATATTCGACACTGATTGAAATTGCTAAGCACAAGTGATGGTACCGTGTACTCGAACAAAACAACCGAGCCGATCAGTCGCGGATTACTTCGGAACCCACCCATTTGACGGCATACTCACCGCTGTAAAGCTAAACTACTAAAATGGAAAATGCTGCTGACTTATAATTCATTCATATAACATAGAGTTTATAATAATGATTCTGAATAACCTCCATATAGGGTTGAATAATCTAATGACAAAAGGGTTTTTTCTTTTCAAATAATAAAGATCTCGATTCTGCATGCAGCGTCTCTCGGACAACCATATCCTATTCCTTTCTTTGTAATATAATTTTTGTATGATTTTCTTATCTTAACTTTTGCTAAATACAACGCTAATTTACAATATTTTCATGAAAACTCAAAAGTAATGAGCCTTTTTATATAATCTGATGAAAAGCTTTAGGAAATTTATTTCAATAAATCATGGTGGTAGTTACAAGATTCACATTATCTTGTAACTACCACGGAGGTCACTGCAGTTGCAGACATTATGTTTTCGCAGATGATTTGTCAACCCGGGGCGGCATACTGAGGCCAGCTAGCGCTCAGTCGTATCGTGGTACTTTCTGGGAAATCCTGTGCTCGTGCTGGGCCACCACAGAAAAAAAAAACGATCACAAAAGGAAGGAAGGGAGAAGAGAGACGTCGTTTTGAGAAATGAAAATGTTTTTATTTAAAACATTGTGGCTGTTTTTATTTGAAATAAGACAAATAACATCAGAAATTCTGGGAAAATGATAATCTTACAAAACAAGCTAACCTCTTTGTCTTTAAATGAATTAATGAACTTCGAAACTGATAAGGGGTTTTCCAATAAGAGGTGTTATTATGAATAGGCCACTATTTCAGTAGGTGTCACTTTTGGAGCTGCTATTTTTTGATAGTTGACAAGTAAAAATTACACCATTGATAAAAAAAGAAACGATACATGCTTCAACAATGCATTAAAATTATTAAAATTCACTATAAAAATAGTGAAAATATGGTCGAGACGGTTCGTACAATTCCAACATTTTTGGGTCGCCTTGAAACATCTTGTCGGACCGCAATAAAAAAATTGGTGGAAAAATTTGAGCTATTAGGACAACTTAGTGATGTGAAGAATAAAACCCGTGCACGTCACTTAAGAACAGTCGAGAATATTGTTGCTGTAGCCGAAAGTGTTGAAGAAAACCCAGGTTTGTCCATTCTTCGTCGTTCTTTGGAATTTGGCACTCCGCAAACATCATTCAACCGTATTTTGCATAAAGATTTGGGTGTTAAGGCTTATAAAGTTCAGTTAACACAAGAACTCAAACTAGTCGATCATCAACAACGTCGTGTCTTTGCTGATTGGATCCTTGAGGTGCATGAAAATGAGACGAAAATTCATCGAAAAATCATCTTGAGTGATGAGGCCCATTTTCACCTCGGTGGCTTCTTTAACAAGCAAAATTGTCGCATCAGGGGCTTGAAGAACCCAAGAGTTATTGTTGAAAAGCCTCTCTATCCTCAACGTGTGACTGTTTGGTGCGGTTTATGGTCCGAGGGAGTTATTAGCCCTTACTTTTTCAAAAATGAGGCTGGAGCAACAGTTACGGTGAATGGATTGCGCTATCGAGAGGCGATTAATAATTTGTTATGGCCGGAATTGGATGGTATTAATTTGGACAACTTTTCCTTTCAACACGATGGCGCTACATGCCACACAAGCAACGAAACCATTGATCTTTTACGAGAAAAGTTTCCGGACCGTGATTTAACACTTTGCGACTTCTCTCTTTGTCGCCACGTGAAAGAAAAAATCTACGTCAACAGCTCAGCGTCGATTCAAGACCTCAAAGATAGAATTTGTGAGGCTATCGAGGACATAGGGCAGCCACTTTGCGATTTGGTTATGGAAAATTTTATGAAAAGGATATGGTTCTGTAAGCGTGGTCGTGGTAGTCATTTGCTTGATGTTATTTTTTAACTTTTAACGGTATACCTTCTTCTTTATTTTTCCATATCGACAAATGCAACAATTTCCATTTTGCATGTGTGGCGATTTTCATAGTCATGATAGCGTTTGGTTATATGCAAATCGTCATACTTGTATACACAGAAATAATTGCTTTTGCCAATATCCGAAAAAGAGTGTTTTCCTGCGTTCGGTAGAAGTTGAACCCAGGGTTCCAGTGGAGCCAATGACTGAAAAATTACGGCGCTACCACCGGAGTCATTTGCTGTTGATCTGCCATGCATTTACTTATCAACTTCAACAGTGAACTCTTCTTTATGGGCATGGAAATAAAATTTGAGAGTAGGGAAGCATCTATGAATTTTCGTTAGTACAAAAATAGTAATTTGGTACAGTACGTTGAGATCAATACTGTCGAATGCTTGCTGAAGGTTAGTGTTTGTCTATGTTGAACTCCCAGCATTTTTCAATTAATTGGTTGTCTGAGAACAGTTGGTCTGTTGTCGATGTACCTGCTTTAAAACCACCTTAATACTCCCTTACAATATTGTTGGCGTAAGATCCAATTTTATTCTGTACGCCGTACAAAGCAGTGATATGCCTCTATAATTTTCTTATTGCAGCCTGTCACCTTTTTTGTGGATATAGAACATCATTGATTAACTACACTCTTTCGGCATATGTTCTGGTAACCAACTGTGCTGGATGACTTATTGAATATCTTTCTGAACACTGCTGCCACCATATTTGATGAGCTCCACTGGAATTACATCGATGCCCGGCACTTCGTTGTTCTTTTGGGCCTTGACGGCGAAACAAACTTCATCCAGATTTATCGGGGCCAATGGAATCACTCTGCAGACATCTATTGACTTCGATGCTCTGGAGCTATGTAAAGTATAAGGAGTCTCTTGAAATATGATGCCCATCTTTCATAAATTTTGGTTTCAACAGCGATGATATTGCCAATATCATCACAAAAGAACGTGTTTTAGGCTGACAATCATGTTTTAGGCTTTTCCCTACTTTGTATCTTTTTATTTTGTTGTTGCTCGCTAGACTTACATTGGTACTTCTCAATCGGTCGTCATTTTTTTTCTTAGTTCCAATTGTCTTATTTGCTACTCTTCCGAGATTTTCATAGTGGAGAGAATAATCTGTTTTTATTCTTCAAAATCTACCAAAGGCCTTCAACTTTACATGTAATGAAAAAAAAAATCCCATTGTCACCACCAGCCGGAAGGTCAATTTTCTCGTAGGTACCATTATTTGGTGAATCATTCCATTAGTTCCCTTTGAATGTCAAACACTGTTTAAGATAGGTAAAATTAGCTGAAGAGTCTTTCTACTGGTAGTGTGTTGTAAAATAATTAGTTAATCAAGCAACGTCTACCGAATATCAAAACTTGGCTCACACATATATTCCATGAATTAAGCTGGAAAAGTGGTAAATGGTTATTATATTATATTTCAATTTACCCCCATATTATTTTCAGTCTGTTGACCTCAATGTTTGAGTAGTCATGATAACATATCAATGTCTTAATGTATTTTCTCTTGAAAAGCCGTCACCCCTTGCTGTCGGCCCAACCTAGTTGCTTGCTGTCCGTTTTTGATTAACTTTCAGAAAGCGTTTTATATTCATTCGTTTTATAGATGAAAATTTAAAATTCATAAATATGTATACTATTGGTAACAAAGTTGATCAAATTTTAGCTTCTGAGGTATTTGTTAGCCTTGCACACATTATTCGTACATACCTCCTCACTCTGCTCCCCTCCTCGAAAATGCCGCTTGTTCTGAACCTGCTTTGAAAAGTCCCCACCAAAACCTTTTATTTGAAACCCATATTGGCTACATTTGGTAAAAAAGAATTGTTGAGTCACCCCCTTTATATAGAGAGTAGCCCCTTAAATACTTTAAAATATTTTTTTTGCATTGCAACTTTTGAGAAGGCACCACTTTTGACCTACGTAGAAATATCTGGCGTTCTAGTTTATATGGCTTGCAAAAAAACTTGCTGTGACGCACAGACAGACTGACGGATTGGACGGACAGAAAGGTCGCGATTTTAGTTGGGTATTGTTAAACCATTTTGCAGCTATTTAAGCCATGAAAAATGTTTCCATGGAAGATATTCATTATTTCAGTTGCTACTAAAAAAGCGATTTGCGCTTGCTTTCTGACCTTTGGGAGCCGAAATTTTGAATGCGTGCGTTTAACTTTGATGTTGTAAGATGTTTATGTAAGCATCTGATCAATCAATATGGGGAATCGCGTTGAAATCAGAGTTTCACTCTTGACAGCACAAAATATTTAATTTTTAGTAAAAACAGCAGCTAAGAATAAAGGACTTTCCATTAAGAACATAACAATAAATAATCAATTTCAATAAGTCGATTATGAGCTGTGTCTTGTGGCTAGTGACACCATTTGATTGAATTCAAATATCGTTGAAATCAAGTCCAATGGATTCTGGCCACAAATCATCTTCCAACATAACACGATAGCGCCCTCCATTGACGAGAACACGATGGTCGTTTTCATCCACGAATATGTACTGCCCAATCACACCTCCAGGATGAAAACCATAACAAACAGTAATTTTTTGCAGATGTAACAGTGTCTCAAGAAGCACATGTGGGTTGTTTGCTGACCATTAATGCATATTTTGCTTATTAACAAAGCTTTTGAGCCAGAAATGAGCTTCATCGCTGAAGAAGATTTTTCGATAATAGTTATTTTTAAAAATTTCCAAACGTTGCTGATTCGTGAACTTAACCATGATGAAACGTCTGACATTGACAATTCATTGAAAAGGATGAAGAATGCGTTCATATAAAGATACGAAATTGTTATGTCTCTAATATAAAACCCTGTATAAAGTTTGAAATTTTCAAATGTTTAATTTTTTGTCGATTTTAATAATTTTTGCAGAATGTAAATACTTAGTACAGGTATCCATAATTTCAACTTTCATCAAAATCGGCTGAGAAATGGGGCCACTAGAGGGCCACAAAAATCTGAATAAATCGCATATTTGAACCACCGCTATTTTGAACCTCGCGTAGGGATGCTCGCCAAAATATCAAGCTCCTTAGACCATATTATTTCCTATCTCCGAATTAAAATTGCAACTTTCAGAAACCTTTGCAATCGCAAGCATCAACTAGCCGCTATTTCGTTTTTTGAAACCTGACCTCTAGTTTTTTCACATTGTTCTTTAGGTATTTGTAATTTTTACCAAAGTACCAAACTTTATGAACATTGCTTGAAATGATTTATCACATCTACAAAAACCTTTGAGCGGCCGCTATTTTTTTTTTCAGATGGGCTGACTTTTATTGTGAGATTCATTATCCAGTTTGATGAGCCACAGTACCAAATTCCTTCCAAATCGGAGCTGTACTTCGGCCAGAACATAAATCACGATTTTTCGTCTAAAACGGCCGCCATTTGGTCTTTGCTTGGCCGATGAAGCTTAACAGAGACATTTCCACAATACACCTTTCTTAAAAATTTGGTGAAAATTGTAGTGAGCTTTTGATCTCTAGTAAGGTAAAAAAATTATATATATATATATATATATATATATATATATATATATATATATATATATATATATATATATATATATATATATATATATCTGTATATACATATACGAGGGTGGTTCAAATATGATCGAAACAAATGCTCTGACACGTTTATTTACTATCGCAAAAATTTACAAAAATTTATAGTTTTTCTAAGCAGTCCTCCTTACAAGTTATGCATTTTATCCACCTTTCCCGAAGCTTATTGGTGCCGGTATCGAAGAATTCCTTGTGCAACTTGGACAGCCATGTTCGTACGAACTCCCCTACCTTGTCGTCGGTGATGAATCTTTGACCTTCAAGGGCTTCTTTCAGGGGTCCAAAAATGTGATAGTCGCAGGGTGATAAATCCGGACTGTAAGGGGTGTGCCAGTACTTCTCACCCCGATTCCGATATTGTATCGAGCGTGAGACGCGCGGTATGAGGGCGCACATTATCCTGGAAAAGAATCGCATTTCGTGCTGGTTAAGGAACCCACCATGCCGTTATTTTACGAGATTGAAGGTGTTCGTGGCTGATGGACTTTACACTAACAATACTGATGCCAAGTTCAGCCGAAATGTCTCGAACATTCATCCTACGGTCCTCTAAAATGAGTCGTTCTACGCGGCAAGTGTTGTCTGATGTGGTGCTGGTTCGCAATGGAAGATCATGTGGCTCCCTTACGACGGTTTCGCGACCATCCTTGAATGTTTTGGCCCATTTTAACACAGCAACCCTACTCAGGCATTCACTAACGAACTGATTGCGCAAACACAGACAAATTTATGTGTTTTTAATGCCTTCCTATACTTAAAAACAAATGACAATACGTTGCGCAACGGTGGTCGGCATTTGACATTCACTCATGGTCGTAGCACACGCGTGAAACATGCACTCCCGACGAAAACTATGCCACACTGTTTGTAAGAGACCCAGCTATCATATAATCAAGCCACGACCTTCAAAATACACATGCGCGCCATCTACAGCGTTTGTCTCTATCATATTTGAATCATCCCCGTATGTATATTTATATAAGGTACTCTCCACAATAGATAAATTTCTCTCGAGAAATTTACCTAAAAATTAAATTTCAAAAAGACACTATCGCTCTTGTAACTCTTGACCAGATTGCGATATGTTGAAATATTTAAACCTAAAAAGAATTAATAAAATATCTCTCTCAATTCAACGCGGAAAGTAGAATAATAAACAAGTTGGGTAAACAGACCTACGCTCATGTCAGAAGGGTTTTGTATTCAACTTACAAAATGCAGTCACCAGATCGAATCAAATCAAGAAACATGTCAAAGACGCTTTTATTGGAGATATTATAAAATACGAAGATCATACTATTATTAACAAAGTTGAACGAATTCCGACTCCTGAGGTTTTTGGTATTGTTATACTCATAAATATCTCACTTGATAATTATTTCAGATGTCCATCCACGACGGAGGAAACACATTTTTCATGTATTTCCCCCCTGTGCCCCCACTGAAGCAAAAACTGACAGTTTAACAACTGTTTTGAAAAGCTCCCATGAAAACTTTCATTTCATACTCATATCGGCTACGTTTGATGGATTTTTTTTTCAGGGGCCACTCTCCTATACTGTTATCATCGATTCATGGCCTATTTTTTCGAATCCTAGAATGGTTACAAAACCTTTTTGCTAGAAGCTCTCTAACACCTCCTTGACTTGTTTCACTTATGAGCATTAATTGTAGGTACTCATCTTCAGTCATTCATTAAATTGAATCAAGTGTTCAAAGCACGCACCTTAACGTTGAAGTTGGGAAAAAATAACTAAAAATTATTCAATCTTCGCATTTTAAACAGCCACTATTTTGTTTTACGATTACTGATACCACTAGCTGAACCGATTCTCAAAGATATTGATGACAACTATCATTCCTGAAATTTTCATGCAAATCCTAGCAAAACTGTAGTGTCTGAGTCGGTAAAAAGCGCATGTTGTTCCATAGCCATATGTTGCCATAGTAATACATGCAGCGCATATTGTTCCATAGTAATACAGGAAAATTCAAACCGCTATAACGTCGCTAAATTTGATTCAATCTTTATGAAACTTTGAGGATAGATCAATCTTATAAATAAACATCTTTGTACTGAATTTCATTGAATTTAAGGGTACCGTTCAGATTTTATTCAAGAAAACATAAAATCGATAAATCATACTATTACTAACAAAGTTGAGTGAATTGCGACTTCTCACGTATTTGTTGTTGTTATACTCACCAAGGCCTACATTCCTGATTTATTTCAGATTTTTCGGATCACAGGTGTCCAATCGTGAGGGGGGGGACACAAATTTTTCATGTATTTCCCCTCCCTGTTCGCCCCTCGAAGCAAATTCAGCCAAACTAAGACCTGTTTTGAAAAGTTCTTATCAAGGCCTTTCATTTGATACCCATATTGGCTACCTTCAATGAAATTTTTTTTTCGGGGGGTCACTCTCCTGTATGGGGAGACCCCCCTTAAATACTTTTTAAATTTTTTTTGTAGTTGAACTTTGAAGAGATCACCACTTTACACCTACACACAAAATTTGATGTTTCTAGCTTAAGTAGTTTCCGAGAAAAACTGCTGTGACACACGGACGGACGGACGGACAGACGGACAGACTGGTCGCGAAACTAGTAGGGTTTTGTAAAATTATTTTACAAAACCCTAAAAAAACATATACGCACGGCTCTGTCTCAAATGAAACGGCTTAACAGAAGCAACCAGAATTACTCGATTGAATTTAACATAGTGGAGACAAAAAAATTGAATTATAAATTCAAAACAGACCTTGGCAATTCGGAAGTGAAAACGAAATGGATTTCAATTAAATTGACTCAAGAGACTGAAAAGAAAATATGTCGAAAAACGGCTCGAAAAAGTTCTTTAGGAAAAAATATTCAATCTTTTGAAGAGAAATTTACCGAACGACCGAAACAAGTAGAATTGCTGAAAAAAAGGATGCAAGCAGACTTTTCCTAAATACAAGGAAATACAAGACGGATTACAACGGAATCAAGAAGAGTTTGCCCATCCACTAGTAACAGCGGTCAATTTCGTACCCATATACTACATTTCGTTCAGGCGTTTAGCATCGGAGCTGGGAGATTGGTTCATAGAACAATTCAATAAATTTCTCAAGTTGAAAAAGCTTAAAATGACTATTGAAATTTTGTCGTGTGATATACCAACCACCTTGGCCAAATTATTAACTTTGACGTAGTATTAATTTGCTATAATTTTTCAATTCATTTTGGCAGGAGTTATTCAATACAAACTCCGGAAATATGACGACTTGCTTACTATGCTGTGTACATGTAAGTTTTAATTGGGATACCTGAGTCGGTCAACGAAGACAGTTCATCGCTGCCCAGATTTTAAAATAGGAGGACACGGTCAATGGAACGAGAAAGTTGGAGGCACTGAAGGCCCGAGAGGGGTTGTAGTGTTACAAAAAAGAAGACTACTTAGCCAGTGATCATCAGTCTATTCTGCTTAAGATCCATGATACTTTTTCCGAATAACCATGTTGTAAACTTTGCACCATTGGGAGAATAAACGTCGAGGGGTTTTTCGATGTGCTCACGGCAGGTTCGGCATTACTGGACAATGGAATAAATGCTGGAAATAAATGATGACTGAAGGGACACCAGCTTATGATAATGTGAACTCAACTATGAGCATCATCTTGTCTCCTTGCAGTACTTTTCCACTCCTTTAGAGACCCCGGTACTAGTACCCGGTTATCAACTAAAATCAGTGAAAAGCGAAAAAAGTGTCACCAGTTTTGACGTCAAGTTCAATGAATATGGAACTGTGACGAGGTACGTAGCTGCTTGAAAACAAATAAGCTGGCCAGAAAATGCCATTGCAATACACCTTACAGCAGTCGGACGTGTTGCTGACAATATCTAGTCGACAATGTGAGCAGGAATCCATTGAGTCTTGGCTACAAGCTAGTTATGCTGAAGCTTGGTGACCTGCACAAGCCTTGCATTTATAAAGTAAGAGAGATATATGAAATATGTGCTTTATCAAACCCATCACGTCAGTGTTGACGTTGTTCACTGCGAAACAGCTGTCGAGTGTCCCCTTTTCACGTGGCTGAAACTTGAAGAGGTAGTCCTATCGTTAAAAACAAGGAAAGCTCCAGGTACAGAGGGCGTACCAGCTGAGGTGTTGTCGTTCGTCTTTTATGATTATCCTGGCTTGCTATTCAGCACATTCAACACTCGGCTATGGGAAGTGACTGACCTGGAACGTTAGGAGAAATCAAGGCTCGTAGTGATCAACAAGGGTCACCCTCTGCATACCGCCCATTATAAATGCTGGATAAGGCTGAAAAGCGCTTGAAAAACTCATCAAGGGAAGAGTCACTGTTCCAATTTGTGCTGCTAGAGACCTATCTCCTTTACATTACTTCAGAGCAGGATACTCTACCATTGATGCAATTGCAGAGGTGATGAGCTTGGTCCTAAAGTTGGAGGCGCGTAGCTGTGCCAAGTGACGGGTGGTTCTATTGGTGAGGCTTGATAGCCGCAATCCTTCAACTCCACTGGGTAGGTGGATATTCTGGATACGTTGAAAACTCCTTTTTAAGTTTCAAAATACCTTATGCTTAAGTTAGACTAGGTATGCTAATTTGCCGGGTAGGAGCCTGAGTAACCGTTTGCGGGCTCAGATTAGTCCTGGGGAAAACTGAAGCGGTCAGCCTGGTAAAGAGGATAGTTCCCAGAGTGAGGACAAGCAGTATTGGGGAAATACTGGTTAAATTAAAACTATCAGTAAAATACCTTAAGTTGCTGATCAACTCAAAGATGAGCTTCTCTGAGCAAACTTAGGCGATGGTTAAGAAAGCTGCTTCAGGTATATCGGCTCTAAGTTGACTTACAACTGACGGAGGGATGGAAAGGTGGGCTCAACCCATAAAAAAGGAGACTCCTGATAAGGTTCATAGAGTTGATGTGACCATTTGGAGCACGGAGCTCAGGATGAGAAGCACTAAGGGCTGCATCTTCATACTCGTATTCAACAGTCTCTGATTCGATGAAGATTGTCATCGCATGCATAAAATTAATCGCCAACCTTGCAAGAGGTCACCGTTATATCTACCTGCATTGAAACGAAGATACAAGGGAGATTGTAACCCATGAGGAGAGACAACACTCACTCAGTGATTGGTAGTAGTCCATAAATATTTTTAGGAATTCTTAATCTGAGTGATTTTTGTTCGTATACAAAAAATGACGACCGTTGAAAATGGAGAAACAATTGATTTTTTTTAAACATGCACATTTCTTTGATATGTTTCTTAACTTTATTCGTTGCTGGTGGCTGCATTTTATTAGTTGAGTACAAAACCATTCGGGCATGAACGTAAGTCTGTCTACTGAACTTATTTTCTTCTGTTTTTGGTTTGGATGATTCCATAGAAGTTTCCTTTCTTTCTATTTTTAGGGTTTTGTAAAATAATTTTACAAAATCCTACTAGTTTCACGACCAGTCTGTTCGTCTGTCCGTCTGTCCGTCTGTCCGTCCATCCGTCCGTCCGTGTGTCACAGTAGTTTTTCTCGGAAACTAATTAAGCTAGAAACATCAAATTTTGTATGTAGTTGTAAAGTGGTGATTTCTTCAAAGTTCAACTACAAAAAAATTTTATAAGGTATTTAAGGGGGGTCTCCCCATATAGGAGGGTGAACCCCCGAAAAAAAAATTTCATTGAAGGTAGCCGATATGGGTATCAAATGAATGGCCTTGACAAGAGCTTTTCAAAACAGGTTTGGCAAAATTTGCTTCGAGGGGCGCACAGGGAGGGGATATCCACGAAAAATTTGTGTGATCCAAAAAATCTGAAAAAAATCAAGAATGTAGGCCTTGGTGTGTAAAATAACAACAAATACGTTAGAAGTCGCAATTGACTCAACTTTGTTAGTAATAGCATGATATATCGATTTTATGTTTTCTTGAATAAAATCTTAATGGTACCCTTAAATTCAATGAAATTCAGTATGTAGATGTCTATTTATAAGATTGATCTATCCTGAAAGTTTCATAAAGATTCAATCATATTTAGTGAAGTTATAGCGGTTTGAATTTCGCTGTATTACTATGGAACAATATGCGCTGCATGTATTACTATGGCAACATACGAGGTGTGTTCAAAAAGTATCACGAATTTTGAATTTTCGCGGTTTACGTATGTTCGAATTTCGATTTTTTTGTGGCGTTATTTTGGTACTCATGTCTGTCACTTATGCCGACAAGCTTGGCCATTTTGAATGTGCACTTAATTGGTGATAGCTGCTTTACTTGCACGTGTTTTCAATCGTCTTCGATTTTTACTTATTCAAAAAAATGGATCAAAGAACGTGTATCAAATTTTGTGTGAAAAACGAAATTAAGTGCGCGGATGCATTCCGAATGTTGACTGTGGCATACGGAGAAGCGACCGTTTTTTTTTTTGTGGTAGGGAGGTGAAGGCATTTACGCCCGCCGAGTCTGGCAGTGTGGGACTCCCATGGAGGATACCCTTGGACTACCCACTAAACACCTCCCCTGTCAATCTGAGAACCTAGCCTGGAACCGTTTGACACATTACTTCGGGCCAGGTCTCGTTTTGTTACGCCGTGGGGCGCCTTCAAGCTGGGGAGTCCCTTTCCTAGCGGGAGGGGAGAGGGGAAGAGGTAATGCCAGAAGAGCAATCCCCCAGCCCCAGCACCTCCGGCTGCTGTGAGTCCCCTTTATCTTTTAGGACTGCCCGAGCATAATGTGCCACCTGGTTCTATTTGTCGACCGATTCGAGCATCACTGCACCTATATTATCCGGGGTGAGCTCTCCCGTCTCCCTGTAGAGTTCCCTTCGCAGCCTGGCCCATTTGGTACACGCAAAAAATGTGTGACAGGCATTGTCCTCCTCTCCTGGGCAAAACCGACAATCGGGAGACCGTGACTTACCGATCTTGTGCAGGTAAGACTGAAAACACCCGTGCCCGCTCAAAAGCTGGGTCAGATAGAAGTCAGTCTCACCATGCCTTCGATTTAGCCACGGTCTCACATCCGGGATGAGGCACGCAGTCCACCTTCCCTTCGTGCAATTCCTCCAAGACTGCTGCCAATCGTTGAGCGAGCGTTGTCTCTGCTCGCGGACAACCATCTCCCTCGCATCCTCGTTTTGGCGCAGGTAAATAGCGCGGCGCTCTCTAGCAAGGAGGGCGACAGGTATCACGCCTGCAATCACTCTCACCGCCGAGTTGGAGACTGTTGGATACGGAGATGCAATTCTCAGTGCTCCTCTTCTCTGTATCTGTGCCAATCGTTTTCGGTATACCTCCTTGCTGAGAGCGTCGCCCCATACCTCTGCTCCGTACAGTAGCACTGACCCTACAGCACTCATCAAGAGGCGTCTTCTTGATGGGCTGGGTCCCCCTACGTTGGCCATAAGTCGACTCAGGGCCGATATTCCCGAAGCAGCCTTCTCAGCCGTTGCCCCGATGTGTTCAGAGAAACTCATCTTCGAGTCGATCAGTAGCCCCAGGTACTTCACCACTGACTTCGATTCGATTTGTTTGTCTCCAATACTTATCATCCTTACTCTAGGGATTCTCTTTTTTGTCAAGATGACCACTTCGGTTTTCTCCAGTGCTAAACTGAGCCTGCGAGCAGTCATCCAGTCCCTCACTCGGCGCATTAGCATACCCAGCCTAAGTTGCGCTTGTTCAACGGTGCGTCCAGCGACCAGAGCCGCAACATCATCCGCATAGCCGACCAAGCGCGACTCATCTGGCATCTCAAGTCTCAATAGCCCGTCGTAAGACACGTTCCACAGGTCCGGACCAAGGATAGATCCCTGGGCAACACCTGATGTAATTTCCATCCTTCGTTGGCCCTGTGTCGTGTCGTAGAGCAGGCTTTGGTCTTTTAGGTAGTTCCTCAAAAGCCGAATTAGATATTCTGGAACTTGAAAAGAGTTTTTCAGCGTGTCCAGAATATCCACCCATCTAGCGGAGTTGAAGGCATTCCTGACGTCGAGTGTCACCAACAGGACGATCCGTCGCTTGGTGTGACTACATGCCTCTGCCTTTTGGACCGCGTTCACCACCTCTGCAATCGCATCAATGGTAGAACGTCCTGCTCTAAAGCCGTATTGCCGAGGAGATAGGTCCCCAGCAGCACGAATCGCGTCAGTGAGTCTTCCCTTGATGAGTTTCTCTAGCACTTTCCCAGCCGTGTCTAGCATGCATAACGGGCGGTATGCAGACGGCGATTCGGGATTTCCCTTCCCCTTGCTGATCAGCACGAGCCTCGCCACCTTCCATCGTACCGGAGAAACCCCGTCCCCTAGGCAAGCGTTGAATGTGCTGAGCAGCAAGTCAGGACAATGGTGATAGACGAGCTGCAAAACCTCAGCTGGAACACCATCTGGACCTGGAGCCTTCCTCGCTTTCAGGGAGAGGACTGCCTCCTCCAGTTCCAGCTGTGTGAAGAGTGGGCACTCGACCGCTGTTTCACCACGGACAGCGTCAACACGGACGGGATGGGCGGGGAAGAGTCCCCGCACTATCGCGTCCATCTTTTCCGCGTCATGTATACAAGGCTTCCGTAGGGCACCAAGTTTCCCCATGACCAGCTTGTAGCAAAGGCCCCACGGATCCCTATTTACATCATCCACGAGGTCTTGCCAGCATCGGGCCTTGTTCTTGTTAATAAGCCTGCGAAGATATTTCCTGCCAGACCTGTATGCTGCTAGCCTAGTGTCTGCCTCCTCCCGTGTTCGCGCCCGCTGGGCCTCTCGCCAAAGTTTGTGACACTCGCTTCTTTGTTCGGCGGTCTCGTTTGACCACCAGTATACTGGAGGCTTACCGTGTCGGGGTCTCCGACGGGGCATGGAAGACTTGCAAGCAGCTATGATGGTACTCATAGTTGAGTTCACCAAGTCCTTGGCTGTGGGCCCTCCTTTCCCTGGCGGAGCTCCCAGCAACGGTGCGCCTGCCGTAAGCGCATCAGCGAACCTCTCAACGTCCATCCTCCCAGTCCTCCATCCGAAGATTGAAGTTTGGGCGTATGCACGCAGAGTGGCACTGTCGTGAATCTCAATTGCTATATACTGGTGATCGCTAGCCGAGTAGTCCTCAAGTACTCGCCAGTTGTGTACTCTAGGAACCAGCGACTCCGAAGCGAGTGTCACATCGGGTATGGTTCCTACGCAACCCCATCGGCGGAATGTAGGGGTGTTACCAGTATTTAGGACAAAAAGCGCTGTTCTGGCCGCCATGTCCAAGATTTGTTTTCCCCTTGGGTCGGATTGTGGCATACCCCATTCAATGGCTCTAGCGTTGAAGTCTCCTCCGACCAGCATGTGGCCCTCTGTGTTCGAGACAGCGTCCTCCAGGGCATCGAGTTTGGTTCAAAAAGATCGCATTGCCTCGTTAGGCGTCAGATAAACACTGAAATATGTTATCCCTGAACACCGCACCTACACAAAAACCATCCCCGCGTCCATGGCCCTGCACCTGAAGGCGGGCGCTGTCTCGAACCCAGATGGCCGAGGTACTAGATTTGTCAGGGTACCACGCTTGCGAGTCCTTGTTATGATGTTGCTCGCTCAGTAACAGGAGGTCAGCTTTCATATCCCTCGCAAACTGCTCAAGTAGGTCCTGGCCGTTTGTGCTTCGGTGCAAATTGACCTGCAGGATACGGATCATTTGAGTATCGATTTGGCTTTAGTTAGGGCCTCCTTGAAAACCCAGCATCTCCCTGTCCCCGGCTCATGTTTGAGGTCACCGGGTGCTAGTTTAGCATCCTTGCAAAGAATGCATTTTGCCTCGTTCGTGCACTCCTTCCTTTTGTGCCCCGTTTCACCACATTTGTAGCACAGAGATCTCCTGCCGGGTCCCCTACAGCCATACGCGGTGTGTCCGTATTCGAAGTATCTGAAGCAGCGGATAGGGATCGCTCTTCTCCGTATCCTGCAGATCACCCAACCTATCTTAATATTGCCCTTCGCCAGGATTTGCTGGGCGTCTTTATCAGCTAGTTCGACAATAGCCATGCGTTGCCCCCTTGTGTTTTCACGTGTCAATCTTGCCTTGACTTCACTTAAGCTGGGGAACTCCCTCCTAATGGCATCCTCTACTTCAGCTTTGTTCGTGACGCAGTCGAGGTCCCTGATTTCCAGGGTGGCCATTGGTTCGAGCGAGGCAACCGTTGCCGCATCTCCAAGAACCTTTTGAACCACGTCACGGAATGCATCTTTGTTTGTGGCCTCTGGCCCGAATTCCACCAGCAGGCCACCGGTCCGGGTTGGTCAAACTGCTTTGATGGCAGTTTTGCGTGTCGTCTGGCTTGACCGCTCCTTTAATTTCACGGAGGACATCTGCGTAGGTTCGGCCCTTAGTGGGTTTAATAAGCAGTGCCTCTCGCAAGGGTTTGCGCCGCGGTTTGTTTTTTGTTTTCTGCGGTATATCGGGGGGTTCTTTGTTCTTCTTTTCGTGGTTGAGCTCGTTGTCAGTTTTTTCTAGGAGTAGCTTTTTGGCCGCTTTTTTCGCTGCCTTGTTTCGCACCACATGAAACTCCTCGCCTGGAATGTCAACTTCGTTTATGGTCTTGTCCTTCCTCCTTTTCTCACGGTCGCCTTCAATTGGGCTACCAGCCATTCTTTTGCTGCTGCTAGGACCCACTGATGCCTCGAGGGAGAACGTGTCTTTTTGGTGCTTTTCGGTTGCAAGCCATCTCCGCCTGTAGTGCGTTATGCGGTCAAAAAGCTCCTCCAGCTCAAGAATGCCATTCTTAACACTCTTGCCTATGTTTTTCTGCACTTCGCAGGCAGCCCTCAGTTGTTTGACGATAGTCCCCGCTTTCCGAGTAAGCCGCTCCTCTTCGGCGCGGTCAAGGGCGATTGTGTTATTTGGCGCCACCTCTTGGGAGAGGCCCCCGTTTCTTAGCCCTTTTGCTTCTATCGCTTGGGTCGCATTTGAAGTGGCGTCGGCCAACGGCAAAACTTCTCCCTCCCCCAGTCTTACACTGGCCTCTGTTGGTGTCATAGCTTGATCCGGATTGTGTACGTCTTGCCAGAAACGCCCGGATTTGTGGGAGAACAAAAATTGGCTTTTGCACCACGATAACGCTCCTGCTCACACATCGTTGCTTGTGCGCGACTTTTTGGCCAAAAACAACACACTAATGATGCCGCAGCCACCGTATTCCCCAGATCTGGCCCTCTGTGACTTTTTCTTGTTTCCTAAACTGAAGAGGCCCATGAAAGGACGACGTTACGCTACGCTTGACGAGATAAAGACGGCATCGAAGGAGGAGCTGAACAAGATTTAAAAAAATGATTTTTTGAAGTGCTTCGAAGATTGGAAAAACCGTTGGCATAAGTGTATAATATCTCATGGGGATTACTTTGAAGGGGACAAAATAGATATTCATGAATAAATAAATAATTTTTGAAAAAAAACAAAATTCGCGATATTTTTTGAGCATACCTCGTATGGCTATGGAACAACATGCGCTTTTTACCGACTCTGACACTACAGTTTTGCTAGGATTTGCATGAAAATTTCAGGAATGATAGATGTCATGTATATCTTTGAGAATCGGTTCAGCTAGTGGTATCAGTAATCGTAAAACAAAATAGTGGCTGTTTTAAATGCGAAGATTGAATAATTTTGAGTTATTTTTTCCCAACTTCAAAGTTTAAGGTGCATGCTTTGAACCCTTAATTCAATTGAATGAATGACTGAAGATGAGTACCTACAATTAATGCTCATAAGTGAAACAAGTCAAGGAGGTGGAAGAGAGCTCCTAGCAAAAGGGTTTTGTAACCGTTCTAGGATTCAAAAAAATTGGCCATGAATCGATGATTTCAGTACAGGAGAGTGGCCCCTGAAAAAAAAAATTCATCAAACGTAGCCGATATGAGTATGAAATGAAAGTTTTCATGGGAAATTGTTGAGATTTGCCCCATTTGTTCTTTCTTTAGTAAGACTTTTGTTTAGCCTGACTGTACAGACAGTGAATTATCGTTGAGTTCTTTGATACCGCTGCTCCTGCAGCAAAAAACCAATTTATATTTTTCGTCCCCTGGAATGTCGTTGAATATAACGATGAAACAATGATAGTTTTAGCAGTAAAAATAAAAATCCAACAATTATTAAAATTTAATTAACGTTCAAATTTTTCATATAAATTTTCAGATATTTAGAGGAACAATTAAAAACACATCTAGTCACTTTAAATGCTAAAAGTAATTTTCCCCATATTTGTTTTTCAATTGATGAGCAATTGACCTTCTAAAGAATAAAAGGATATATAGGGTGCGTACGGTATTTGAGGGCAACTTGAGAGTAAAATTAATTAGCTTGTATTTTTAACAAAATTTTATTAAATATCACGAATTTTTTATAAAACGTTAAATTAATATATGGCTATAAAGTTATTCAATAAAATCGCCATTAGCAGCAATAACCTCTTCAATCCGGGTCCGGAAACGATTACATGCCCGAATCAAATGCTCCTTGTTCATATTGACCATGACGGCATTAATAGCTGTCTTCAGCGAAGAAGTGATATTATAAGGACGCTTATTGGTATGACACTCAACTACGCCTCATACGTAATAATCCAAAGGATTAAGATCTGGGGAGCTAGGTGGCCATAGGTTCGATGTTATGTGGTCATGAACATTTTCGGCCATCCAACCTTGTGTCGCCATCACTTTATGTGAAGGAGCAGAGTCTTGTTGAAAAATGTATGGTCTGCCTCCACTTACATTGTCTATCCAGGGTTTCACTACCGTCTCCAAAACCTCGACGTATGCAGCAGAGCTCACTCGAATTCCTTGAGTAAAAAAGTGTGGTGGCATAATATGTCCTTCGTTGCTGACAACACCTAAAACCATAACAGTGGCTGGAAATTTTGTGTGCGTAACAACAGAAACCTCCGTAGAATTTGAACATGGTCATCTGTCATTTCTGCGATTGGTCTTTTGATCTTGGTCAACATTTTTTTTCGTTGGAAAAAACCATAACATTTTGGGCGCCTCAGAGTGTTTGATTTTGTTTAAGAGATGTTTTGGTCGAAAAACTCTTTGTTCCCGTGCTCGTTCTGACATCATCTGTCTTCTGCGCATCACGTAAGACGTACACCGAAGGTCTTCGTGGACAACTCTACAAATAAGGCGCTCAGAAACATGAAGCTCACTCGCAAGGACCCTCATTGATTTTGAAGGGTCCTCGTCTATAATCGGTTGCACTTGCTCTAAAAACTCTGTAGATCGGACAGTTTCAGAACGTTGTAGTGCTTTTTGCGTTTTGCAACCGATTCTATATCGCCGCCTGATGCTTCCAGTTCACGGCGAACCTTATGCATGAATGAACGGGCGCGGTTAAGAAAATTAGAGATCTCTAAATCTTTATGGTTCACACATATAGCGACGATGACAGCATGTCTCTTCATTTCTTGAATGATGTTGTAGTCCGCCATTTCTTATCTGAAAAGGAAAAAAAATTCGCAAAGTTATAGTCACATTTATGCATGTCCTCAAATACCGTACGCACCCTGTACTACTTAGGAGTAGAAATGTGCCCTTCTAAAAAACAAAAGGGTGGCCTTCTATAGGAAAGAAAGTTGCCCTTTTATAAGAAAGAAGGGTTCTTTCTAAAGAACCAAGGAGAATATTATTTTATAAATATAATAGGCAAATATCTATTAGAAGAATGATCATTGAGAAAATTAATCATTGAGAAAAATGAATTTTGGGAAAACTGGATTAGGAAAAATGTCCCCCAGCTCAGATAAACTTCATATTCGTATATTTAATTTTCATTCCATACATACATTTAAAAAGATTTGGACTTAAAATATTAAATGTGCTGGATAATTAGGATACCATTTTTAGGGTTTTGTAAAGTTATTTTACAAAGCCCAACTAAAATCGCCTCCTGTTTATCCTTCTGTCCGTTCGTCCGTCCCTGTATAACAGCACTTTTTCTCGCAAAGTACTTAAGGTAGAAACATTAAATTTTGTATGCAGGTGTAAAAGGGTGCTCTCTTTAAAGTTCACCTACTAACATATTATAACGTATTTAATCAAATGAAAGGTCTTGATAAGGACTTTTCAAAACAGGTCTTAATTTGACATTTTTTGCTTCGAGGGGCGCATTGTAAGGGGGAATATACGAAAAATTCGTGCCCCCCCTCGTGATTTGACACCAGTGATCTAAAAAATCTGACAAAAATTATGGAGGTAGATGTTTATGAGTACAACAGCAACAACTACCTCAGAAGTCAAAATTCTCTCAACTTTGTTTATAATAGTATGAACATCAAATTTCACCTTTTCCCCAACAAAATCGTATACGTACCTTTAAACTGCAGGAAGTTCGAAACCCGACTAGTCCTACTAAAGGTCCTTAAGCTCTATAAGTTTGATGAAAATCTAATGATATACACAGAAGTTATAGCCATTTGAAATTTCTCCAATTACAACAACAATAACACATTGGTATTTTTTGGATTTTCCATTGAATCAGTTACTGCAGTTTTGATTTGATCTTCTTGAAGTTTTCAAATAAGGTCAATAACATAAATTTTTTTGGGAATTCATGATTTGACTGATTTTTATTTGTTTGTAACAAATTGGCGACCGTTGAAAATAAAGAAACAATGGGTTTTCGTTTAAACGTGCCCATTTCTTTGACATATTTCTTGACTTTATTCGTTGCTGATGGCTGCCTTTCAAAGAAGTTGGATACAAAACCCTTCTGACATTAGCGCATGTCTGTCTACCCAACTTGTTTCAGTATGAATTATTTCCAACATCCGAATCAAGATCTAAATTATTGACACGCGCCAGCCGCCATAAATAACTTCTTAGAATATCCATGTGGTTGTTCATCTTCTTGCTGCTAGAACTTATTGGAAGTAAGTCTTTAATAAATCCATGACATTCTTCCTTGCGCAAAATTCATGAAATGGGCATCAATAATTATCTCATTTCTAGGAAGCAAAGATAAGTGTGATAAATTTCAGCATGCGACAGATTCGAATCATCACAAAAGATAAAATAAGTTTGCAAAATTCATACGAAAAGGAAGAAGTTTGTTTGAAAAAATTTATCAAATTACTAACAGATGCCAATTCTTTATTCCTACAATAAATGGCAAATACTCGTACAAGAAGAGATGAAAGCTCTTAATTTACCCCCTCATTATACTATGGAATGGCTTGTGCTATCAGAATCAAATTTCTCAATTGGTATCTATTCCCACAATGATTTAATTGACCATCTCGGAAATGGTTGCTGGCTATGTTGGAAACAAATATAGGAGAATGTATATCTCGTTTCATTTAGCTCCTACAATGAACTTAATCGGATATTGATTGGAATCATTGACAAATGGAAATGCTGACTTCAATTTGTTATTCACTCATCAAATGCCTGCATTGATTCAAGCTTGTAGATATTGTTCATCTTTGTTATTTCCTTTATTTGTATTTCGATCCATTTGTCAGATGTGTGGAAAACCATTAAGCATTTATCGAACAGCTGTAATGTCATTGTTTGGACCTTAGGCTAAAGCAAATAATTCAATATTTCATTAGTTCTGATGATACGGATAATCATTGCCTCCGCCCTTCTGTTCTCGCAATGAATACCTTTTCGGGTATCCGTTGTTCACCCATACAGTTAACGTGGCCACCCCATCGTAGGTCCCGAAGTCCTACAACGGTTGACACCTCCGGCTCGTGTGAAATTTCATACAGCTCATGGTTGTATTGAATTCACCATTTGTCCTGATTTATTTTTGCTCCTATTATTCGCCTCAGGAGTCTTCTGAAGGAGCTCAATTTGTTTGCGGATTCTTGGATCAGAGTCCACGTTTTGTACCCAAGACATAACACAGGTCTTTTGATAGATTTGTATTTTTAGAATTTCGTTTTCCTGTGTATGCATCTGGACCTCAAGATCGTCTAAACTGAATAAAATATGTTATTTGCGAGCTGTATTCTTCTGCCTATTTTGTCTCTATCATTGCTGATTCTCGTTATTTTGCCCCTTAGATATACAGGTTGTTGCGAATTCCGGCGTACCAACTTCCTCCCATTCGCAACTTCAAATTGCCGCCGTAACACTGTCCCTTTCCTTTGGGCATTCCTACCTTTTCCTCCATAAATTTATTTATTTTTTTTTACATGTTTCCATTTTCCCTTTAATTTTTACTCCCCCATCATCACAATACTACCCTTTTTCCTTATTAACAACTACAAAACATAATACCTTCTAATAATTTCAATTTTTCCACTAATAACGTTCCATTTATTAATTCCCACTAACAAAATTTCATTCTATTCATTTTCCCTAACAAAACCTAATTCCTTCCTTAACACTAACTAATTCCATTCCCACTAACAAATTTTATATTTTCATACTAACAAAAATGAATTGACTAACAAAATTCGACCGTGCGGCTGCTGGAACCCTGAGTTCAAGTTCCCCCGGGCGCACGGAAGCACTCTTTTTTGGGGTATCGGCAAAATCAATAGTTTTCGTAATGTACTCGTATATGTGACACTTTACATTCAATCAAGCGATTCTTGGGGATGTAAATTGCCATATATGCAAGTCAATGGAAACTACTGTGATTGTCGATACGGACCAAAAGATGTGTGGGTAGCGGAATCGAAGTGTAATGAACTTCGATTACGTTACCCAGATGTGGCAGCGGTAATTGGAAAAAGAATTTGGATTGCGGGATCGGATGGGAGAAAGGTGAAATGTGGAAATGAGGTGGTTGGGATTGGGGCAGTCAGTATTGGACGTGGAAAAAGAAGGTTGAACGCTTTGGGGAATGAATTTTTTCGGTTTTGCAAGTCCGTTGGAAGTAAAAAAAAGTGGAAGTTCTTTGTCCGGAGGAAGAAGAGTTTTTAGTGAATTAGAAGTGGATCTTAAAATTGCGTTTTGGAGATTGAATGTGGGGTTGGGATTTCCAGTGTTGGTGTTGGGTGAATTTTGGGGGAAAATAGTTGAATTTGTATGATAGAACAGAAAGTAGAAAGCTAAGTGACAAAGTGAAACTTTAACGAAGACACAAACTACTTCAAAGAGTGTGGTGAATTAACTGAGAGTGAAAGATAATCGAAAGAATTAAGAAGAAGTGAAAAGAAAATCAGGAAGAACGAAAAGACTTTGAACTTAAACAAATTCTAATATAAAGTGGAGAGAAATAACAATATAGTGCTAGTGTGAAAATTGCAAAAGGTGGCCGTTTTACCATCCCGCTTGAATTTTTATTGTTTTTTTTTCCCTTTTTGGTTTTCAGAGCCCCCGCTTCTTTCTTGGCCTTTCCCCGAGCGCTCGGAGTCTTGCAGGAAAGTAAGTGAGTTTAAATTTATTTTCTTACTTTTTGCATGGTTTTAAAATTATTTGATTTTATTTAGTTTTGTATATTTAAATTAACATTGATTCTCTCTTAATTGACTTAAATCCAATTTCGAAGGGGCGGATTTGATTAAAATTAGTTTTTTTCTCTCATTTTTGTAAAATTTGTGAATGGTTTTTGTGATATAAATTTTGGATTTCTGTAAATAAAACGGCCATGACACATTTAAAACCTCATTTTCATTTCTCAATGTGACCTCCCCCTTTCCCGTCCTTTTCCCTATGTGCTAGTATTTATAGGTAAGGTGGCTCAGCACGAGCAGAGGGTGTCCCGGAAGACCCACGACACGGCTGAGCGCTAGCCGGCCTCAGTATGCCACCCCGGGCTACACACCCCTCTGCCAATATTTAATGTCTGCAACTGCGGTGACTTCCGTGGTTGCTACAAGGTTTACTTACATTTTGTATACTGTATTCGCTAAGTGTTATATTTTGTGTATTTGAGGTATTTTTCTTCGACTGCGTCATGACCTTTATTTTATTCTCATTGATTTCTAGCCCTACTAGTTTTGCTTCACTACCGCGTTTGAGGAAACTTTCTTTAGTAGTTGTTAACGACCAAGACAAAATGTTGATTCTGCAAAGGCGACCACTTGACTCGACTTGTACATTAACGTTTTTCTCCTATCAGTAGGTAGGTTTCTTATGACATATTCCAGAGCCAAACTAAATAGTAATGGGGCCCGCCCATCTCCTTGCCTTAGTCCGATATTTGTATTAAAAGCATTTGTGATTTGGTTACTGATGCGGACTTAGAAGCTTGTCGATGTTATTGTCATTTTGGTAAGACGCATTAATTTAGCTGGGACACAAAAGCAAAGCATTTACTTTGGGTCAGGTCTCGTTTTGTTACGCCATGAGGCACCTTCAAGCTGGCGAATCCCTCTTCTAGAGGGATAAACTGCACTGAAAGGCATGGGATGGAAAGAGGATTTGCCAGAGAAGAGATCCCCCAGACCCAACGTCCCCGGCTGCTGTGAGTCCCTTTTATCTATTTGGACTGCCCGAAGATAATGTGCCACCAAGTTCCATTAGTCAGCCGCTTCAAGCATCACCGCAACTATACTATCCTGAGTGACCTCTTGTCTCCCTTCAGAGGTTTGACGGAGGTCTGCCCCATTTTTAGCACGCAAAAAATGTGTGGTAGGCATCCTCTTCTTCTCTAGAGCAAAATCAACAATTGGGGACCCTCGACTTACCAATTTTGTGCAGATGAAACTGAAAACATCCATGCTCCTTCAAAAGCCGAGTCAGATAAAAGTCAATCTCACCAAGTCTTCGATTTAGCTATGGTCTGACATTTGGAATGATATGCGCAGTCCACTTTTTTTTTCGTGGAATTCATCCAAGACTGCTGCGAATCGTTAACTGAGTGCTGTTTTTCCTCAGGAACAACCATCTCCTTCACGTGGCACTTTCTAGTAAGGAGAGCAGCAGGTATCACGCCTGTAATAACTTTCACTACTGAATCAGAGACTGCAATCCTCAGTGCTCCTCTTCTCTGTACCTGTGCCAACTTTTTTTGGTATACCTCCTTACTGAGAGCGTTGCCCCATATTTCTGTTCCGTACAGTTGCGCTTATTCCACAGCACTTATCAAGAGGTGATTTCTCGATGGGCTAGGTTCCCTTGCGTTGACTATTAGTCAATTCAGAGCCGATACTCCTGAGGTAGCCTTCTCAGCCGTTGTCCTAATTTCCTCAGAAAAACTCATCTTCGAGTCAATCAGTAGCCCCAAATATTTCACGATCAGCTTTGTGTGATTCGTATGTCTCCAACACTGACCATCCTTACTCTATGGACTCTCTTTTTTTTTAAGATGACCACTCCGGTTTTTTCCAGTGTTTGACTGAACCCAAGAGCAGTCATCCAGCCTCTTACTTAGCGAATCAGCGTAACTAGCTTAAGTTACGCTTATTCAATGATGCATCCAGTGACAAGAGCATCATCCGCATAGCCGATCAAGTGCGACTCATCTGGCATCTCCAGTCTCAGTAGCCCATCGTGAGTCACGTTCCACAGGTATTGATCAATATTCTTGCAGCATTTAAGAGGATGCTAAAAGTCCTTTTAGGACTGCAGTGGTATACTGCTGCCTGAACGAGCGAAAAATTAGTGCTCAGCTGGAAATGCCTTTGTCTGGTGACTCGTAAGTGTGCTGGCAGCTTGCGTTGTGGTATCGTAGAGTGGGTTATTTTCAAGAGCACAAGGACCCACTTCAAAAATTTTGCACTTACAATTCGGTGTAGGTAACAAGTAGACACATTCGACAGTTTTCGAAAGCATGGATGCATATAGTAACAGCCCAAAACAAGAGTGGGAAATCTGGTTGGTAGTGGTTCTCTCTCACACCCTCTGCAACCAGATCAATAGTGCCTTAGAATGGATGGTTCTACTTCAGTGACTCCACAACGGAAAAAGGGACTATGGCACTAGATCCAAGAATGTCATATCACTTATAAACTCTGGTGCTATTATGGAGCTTTTACAACACCCAGTCAATATAAATTAAACTAATCGCCAATGCAGAAAATAAATTGCACTGAAAGGCATGGGATTGCACACAATGCTTAAGATTGTAAAGCTTGCTGGAAAGTGACAATTTAGAGTGGCTGTTATTGTTTGTAGGGAGTTTAGAACATATGTTTTCAATTTTAAGTCAGTTTATGAATGATAGTGTCTGATCCATTTCAAAGCCCAATTTTCCAAAACGACATATATGGTTAGCGTACACATTTTAACTAAAGAAAAGAAAAAGAAAAGTTGTAAAACGATCTAGAAAGACTTTTTGTATTATTGTCTACAATATATAGAATAGGAATACCATAGGAAAAAAAATTGATTTCTTTCTCACATTTCCTCTCGCGTATCGATAGTACAGCAAATTATTGAAAATTTAGTAAGATATGTGACTAACCTTCTGAATACCTAATCATGTATAGATTTTATTAACACCATTAAAAAGTATGACCTGGGTCCAGCGGTAGTTCCTTAAATTTTGTATCATCAACCCACTTTACGAAAACGAAAACGCCGCTGTAGATTGTAATAAACATAAGCAGTTGAGCAGCCCCGTGGTGATCAGGAGTGGCTGCTCCTGAAGAGAAAAGGTGGTCACCCCGTCGAAACTGCTTAGTTTGTTGTTTTACTAGTGTAAAGTAAACTGCATCCGTCAAGTTTCCATCCTTTAGGCAGAGATGAGTGGTTCACTTCAGCCACTTTAACATCTTTAGGTTTGACATTCCCCTTGTAATGCAACGACCTTCTTCTGTGAAAGTAACGGTTGCTTTTTGTGTAATGTTTGCGTTTGTCTCAAGCCTCCGTGTCCGCTAACTTTAACGAGGCAAAACAATATTGAATTTCTGTAGAGTAGATTAATTGACACCTAATAGAACTTTTCTAAAGACAATAAAAATTGATCGGTGCGTCTTGTAGAGTAAAGTACGCGTGATAAGTATTTTGTAGTGTAGCTTCGTGGCTCGACAAGAACCCGCCTCATATGATCCCGCAAATGCTAGTCGTCAAGCACGCGTACGCGGTCGTTAAGCGAAGCTAGATAGCTGAGCTCGGTGTTGTTTTAGCTCGCTGACACTTGTGCCAGACCATCGGCACCCGTGTCCTACACGGACATTTCGAAATTCATTGCAACGGCGCCCAACGTGGGGCCCGAAGGGGAAACAACACCACTCTCCTTCGAGTTCTCACATTTTTAATTTTGCTGTCGGCAGATGAACCGATTCAATTTTTATTGTCGCCCTCACCATTTGATATTAACGTAGCATACTTTGGAGGGTTCCATAAAGTAAAGATAGAGTCACCGATAAACTCTCTTTTGGTGTTGTTTGTCTTGTCTTCGGTATAATAAGGTCTATAGCATCTTCTGGAGTTCTTCGTTCGTGGTGGCTCAGTCGCCTAAACATGCCGATGATGTTATAGAGTAGTGCGTCCCTTAATGTTACCAAAAGAAAGGTTTGCACATTTTTATACAGGTTGAAGTCGGACAGTTCTAATTTTGAACAAACTGATGGTGCCAGGGGTTTTCAAATACATTGCTTGGAATTGCGTCAGTTTTTGCTGGGAGCTAATCTGATGACCGGCAGTGATAAAATCTGCATCATCAATTAGTCCTGACCGACATCCGATTTGTTTTTATGATTGGTTAGCGGTTTTTATTAGCATACTTTCGTAGAAGACAGGGACTTGTATTCAAGAAGAGGGGCCTAAAATTATAACAACCATCTCTCCACTGCGGAAACAATTGTTTGTTCACTAGTGTAGAGCGAAATCCTTCAGTCTCTCCATGCCTGGGTCGGCATCGAAAAGACTGCCCTGTAATAAACATAAGCAGTCGAGCAGCCCCGTGGTGATCAGGAGTGGCTGCTCCTGAAGAGAAAAGGTGGTCACCCCGTCGAAACTGCTTAGTTTGTTGTTTTACTAGTGTAAAGTAAACTGCATCCGTCAAGTTTCCATCCTTTAGGCAGAGATGAGTGGTTCACTTCAGCCACTTTAACATCTTTAGGTTTGACATTCCCCTTGTAATGCAACGACCTTCTTCTGTGAAAGTAACGGTTGCTTTTTGTGTAATGTTTGCGTTTGTCTCAAGCCTCCGTGTCCGCTAACTTTAACGAGGCAAAACAATATTGAATCTCTGTAGAGTAGATTAATTGACACCTAATAGAACTTTTCTAAAGACAATAAAAATTGATCGGTGCGTCTTGTAGAGTAAAGTACGCGTGATAAGTATTTTGTAGTGTAGCTTCGTGGCTCGACAAGAACCCGCCTCATATGATCCCGCAAATGCTAGTCGTCAAGCACGCGTACGCGGTCGTTAAGCGAAGCTAGATAGCTGAGCTCGGTGTTGTTTTAGCTCGCTGACACTTGTGCCAGACCATCGGCACCCGTGTCCTACACGGACATTTCGAACTTCATTACAAGATGTCATAAATATTTGTTGTAGTTTAGAACTGTCTGTTTATTTTATTCAGTATAAAAGCTGTCAGAAGATAAAAATTAGTAGTTTCCAACAAAGCATTAAACAGGCTAAATAATAATAAGAAGAAAATATTCACCAATAAATTTTAGAACAGTTTCTTAGCCAGTCCAATCAGGTTATTATAAATGCTTACATTACTGTTGCGTCCCATGTGTTCAAATGAAGTTTGGTCAGACTAAAATTATACGTAAGACAAAAAATGGAGAATGCAATTTGATTATAATTGGCTCAAATAGTTTCAATAAAACAAGATAAGCAATCGATATCTTATATCAGTTTTGATAGCAATAGTACAACCTTTCTTTCTATTATGTTATATATATACCATATTTTTTGGATTAAAAAGAATTGCCAACTTAATAACCATCTTTCCTTTCAGCAAGCTAATGCTGGTGAAAGGTGAATATACTGCCGAGAGGGTAGGGTTCCAGTAAGCCACAAATGGTCGGTGTCCTGATGGGGTCGGTACGCCGTGCCATATCTTCAGTTTTGCGTTTTTTGTTAGAGTAGATTTTTTCAGTTTTGAAATTGAGTGGGTTGTTTTGAGCACCATGTTGGTAATTTTCAAGAGCGTGTATTAGTTTAACGGTGGTTTTGGTCCTTTTTCTTGGATCAAAATTAACGTAATTTGAAGCAGAGTCGTTGGAAGTTGTTCGACGCATTTAAAATCGGGCATGTATGATGGAATTTTTGTATTTCGGACCTAGTCTGCTCGCATAAGTCCTGCAATCAAAATTCCTCTCCAAATTCGTTAGCTAGCCAGCAGCCACCTGGGAGTAGACTAATAGTGTCGGGACTTGTTGACGTGATGAGTACAGTCCATTGTCACGTTCCAAGATTTCATGTCTAGAACCGATGAGAGGTCGGTGTAGATTCCCTTCAGAAAATCTCTCGAATAAGCTGACGAGGTTTAAGTTCATTAAAAAGTGGCACCCAACGTGGAGCCACGATAATCTACTCAAATTCAAAGCCAAGAAATCCACTCTAACAAAAAAACGCAAAACTCAAGATAACGCACCGCATGCCGACCGCATTACGACACAGACCATTTGCGGATTGCTGGAAAATCATTCTCTCGGTAGCTTACTCACCTTTTACCTGCATTAACCTGCTGAAAGGGAACGGATTTGCTGGTAAAGAAAGACGGTTATTTTGTTAGCAATTCATTTTAATCCAAAAAACGATAGTATACTCGTATATAACGTGGTAGAGGGAAAGGTTGCACTTTTGCAATCAAAAATGACAATGGATACCAATTGCTAAATAATAAATTTTTAAATCGACCAGAAGTACTCTCTTCTCGGCAGAGCACCATTCGCTTACATTTCGAATGGTGTCGGGGCACTGGAAAGGAAAGAGTATCTCAAATGAAATTTTTTTTTGATAGGGATTGTTTATGGTTCACCGTTATCAGCCGCTTAACCTTTATTAGTTATATATATATATATATATATATATATATATATATATATATATATATAGTTATATATTGTATATATATATATATATATATATATATATATATATATATATATATATATATATATATATATTTATATATATATATATATATATATATATATATATATATATATATATATATATATATATGTATATATATTTATATATATATATATATATATGTATATATATATATATATATATATATATATATATATATATATATATATGTATGTATATTTATATGTATATATATATATATATATATATATATATATATATATATATATATATATATATATAAAGTTAGCATCTTTAATACAGTTTTAACTTTTTTCCCAGACATGACCTAAAAGTGGACCCCAGAGAAGCGCTGGATCCGCTCGAAAAATGTATAGCCTGCCAACTGTGGCATATGCTATATCTTTATCTATCTGGTTTTACCAGTGTGAGATTGGAGTGCAGGCACATGTTCCATCACATTTGTGGGCTGTAACTCCTGCAAACATCCAACCTCTGTCCTCCATGGAGACGCCCAATTGAGCAGAGTATCCTAGAGACTCCGCTCAGAACATAAGCTTCTATGTGTGGAGCAGTTGAAAGAGACCTCTGGATCAAGCATCAGACACAATCTCTGTTAACCATCCAAGAAGCATCATGCGGGGAAGAGCCAGTTGTGGCTCTTTAGCCACACGAGAAACTCCGAGTACCACGAGACCAACACCGAAAGAAGATTGAAGATAGCAGACTTGTCTTCTCTCGGAGTTGGTCTCGTAGTACTCGGAGTTTCTCTTGTGGCTCAAGAGCCACTACTAGGCCTTCCAACCAATTAATTTGCTGCTAAGTCCGGTATGATTTATCGTGATAAATCATGTACTTGCCGAACACAGCAAAGGAAGGCGTGATCCTAGTAGCGGTGTGGTAAGAAGAGCGTAGAGCACAGGTTATGGCGGAAGTTCTACCGTTCCAATCCTTCTGTTTCGGATTGATTTGAGCGCGAGTAGTAGCTAGGAGTGTACAATTTAGCCGCTTGGAAGGGTTGGCTTGAGGAGAGTAGACTGTAGTCAGCTGGTGAGTAATGCCATACTTATGCATCAGCCCACGAATTTTAATAGATGTGAATTGGACTCCGTTGTTCGAGACAACATACTCCGGTGTCTTACGACTCGGCTCAATGATCGGAAGCTTTGACAGTTGGTCCAGGACCACGACAGCTTCGATGTAACCAGACGCCGAAAGAGGATAAAGACCGTGGGGGTCAATATAAAAGCACTGAAACATACGCTTACTTACCTATCGGAGGCTGAAGGACAGGATTTGTCACTTTGGTGCAGCTACACATCTCATTTGTTGTACCATTTTTGGCCAACAGAAATAAGTTTTCAGCCGCGTACGAACGTATCCACCGAGCACACTCAGTAGATGTGCATGAGCCATTGTGATAAGATTGAGGGCCAATCCTTTGGGCACCCACACCTTCCAATTTTCCTCTTCTTGTATGGGGCCTCCAGATGCGTGTCCCATCCACTTTTATACAAATCCCTCCGTTACCCACAGCTCTGGCAGCTGTGGTAACTGACGCTGGATAGTGTGCATCAGTTGGGTGTGGTCTGCCGATTTGAAGGTGGGATGGTCCAGATCGATCAAAAGAGCGCTGTCGTCCTCCAGGGCCAGCTCGGCTCTTTTTGGGGCAAACATCCTCAATAAGGTAACCGGTACCACATGTTGGCTTCCTCTCAAGTATCGAATCGTAACATCAAATACCTGCACATTCAAGGTCCATCACGCCAAACGGCCATGGGGGTCAGTTTGGCTCATCAGTCATTTCAGGAACGCATCATCTGTAATGATTTCAAAGGGGTGTCATTGGACATATGCGCGAAAATGCTTCACCGCCAGCACCGCCGCTAAACATTCCAGCTCAGTGACAGTGTAGTTCCGCTGAGGTGGGTTTACCTTGTGAGACATAAGGGCTATAGGCATTTCCTTACCGTCTTCCGTAACCTGGACCTCCTATTGACTCGCATCACATAAACCTATAAATCGGCGTAACTGGTTAGTGGTCTTAAGCAGAGGAAAGGCATCGATCACCTGTGTCATATCCGGGTTGACTTTAATGTTACCACTGCGGGAAAGTGGACACTTACGCCCCGGATTGTGAAGACTGTAAGTTGCGACAAAACTTGCCAATAAGTGCTGCAAACACCTATCGGCACTTCTAGAGCCTGACCGAAAAGAAACTGATCTCGTCGCGATGGACAACCAAATCATGGATACGACCCCGACCTTATTTATCCGCACCGCCAAGCATTGTTCTCCCCAAGTTCCGCAGCCCGCGTCAAGCGCAATTGAGCTGGACCTTCAAGCGCATAGCTATAAATCGAGTGATCTATGGCATGTTGAGCCTTTTGAAAATATACTGTAGGAGTATCTAGCTGCTCGTCAACGCATCTTCAATGAAGAGATTGTTCTCACCATTCCTCCGAGAAGGAAGCGATTCACACGTTGGATGCGGAGCTTCTGGAGAAAGGTGAGGCAGCCGAAGAAAATGTGCGTGTGATCCAGCTAGACTAATTATTGAGGGACGGTGTTCACCCATACGCATCAGTATACTTTAAATTTAGAATAATAAAACTGAAATTTGCACTTTTGGAGGGAGAAAAATCGATTTAAAGTTTTGAGGTAGTCACACCTGCAAAATAGAAATTTTTTTTGGCATTCAACCAGTAAAACTGCCCTCACGACTTTCCACAGTACTACAAATTTACGCCTTTTGGGCAATCCAGATGCTAATCTATAAGATGACATAAATTATTGCAAACCGGTTGGAAATTGTAACCACATCAATGCCATCAAGGGAAAAAGTTCCCAAAACCTGCCCCTAAAATGACACTTTCTCGCTTGTTATATCACCTGGTAAAATTACTTTTGTTTTGATTATGTTCTTTCACTCATATATGTGGTAAACCCGAACGGCTTCAATCAACATCTCTTAAAGCTCGTATTATGTGCAATCTTTCTTTACTCTGACTGCTCAATCTAACCGCTCTTAAAGCTCGGACGATTGCTATCTTTCTTCTAGATGGACTGTCCGAGCTAAGCTTGGGCGCGGGGGGGATTGAAATTGTCGAACCGGGTCGGAGTTCATCGGGTTGGTTGCAGCAATCACGAATATTATATTTAGTTAAGTGTTATCAACAACTGATATTAAAAGACTGTAGTGAAAGCTTTTTTAAATAAAACAGAATTGTAAACCTCTTCTTTGAATACACCAACCTACGGTTTACAACATTGGCGACGAGAAATTACGAAAATACTTGTGTCTATCCTCATAATGGACTCAAACCAATTCAAAGTTTTCTGTGACTTAATTCAAGAGGAAATGGCTCTACAAAATCAGCAAATGCAACAATTGCTTCGACAACAGAACACGTTGGCTGCACCAGGCCAAGCGCCAGCACAAGATTCAACAGCTTTCAAAGTGCCGATTCCATGGTGCAGTTCGATTACGATCCGGACAACAATCAAACATTCGAAGCGTACTACAAACGCTACGAGTCACTGTTTACAACACAAGCAATCGACCTCGACGAACAAACGAAGATCCATCTTCTTCTTCAAAAATTTCCACAAGCGCAGTACCAACGCTACGCAGACTCAATTCTATCACAGAACCCTCAAGACCGGCACTCGCTGACACAGTGAGAACTCTCAAGTGACTCTTCGGTTACAAAGAAACAAAGTTCGTAATGCGGCACAAGTGCTTCAAGCTTGAAAAATTCCACAGTGAAGATTTTAGTGAGTATGCAGCGCGCATTAACAAAAATGCTGAGAAATTCGAAATTGCTCGATGCTCGCCCGACGACTTCAAGGTTTTGTTATATTTGAGTGGTTGTAGCAACCACGGAAGTCACCGCAGTTGCAGACATTAAGAATTAGCAGAGAGATGTGTAGCCTGGGGTGGCATACTGAGGACGGCTAGCGCTCAGTCGTGTCGTGGGTTTTCCAGGACAACCTCTGCTCGTGCTGAGCCACCTTACATAAAATAACTAGCACAAAGGGAAATGGATGAGAAAGGGAAGGTCATTCTGAGAAATGAAAAATATGGCTTTTACTGCGACATGGCCGTTTTATTCAATTCACAAATCATAATCCAAATCTATAGTATAAGAAGAAGGTCAATAAAAAAAAACTACTAAAAACCCCTTTCGAAATTTAAAATAACATAGAAAGAAACTAAAATATATCATGAAAAAATGCAATATTATAAAGAATATAATAAACTAACTACTGGAAAATATTATAATTGATAAAATATTTAAAAAAAGAAAAAAACCAAATTGGTACTCACTTCTTTCACTGTAAAACTCCGAGCGCCCGGTGAAATACACCAAAAAAAGCGTGGGGTTGCTGAAAATGAGATTGTACGTTAAAATCACTAAAACAACAAAAAAAACAACGGCCACTTTTATCCGCACTAATCGTTTCCTCTGCTCCGTCTAAGAGCGGCAAATTTTTCTTTTTCTTTTTAATTGATAGTTATCAATTTTTTTTCTAAATTCACTCCTTTCACTTCTGATTTTTGTTTTTTTTCCTCACTGAATTCCAATCCAACACTTTTTATCCTAAATCACCATTTTCTTCTTCCTGCACTTCAAATTTAACAAAATCCTTTGTTTGTTAACCAATTTTCTTCTTCCCGCACTCCAAATTAACAAAATACAATTTTCTTCTTCCTGCACTCCAAATTTAACAAAATCCTTTTTTTCTTAACCAATTTTCTTCTTCCCGCGCTCCAAATCAACAAAATACAATTTTCTTCTTCCCGCACTCCAAATTTAACAAAATCTTTTGTTCTAACACCGCACAAAATCAAATCCCCTCTATCTCCAAAGTCCACTATTCAATCCCGTCAAATACCAACTCCGAAAATCAACTTTATCTCACACCGAAAACCTTCTCGTCTTTCCCAAAACCAAAATCTGGCTGCCCCAATCCTCACCACTTAATTTCACTTTCACCTTTATCCAATCCGATCCCGCAATCCAATTCTTCTCCAATTACCGCTGTCGCATCTGGGTAACGTAATCGAAGTTCATTACCCTTCGATTCCGCTACCCACACATCTTTTGGTCCATATCGACAAACTCAATAGTATCCATTGTTTTACATATGGCAATTTGAACACTCCAAGAAGCACTTGGTTGAATTCAAAGTGTCAAATATACACATTTCGGAAGCTATTGGTTTTGCCGATACCCCAAAAAGAGTGCTTCCGTGCGCCCGGGGGAACTTGAACTCAGGGTTCCAGCAGACCCTCGATCGAGAACTCCCGACGCAGCTAATGGTGCCATGGATTGTCGATCTCCCATTCATCTCATAAGCAACTTGAACGTTGCATTTGGGCATGGAATTGAATTTTGTTAGTAGGGGAACGTGAATTAATATTTGTTAGTATAAAAAAATAAAATTTTTTAGTGGGAATTAGTAAATAGAATTAGTTAGTATGAAGGAAAGGAATTAGGTTTTGTTAGGGAGAAGGTATTGAATGAAGTTTGTTAGTGGGAATTAATAAACGGAATATTGTTAGTGGGAAAATTGAAATTATTAGTATATGTTATATGATTTTAGTTGGAAATAAGGGTAGGATTCTGATGATGAAGAAATAGAAATTGAAAGGAAATTGGAAGAATGTTAATAAAATTAAATGAATACACAGAGGAAAAGGTAGAAGTGCCCAAAGGAATGTGGAAATGTTACGGCGGCAATTAGAAGTTGCAAATGGGAGAGAGTCGGTACGCCGGAATTCGCAACATGGTCTCACGTCATCACAAGGCTCGCTGATCCTTGAAAAACTTCTCACAAAAGTCGACAATCAACACATCGAACTCGAGAAAGCAGCCAACGATGTGGCAAGAGCTCTAATCCACAAGTTGAACCTTCAGGACTTAGTGAATGAGGCTGAACGTATCACCTGTTTGAAGATCGATAAAGGAAAAGTGGGAGAATCGTCGGGTTCTTCTGAAGTTCATGCTGTTCATCATTTCAAGGGTCAAAGTGGTAAGCCAGGTAAGAGCCATTGGGGAGATAAAACCGGTCATCCGCCATATGCTTGCCCCGGCTGAGGCGAAAGGCATCGGCTGGCAGATTGCCCCTTCAAGAAGAAGACCTGCAGCAGATGCAACGGGAAGTCACATAAAGCAGGTTACTGTAACATTTACAAGGATTTCCAAGAGAAACGCATCACAAAATACAACACTAAGGGCGACAACAAGCCGCAAGCGAACTAAGTACAATCAGAAGTCAACTTGGTTTCAAGCAGGAAGTTTCTCAAGCCGATTGTCAACGGTGCTCAACTAAAGATGCAGTTTGATACAGGTTCAGACATGACAATTATCTCTGACGTGAATTGGGAGACGTTGGGACGTCTGAAACTGACTGCATCAAATCGAACAAACGCAACAAGTACTTCAGGAGACGTGATTCCATTACTGGGATACTTCTGGTGCAACACTACTCTGAATGGCATTCAAAAGCAGAGATGCTGTTTCATTACATTGCTAAATCTCAACCTTTTCGGCATTCCCTGGATCAATGTGTTCAATTTGTGGAGTGTTCCAATCGACAACGTCTGCAATCAAGTCAGGTCAACATCTTGCGATGACCTGACCACAGAAGTACAATCAGAGTTTCATTAACTCTTCTCAAATGGCCTTGGTTGTTATAACAAAGCTAAAGTCTCACTCAAACTGAAACCGGGAGCTCAACCAGTCTTCCGAAAAGCTCGTCCGGTTCCAAAAGCAGCTCGTTCTACTATAGTCACTGAGCTAGAACGTTTGCAGCACTTGGGCATTATCAGCCCTATCAAATATTCTCAGTGGGCAGCACCCATGTTCATAGTCAAACTAAAGGATGGAAGAATTGGAATTTGTGCTGATTATTTGACGGGTCTTAACGAAGCACTTAGGCCAAACAAGTATCCTTTGCCATCACCTGATCAAATTTTCGCAAGTTTCGCAGGAAAAAAAGTTTTCAGCACAATCGTCTTATCAGATGCTTTATTTCAAGTGAAAGTCGACGATATATCCAAAAAGGTGATGGCCATCAACACTCACATTGGATTGTTTCAGGTCAATCGCCTCCAGCAAGGCGTTAAAACAGCCCCAGGGGAATTTCAAGCAATTGTCGACATGATGCTCAGTGGAGTCTCAACGATCGGTTTCATCGACGACATGGTTACTAGCGGTGAGAATGCTGGTGACCACAAGCAAAAGTTGAAGAAAACACTGCAATGCTTGCAGGAATTCGGTTTCAAACTCAACATCAACAAGTGTCAGTTCAGTAAGAAATCTGTGCAATTCTGTAGACATGTCATCGACGACAAAGGCATCCGACCACAGCCTGAAAAAATTTGGGAAGTCACATCAGCACCTCCGCTAGCTAATGTCAGTCAGCTCCGTTCGTTCTTAGGTTCAGTCAATTACTATGGCAAGTATATCAAGTCAATGAAGACGCTGAGGGGTCCCCTGGACGAACTTCTCAAGAACGATGTGAAGTACGAATGGCAAGATGTTCACCAGGAAACTTTTGACAATCTCAAAAAGATCCTGGGATCAGATCTGGTACTTACGCACTTTGATCCCCACAAGGTCATCGTTCTAGTGACAGACGCGTCAAAAGACGGCATGGGAGCTGCCCTCATGCACCATTTCAACGACAATTCACTGCATCCTATCATGCATTTCGCCGCAACATTCAATTCAGCGGAAAGAAATTATTCCCAAATTGAAAAAGAAGCGCGAACACTCATCTTTGGCTTAAAGCGATCACATTTCTACATCGCTGGGCGACAAATTATCGCGCAAATCGATCACAAGCCTTTGTTGTCCATCTTTGGTTCGAAAAACGGAATTCCCGTATATAGAGCGGACAGACTATAGAGATGGGCACTAATCATCATGGCTTATGATGTTAAGTTCGAATTTATTGGAACCAACAGCTTCGGATATGCTGACGTCGTATCTCGCCTTATGTCAAAACAGATGAAAGCTGATGAAGAGACAATTATTGCTGCGGTACAAGTCAAGGGGATTGACGACAATGACAAACAGTTGTTAAGTTTCGCAATACAGTCAGCAAAGGACCTTCCTGATACCTTCCAACAAGTACAAGAAGAAACGAAAGCCTGCCCAAATCTTCAGCAAGTGATCAAATTCATTGTGACTGACAGCTGGCTACAGCGCAAAAGGCAGATCAAAGGAATCGAAGTCGTTTCTTTTTTCGGACACCGCAATGAGCTAAAATTCGTACAAAATTGCATTTTTCGTGGCGAACAAATCATCATTCCATCAAAACTGCGAATACATATTCTTGAGAACCTACATGAAGGTCATCCAGGTGAGTGCCGAATGAAGCTATTGGCAGCCGACAAAGTCTTCTGGCCTGGCATAACGAAAGCTATAGAAGTAATCGTTAAGACTTGCGAACGTTGCTCAAGGGAATCAAAGACACCATGCAAATGTACCTTGCAGCCCTGGCCCATGCCATTGGAACCATGGATGCGCCACCCCATCAGTGGCTCCTACTTCCTAGTGGTTGTTGACACCTATAGCAAGCGGCCAGAAGTTATAAAAATGGCGACAATAACCGGAACGAAGACGACCGAACTTTTTGCTGATGTGCTGGCCCGACAGGGTCTGTGCAAAGTTTGCGTCACGGACAATGGACCTCAATTTGTGTCGAGCTCGTTTTAAAACTTTTGCGAGACACACGGTATCAAGCATCTTACGACCGCCTACTACAGCCCTCAGTCAAACGGTCAGGCGGAACGATTCGTTGACCTTCTCAAAAAGGGCTTACAGACGGCTGAAGGAACCATCGACCAAAAATTTCGAGAATTTCTGATGACGTATCCCTACACATCATCATACAATCTCGAAATGAAATCACCATTCGAATTGATGACCGGCCGTAAAATACGCACAAAACTCGATTTGCTCAAGCCTCAAATCGATCAAACTCCTTCAGACAAAGCAAAAATGAAAAATCAATTTAACTTGCATCACGGCGCAAAGTGGAGAGAGTTTTCACCCGGAGATGAAATCCTGTACAAACTCCACACAACCAGTGATAACTGGAATTGGACGCCTGGCTTCGTGAAAAGCCGAGATGGAGCTGTCGATTACTCGATTGACATTACAACGCCATCGGGAAGTCGAACCGTACGAGCTCACACAAATCAGCTCAAGCGCCGATATATGAAAAACGAATTGATTGAATTGTTTGACTTGCCCGAGTTTAGTGACGAAAATAATCTGCCAGTTGGTAGAGTTGAACCGATTATCACACCTGGCAACAATCCTCGACATGTCGACCACTCTGACGCTCACAATGATGAACAAGCCGGAAGTGAGGATGAAACTCAAGAAGAACCAGAAGCTGAAGTCGACCCTCGTCACCTAATTCGAACAAGTCGGGGAGTCACATCAAAATTCAATGACTTCGTCAGATTTTGAGAGGGGAGGAATGTGGTAAACCCGAACTGCTTCAATCAACATATCTTAAAGCTCGTATTATGTGCAATCTTTCTTTACTCTGACTGCTCGATCTAGCCGCTCTTAAAGCTCGGAGGATTGCTATCTTTCTTCTACACGGACTGTCAGAGCTAAGCTTGGGCGCGCGGGGGATCGGAACTGTCGAACCGGATCGGAGTTCATCGGGTTGGTTGCAACAATCACGAATATTATATTTAGTTAAGTGTTATCAACAATTAATATTAAAAGACTGTAGTGAAAGCCCTTTAAAATAAAACAGAATTGTAAACCTCTTCTTTGAATACATCAACATACGGCTTACAACAATATATAGTATAACTTGTAAACAATGAAAAGTTTTTTGAAAAGTACCCCTGACATTTTATGCAGACAAGTTTGATTTTTTCATTGTAACCCTCATAAACCAAAGTGCTTCTACGCAAAGTACTACATACTAAATTTGTACTTTGACTTAAACAAAAACTAAACGGCAACTTAAAAACTGAGATCAAAACTTTAGTAATCAGATAAAAATTCTGGCCGCAGTAAGCAATCAAACCCAGCGATCTGCCAAGGAAATTGACGATATCTAAGGCAAATCGAAATCTAAGCTTTCTAGACGCCATAAAATTAAGTATCTTCATGCAAAGGACTATACATTTACACTTGAAGGAAACTACACAAAAACAGCTGCAAAATAAGACCAAAATTTCAATGATCAAATAAAAATTGGAGCCACAGTTAGCAAAGAAAGTTTGAAATCTGCATAAACAACGAACGACTTCTAGAAACACCCACTTCTATAAGTTCTATACGCTAAGTAAATTGCCTAAAATATTTTCCAACCACCAGAACACTAGTTCAACTTAAGCCTTAAAGTCAAAAATTATAAAATCAAATTTCGCACGTTTAAGGGGAGCAAAATCGATTTAAAGCTTTATGGGTGACACTTGAAAAATTGCAAGGCTGTTTCTAGAACACGTGAAAATTTGTACAGATTTCCAGGTTTGGTCACATACTGTGCCCGCAATTTTTATCCGATTGTTAAAACTTTGGTATCATTTGTAGCTGCTGTCATGAAGTTTCCGTCAAATGTAAATATGTAGTAATTTGCATGAAAATACTAATTTTTATGACCAGAAGGCATAGACTTGAATTTTCCCAAAATGCGTCAATTTCCTTGGCGGATCTCTAGATTTGATCGTTCACTGTACCCACAATTTCTGCCCGATTCTCAAAATGTTGGCCTCATTTTGTAGCTGTCAGTGTATTCTTTAGTATAAGTACAAATTTGTAACATTATTAACAAATACACTAATTTTTATGAGGTTCCAAATAGAAATACAGTGAAAAAAAACAAACTTGTCTGTATAAAAAGCCACGTGTACTATAGAAGAATTTTTTCACCGTTTAAAATCAATACATGAGCGTAAACAAACAAACTAAAATAAAAGTTATTCTTCCAAACTATCTAATAAGCAAGATGGTGTAATTTTGAGGAGCAGGTTTTGGGAACTTTTTCCCTTTATGGCATTGCTGTGGCTTGATTTTTCAACCGATGTGCTATATTTTGGTGTTAATGCATAGATCAGCGTCTGGATGTTCTAAAATGTATTAACCTGTGGTATTTCGCAAAAATTTAAGGGCGGGTTGAGTGGTTGAAAGCCAAAAAAATTTCAATTTTTCACGTGTCATCTCCCCAAAACTTTAAATTGAGTGTTCTCCCCTTAAACGCGCGAATTCGGCGTTTTTAAGATTTAATTTAAAGGCTTGGCAGATCTCTAGTTTTGATCGTTCAATGTATCCACAATTCCTATCCGATTGTCAAAATTTTAGTCTCATTTTGTATCTGGCAGTCTATTCTTTACGACAAGTATAAATTTATAAAATTATTCACAAACACACTATTTTTTACGAAGGTTGAAATAGGAAAAAACCCCAAAACTTTAAATTGCTTTTTCTCCCCTTAGACGTGCAAATTCAGCGTTTTTACGATTTAATTTAAAGGCTTGGAAGATCTCTAGCTTTGATCTTTCACAATACACAATTTCCATCCGATTGCCAAAATTTTGGTCTCATTTTGTAGCTGTAAACAATGAAAAGTTTTTTGAAAAGTACCCCTGACATTTTATGCAGACAAGTTTGATTTTTTCATTGTATTCCTTTTTCAACCCTCATAAACCAAAGTACTCCTACGCAAAGTACTACATACTATATTTGTACTTTGACTTAAACAATAACTAAACGGCAACTTAAAAACTGAGATCAAAACTTTAGTAATCAGATAAAAATTCTGGCCGCAGTAAGCAATCAAACCCAGCGATCTGCCAAGGAAATTGACGATATCTAAGGCAAATCGAAATCCAAGCTTTCTAGACGCCATAAAATTAAGTATCTTCATGCAAAGAACTATACATTTACACTTGAAGGAAACTACACAAAAACAGCTGCAAAATAAGACCAAAATTTCAATGATCAAATAAAAATTGGAGCCACAGTTAGCAAAGAAAGTTTGAAATCTGCATAAACAACGAACGACTTCTAGAAACACCCACTTCTATAAGTCCTATACGCTAAGTAAATTGCCTAAAATATTTTCCAACCACCAGAACACTAGTTCAACTTAAGCCTTAAAGTTAAAAATTATAAAATCAAAATTCGCATGTTTAAGGGCAGCAAATCGATTTAAAGTTTTGTGGGTGACACTTAAAAAATTGCAAGGCTGTTTCTAGAACACATGAAAGTTTGGACAGACTTCCAGGTTTGACCAGATACTGTGCCCGCAATTTTTATCCGATTGTTAAAACTTTGGTATCATTTGTAGCTGCTTTCATGTAGTTTCCGTCAAATGTAAGTATGTAGTACTTCGCATGATAGTACTAATTTTTATGACGTTTAGAAGGCATAGACTTGAATATTCCCAAAATGCGTCAATTTCCTTGGCGGATCTCTAGCTTTGATCGTTCACTGTTCCAACATTTTCTGCCCGATTGTCAAAATGCTGACCTGATTTTGTAGCTGGCAGTCTATTCTTTATGACAAGTACAAATTTGTAATATTATTCACAAACACATTAGTTTTTACGAAGGTTGAAATAAGAAAAAAAAGCCCAAAAACTTTAAATTGCCTTTTCTCGCCTTAAACGTGCGAATTCAGGATTTTTACGATTTAATTTAAAGGTTTGGCAAATCTCTCGCTTTGATAGTCCACTATACCCACAATTTCTATCCGATTGTCTAAGTTTTGGTCTCATTTTGCAGCTGGCAGTCTATTCTTTATGACAAATACAAATTTGTAACATTATTCACAAACACATCATTTTTTACGTAGGTTGAAGTAGGAAAAAAATCCCAAAACTTTAAATTGCTTTTTCTCCCCTAAGATGTGCGAATTCGGCGTTTTTACGATTTAATTTAAAGGCTTGGCGGAACTCTCGGTTTGGTCGTTCACTGCACCCACAATTTCTATCCGATTGTCAAAATGTTGGTCTCATTTTGTAGTTGGCAGTCTATTATTAATGACAAGTATAAATTTCTAATATTATTCACAAACACACTATTTTTTACGAAGGTTGAAATAGGAAAAAAAACCTAAAACTTTAATTTGCTTTTCTCCATTTAAACGTGCGAATTTGGCGTTTTTACGATTTAATTTAAAGGCTTGGCAGATCTCTCGCTATGGTCGTTCACTGCACATACAATTTCTATCCGATTGTCAAAGTTTTGGTCTCATTTTTAACTGGCAGTCTATTCTTTTTGACAAGTACAAATTTGTAATATTATTCACAAACACACTATTTTTTACGAAGGTTGAAATAGAAAAAAGAACCCAAAAATTTTCAATTGATCTTTCTCCCCTTAAACGTGCAAATTCGGCGTTCTTACGATTTAATTTAAAGGCTTGGCAAATCTCTCGCTTTGATCGTTCACTGTACCCATAATTTCTATCCGATTGTCAAAATTGTGGTTTCATTTTGTAGCTGGCAGTCTATTCTTTATGACAAGTATAAATTTGTAATATTATTGTATTCACAAACACACTAATTTTTGCGAAGGTTGAAATAGGAAAAAAACCCCAAAATTTTAAATTGCTTTTCTCCCTCAAACGTGCAAATTCGGCGTTCTTACGATTTAATTTAAAGGCTTGGTAGATCTCTCGCTTTGGTCGTTCACTGCACCCACAATTTCTATCCGATTGACAAAATTCTGGTCTCATTTTGTAGCTGGCAGCCTATTCTTTATGACAAGTACAAATTTGTAATACTATTCACAAACACACTGTTTTTTACGAAGGTTGAAATAGGAGAAAATAAAACCAAAAAATTTTAATTAGTTTTTCTCCCCTTAAACGTGCGAATTCGGCGTTTTCACGATTTAATTTAAAGGCTTGGCAGATCTCTCGCTTTGGTCGTTCACTGCGCCCACAATTTCTATCCGATTGTCAAAATTGTGGTCTCATTTTGTAGCTGGCAGTCTATTCTTTATGACAAGTACGAATTTGTAACTTTATCCACAAACACACAATTTTTTACGAAAGTTGAAATAGGAAAAAAAACCCCAAAACTTTAAATTGCTTTTTCTCCCCTCAAACGTTTGAGTTCAGCATTTTTAAGATTTAATTTAGAGGCTTGCAAGATCTCTCGCTTTGGTCGTTCACTGCACACACAATTTCTATCCGATTGTCAAAATTTTGGTCTCATTTTGTAGCTGGCAGTCTATTCTTTATGACAAATACAATTTTGTAATATTATTCACAAACACACTATTTTTTAACGAAGGTTGAAATAGGAAAAAAACCCCAAGATTTTGAATTGCTTTTTCTCCCCTTAAACTTGCGATTCCGGCGTTTTTACGATTTAATTGAGAGGCTTGCAAGATCTCTCGCTTTGGTCGTTCACTGCACCCACAATTTCTATCCGATTGTCAAAATGTTGGTCTCATTTTGTAGCTGGCAGTCTATTCTTTATGACAAGTACGAATTTGTCATATAATTCACAAACACACTATTTTTTACGAAGGTTGTAATAGAAAAAAAAAACCCCAAACCTTTAAATTTCTTTTTCTCCCCTTAAACGTGCGAATTCGGCGGTTTTACGATCTAACTTAGAGGCTTGGCAGATTTCTCGCTTTGGTCGTTCACTGCACCCACAATTTCTATCCGATTGTCAAAATTTTGGTCTCATTTTGTAGCTGGCAGTCGATTCTTTATTACAAGTACAAATTTGTCATATTATTCACAAACACACTATTTTTTACGAAGGTTGAAATCGAAAAAAACCCCAAAATTTTAAATTGCTTTTTCTCCCCATAAACGTGCAAATTCGGCGTTTTTACGATTTAAATTAAAGGCTTGGCAGATCTCTCGCTTTGGTCGTTCACTGCACCCACAATTTCTATCCGATTGTCAAAATGTTGGTCTCATTTTGTAGCTGGCAGTCTATTCTTTATGACAAGTACAAATTTGTAATATTATTCACAAACACACTATTTTTTACAAAGGTTGAAGTAGGAAAAAGAACCCCAAAACTTTCGATTGCTTTTCTCCCCTTAGACGTGCGAATTCGGCGTTTTTACGATTTAATTTAAAGGCTTGGAAGATCTCTCGCTTTGGTCGTTCACTGCACCCACAATTTCTATCCGATTGTCAAAATTTTTGTCTCATTTGGTAGCTGGCAGTCTATTCTTTATGACAAGTACAAATTTGTAATATTATTCACAAACACACTATTTTTTACGGAGGTTGAAATAGTAAAAAGAACCCAAAAATTTTCAATTGCTTTTTCTCCCCTTAGACGTGCGAATTCGGCGTTTTTACGATTTAATTTAGAGGCTTGGCAGATCTCAGAGCTTCGGTCGTTCACTGCACCCACAATTTCTATCCGATTTTCAAAATGTTGTCTCATTTTGTAGCTGGCAGTCTATTCTTTATTTCAAGTACAAATTTGTAATATTATTCACAAACACACTAGTTTTTACGGAGGTTGAAGTAGGAAAAAAACCCCAAAACATTAAATTGCTTTTTCTCCCCTTAGACGTGCGAATTCGGCGTTTTTACGATTTAATTTAAAGGCTTGGTAGATCTCTCGCTTTGGTCGTTCACTGCACCCACAATTTCTATCCGATTGTGAAAATGTTGTCTCATTTTGTAGCTGGCAGTCTATTCTTTATTACAAGTACAAATTTGTAATATTATTCACAAACACACTATTTTTTACGAAGGTTGAAATAGGAAAAAAACCCCAAAACTTTAAATTGCTTTTTCTCCCCCTAAACGTTTGAATTCGGCGTTTTTACGATTTAATTTAAAGGCGTGGCAGATCTCTCGCTTTGATCGTTCACTGCACCCACAATTTCTATCCGATTGTCAAAATGATGTCTCATTGTGTAGCTGGCAGTCTATTCTTTGTGTCAAGTACAAATTTGTAATATTATTCACATGAACATCATTTTTTACGGAGATTGTAGTAGAAAAAAAACCCCAAAACATAAAAATTGCTTTTTCTCCCCTTAAACGTGTGAATTCGTCGTTTTTACGATTTAATTTCAAGGCTTGGTAGATCTCTCGCTTTGGTCGTTCACTGCACCCACAATTTCTATCCGATTGTCAAAATTTTGGTCTCATTTGGTAGCTGGCAGTCTATTCTTTATGACAAGTACAAATTTTGAATATTATTCACAAACACACTATTTTTTACGTAGATTGAAATAGGAAAACAACCCCAAACCTTTAAATTGATTTTTCTCCCCTTGAACGTGCGAATTCGGCGTTCTTACGATTTAATTCAAAGTCCTGGCAAAACTCTCGCTTTGGTCGTTCACTGCACCCACAATATCTATCCGAATGTCAAAATTTTGGTCTCATTTTGTAGCTGGCAGTCTATTCTTTATGACAAATACATATTTGTAATATTATTCACAAACACACTATTTTTTGCAAAGGTTGAAATAGGAAAAAGAACCCCAAAACTTTAAATTGCTTTTTCTCCCCTTAGACGTGCAAATTCGGCGTTTTTACGATTTAACTTAAAGGCTTGGAAGGTCTCTCACCTTGGTCGTTCACTGCACCAACAATTTCTATCCGATTGTCAAAATTTTGGTCTCATTTGGTAGCTGGCAGTCTATTCTTTATGACAAGTACAAGTTTGTAATATTATTCACAAACCCACTATGTTTACGAATGTTGAAATAGTAAAAAGAACCCCAAAACTTTCAAAAGCTTTTTCTCCCCTTAGACGTGCGAATTCGGCGTTTTTACGATTTAATTTAAAGGCTTGGAAGTTCTCTCGCCTTGGTCGTTCACTGTACCCACACTTTCTTTCCGATTGTCAAAATGTTGGTCTCATTTGGTAGCTGGCTGTCTATTCTTTATGACAAGTACAAATTTGTAATATAATTCACAAACACACTTTTTTTTACGAAGGTTGAAACAGGAGAAAAACTCCAAAACTTTAAATTGCTTTTTCTCCCCTTAAACGTGCGAATTCGGCGTTTTTACGATTTAATTTAAAGGCTTGGCAGATCTCTCGCTTTGGTCGTTCACTGCACCCACAATTTCTATCCGATTGTCAAAATGTTGGTCTCATTTTGTAGCTGGCAGTCTATTCTTTATGACAAGTACAAATTTGTAATATTATTCACAAACACACTATTTTTACGAAGCTCGAAATAGGAGAAAAAAACCCGAAACTTTAAATTGCTGTTTCTCCCCTTAAACGTGCGAATTGAGCGTTTTTACGATTTAATTTAAAGGCTTGGCAGATCTCTCGCTTTGGTCGTTCACTGCACCCACAATTTCTATCGATTGTCAAAATGTTGGTCGCATTTTGTAGCTGGCAGTCTACGAGGTGTGTTCAAAAAGTATCACGAATTTTGAATTTTCGCGGGTTACCTATATTCGAATTTCGATTTTTTTGTGGCGTTATGTTGGTACTCATGTCTGTCACTTATGCCGACAAGCTCGGCCATTTTGAATGTTCACTTAATTGGTGATAGCTGCTTTACTTGCACGTGTTTTCAATCGTCTTGGATTTTTACTTATTCAAAAAAATGGATCAAAGAACGTGTATCAAATTTTGTGTGAAAAACGAAATTAAGTGCGCGGATGCATTCCGAATGTTGACTGTGGCATACGGAGAAGCTACCTTGGACCAAAGCAACGTTTATCAGTGGTACAAAATGTTTTTAGAAGGCCGAGAAGATGTGAACGACGAAGAGTGTGCCGGACGCCCGAGCACTTCAACAACAGACGAAAAAATTAATGAAGTGGAGAAAATGGTATTGGCCAATCGTCGAATCACCGTTAGAGAAGTTGCTGAGGACCTAAACATATCGATTGGCTCGTGCCTTCGATTTTTATCAACGATTTGGGCATGAGGCGGGTCGCCGCGAAATTCGTACCAAAATTGCTCAATTGCGACCAAAAACAGCAACGCATGAACATTGCTAATGAGATGTTAAACTCTGTCCGTGACGAACCAAATTTGCTCCAGAGGGTCATAACTGGTGACGAACCGTGGGTTTATGGTTATGACGTGGAAACCAAAGCTCAATCATCTCAATGGAAGCTGCCGCATGAACCAAGACCGAAAAAAGCGCGCCAAGTTCGGTAGAATGTGAAAGTTTTGCTGACAGTTTTCTTCGATTGCAGGGGCGTGGTGCATCATGAGTTCTTGCCACAGGGAAGAACGGTCAATAAGGAATATTACCTGCAAGTTATGCGCAATTTGCGCGAAGCAATCCGCCAGAAACGCCCGGATTTGTGGGAGAACAAAAATTTTCTTTTGCACCACGATAACGCCCCTGCTCACACATCGTTGCTTGTGCGCGACTTTTTGGCCAAAAACAACACACTAATGATGCCGCAGCCACCGTATTCCCCAGATCTGGCCCCCTGTGACTTTTTCTTGTTTCCTAAACTGAAGAGGCCCATGAAAGGACGACGTTACGCTACGCTTGACGAGATAAAGACGGCATCGAAGGAGGAGCTGAACAAGATTTAAAAAAATGATTTTTTGAAGTGCTTCGAAGATTGGGAAAACCGTTGGCATAAGTGTATAATATCTCATGGGGATTACTTTGAAGGGGACAAAATAGATATTCATGAATAAATAAATAATTTTTGAAAAAAAAACAAAATTCGTGATATTTTTTGAACACACCTCGTATTCTTTATGACAAGTACAAATTTGTAATATTATTCACAAACACACTATTTTTACGAAGGTTGAGATAGGAGAAAAAAACCCGAAACTTTAAATTGCGTTTTCTCCCCTTAGACGTCTGAATTCAGCGTTTTTACGATTTAATTTAAAGGCTTGGCAGATCTCTCGCTTTGGTCGTTCACTGCACCCACAATTTCTATCCGATTGTCAAAATGTTAGTCTCATTTTGTAGCTATTCTTTTGTAGTCTATTCTTTATGACAAGTACAAATTTGTAATATTATTCACAAAAACACTATTTTTTACGAAGGTTGAAATAGGAAAAAAGACCCCAAAACATTAAATTGCTTTTTCTCCCCCTAAACGTGCGGATTCGGCGTTTTTATGATTTAATTTAAAGGCTTGGCAGATCTCTCGCTTTGGTCGTTCACTGCATCCACAATTTCTATCCGACTGTCGAAATTTTGGTCTCATTTTGTAGCTGGCAGTCTATTCTTTATGACAAGTGCAAATTTGTAATATTATTCACAAACACGCTATTTTTTACGCAGGTATAAATAGGGAAAAAAACCCCAAAACTTCAAATTGCTTTTTCTCCCCTTAAACGTGCGAATTCGGCGTTTTAATGATTTAATTTAAGGCTTGGCAGATCTCTCGCTTTGGTCGTTCACTGCACCCACAAACTCTATCTGATCGTCAAAATGTTGGTCTCATTTGGTAGCTGGCAGTTTATTCTTTATGACAAGTACAAATTTGTCATATTATTCACAAACACACTATTTTTTACGAAGGTTGAAATAGGAAAAAAACCCCAAACCTTTAAATTGCTTTTTCTCCCCTACTTCGGCGTTTTGACGATTTAATTTAAAGGCTTGGCAGCTCTGTAGCTTTGGTCGTTCACTGCACCCACAATTTCTATCCGATTGTCAAAATGTTGTCTCATTTTGTAGCTGGCAGTCTATTCTTTATTTCAAGTACAAATTCGTAATATTATTCACAAACGCACTATTTTTTACGGAGGTTGAAGTAGGAAAAAAACCCCAAAATTTTAAATTGCTTTTTCTCCCCTTAAAAGTGCGAATTCGGCGTTTTTACGATTTAGTTTAAAGGTTTGGCAGATCTCTCGCTTTGGTCGTTCACTGCACTCACAATTTCTATCTGATTGTCAAAATTTATGACAAGTACAAATTTGTAATATTATCCACAAACACGCTATTTTTAACGAAGGCTGAAATAGGAAAAATTCCCAAAACTTTAAATTGCCTTTTCTCCCCATTAAGCGAGCGAAATCGGCGTTTTTACGATTTAATTTAAAGGCTTGGCAGATCTCTAAATTTAGTCGTTCACTTGTAGTAATCGAGGAGTAGGGCTCTAAAAGCCAGCGCTGCCACAGGCATACAGCACATACTCAATTTAACAATGAGTAACCATTCAGTCACCTTCCCCATCGCAACACTCGTTCTATTTTTTTTCGCATGAAAAATAAGTCAAGAACATGTCTTTTGTACTTAACTCCCGGGAAGACAATATTCACCGCGTTATTTGCGAGATACGGTTTCAATCATTGGTTAGAGTAGTCGAAATTTGACCCTTCATCTGGAGTTCCCCCGCGCTAGTTGTGGCGCTCAGATACCCGAAACTATATTCATATAAAAAGGGTAGGGAATTATCTTTCCAATAAAACCAATTTCATGACAATCAATACAATTTATCTGTATTTTATTTCATTTGAAAATTGTATACATCCTAAAAAACACCCTATATTTTGGCTTCATCGAAGGCATAAACCACCGGCGGAGTATTCACCACAAATGAAAGCGAGGTGAACGAGATGTCAATTTTACGCAGATGTCTTCGCGCGTTGTTTGATATCTTGCGGGTTCAAGAGGAGTACTGTTAGGCTGGTCTGGTCGAGATTGCGCACCAACGCGGACGCCGCGGCGGTTCGGTGTGATGATGAGAAAAAAAAGAATTGCCAACTAAGTAAAAGTGCCTTTTTAATAACTTTTCTCTTAACGGATTTATCAGTGAATGTTGTATAAGGGTAGAAAAGTGATTTCCCGTTTTTCTTTTGTGAAGGAAAGAAAATTGTAACAAAAAAGTTTTGTAATTGGTGCGCTTGCATTTATGTGTGTGCTTGTGGCAGTTAACCTTGAAAAGCCGACACCAATACTTCAAACATCGCAAATATTCACACCAAGATAGTGTGGAAAATCGTAAAATTAGTGAATCCGGAACAGAAATTCCAAAATATCGATTCAGCCTGAAGACTCGGAATTGGAGGAAGCAGATCTTAACGAGCTAACATCACACAGATCCGAAGATCCGAGAGGATTAAGACGTCACAAAGTTCATCATTCGTCAGGCAAACATAAGGACTTTACTATCAGTGTGCCACCAACTTTGCATGCAAAGAAACGATTTGATCATAGCCCACATGAGGTGTTCGTACAACTTGACGAACTTATTGGAACCGGTGATGATCGTGAATGGAAAGAAACCGCTCGTTGGATCAAGTATGAAGAACATATTGAAGAAGTGTCAGATAGATGGGGCAAACCGCACGTTGCTTCACTTTCCTTCCACTCTCTCCTAAATTTAAGACGTTGCCTTGAAACTGGTGTTATGCTTTTAGATTTAGAAGAAAATGATCAACCGGCAGTTGCTTATAAGATTGTTGAACAGATGGTTGTTGAAGAATTGATTAGTCCAGATGATAAGCCTACAGTTATGAGAGCTTTGCTCCTACGACACAGACATGTTAATGATTCACATGGTGCATTTTCTTTTGCCAAGAGAAAGTGGAAATATTTAGATTAAACAAGTGGTTTCTATGATTTTAGCCATACTTATAAAATTTCAACTCGTTACTTTCGCGTCATCGTTCAGCAATGATAATATACCAGAATACGTAGTTAAAAAAGATGCCATTCTGCAAATGCTTCGTTATCCTAGGTATGTTCATTTCATGCATACAAAATACGGCACAGTAGGATCGACAATCACCGAAGAGCTTTTACAATCTGGATCGCAAACGGCTCATTAAATCATATGGAGATGCTATTCGAGTAGCGAAAATAAAGACAATAAACTAGCAGCGTTTCGTGATACTTTTATACAAATGGTCAATGATAATTTCTTAACTCGTTGTCCAATACCCAAACAAAGTGAAGCCCCTACAGATCTAATATTGCCAAAATTAGAAGTAGAACAACATCTATTATTTCGACCGCCAGATTTAGATTTATCTAAGCTGCAAAAGTTACAATCGGGTGCAACAAAGGAAATGCCAGATGGAGATGCTTACTGGAGAGTGAATTTCGATAGACTGCATCAACATTTTCGTGACAATATTATGATCACAGCGTTGAACGGAAACTTGGAGCAAGTGCGGCCGAATTCTTTCGGTATATACTCCAACAAATGTATGAAAAAACGGATGCTTGGCTGTCAAGAAAAGCTTACCCCATTGGTGAAGTGATTTAGTGGTGTTAAACTGCATTTCACCAATACATAGTGAGAAAATTGGCGTTAGTGAAATTTTTCAATGAGGATTGCCAAAAATTAAAATTGAATTGTTATATTTAAATTTTTACAATGATTCATTGGTGCTTCTCCCTGGATTCATGAATGTTTTGAACAAATATTTTTATTAATTAAAAAAAAAAAATTGTGAATTTCCCCACGTGATGCAATGCATCGTTCTATAATATGAATGTTTTATACGTAATTAGTGTTTCAATTGCATGGATCGATAATCCCTTATTAACTAAAGATACCTTCAATCAAAAGAAAAGAAATTCAACCGCTTACAGCCTGCACCCATCGAGCGCTCGGAGGACCGTGCAGGTAAGTGCCTTTGATTTGACTTTACTTTCTTTACCTAAATTTGTTTTATATATTATTAAAATATTTGAATTATAAAATCAAATGAAAGCAAAATGATGGCTTTACTATAGTAAAGTAAATTAAACCAATGAACATCTGTAGATATATTGAGGAAGGTGTCTTGAATTAAAAGTAAATGTTACACACAACACATGTGCATTATAACATCCATGCGAATAAATAAAAACTAAACAATTGTTCCATGTAGTTGAGAAAAAAAAAATATATACTAAGTATTTAGAACTTTGTTAACAATTTTAGTCAAGAAGGAAAAGTTGATTGTTTTTAGAGGTCTTGTTAATTATAGGGTTTAATATATTTTCCATTATAAAATAAAAGCATGGAGTAAAACTGTACCCGATGGTCCTTCCTTTCTCCAACTTTTAACCGGGTATCGGACCCGGTACGGTGGCAGGCTTCCACCCCAAAACATGAGCCAGCCGCCGGGTACTCGCTAATTCCTTTTTCTGTTTCAGGTGACCGTTTTGGGTTGAGTGGCCCAAACAGAGTGCCTTTTTATGGCATAGATTTATGCAATCCAATTGTATAATTCTATGACATAAATTGGTCACCGGGGTACCCCCTTCTGATGGGAAAGTTCATACAATTCAAGTTGTATGAGTTTTCCACTCAGAAGAGGAATACTTGGCCACTTCAACAAAGATATCTATGGATTTATTCCAGTTGGGTGGGTATGAAGGGGCTCCACCACCCGGTTGCCCCTCTTTCATTTGTGGGCCATGAATTTATTTGGGTAACGACGAGGTCACCCCAAGTTCGCCTTTCTTTTCAGGTTTCACTTGTTCTCGTAACAAGTTATATTTCCCTCTGTGTAGTTATCTACAATTTTTGCGACTTCGGTCGCCCCTTGTTCAGCAGTCCAATTCGAGAATCCGAAATATCTTTGTGGTGGGTCCTCGTGCTGGGGAAACGAACCCGCCCCACGATACCGCAATGCTAGCCTGCCAGCGAATTCACGCGTCTCCAGACGGGGGCATTCTCGGTAGATACCTCCATCTTCTTCTGCCGGGGCAGCAGACCATCGCTGCAGTCCTTCACGGACGTTATGAACCTACTATTCCCTACACACTGCTCCCACAATTTCTATCCAATTGTCAAAATAATGGTCTCATTCTGTAGCTCGCAGTCTATTCTTTATGACAAGCAAAAATTTGTAATATTATTTACAAACACACTATTTTTTACGCAGGTTGAAATAGGAAAAAAACCCCAAAACTTTAAATTGCTTTTTCTCCCCTTAAACGTGCGAATTCGGCGTTTTTACGATTTAATTTAAAGGCTTTGGCAGATCTCTCGCTTTGGTCGTTCACTGCACCCACAATTTCTATCCGATTGTCAAAATGTTGATCTCATTTTTTAGCTGGCAGTCTATTCTTTATGACAAGTACAAATTTGTAATATTATCTTCAAACACACTATTTTTTACGAAATTGAAATAGGAAAAAAACCCCAAAATTTAAATTGCTTTTTCTCCCATTAAACGTGCGAATTCGGCATTTTTACGATTTAATTGAAAGGTTTGGCAGATCTTTAGCTTTGGTCGTTCTCTGCACCCAAATTTCTATCCGATTGTCAAAATGTTGGTCTCATTTTGTAGCTGGCAGTCTATTCTTTATGACAAGTACAAATTTGTAATATTATTCACAAACACACTATTTTTTAAGGAAGGTTGAAATAGGAAAAAAAAAAAACCCCAAAACTTTAAATTGCTTTTTCTCCCCTTAAAAGTGCGAGTTTGGCGTTTTTACGATTTAATTTAAAGGCTTGGCAGATCTCTCGCTTTGGTCGTTTACTGCACCCACAATTTCTATCCGATTGTCAAAATGTTGGTCTCATTTTGTAGCTGACAGTCTATTCTTTATGACAAGTACAAACTTGTAGTATTTTTCAGTAACCCACTATTTTTTACGAAGGTTGAAATAGGAAAAAAACCCCAAAACTTTAAATTGCTTTTTCTCCCCTTAAACGTGCGAATTCGTCGTTTTTACGATTTAATTTAAAGGCTTGGCAGATCTATCGCTTTGGTCGTTCACTGCACCTAAAATTTCTATCCGATTGTCAAAATGATGGTCTCATTTTATAGCTGGTAGTCTATTCTTTATGACAAGTACAAATTGGTAATATTATTCACAAACACACTATTTTTTACGAAGGTTGAAATAGGAAAAAAAACCCCAAAACTTTAAATTGCTTTTTGTCTCCTTAAACGTGCAAATTTGGCGTTTTTTTGATTTAATTTAAAGGCTTGGCAGATTTCTCGCTTTGGCGTTTACTGCACCCACAATTTCTATCCGATTGTCAAAATTTTGGTCTCATTTTGTAGCTGGCAGTCTATTCTTGATGACAAGTACAAATTTGTAATATTATTCACAAACACACTATTTTTTACGAAGGTTGAAATAGGAAAAAAAACCCAAAACTTTAAATTGCTTTTTCTCTCCTTAAACGTGCAAACTCGGCGTTTTTACGATTTAACTTAAACGCTTGGCAGATCTCTCGCTTTGGTCGTTCACTGCACCCACAATTTCTATCCGATTATCAAAATGTTTTTCTCATTTTGTAGCTCGCAGTCTATTCTTTATGACAAGTAAAAATTTGTAATATTATTTACAAACACACTATTTTTTACGCAGATTGAAATAGGAAAAAAACCCCAAAACTTTAAATTGCTTTTTCTCCCCTTAAGCGTGCGAATTCGGCGTTTTTACGATTTAATTTAAAGGCTTTGGCAGATCTCTCGCTTTGGTCGTTCACTGCACCCACAATTTCTATCCGATTGTCAAAATGTTGGTCTCATTTTGTAGCTGGCAGTCTATTCTTTATGACAAGTACAAATTTGTAATAATATTCACAAATACACTATTTTTTACGAAGGTTGAAATAGGAACGAAAAAAAACCAAAACTATAAATTGCTTTTTCTCCTCTTAAACGTGCGAATTCGGCTATTTTACGATTTAATTTAAAGGCTTGGGAGATCTCTCGCTTTGACCGTTCACTGCACTCACAATTTCTATCCGATTGTCACAATGTTGGTCTCATTTTGTAGTTGGCAGTCCATTCTTTATGACAAGTACAAATTTGTAATATTATTCACAAACACACTATTTTTTACGAAGGTTGAAATAGGAAAAAAAAGCCCAAAATTTTAAATTGCTTTTTCTCTCCTTAAACGTGTGAATTCGGCGTTTTTACGATTTAATTTAAAGGCTTGGCAGATTTCTCGCTTTGGTCGTTCACTGCACCCACAATTTCTATCCGATTGTCAAAATTTTGGTTTCATTTTGTAGCTGGCAGTCTATTCTTTATGACAAGTACAAATTTGTAATATTATTCACAAACACACTATTTTTTATGAAGGTTGAAATAGGAAAAAACCCCCAAAACTTTAAATTGCTTCTTCTCCCCTAAACGTGCGAATTCGGCGTTTTCACGATTTAATTTGAAGGCTTGGCAGATCTCTCGCTTTGGCCGTTCACTGCACCCACAACTTCTATCCGATTGTCAAAATTTTGGTCTCATTTTGTAGCTGGCAGTCTATTCTATGTGACAAGTACAAATTTGTAATATTATTCACAAACACACTATTTCTTACGAAGGGTGAAATAGGAAAAAAAAACCCATAACTTTAAATTGCTTTTTCTCCCCTGAAACGTGCGAATTCGGTGTTTCTACGATTTAATTTAAAGGCTTGGCAGATCTTTAGCCTTGGTAGTACACTGCACCTATTATTTTTATCCGATTGTAAAAATTTTGGTCTCATTTTGTAGCTGGCAGTCTATTCTTTATGACAAGAACAAATCTGTAATATTATTCACAAACAGAATATTTTTTTAAAGGTTAAAAAATAGGAAAAAGAAGCTCAAAACTTTAAATTGCTTTTTCTCCCATTAAACGTGCGAATTTGGCGCTATTACGATTTAATTTAAAGGCTTGGCAGATCTCTCGCGTTGGTCGTTCACTGCACCCACAATTTCTATCCGATTGTCAAAATTTTGGTCTCATTTTGTAGCTGACAGTCTATTCTTTATGACAAGTACAAAGTTGTAATATTTTTCAGTAACACACTATTTTTTACGAAGGTTGAAATAGGAAAAAAACCCCAAAACTTTAAATTGCTTCTTCTACCCTTAAACGTGCGAATTTGTCGTTTTTTTGATTTAATTTAAAGGCTTGGCAAATTTTTCGCTTTGGCGTTCACTGCACCCACAATTTCTATCCGATTGTCAAAATTTTGGTCTCATTTTGTAGCTGGCAGTCTATTCTTGATGACAAGTACAATTTGGTAATATTATTCACAAATACACTATTTTTTACGAAGGTTGAAAAAGGAAAAAAAACCCCAAAACTTTAAGTTGCCTCTTCTCCCCTTAATCGTGCGAGTTCGGCGTTTTTACGATTTAATTTAAAGACTTGGCAGATCTCTCGCTTTGCTCGTTCACGGCGTCCACAATTTCTTTCCGATTGTCATAATGTTAGTCTCATTTTGTAGCTGGCAGTCTATTCTTTATGACAAGTACAAATTTGTGATATTAATCACAAACACAGAATTTTTTATGAAGGTTGAAATAGGAAAAAAGCAAAAAACTTTATGCGGCTTTTTCTCCCCCTAAACGTGCAAATTAAGCGTTTTTAAGGATTTAATTTAAATGCCTGGCAGATCTCTCGCTTCGGTCGATCACTGCACCCACAATTATTATCCGATTGTCAAAATGTTGGTCTCATCTTGTAGCTGGCAGCCTATTCTGGCAAGTACCAATTTGTAATATTATTCACAAACACACTATTTTTTACGAAGGTTGAAATATGAAAATAAACCCCAAAACTTTAAATTGCTTTTTCTCTTCTTAAACGTGCGAATTCGGCGTTTTTACGATTTAATTTATAGGCAAGGCAGATCTCTCGCTTTGGTCGTTCACTGCACCCACCATTTCTATCCGATTGTCAAAATGTTGGTCTCATTTTGTAGCTGGCAGTCTATTCTTTATGACAAATACAAATTTGTAATATTATTCACAACCACACTATTTTTTACGAAGGTTGAAATAGGAAAAAAAAACCCATAACTTTAAATTGCTTTTTCTCCCCTTAATCGTGCGAATTCGGCGTTTCTACGGTTTAATTTAAAGGCTTGGCAGATCTTTAGCTTTGGTCGTAAACTGCACCTACAATTTTTATCCGATTGTAAAAATTTTGGTCCCATTTTGTAGCACGCAGTCTATTCTTTATGACAGGTACAAACTCTTAATATTATTCACAAACACACTTTTTTTTACGAAGGTTGAAATAGGAAAAAAAATCCCAAAACTTTAAATTGCTTTTGCTCCCCTTAAACGGTAGGATTCGGTGTTTTTACGATTTAATTTAAAGGCTTGGCAGATCTCTCGCTTTGGTCGTTCACTGCGCCCACAACTTATATCCGATTGTCAAAATGTTGGTCTTATTTTGTAGCTGGCAGTCTATTCTTTATGACAAGTACAAATTTGTAATATTATTCACAAACACACTATTTTTTACGCAGGCTGAAATAGGAAAAAAAACCCAAAACTTTAAATTGCTTTTTCTCCCCTTAAACGTGCGAATTCGGCATTCTTACGATTTAATTTAAAGGCTTGGCAGATCTCTCGCTTTGGTCGTTCACTGCACCCACAATTTCTATCCGATTGACAAAATGTTGGTCTCATTTTGTAGCTGGCAGTCTATTCTTTATGACAAGTACGAATTTGTAATATTATTCACAAACACACTATGTTTTACGAAGGTTAAAATAGGAAAAAAACCCCAAAAATTTAAATTGCTTTTTCTTCCCTTAAACGTGCGAATTCAGCGTTTTTGACGATTCAATTTAGAGGCTTGGCAGAATTCTCGCTTTAGTCGTTCACTGCGTCCACAATTTCTATCTGATTGTCAAAATTTTGGTCTCATTGTGTAGCTGGCAGTCTATTCTTTATGACAAGTACAAAGTTGTAATATTTTTCAGTAACACACTATTTTTTACGACAGTTGAAATAGGAAAAAAGCCCAAAACTTTAAATTGCTTTTTCTCCCCTTAAACGTGCGAAATCGGCGTTTTAACGATTTTATTTAAAGGCTTGGCAGATCTCTCGCTTTGGTCGTTCACTGCACCCACAATTTCTTTCCGATTGTCAAAATGTTGGTCTCATTTTGTAGCTGGCAGCCTATCCTTTATGACAAGTACAAATTTGTAATATTATTCACAAACACACTATTTTTTACGAAGGATAAAATAGGAAAAAAAACCCAAAATTTTAAATTGCTTTTTCTCCCCTTAAACGTGCGAATTCGGCGTTTTCACGATTTAACTTAAAGGCTTGGCAGATCTCTCGCCTTGTTCGTTTACTGCACCCACAATTTCTATCCGATTGTCAAACTCTGGTCGCATTTTGTAGCTGGCAGTCTATTCTATATGACAAGTATAAAATTGCAATATTATTCACAAGCACACTATTTTTTACGAAGGTTGGAATAGGAAAAATAAACGCCAAAACTTTAAATTGCTTTTTCTCCCCTTAAACATGCGAATTCGGCGTTTTTATGATTTAATTTAAAGGCTTGGCAGATCTCTCGCTTTGGTCGTTCACTGCACCCACCATTTCTATCCGAATGACAAGATGTTGGTCTCATATTGTGACTGGCAGTCCGTTCTTCATGACAAGTACAAAATTGTAATATTATTCACAAACACACTATTTTTAAAGAAAGTTTAAATAGGAAAAAAACCCCAAAACTTTAAATTGCTTTTGCTCCCCGTAAACGTGCGTACTCGGCGTTTTTAAGGTTTAATTCAAGGGCTTGGCAGATCTCTCGCTTTGATCGTTCACTGCACCCACAATTTCTATCCGATTGTCAAAATGTTGGTCTCATTTTGTAGCTGGCAGTTTATTCTTTATGACAAGTACGAATTTGTAATATTATTCACAAACACACTATGTTTTACGAAGTTGAAAAAGGGAAAAAAAACCGAAAAACTTTAAATTGCTTTTACTCCCCTTAAACGTGCGTATTCTGCGTTTCTCACGATTCAATTTAGAGGCTTGGCAGATCTCTCGCTTTGGTCGTCAACTGCGTCCAAAATTTTCATCCGATTGTCAAAATTTTGGTCTAATTTTGTAGCTGGCAGTTTATTCTTGATGACAAGTACAAATTTGTTATATTATTCACAAACACACTATGTTTTACGAAGGTTGAAAACGGAAAAAACCCCAAAACTTTAACTTGCTTTTTCTCCCCTTAAACGAGCAAGTTCGGCGTTTTTACGATTTAATTTAAAGGCTTGGCAAATCTCTCGCTTTGGTCGTTCACTGCATCTACAATTTCTATCCGATTGTCAGAATGTTCGTCTCATTTTGTAGCTGGCAGTCTATTCTTTATGACAAGTACAAATTTGTAATCTTATTCACAAACACACTATTTTGTACGAAGGTTGAAATAGGAAAAAAAAAATCCAAAACTTTAAATTGCTTTTTCTCCCCTTAAACGTGCGAATTCGGCGTTTTTACGATTTAATTTAAAGGCTTGGCAAATCTCCCGATTTGGTCGTTCACTGCACCCACAATTTCTATCCGATTGTCAAAATGTTGGTCTCATTTTGTAGCTGGCGGTCTATTCTTTATGACAAGTACAAATTTGTAATATTATTCACAAACACACTATTTTTTACCAAGATTGAAATAGGAAAAAAAACCCCAGAAATTTAAATTGCTTTTCCTCCCCTTAAACATGCGAATTCGGCGTTTTTACGATTTAATTTAAGGCTTGGCAGATTTCTCGCTTTGGTCGTTCACTGCCCCCACAATTTCGATCCAATTGTCAAAATGTTGGTCTCATTTTGTAGCTATTCTTTATGACAAGTACAAATTTGTAATATTATTCACAAACACACTATTTTTTACCAAGGTTGAAATACGAAAAAAAACCCAAAACATTAAATTGCTTTTTCTCCCTTAAACGTGCGAATTCGGCGTTTTTACGATTTAATTTTAAAGGCTTGGCAGATCTCTCGCTTTGGTCGTTCACTGCACCCACAAATTCTATCCGATTGTCAAAATGTTGGTCTCATTTTGTATCTGGCAGTCTGTTCTTTATGACAAGTACAAATTTGTTATATTATTCACAAACACACTATTTTTTACGAAGGTTGGAATAGGAAAAAAACCCCAAAACTTTAAATTGCTTTTTCTCTCTTAAACGTGTGAATTGGGCGTTTTTATGATTTAATTTAAAGGCTTGGCAGATCTCTCGCTTTGGTCGTTCACTGCACCCACAATTTCTATCCGATTGTCAAAATGTTGGTCTCATTTTGTAGCTGGCAGTCTATTCTTTATGACAAGTACAAATTTGTAATATTATACACAAACACACAATTATTTCCGAAGGATGAAATAGCAAAAAAAAAAAAAAACCTTTAGATTGCTTTTTCTTACCTTAAACGTGCGAATTCAGCGTTTTTACTATTTAATTTAAAGGCTTGGCAGATCTCTCGCTTTGGTCGTTCATTGCGTCCACAATTTGTATCCGATTGTCAAAATTTTGGTCTCATTTTGTAGCTGGCAGTCTATTCTTTATGACAAATACGAATTTGTAAAATTATTCACAAACACACTATTTTTTACGAAGATTAAAGTAGGAAACAAAACACCAAAACTTTAAATGGCTTTTTCTCCCCTTAAACGTGTGAGTTCGGTGTTTTTACGATTTAACTTAAAGGCTTGGCAGATCTCTCGCTTTGGTCATTCACTGTGCCCACAATTTCTATCCGATTGTCAAAATTTTGGTCTTCTTTGTGACAAGTACAAATTTGTAATATTACTTACAAACATACAATTCTTTACGAAGGTGGAAATAGGAAAAAAAACCCCAAACTTTCAATTGCGTTTTCGCCCCTTATACGTGCGAATCCGGCGTTTTTACGATTTATTTTAAAGGCTTGGCAGATCTCTCACTTTGGTCGTTCACTGCACCCACAATTTCTCTCCGATTGTCAAAATGTTGGTCTCATTTTGTAGCTGGCAGTCTATTCTTTATGACAAGTCTAAATTTGTAATATTATTCACAAACACACTATTTTTTACGATGGTTGAAATAGGAAAAAAAACCCAAACATTAAATTGCTTTTCCTCCACTTAAACGTGCAAATTCAACGTTTTGACGATTTAATTTTACGACTTGGCAAATCTTTCGCTTTGGTCGTTCACTGCGTCCACAATTTCTATCCGATTGTCAAAATGTTGGTCTTCTTTGTGACAAGTGCAAATTTGTAATATTATTTACAATAATTGAATTCTTTACGAAGGTTGAAATAGGAAAAAAAACCCCAAACTTTAAATTGCTTTTTCTCCCCTTAAACGTGCGAATTCGGCGTTTTAACGATTTCATTTAAAGGCTTGGCAGATTTCTCGCTTTGGTCATTCACTGCACCCACAATCTCTATCCGAATGTCAAAATGTTGGTCTCATTTTGTAGCTGGCAGTGTATTCTTTACGACAAACACAAATTTGTAATATTATTCACAAACACACTATTTTTTACGAAGGATGAAATAGGAAAACAAACCCGAAACTTTATGTTGCTTTTCCTCCCCTTAAACGTGCGAATTTGGCATTTTTACGATTTAATTTAAAGGCTTGGCAGATCTCTCGCTGTGGTCGTTCACTGCACCCACGATTTCTATACGGTTGTCAAAATTTAGGTCTCATTTGTAGCTGGGAGCCTATTCTTTATGACAAGTACAAATTTGTAATATTATTTACAAACATACAATTCTTTACGAAGGTTGAAATAGGAAAATAAACCCCAAAATTTTAAATTGCTTTTTCGCCCCTTAAACGTGCGAATTCGGCGTTTTTACGATTTGATTTAAGAGCTTGGCAGATCTCTCGCTTTGGTCGTTCACTGCACCCACAATTTCTATCCGATTGTCAAAATGTTGGTCTCATTTTGTAGCTGGGAGTCTATTCTTTATGACAAATGCAAATTTGTAATATTATTTACAAACATACAACTCTTTACGAAGGCTGATGTAGGATAAAAAAACCCGAAACTTAAAATTGCTTTTCCTCCCCTTAAACGTGCGAATTCGGCGTTTTTACGATTTAATTTTAAGGCTTGGCAGATCTGTCGCTTTGGTCGTTCACTGCACGCAAAAATTCTATCCGATTGTCAAAATGTTGGTCTTATTTTGTAGCTGGCAGTCTATTCCTTATGACAAGTACAAATTTGTAATATTATTTACAAACACATTATTTTTTCCGAAGGTTGAAATAGGAAAAAAAACCCTAAAATATTAAATTGTCTTTTCCCCATTTAAACGTGTGAATTCAGCGTTTTGACGATTTAATTTAAAGACTTTGCAGATCTCTCGCTTTGGTCGTTCACTGCGTCCACAATTTCTATCCGATTTTCAAAATTTTGGTCTTCTTTATGACAAGTACAAATTTGTAATATTATTTACAAACATAAAATTCTTTACAAAGGTTGAAATAGACAAAAAAACCCCAAACTTTAAATTGCTTTTTCGCCCCTTAAACGTGCAAATTCGGCGTTTTTACAATTTAATTTAAGGGCTCGGCAGATCTCTCGATTTGATTGTGCACTGCACCCACCATTTCTATCCGATTGTCAAAATGTTGGTCTCATTTTGTAGCTGGCAGTCTATTCTCTATGACAAGAACAAATTTGTTATATTATTCACAAACACACTATTTTTTACGAAGGTTGAAATAGGAAAAAAACCCCAAAACATTAAATTGCTTTTTCTCTCTTAAGCGTGTGAATTCGGCGTTTTTATGATTTAATTTAGAGGCTTGGCAGATCTCTCGCTTTGGTCGTTCACTGCACCCACAATTTCTATCCGATTGTCAAAATGTTGGTCTCATTTTGTAGCTGGCAGTTTATTCTTTATGACAAGTACGAATTTGTGATATTATTCACAAACACACTATGTTTTACGAAGTTGAAATAGGAAAAAAAACCGAAAAATTTTAAATTGCTTTTTCTCCCCTTAAACGTGCGAATTCTGCGTTTTTCACGATTCAATTTAGAGGCTTGGCAGATCTCTCGCTTTGGTCGTTCACTGCATCCACAATTTCTATCTGATTGTCAAAATTTTGGTCTCATTTTGTAGCTGGCAGTCTATACTTTATGACAAGTACACAATTATAATATTTTTCAGTAACACACTATTTTTTACGAAAGTTGAAATAGGAAAGAAAGCCCAAAACTTTAAATTGCTTTTTCTCCCCTTAAACGTGTGATTTCGGCGTTTTTATGATTTAATTTAAAGGCTTGGCAGATTTCTCGCTTCGGTCGTTCACTGCACCCACAATTTCTATCCGATTGTCAAAATGTTGGTCTCATTTTGTAGCTGGCAGTCTATTCTTTATGACAAGTACAAATTTGTAATATTATACACAAACACACTATTATTTCCGAAGGATGAAATAGCAAAAAAAAAACCCAAACCTTTAAATTGCTTTTTCTTACCTTAAACGTGCGAATTCAGCGTTTTTACTATTTAATTTAAAGGCTTGGCAGATCTCTCGCTTTGGTCGTTCACTGCGTCCACAATTTCTATCCGATTGTCAAAATTTTGGTCTCATTTTGTAGCTGGCAGTCTATTCTTTATGACAAGCACGAATTTGTAAAATTATTCCCAAACACACTATTTTTTACGAAGGTTAAAGTAGGAAAAAAAACACCAAAACTTTAAATGGCTTTTTCTCCCCTTAAACGTGTGAGTTCGGTGTTTTTACGATTTAATTTAAAGGCTTGGCAGATCTCTCGCTTTGGTCATTCACTGTGCCCACAATTTCTATCCGATTGTCAAAATTTTGGTCTTCTTTGTGACAAGTACAAATTTGTGATATTACTTACAAACATACAATTCTTTACGAAGGTGGAAATAGGAAAAAAACCCCAAACTTTCAATTGCGTTTTCGCCCCTTATACGTGCGAATTCGGAATTTTTACGATTTAATTTAAAGGCTTGGCAGATCTCTCACTTTGGTCGTTCACTGCACCCACAATTTCTCTCCGATTGTCAAAATGTTGGTCTCATTTTGTAGCTGGCAGTCTATTCTTTATGACAAATACAAATTTATAATATTATCCACAAACACACTATTTTTTACGATGGTTGAAATAGGAAAACAAACCCAAACATTAAATTGCTTTTCCTCCACTTAAACGTGCGAATTCAACGTTTTGACGATTTAATTTTAAGACTTGGCAAATCTCTGGCTTTGGTCGTTCACTGCGTCCACAATTTCTATCCGATTGTCAAAATGTTGGTCTTCTTTGTGACAAGTGCAAATTTGTAATATTATTTACAATAATTGAATTCTTTACGAAGGTTGAAATAGGAAAAAAACCCCAAACTTTAAATTGCTTTTTCTCCCCTTAAACGTGCGAATTCGGCGTTTTAACGATTTCATTTAAAGGCTTGGCAGATTTCTCGCTTTGGTCGTTCACTGCACCCACAATCTCTATCCGAATGTCAAAATGTTGGTCTCATTTTGTAGCTGGCAGTCTATTCTTTATGACAAGTACAAATTTGTAATATTATTCACAAACACACTATTTTTTACGAAGGATGAAATAGGAAAACAAACCCGAAACTTTATGTTGCTTTTCCTCCCCTTAAACGTGCGAATTTGGCATTTTTACGATTTAATTTAAAGGCTTGGCAGATCTCTCGCTGTGGTCGTTCACTGCACCCACAATTTCTATCCGATTGTCAAAATTTAGGTCTCATTTGTAGCTGGGAGCCTATTCTTTATGACAAGTACAAATTTGTAATATTATTTACAAACATACAATTCATTACGAAGGTTGAAATAGGAAAATAAATCCCAAAATTTTAAATTGCTTTTTCGCCCCTTAATCGTGCGAATTCGGCGTTTTTACGATTTGATTTAAAGGCTTGGCAGATCTCTCGCTGTGGTCGTTCACTGCACCCACAATTTCTATCCGATTGTCAAAATGTTGGTCTCATTTTGTAGCAGGGAGTCTATTCTTTATGACAAGTACAAATTTGTAATATTATTCATAAACATACTATTTTTTACGAAGGATGAAATAGGAAAACAAACCCAAACTTTATGTTGCTTTTCCTCCCCTTAAACGTGCGAATTTGGCATTTTTACGATTTAATTTAAAGGCTTGGCAGATCTCTCGCTGTGGTCGTTCACTGCACCCACAATTTCTATCCGATTGTCAAAATTTAGGTCTCATTTGTAGCTGGGAGCCTATTCTTTATGACAAGTACAAATTCGTAATATTATTTACAAACATACAATTCTTTACGAAGGTTGAAATAGGAAAATAAACCCCAAAATTTTAAATTGCTTTTTCGCCCCTTAAACGTGCGAATTCGGCGTTTTTACGTTTTGATTTAAAGGCTTGGCAGGTCTCTCGCTTTGGTCGTTCACTGCACCCACAATTTCTATCCGATTGTCAAAATGTTGGTCTCATTTTGTAGCTGGGAGTCTATTCTTTATGACAAGTGCAAATTTGTAATATTATTTACAAATATACAATTCTTTACGAAGGCTGAAATAGGATAAAAAACCCGAAACTTTAAATTGCTTTTGCTCCCCTTAAACGTGCGAATTCGGCGTTTTTAAGATTTAATTTTAAGGCTTGGCAGATCTGTCGCTTTGGTCGTTCACTGCACGCAAAAATTCTGCCGATTGTCAAAATGTTGGTCTTATTTTGTAGCTGGCAGTCTATTCGTTATAACAAGTACAAATTTGTAATATTATTTACAAACACATTATTTTTTCCGAAGGTTGAAATAGGAAAAAAAACCCTAAAATATTAAATTGTCTTTTCACCATTTAAACGTGCGAATTCAGCGTTTTGACGATTTAATTTAAAGACTTTGCAGATCTCTCGCTTTGGTCGTTCACTGCGTCCACAATTTCTATCCGATTGTCAAAATTTTTGTCTTCTTTATGACAAGTACAAATTTGTAATATTATTTACAAACATAAAATTCTTTACGAAGGTTGAAATAGACAAAAAAACCCCAAACTTTAAATTGCTTTTTCGCCCCTTAAACTTGCAAATTCGGCGTTTTTACGATTTAATTTAAGGGCTCGGCAGATCTCTCGATTTGATTGTGCACTGCACCCACCATTTCTATCCGATTGTCAAAATGTTGGTCTCATTTTGTAGCTGGCAGTCTATTCTCTATGACAAGAACAAATTTGTTATATTATTCACAAACACACTATTTTTTACGGAGGTTGGAATTGGAAAAAAACCCCAAACTTTTAAATTGCTTTTTCTCCCCTTAAACGTGCGAATTTGGCATTTTTACGATTTAATTTAAAGGCTTGGCAGATCTCTCGCTTTGGTCGTTCACTGCATCCACAATTTCTATCCGATTGTCAAAATGTTGGTCTCATTTTGTAGCTGGCAGTCTATTTTTTATGACAAGTACAAATTTGTAATATTATTTACAAACACACTATTTTTTAAGAATGTTGAAATCGGGAAAAAACCCCAAAATTTTAAATTGCTTTTTCTCCCCTTAAACGTGCGAATTCGGCGTTTTTACGATTTAATTTAAAGGTTTGGCAGGCCTCTCGATTTGATCGTGCACTGCACCCACCATTTCTATCCGATTGTCAAAATTTGGTCTAATTTCGTAGCTGGCAGTCTATTCTTTATGACAAGTACAAATTTGTAATATTATTTACAAACATACAATTCTTTACGAAGGTTGAATTAGGAAAAAGAAAACCCGAAACTTTAAATTGCTTTTCCTCCCCTATACGTGCAGATTCGGCGTTTTTACGATTTAATTTAACGGCTTGGCAGATCTCTCGCTTTGGTCGTTCACTGAACCCACAAATTCTATCCGATTGTCAAAATCTTGTCCCTCATTTTGTAGCTGGCAGTCTATTCTTTATGACAAGTACGAATTTGTAATATTATTCACAAACACACTATGTTTTACGAAGTTGAAATAGGAAAAAAAACCGAAAAATTTTAAATTGCTTTTTCTCCCCTTAAACGTGCGAATTCTGCGTTTTTCACGATTCAATTTAGAGGCTTGGCAGATCTCTCGCTTTGGTCGTTCACTGAACCCACAAATTCTATCCGATTGTCAAAATCTTGGCCTCATTTTGTAGCTGGCAGTCTATTCTTTATGACAAGTACGAATTTGTTATATTATTCACAAACACACTATTTTTTACGAAGGTTGAAATAGGAAAAAAACCCCAAAACTTTAAATTGCTTTTTCTCTCTTAAGCGTGGCGTTTTTATGATTTAATTTAGAGGCTTGGCAGATCTCTCGCTTTGGTCGTTCACTGCACCCACAATTTCTATCCGATTGGCAAAATGTTGGTCTCATTTTGTAGCTGGCAGTCTATTCTTTCTGACAAGTACGAATTTGTAATATTATTCAGAAACACACTATGTTTTACGAAGTTGAAATAGGAAAAAAAACCGAAAAATTTTAAATTGCTTTTTCTCCCCTTAAACGTGCGAATTCTGCGTTTTTCACGATTCAATTTAGAGGCTTGGCAGATCTCTCGCTTTGGTCGTTCACTGCATCCACAATTGTCCGTTCTTCATGACAAGTACAAAATTGTAATATTATTCACAAACACACTATTTTTAAAGAAAGTTGAAATAGGAAAAAACCCCAAAACTTTAAATTGCTTTTGCTCCCCGTAAACGTGCGTACTCGGCGTTTTTAAGGTTTAATTCAAAGGCTTGGCAGATCTCTCGCTTTGATCGTTCACTGCACCCACAATTTCTATCCGATTGTCAAAATGTTGGTCTCATTTTGTAGCTGGCAGTCTATTCTTTATGACAATAACGAATTTGTAATATTATTCACGAACACACTATGTTTTACGAAGTTGAAATAGGAAAAAAAAACCGAAAAACTTTAAATTGCTTTTTCTCCCCTTAAACGTGCGAATTCTGCGTTTTTCACGATTCAATTTAGAGGCTTGGCAGATCTCTCGCTTTGGTCGTCATCTGCGTCCAAAATTTCTATCCGATTGTCAAAATTTCGGTCTAATTTTGTAACTGGCAGTTTATTCTATGTTTTACGAAGGTTGAAAAAGGAAAAAACCCCAAAACTTTAACTTGCTTTTTCTCCCCTTAAACGAGCAAGTTCGGCATTTTTACGATTTAATTTATAGGCTTGGCAGATCTCTCGCTTTGGTCGTTCATTGCATCTACAATTTCTATCCGATTGTCAGAATGTTGGTCTCATTTTGTAGCTGGCAGTCTATTCTTTATGGTGAGTACAAATTTGTAATCTTATTCACAAACACACTATTTTTTACGAAGGTTGTACTAGTAAAAAAAAATCCAAAACTTTAAATTGCTTTTTCTCCCCTTAAACGTGCGAATTCGGCGTTTTTACGATTTAGTTTAAAGGCTTGGCAGATCTCTCGATTTGGTCGTTCACTGCACCCACAATTTCTATCCGATTGTCAAAATGTTGGTCTCATTTTGTAGCTGGCGGTCTATTCTTTATGACAAGTAGAAATTTGTAATATTATTCACAAACACACTATTTTTGACCAAGATTGAAATAGGAAAAAAAACCCCAGAAATTTAAATTGCTTTTCCTCCCCTTAAACATGCGAATTCGGTGTTTTTACGATTTGATTTAAGGCTTGGCAGATTTCTCGCTTCGGTCGTTCAGAGCCCCCACAATTTCGATACAATTGTCAAAATGTTGGTCTCATTTTGTAGCTATTCTTTATGACAAGTACAAATTTGTAATATTATTCACAAACACACTATTTTTTACCAAGGTTGAAATACGAAAAAAAACCCAAATCATTAAATTGCTTTTTCTCCCTTAAACGTGCCAATTCGGCGTTTTTACGATTTAATTTAAAGGCTTGGCAGATCTCTCGCTTTGGTCGTTCACTGCACCCACAATTTCTATCCGATCGTCAAAATGTTGGTCTCATTTTGTAGCTGGCAGTCTATTCTTTATGACAAGTACGAATTTGTAGAATTATTCACAAACACACTATTTTTTACGAAGGTTAAAGTAGGAAAAAAGACACCAAAACTTTAAATGGCTTTTTCTCCCCTTAAACGTGTGAGTTCGGTGTTTTTACGATTTAATTTAGATACAATTGTCAAAATGTTGGTCTCATTTTGTAGCTATTCTTTATGACAAGTACAAATTTGTAATATTATTTACAAACATACAATTCTTTACGAAGGTTGAATTAGGAAAAAGAAAACCCGAAACTTTAAATTGCTTTTCCTCCCCTTAAACGTGCGGATTCGGCGTTTTTACGATTTAATTTAACGGCTTGGCAGATCTCTCGCTTTGATCGTTCACTGCGTCCACAATTTCTATCCGATTGTCAAAAGTTTGGTCTCATTTTGTAGCTGGCAGTCTATTCTTTATGACAAGTGCGAATTTGTAGAATTATTCACAAACACACTATTTTTTACGAAGGTTAAAGTAGGAAAAAAGACACCAAAACTTTAAATGGCTTTTTCTCCCCTTAAACGTGTGAGTTCGGTGTTTTTACGATTTAATTTAAAGGCTTGGCAGATCTCTCGCTTTGGTCGTTCACTGTGCCCACAACTTCTATCCGATTGTCAGAATTTTGGTCTTCTTTGTGACAAGTACAAATTTGTAATATTACTTACAAACATACAATTCTTTACGAAGGTGGAAATAGGAAAAAAACCCCAAACTTTCAATTGCGTTTTCGCCCCTTATACGTGCGAATTCGGCGTTTTTACGATTTATTTGAAGGCTTGGCAGATCTCTCACTTTGGTCGTTCACTGCACCCTCAATTTCTCTCTGATTGTCAAAATGTTGGTCTCATTTTGTAGCTGGCAGTCTATTCTTTATGACAAGTACAAATTTGTAATAGCATTCACAAACACACTATTTTTTACGATGGTTGAAATAGGAAAAAAAACCCAAAACATTAAATTGCTTTTCCTCCACTTAAACGTGCGAATTCGGCATTTTTACGATATAATGTAAAGGCTTGGCAGATCTCTCGCTTTGGGCGTTCGCTGTGCCCACAATTTCCATCCGATTGTCAAAATGTTGGTCTCATTTTGTAGCTGGCAGTCTATTCTTTATGACAAGTACAAATTTGTAATATTATTCACAAACACACTATTTTTTACGAAGGTTGAAATAGGAAAAAGCACCAAAATTTTAAATGGCTTTTTCTCCCCTTAAACGTGCGAAGTCGGCGTTTTTACGATATAATTTAAAGGCTTGGCAGATCTCTCGCTTTGAGCGTTCACTTTGCCCACAATTTCCATCCGATTGTCAAAATGTTGGTCTTCTTTGTGACAAGTGCGAATTTGTAATATTATTTACAATATTTGAATTTTTTACGAAGGTTGAAATAGGAAAAAAAACCTCAAAACTTTAAATTGCTTTTTCCCCCCTTAAACGTGCGACTTCGGCATTTTTACGATTCAATTTAAAAGCTTGGCAGATCTCTCGCTTTGGTCGTTCACTGCACCAACAATTTCTATTCGATTATCAAAATGTTGGTCTCATTATGTAGCTGGAAATCTAATCTTAATGACAAGTACAAATTTGTAATATTATTCACAAACACACTATTTTTTACGAATGTTGAAATAGGAAAAAAACCCCAAAACTTTAAATTGCAGTTTCTGCCCTTAAACGTGCGAATTTGGCGTTTTTACGATTTAATTTAAAGACTTGGAAGATCTCCCGCTTTGGTCGTTCACTGCACCCACAATTTCTATCCGATTGTCAATATTTTGGTTTCATTTTGTAGCTGGCAGTCTTTTCTTTATGACAAGTACAAATTTGTAATATTATTCACAAACACACTATTTTTTACGAAGGTTAAGATAGGAAAATAAGCACCAAAACTTTAAATGACTTTTTCTCCCTTAAACGTGCGAATTCGGCGTTTTTACGATTTAATTTAAAGGCTTGGCAGATCTCTCGCTTTGAGCGTTAACTGTGCCCACAATTTCTATCCGATTCTCAAAATGTTGGTCTCATTTTGTAGCTGCCAGTCTATTCTTTATGACAAGTTCAAATTTGTAATATTATTCACAAACACACTATTTTGTACGAAGGTTGATATAGGAAAAAAAAATCCAAACCTTTAAATTGCTTTTTCTCCCCTTAAACGTGTGAATTCGGCGTTTTTTGATTGAATTTGAAGGCTTGGCAGATATCTCGGTTTGTTCCTTCACTGCACCCACAATTTCTATCCGATTGTCAAAATTTTGGTCTCATTTTGTAGCTGGCAGTCTATTCTTTATGACAAGTACAAATTTGTAATATTATTCACAAACACTTTATTTTTTACGAAGGTTTGAATAGGAAAGAAAGCACCAAAACTTTAAATGGCTTTTTCTCCCCTTGAACGTGCGAGTTCGGCGTTTTTACGATATAATTGAAAGGCTTGGCAGATCTTTCGCTTTGATCGTTCACTGTGCCCACAATTTCTATCCGATTCTCAAAATGTTGGTCTCATTTTGTAGCTGGCAGTCTATTCTTTATGACAAGAACAAATTTGTAATATTATTCACAAACACACTATTTTTTACGAAGGTTGAAATAGGAAAAAAACCCCAAAACTTTAAATTGCTGTTTCTCTCCTTAAACGTGCGAATTCGGCGTTTTTAAGACTTAATGTAAAGGCTTGGCAGATCTCTCGCTTTGGTCGTTCACTGCACCCACAATTTCTATCCGATTGTCAAAATTTGGTCTCGTTTTGTAGCTGGCAGTCTATTCTTTATGACAAGTAAAAATTTGTAATATCATTCACGAACACACTATTTTTTACGAAGGTTGATATAGGAAAAATAACCCCAAAACTTTAAATTGCTTTTTCTCCCCTTAAACGTTCGAATTTGGCGTTTTTACGATTTAGTTTAAAGACTTGGCAGGTCTCTCGCTTTGGTCGTTCACTGCACCCACAATTTCTATCCGATTGTCAAAATTTTGGTCTCATTTTGTAGCTGGCAGCCTATTCTTTACGACAAGTACAAATTGGTGATATTATTCACAAACACACTATTTTTTACGAAGGCTGAAAAAGGAAAAAAAACCCAAAACTTTAAATGGCTTTTTCTCCCCTTAAACGTGCGAATTCGGCATTTTTACGATATAATTTAAAGGCTTGGCAGATCTCTCGCTTTGGGCGTTCGCTGTGCCCACAATTTCTATCCGATTGTCAAAATGTTGGTCTCATTTTGTAGCTGGCAGTCTATTCCTTATGACAAGTACAAATTTGTAATATTATTCACAAACACACTATTTTTAACGAAGGTTGAAAAAGGAAAAAGCACCAAAATTTTAAATGGCTTTTTCTCCACTTAAACGTGCGAAGTCGGCGTTTTTACGATATAATTTAAAGGCTTGGCAGATCTCTCGCTTTAAGCGTTCACTGTGCCCACAATTTCTATCTGATTGTCAAAATGTTGGTCCCATTTTGTAGCTGGCAGTCTATTCTTTATGACAACTTAAAAATTTATAATATTATTCAAAAACACACATTTTTACGAAGGTTGAAATAGGAAAAAAAACCAAAAACTTTAAATTGCTTTTTCGCCCCTTAAACGTGCGAGTTCGGCGTTTTTAAGGATTTAATTTGAAGGCTTGGCAGATCTCTCGCTTTGGTCGTTCACAGCACCCACAATTTCTATCCGAATGCCAAAATGTTTGTCTAATTTTGTAGCTGGCAGTCTATTCTTTATGACAAATACAAATTTGTAATATTTTTTACGAACACAATTTTTTATGAAGGTTGATATAGGAAAAATAGCCCCAAAACTTTAAATTGCTTTTTCTCCCCCTAAACGAGCAAATTCGGCGTTTTTCAGATTTAATTTAAAGGCTTGGCAGATCTCTCGCTTTGATCGTTCACTGCACCCACAATTTCTATCCGATTGTCAAAATTTTGGTCCCATTTTGTAGCTGGCAGTCTATTCTTTATGACAAGTACAAATTTGTCGTATAATTCACAAAGACACTATTTTTTACGAAGGTTGAAATAGGAAAAAATCCCAAACTTTAAATTGCTTTTTCTCCCCTGAAACGTGCGAATTCGGCGTTTATACGATTTAATTTAAAGGCTTGGCAGATCTCTCGCTTTAGTCGTTCACTGCACCCACAATTTCTATCTGATTGTCAAAATTTTGGTCTCATTTTGTAGCTGCCAGTCTATTCTTTCTGACAAATGCAAATTTGTGATATTATTTACAAACGCTCTATTTTTAACGAAGGTTGAAATAGGAAAAAAAAAACCCAAAACTTTAAATTGCTTTTTCTCCACTTAAACGTGCGAATTTGGCGTTTTTACGATTTAATTTAAAGGCTTGGCAGATCTCTCGCTTTGGTCGTCCAATGCGTCCACAATTTCTATCCGATTGTCAAAATTTTGGTCTCATTTTGTAGCTGGCAGTCTATTCTTTATGACAAGTACAAATTTGTAATATTATTCACAAACACACTATTTTTTACGAAGGTTGAAATAGGAAAAAAAAATCCAAACTTTAAATTGCTTTTTCTCCTCTTAAACGTGCAAATTCGGCGTTTTTACGATTTAATTTGAAGGCTTGCTAGATCTCTCGCTTTGGTCGTTCACTGCACACACACAATTTCTTATCGAATGTCAAAATGTTGGCCTCATTTTGTAGCTGGCAGTCTATCCTTTATGACAAGTACAAATTTGTAATATTATTCACAAACTCACTATTTTTTACGAAGGTTGAAATAGGAAAAAACATCCCAAAACTTTAAATTGCTTTTCTCCCCTTAAACGTGCGAATTTGGCGTTTTTACGATTTAATTTAAAGACTTGGGAGATCTCTCGCTTTGGTCGTTCACTGCACCCACAATTTCTATCCGATTGTCAAAATGTTGGTCTCATTTTGTAGCTGGCAGTCTATTCTTTATGACAAGTATAAATTTGTAATATTATTCACAAACACACTATTTTTTAACGAAGGTTAAAATAGGAAAAAAGCACAAAACTTTATGCGGCTTTTTCTCCCCTTAAACGTACGAATTCGGCGTTTTTACGATTTAATTTAAAGGCTTGGCAGATCTCTTGCTTTGAGCGTTCACTGTGCCCACAATTTCTATCCGATTGTCAAAATGTTGGTCTCATTTTGTAGCTGGCAGTCTATTCTTTATGACAAGTACAAATTTGTAATATAATTCACAAACACACTTTTTTTACGAAGGTTGAAATAGGAAACAAAAACCCCAAAACTTTAAATTGCTTTTTCTCCCCTTGAACGTGCAAATTCAGCGTTTTAACGATTTAATTTAAAGGCTTGGCAGATCTCTCGCTTTGGTCGTTCACTGCATCTAAAATTTCTATCCGATTGTCAAAATGTTGGTCTAATTTTGTAGCTGGCAGTCTATTCCATATGACAAGTACAAATTTGTAATATTATTCACGAACACACTATTTTTTACGAAGGTTGAAATAGGAAAAAAAAATCCAAAACATTAAATTGCTTTTCCTCCCCTTAAACGTCCGAATTAGGCGTCTTTACGATTGAATTTGAAGGCTTGGCAGATCTCTCGCTTTGGTCGTTCACTGCACCCACAATTTCTATCCGATTGTCAAAATTTTGGTCTCATTTTGTAGCTGGCAGTCTTTTCTTTATGACAAGTACAAATTTTTAGTATTATTCACAAACACACAATTTTTTACGAAGGTTGTAATAAGAATAAAAGAACAAAAACTTTAAATGGCTTTTTCTCCCCTTAAACGTGCGAATTCAGCGTTGTTACGATTTAATTTAAAGGCTTGGCAGGTCTCTCGCTTTGAGTTTTCTCTGTTCCCACAATTTCTATCCGATTGTCAAAATGTTGGCTTCGATTTGTAGCTGGCAGTCTATTCTTTATGACAAGTACAAATTTGTAATATTATTCACAAACACACTATTTTTTAACGAAGGTTGAAATAGGAAAAAAAACCCAAAACTTAAACGTGCGAATTTGGCGTTTTTACGATTTAATTTAAAGGCTTGGCAGATCTCTGGCTTTGGTCGTTCACTGCATCCACAATTTCTATCCGATTGTCAAAATGTTGGTCTCATTTTGTAGCTGGCATTCTATTCTTTATGACAAGTACGAATTTGTAATATTATTCACAAACACACTATTTTTTACGAAGGTTGAAATAGGAAAAAAACCCAAAACTTTAAATTGCTGTTTCTCACCTTAAAGGTGCAAATTTGGCGTTTTTACGATTTAATTTAAAGACTTGGCAGATCTCTCGTTTTGGTCGTTCACTGCACCCACAGTTTCTATCCGATTGTCCAAATGTTGGTCTAATTTTTTAGCTGGCAGTCTATTCTTTCTGACAAGTACAAATTTGTAATATTATTCACGAACACACTATTTTTTACGAAGGTTGAATAAGGAAAAAAAAATCCAAAACATTAAATTGCTTTTTCTCCCCTTAAACGTGCGAATTCGGCGTTTTTACGATTTAATTTAAAGGCTTGGCAGATCTCTCGCTTTGGTCGTTCACTGCACCCACAATTTCTATCCGATTGTCAAAATGTTGGTCTCATTTTGTAGCTGGCAGTCTTTTCTTTATGACAAGTACAAATTTGTAATATTATTCACAAACACAGTATTTTTCACGAAGGTTGAAATAGGAATAAAAGCACGAAAACTTTAACTGGCTTTTTCTCCCCTTAAACGTGTGAATTCAGCGTTTTTACGATATAATTTAAAGGCTTGGCAGATCTCTCGCTTTGAGCGCTCATTGTGCCCATAATTTCTATCCGATTGTCAAATTGTTGGTCTCATTTTGTAGCTGGCAGTCTATTCTTTATCACAAGTACAAATTTGTAATATTATTTACAAACACACTTTTTTTGACGAAGGTTGAAATACGAAAAAAAACCCCAAAACTTTAAATTGCTTTTCTCCCGTTAAACGTGCAAATTCGGCGTTCCTACTATTTAATTTAAAGGCTTGGCAGATCTCTCGCTTTGGTCGTTCACTGCATCCACAATTTCTATCCGATTGTCAAAATGTTCGTCTCATTTTGTAGCTGGCAGTCTATTCTTTATGACAAGTACAAATTTGTAATATTATTCACAAACACACTATTTTTTACGAAGGTTTTTCTCCCCTTAAACGAGCAAATTCGGCGTTTTTACGATTTAAATTAAAGGCTTGGCAGATATCTCGCTTTGTTCGTTCACAGCACCTACAATTTCTAACCGATTGTTAAAATGTTGGTCTAATTTTATAGCTGGCAGTCTGTTCTTAATGACAAGTACAAATTTGTAATATTATTCAAGAACACATTATTTTTTACGAAGGTTGAAATCGGAAAAAAAAAATCCAAAACTTTAAATTGCTTTTCTCTCCTTAAACGTCCGAGTAAGGCGTCTTTACGATTGAATTAAAGGCTTGGCAGATCTCTCACTTTGGTCGTTCACTGCACCCACAATCTCTACCCGATTGTCAAAATGTTTGCCTCATTTTGTAGCTGGCAGTCTATTCTTTATGACAAGTACAAATTTGTTATATTATACACAAACACACTATTTTTTACGAAGGTTGAAATAGGAAAAAAAAATCCAAAACTTTAAATTGCTTTTTCTTACCTTAAACGTGCGAGTTCAGCGTTTTAAGGATTTGATTTAAAGGCTTGGCAGATCTCTCGCTCTGGCCGTTCATTGCACCCACAATTTCTATCCGATTGTCAAAATGTTGGTCTCATTTTGTAGCTGGCAGTCTATTCTTTATGACAAGTACAAATTTGTAATACTATTCACAAACACACTATTTTTTACGAAAGTTGAAATAGGAAAAAAAAGCCAAACCTTTAAATTGCTTTTTCTCCCCTTAAACGTGCAAATTCGGCGTTTTAACGATTTAATTTGAAGGCTTGGCAGATCTCTCGCTTTGGTCGTTCACTGCACCCACAATTTCTATCCGATTGTCAAAATGTTGGTCTCATTTTGTAGCTGGCAGTCTATTCTTTATGACAAGTACAAATTTGTAATATTATTCACAAACACACTATTTTTTATGAAGGTTGAAATAGGAAAAAAACCCCAAAACTTTAAATTGCTTTTTCCCCCCTTAAACGTGCGAATTCGGCGTTTTTACGATTTAATTAAAAGGCTTGGCAGATCTCTCGCTTTGGTTGTTCACTGCACCAACAGTTTCCATCCGATTGTCAAAATGGTGGTCTCATTTTGTAGCTGGCAGTTTATTCTTTACGACAAGTACAAATTTGTAATATTATTCACAAACACACTAGTTTTTACGAAAAATGAAATAGGAAAAAAAGGCACCAAAACTTTATATGGCTTTTTCTCCCCTGAAACGTGTGAATTCGGCGTTTTTACGATTTAATTTAAAGGCTTGGCAAATCTCTCGCTTTGAGCGTTCATTGTGCCCACAATTTTCATCCGATTGTCAAAATGTTGGTCTCATTTTATAGCTGGCAGTCTGTTCTTTATGATAAGTACAAATTTGTAATATTATTTACAAACACACTATTTTGTACGAAGGTTGAAATAGGAAAAAGAAACCCAAAAACTTTAACTTGCTTTTTCTCCCCTTAAACGTCCAAATTCGGCGTTTTACGATTTAATTTAAAGGCTTGGCAGATCTCTCGCTTTGGTCGTTCACTGCATCCACAATTTCTATCCGATTGTCAAAATGTTGGTCTAATTTTGTAGCTGGCAGTCTATTCTTTACGACAAGTACAAATTTGTAATATTATTCACAAACACACTATTTTTTACGAAGGTTGAAACAAAAAAAAAAATCCAAAATTTTAAATTGCTTTTTCTCCCTTTAAACGTCCGAATTCGGCGTTTTTACGATTGAATTGAAAGGCCTGGCAGATCTCTCGCTTTGAGCGTTCATTGTGCCCACAATTTTCTTCCGATTGTCAAAATGTTGGTCTCATTTTGTAGCTGGCAGTCTGTTCTTTATGACAAGTACAAATTTTTAATATTATTCACAAACACACTATTTTAAACGAAGGTTGAAATAGGAAAAAGAAACCCCAAAACTTTAAATTGCTTTTCCTCCCCTTAAACGTGCGAATTCGGCATTTTTACGATTTAATTTAAAGGCTTGGCAGATCTCTCGCTTTGGTCGTTCACTGCATCCACAATTTCTATCCGATTGTCAAAATGTTGGTCTAATTTTGTAGCTGGCAGTCTATTCCTTATGACAAGTACAAATTTGTAATATTTTTCACAAATACACTATTTTTTACGAAGAATGAAATAGGAAAAAAAGCACCAAAACTTTAAATTGCTTTTTCTCCCCTTAAACGTCCGAATTAGGCGTTTTTATGATTTAATTTAAAGGCTTGGCAGATCTCTCGCTTTGGTCGTTCACTGCACCCACAATTTCTATCCGATTGTCAAAATGTTGGTCTCATTTTGTAGCTGGCAGTCTATTCTTTATGACAAGTACAAATTTGTAATATTATTCACAAACACCCTTTTTTTTACGAAGGTTGAAATACGAAAAAAAACCCCAAAACTTTAAATTGCTTTTCCTCCCCTTAAACGTGCGAATTCGGCGTTTTTACGATTTAATTTAAAGGCTTGGCAGATCTCTCGCTTTGGTCGTTCACGGCATCCACAATTTCTATCCGATCGTCAAATTGTTGGTCTCATTTTGTAGCTGGCAGTCTATTCTTTATGACAAGTACAAACTTGTGATATTATTCACAAACACACTATTTTTTACGAAGGTTAAAATAGGAAGAAAAAAAACCCAAAACTTTAAATTGCTTTTTCTCCCCTTAAACGTGCGAATTCGGCGTTTTACGATTTAATTTAAAGGCTAGGCAGATCCTTCGCTTCGTTCGTTCACTGCACCTACAATTTCTATCCGATTGTTAAAATGTTGGTCTAATTTTGTAGCTGGCAGTCTATTCTTTATGACAAGTACAAATTTGTAATATTATCCACGAACACACTGCTTTTTACGAAGCTTGAAATAGGAAAAAAAATCCAAAACTTTAAATTGCTTTTCTCCCCTTAAACGTCCGAATACGGCGTTTTTACGATTTAATTTGAAGGCTTGGCAGATCTCTCGCTTTGGTCGTTCACTGCACTCACAATTTCTATCCAATTGTGAAAACGTTGGTCTCATCTTGTAGCTAGCAGTCTTTTCTTTATGACAAGTCCAAATTTGTAATATTATTCACAAACACACTATGTTTTATGAAGGTTGAAATAGGAAAAAAACCCCAAAACTTTAAATTGCTTTTTCTCCCCTTAAACGTACGAATTCGGCGTTTTTACGATTTAATTAAAAGGCTTGGCAGATCTCTCGCTTTGGTCGTTCACTGCACCCACAGTTTCTATCCGATTGTCAAAATAGTGGTCTCATTTTGTAGCTGGCAGTCTATTCTTTATGACAAGTCCAAATTTGTAATATTATTCACAAACAAATTATTTTTTACGAAGGTTAAAATTGGAAAAAAAACCCAAAACTTTAAATTGCTTTTTCTCCCCATAAACGTGCAAATTTGGCGTTTTTACGATTTAATTTAAAGACTTGACAGATCTCTCGTTTTGTTCGTTCACTGCATCCATAATTTCTATCCGTTTGTCAAAATGTTGGTCTCATTTTGTAGCTGGCAGTTTATTCTTTATGACAAGTACAAATTTGTAATATTATTCACAAACACACTAGTTTTTACGAAGGTTGAAATAGGAAAAAAAGCACGAAAACTTTAAATGGCTTTTTCTCCCCTTAAACGTGTGAATTCGGCGTTTTTACGATTTAATTTAAAGGCTTGGATGATCTCTCGCTTTGAGCGTTCATTGTGCCCACAATTTCTATCCGATTGTCAAAATTTTGGTCTCATTTTGTAGCTGGCAGTCTATTCTTTATGAAAAATACAAATTTGTAATATTATTCACAAACACACTATTTTTACGAAGGTTGAAATAGGAAAAAAACCCCAAAACTTTAAATTGCTGTTTCTCCCCTTAAACGTGCAAATTTGGCGTTTTTACGATTTAATTTAAAGACTTGGCAGATCTCTCACTTTGGTCGTTCACTGCACCCACAATTTCTATCCGATTGTCAAAATGTTGGTCTCATTTTGTAGCTGGCAGTCTATTCTATATGACAAGTATAAATTTGTAATATTATTCACAAACACAATAGTTTTTACGAAGAATGAAAAAGGAAAAAAAGCACCAAAACTTTAAATGGCTTTTTCTCCCCTTAAACGTGTGAAATCGGCGTTTTTACGATTGAATTTAAAGGCTTGGCAGATTTCTCGCTTTGGTCGTTCACTGCACCCACAATCTCTATCCGATTGTCAAAATGTTGGTCTCATTTTGTAGCTGGCAGTCTATTCTTTATGACAAGTACAAATTTGTAATAATATTTACAAACACACTTTTTTTTATGAAGGTTGAAATAGCAAAAAACACCAAAACTTTAAATGGCTTTTTCTCCCCTTAAACGTGCGAATTCGGCGTTTTTACGATTTAATTTTAAGGCTTGGTAGATCTCTCGCTTTGACCGTTCATCTGTCTACAATTTCTATCCGATTGTCAAAATTTTTGTCTCATTTTGTAGCTGCCAGTCTATTCCTTACGACAAATACAAATTTGTAATATTATTTGTAAACACACTATTTTTTATGAAGGTTGAAATAGCAAAAAACACCAAAACTTTAAATGGCTTTTTCTCCGCTTATACGTGTGAATTCGGCGTTTTTACGATTTAATTTTAAGGCTTGGTAGATCTCTCGCTTTGACCGTTCACTGTGTCTACAATTTGTATCCGATTGTCAAAATTTTGGTCTCATTTTGTAGCTGCCAGTCTATTCTTTACGACAAGTACAAATTCGTAATATTATTTACAAATACACTATTTTTTGTGAAGGTTGAAATAGGAAAAAAAACACCATAACTTTAAATGGCTTTTTCTCCCCTTAAACGTGTGAATTCGGCGTTTTTAGGATTTAGTTTTAAGGCTTGGTAGATCTCTCGCTTTGACCGTTCACTGTGTCCACAATTTCTATCCGATTGTCAAAATTTTGGTCTCATTTTGTAGCTGCCAGTCTATTCTTTACGACAAGTACAAATATGTAATATTATTTACAAAAACACTATTTTTTGTGAAGTTTGAAATAGGAAAAAAAAACACCATAACTTTAAATGGCTTTTTCTCCCCTTAAACGTGCGAATTCGGCGTTTATACGATTTAATTTTAAGGCTTGGCAGATCTCTCGCTTTGACCGTTCACTGTGTCCACAATTTCTATCCGATTGTCAAAATTTTGGTCTCATTTTGTAGCTGCCAGTCTATTCTTTACGACAAGTACAAATTTGTAATATTATTTACAAATACACTATTTTTTGTGAAGGTTGAAATAGGAAAAAAAACACCATAAATTTAAATGGCTTTTTCTCCCCTTAAACGTGCGAATTCGGCGTTTTTACGATTTAATTTAAAGGCTTGGTAGATCTCTTGCTTTGACCCTTCACGGTGTCAACAATTTCTATCCAATTGTCAAAATGTCGGTCTCATTTTGTAGCTGCCAGTCTATTCTTTACGACAAGTACAAATTTGTAATATTATTTACAAATACACTATTTTTTATGAAGGTTGAAATAGAAAAAAAAACACCAAAACTTTAAATGGCTTTTTCTCCTCTTAAACGTGCGAATTCGGCGTTTTTACGATTTAATTTAAAGGCTTGGTAGATCTCTCGCTTTGACCGTTCACTGTGTCTACAATTTCTTTCCGATTGTCAAAATTTTGGTCTCATTTTTTAGCTGCCAGTCTAGTCTTTACGACAAGTACAAATTTGTAATATTATTTACAAATACACTATTTTTTATGAAGGTTGAAATAGGAAAAAAAAAAACACCAAAACTTTAAATAGCTTTTTCTCCCCTTAAACGTGCAAATTAAGCGTTTTTACGATTTTATTTAAAGGCTTGGTAGATCTCTCGCTTTTACCGTTCACTGTGTCCACAATTTCTATCCGATTGTCAAAATTTTGGTCTCATTTTGTAGCTGCCAGTCTATTCTTTACGACAAGTACAAATTTGTAATATTATTAACAAATACAATCTTTTTCTCCCCTTAAACGTGTGAATTCGGCGTTTTTACGATTTAATTTTAAGGCTTGGTAGATCTCTCGCTTTGACCGTTCACTGTGTCCACAATTTCTATCCGATTGTCAAAATTTTGGTCTCATTTTGTAGCTGCCAGTTATTCTTTTGACAAGTACAAATTTGTCATATTATTTACAAATACACTATTTTTTGTGAAGGTTGAAATAGGAAAAAAACACCAAAACTTTAAATGGCTTTTTCTCCCCTTAAACGTGCGTATTCGGCGTTTTTACAATTTAATTTTAAGGCTTGGTAAATCTCTCGCTTTGACCGTTCACTGTGTCCACAATTTCTATCCGATTGTCAAAATTTTGGTCTCATTTTGTAGCTGCCAGTCTATTCTTTACGACAAGTACAAATTCGTAATATTATTTACAAATACACTATTTTTTGTGAAGGTTGAAATAGGAAAAAAAGCACCAAAACTTTAAATGGCTTTTTCTCCCCTTAAACGTGTGAAATCGGCGTTTTTACGATTGAATTTAAAGGCTTGGCAGATTTCTCGCTTTGGTCGTTCACTGCACCCACAATCTCTATCCGATTGTCAAAATGTTGGTCTCATTTTGTAGCTGGCAGTCTATTCTTTATGACAAGTACAAATTTGTAATAATATTTACAAACACACTTTTTTTTATGAAGGTTGAAATAGCAAAAAACACCAAAACTTTAAATGGCTTTTTCTCCCCTTAAACGTGCGAATTCGGCGTTTTTACGATTTAATTTTAAGGCTTGGTAGATCTCTCGCTTTGACCGTTCATCGTGTCTACAATTTCTATCCGATTGTCAAAATTTTTGTCTCATTTTGTAGCTGCCAGTCTATTCCTTACGACAATTACAAATTTGTAATATTATTTGTAAACACACTATTTTTTATGAAGGTTGAAATAGCAAAAAACACCAAAACTTTAAATGGCTTTTTCTCCGCTTATACGTGTGAATTCGGCGTTTTTACGATTTAATTTTAAGGCTTGGTAGATCACTATTTTTTGTGAAGGTTGAAATAGGAAAAAAAACACCATAACTTTAAATGGCTTTTTCTCCCCTTAAACGTGTGAATTCGGCGTTTTTAGGATTTAGTTTTAAGGCTTGGTAGATCTCTCGGTTTGACCGTTCACTGTGTCCACAATTTCTATCCGATTGTCAAAATTTTGGTCTCATTTTGTAGCTGCCAGTCTATTCTTTACGAAAAATACAAATATGGAATATTATTTACAAAAACACTATTTTTTGTGAAGTTTGAAATAGGAAAAAAAAACACCATAACTTTAAATGGCTTTTTCTCCCCTTAAACGTGCGAATTCGGCGTTTATACGATTTAATTTTAAGGCTTGGCAGATCTCTCGCTTTGACCGTTCACTGTGTCCACAATTTCTATCCGATTGTCAAAATTTTGGTCTCATTTTGTAGCTGCCAGTCTATTCTTTACGACAAGTACAAATTTGTAATATTATTTACAAATACACTATTTTTTGTGAAGGTTGAAATAGGAAAAAAAACACCATAAATTTAAATGGCTTTTTCTCCCCTTAAACGTGCGAATTCGGCGTTTTTACGATTTAATTTAAAGGCTTGGTAGATCTCTTGCTTTGACTCTTCACGGTGTCAACAATTTCTATCCAATTGTCAAAATTTCGGTCTCATTTTGTAGCTGCCAGTCTATTCTTTACGACAAGTACAAATTTGTAATATTATTTACAAATACACTATTTTTTATGAAGGTTGAAATAGAAAAAAAAACACCAAAACTTTAAATGGCTTTTTCTCCTCTTAAACGTGCGAATTCGGCGTTTTTACGATTTAATTTAAAGGCTTGGTAGATCTCTCGCTTTGACCGTTCACTGTGTCTACAATTTCTTTCCGATTGTCAAAATTTTGGTCTCATTTTGTAGCTGCCAGTCTAGTCTTTACGACAAGTACAAATTTGTAATATTATTTACAAATACACTATTTTTTATGAAGGTATAAATAGGAAAAAAAAAACACCAAAACTTTAAATAGCTTTTTCTCCCCCTTAAACGTGCAAATTAAGCGTTTTTACGATTTTATTTAAAGGCTAGGTAGATCTCTCGCTTTTACCGTTCACTGTGTCCACAATTTCTATCCGATTGTCAAAATTTTGGACTCATTTTGTAGCTGCCAGTCTATTCTTTACGACAAGTACAAATTTGTAATATTATTAACAAATACAATCTTTTCCTCCCCTTAAACGTGTGAATTCGGCGTTTTTACGATTTAATTTTAAGGCTTGGTAGATCTCTCGCTTTGACCGTTCACTGTGTCCACAATTTCTATCCGATTGTCAAAATTTTGGTCTCATTTTGTAGCTGCCAGTTATTCTTTTGACAAGTACAAATTTGTCATATTATTTACAAATACACTGTTTTTTGTGAAGGTTGAAATAGGAAAAAAACACCAAAACTTTAAATGGCTTTTTCTCCCCTTAAACGTGCGTATTCGGCGTTTTTACAATTTAATTTTAAGGCTTGGTAAATCTCTCGCTTTGACCGTCCACTGTGTCCACAATTTCTATCCGATTGTCAAAATTTTGGTCTCATTTTGTAGCTGCCAGTCTATTCTTTACGACAAGTACAAATTTGTAATATTATTTACAAATACACTATTTTTTGTGAAGGTTGAAATAGGAAAAAAACACCAAAACTTTAAATGGCTTTTTCTCCCCTTAAACGTGCGAGTTTGGCGTTTGTAAGATTTAATTTAAAGGCTTGGTAGATCTCTCGCTTTGACCGTTCACTGTGTCCACAATTTCTATCCGATTGTCAAAATTTTGGTCTCATTTTGTAGCTGCCAGTCTATTCTTTACGACAAATACAAATGTGTGATATTATTTACAAATACACTATTTTATATGAAGGTTGCAATAGGAAAAAAAACACCAAAGCTTTAAATGGCTTTTTCTCCCCTTAAAAGTGCGGATTCGGCGTTTTTACGATTTAATTTAAAGGCTTGGTAGATCTTTCGCTTTGACCGTTCACGGTGTCCACAATTTGCATCCGATTGTCAAAATTTTGGTCTCATTTTGTAGCTGCCAGTCTATTCTTTACGACAAGTACAAATTTGTAATATTAATTACAAATACACTATTTTTTGTGAAGGTTGAAATCGGAAAAAAACACCATAACTTTAAATGGCTTTTTCTCCCCTTAAACGTGCGAATTCGGCGTTTTTACGATTTAATTTTAAGGCTTGGTAAATCTCTCGCTTTGACCGTTCACTGTGTCCACAATTTCTATCCGATTGTCAAAATTTTGGTCTCATTTTGTAGCTGCCAGTCTATTCTTTACGACAAGTACAAATTTGTAATATTATTTACAAATACACTTTTTTTTGTGAAGGTTGAAATAGGAAAAAAAACACCATAAATTTAAATGGCTTTTTCTCCCCTTAAACGTGCGAATTCGGCGTTTTTACGATTTAATTTAAAGGCTTGGTAGATCTCTTGCTTTGACCGTTCACGGTGTCCACAATTTCTATCCGATTGTCAAAATTTTGGTCTCATTTTGTAGCTGCCAGTCTATTCTTTACGACAAGTACAAATTTGTAATATTATTTACAAATACACTATTTTTTGTGAAGGTTGAAATAGGAAAAAACACCAAAACTTTAAATGGCTTTTTCTCCCCTTAAACGTGCGAGTTTGGCGTTTTTTCGATTTAATTTAAAGGCTTGGTAGATCTCTCGCTTTGACCGTTCACTGTGTCCACAATTTCTATCCGATTGTCAAAATTTTGGTCTCATTTTGTAGCTGCCAGTCTGTTCTTTACGACAAATACTAATGTGTAATATTATTTACAAATACATTTTTTTTATGATGGTTGCAATAGGAAAAAAAAACACCAAAACTTTAAATGGCTTTTTCTCCCCTTAAAAGTGCGGATTCGGCGTTTTTACGATTTAATTTAAAGGCTTGGTAGATCTCTCGCTTTGACCGTTCACTGTGTCCACAATTTCTATCCGATTGTCAAAATTTTGGTCTCATTTTGTAGCTGCCAGTTATTCTTTACGATAAGTACAAATTTGTAATATTATTTACAAATCCACTATTTTTTGTGAAGGTTGAAATAGGAAAAAAACACCAAAACTTTAAATGGCTTTTTCTCCCCTTAAACGTGCGAATTCGGCGTTTTTACGATTTAATTTTAAGGCTTGGTAGACCTCTCGCTTTGACCGTTCACTGTGTCCACAATTTCTATCCGATTGTCAAAATTTTGGTCTCATTTTGTAGCTGCCAGTCTATTCTTTACGACAAGTACAAATTTGTAATATTATTTACAAATACACTATTTTTTATGCAGGTTGAAATAGCAAAATAAACACCAAAACTTTAAATGGCTTTTTCTCCCCTTAAACGTGTGAATTCGGCGTTTTCACGATTTAATTTTAAGGCTTGGTAGATCTCTCGCTTTGACCGTTCACTGTGTCTACAATTTCTATCCGATTGTCAAAATTTTGGTCTCATTTTGTAGCTGCCAGTCTATTCTTTACGACAAGTACAAATTTGTAATATTATTTACAAATACACTATTTTTTATGAAGGTTGAAATAGGAAAAAAAACACCAAAACTTTAAATGGCTTTTTCTCCCCTTAAACGTGCAAATTCGGCATTTTTACGATTTTATTTTAGGGCTTGGTAATTCTCTCGCTTTGACCGTTCACAGTGTCCACAATTTCTTTCCGATTGTCAAAATTTTGGACTCATTTTGTAGCTGCCAGTCTATTCTTTACGACAAGTACAAATTTGTAATATTATTTACAAATACAATCTTTTTCTCCCCTTAAACGTGTGAATTCGGTGTTTTACGATTTAATTTTAAGGCTTGGTAGATCTCTCGCTTTGACCGTTCACTGTGTCTACAATTTGTATCCGATGGGCAAGATTTTGGTCTCATTGTGTAGCTGCGAGTCTATTCTTTACGACAAGTACAAATTTGTAATATTATTTAAAACACACTATTTTTTATGCAAGTTGAAATAGGAAAAAAAACACCAAAACTTTAAATGGCTTTTTCTCCCCTCAAACGTGTGAATTCGGCGTTTTTACGATTTAATTTTAAGGCTTGGTAGATCTCTCGTTTTGACCGTTCACTGTGTCTACAATTTCTTCTAAATACACTTTTTTTTGTGAAGGTTGAAATAGGAAAAAAAACACCAAAACTTTAAATGGCTTTTTCTCCCCTTAAACGTGCGAATTTGGCGTTTTTACGATTTAATTTAAAGGCTTGGTAGATCTCTCGCTTTGACCGTTCACGGTGTCCACAATTTCTATCCGATTGTCAAAATTTTGGTCTCATTTTGTAGCTGCCAGTTATACTTTACGACAAGTACAAATTTGTAATATTATTTACAAATACACTATTTTTTGTGAAGGTTGAAATAGGAAAAAAATACCAAAACTTTAAATGGCTTTTTCTCCCCTTAAACGTGCGAGTTTGGCGTTTTTACGATTTAATTTAAAGGCTTGGTAGATCTCTCGCTTTGACCGTTCACTGTGTCCACAATTTCTATCCGATTGTCAAAATCTTGGTCTCATTTTGTAGCTGCCAGTCTGTTCTTTACGACAAATTCAAATGTGTAATATTATTTACAAATACACTATTTTTTATGAAGGTTGCAATAGGAAAAAAAACACCAAAGCTTTAAATGGCTTTTTCTCCCCTTAAAAGTGCGGATTCGGCGTTTTTACGATTTAATTTAAAGGCTTGGTAGATCTCTCGCTTTGACCGTTCACTGTGTCCACAATTTCTATCCGATTGTCAAAATTTTGGTCTCATTTTGTAGCTGCCAGTTATTCTTTACGACAAGTACAAATTTGTAATATTATTTACAAATACACTATTTTTTGTGATAGTTGAAATAGGAAAAAACACACCAAAACTTTAAATGGCTTTTTCTCCCCTTGAACGTGCGAGTTTGGCGTTTTAACGATTTAATTTAAAGGCTTGGTAGATTACTCGCTTTGACCGTTCACTGTGTCCACAATTTCTATCCGATTGTCAAAATTTTGGTCTCATTTTGTAGCTGCCAGTCTATCCTTTACGACAAGTACAAATTTGTAATATTATTTACAAATACACTTTTTTTTTTATGAAGGTTGCAATAGGAGAAAAAACACCAAAACTTTCAATGGCTTTTTCTCCCCTTAAACGTGCGAATTCGGCGTTTTTACGATTTAATTTAAAGGCTTGGCAGATCTGTCGCTTTGACCGTTCACTGTGTCCACAATTTCTATCCGATTGTCAAAATTTTGGTCTCATTTTGTAGCTGCCAGTCTATTCTTTACGACAAGTACAAATTTGTAATATTATTTACAAATACACTATTTTTTATGAAGGCTGAAATAGGAAAAAAAACACCAAAACTTTAAATGGCTTTTTCTCCCCTTAAACGTGCGAATTCGGCGTTTTTACGATTTAATTTTAAGGCTTGGTAGATCTCTCGCTTTGACCGTTCACTGTGTCCACAATTTCTATCCGATTGTCAAAATTTTGGTCTCATTTTGTAGCTGCCAGTCTATTCTTTACGACAAGTACAAATTTGTAATATTATTTACAAATACACTATTTTTTATGAAGGTTGATATAGGAGAAAAAACACCAAAACTTTAAATGGCTTTTTCTCCCCTTAAACGTGCGAATTCGGCGTTTTTACGATTTAATTTTCAGGCTTGGTAGATCTCTCGCTTTGACCGTTCACTGTGTCCACAATTTCTATCCGATTGTCAAAATTTTGGTCTCATTTTGTAGCTGCCAGTCTATTCTTTACGACAAATACAAATTTGTAATATTATTTACAAATACACTTTTTTTTATGAAGGCTGAAATAGGAAAAAAAACACCAAAACTTTAAATGGCTTTTTCTCCCCTTAAACGTGCGAATTCGGCGTTTTTACGATTTAATTTTAAGGCTTGGTAGATCTCTCACTTTGACCGTTCACTGTGTCCACAATTTCTATCCGATTGTCAAAATTTTGGTCTCATTTTATAGCTGCCAGTCTATTCTTTACGACAAGTACAAATTTGTAATATTATTTACAAATACACTATTTTTTATGGAGGTTCAAATAGGAGAAAATAAAACACCAAAACTTTAAATGGCTTTTTCTCCCCTTAAACGTGCGAATTCGGCGTTTTTACGATTTAAGTTTAAGGCTTGGTAGATCTCTCGCTTTGACCGTTCACTGTGTCCACAATTTCTATCCGATTATCAAAATTTTGGTCTCATTTTGATGCTGCCAGTCTATTCTTTACGACAAGTACAAATTTGTAATATTATTTACAAACACACTATTTTTCATGAAGGCTGAAATAGGAAAAAAACACCAAAACTTTAAATGGCTTTTTCTTTCCTTAAACGTGCGAATTCGGCGTTTTTACGATTTAATTTTAAGGCTTGGTAGATCTCTCGCTTTAACTGTTCACTGTGTCCACAATTTCTATCCGATTCTCAGAATTTTGGTCTCATTTTGTAGCTGCCAGTCTATTCTTTACGACAAGTACAAATTTGTAATATTATTTACAAAAACACTATTTTTTATGAAGGTTGAAATAGGAGAAAAAACACCAAAACTTGAAATGGCTTTTTCTCCCCTTAAACGTGCGAATTCGGCGTTTTTACGATTTAATTTTAAGGCTTGGTAGATCTCTCGCTTTGACCGTTCACAGTGTCCACAATTTCTATCCGATTGTCAAAATTTTGGTCTCATTTTGTAGCTGCCAGTCTATTCTTTACGACAAGTACAAATTTGTAATATTATTTACAAATACACTATTTTTTATGAAGGCTGAAATAGGAAAAAAAACACCAAAACTTTAAATGGCTTTTTCTCCCCTTAAACGTGCGAATTCGGCGTTTTTACGATTTAATTTTAAGGCTTGGTAGATCTCTCACTTTGACCGTTCACTGTGTCCACAATTTCTATCCGATTGTCAAAATTTTGGTCTCATTTTGATGCTGCCAGTCTATTCTTTACGACAAGTACAAATTTGTAATATTATTTACAAAAACACTATTTTTTATGAAGGTTGAAATAGGAGAAAAAACACCAAAACTTTAAATGGCTTTTTCTCCCCTTAAACGTGCGAATTCGGCGTTTTTACGATTTAATTTTAAGGCTTGGTAGATCTCTCGCTTTGACCGTTCACTGTGTCCACAATTTCTATCCGATTGTCAAAATCTTGGTCTCATTTTGTAGCTGCCAGTCTGTTCTTTACGACAAATTCAAATGTGTAATATTATTTACAAATACACTATTTTTTATGAAGGTTGCAATAGGAAAAAAAACACCAAAGCTTTAAATGGCTTTTTCTCCCCTTAAAAGTGCGGATTCGGCGTTTTTACGATTTAATTTAAAGGCTTGGTAGATCTCTCGCTTTGACCGTTCACTGTGTCCACAATTTCTATCCGATTGTCAAAATTTTGGTCTCATTTTGTAGCTGCCAGTTATTCTTTACGACAAGTACAAATTTGTAATATTATTTACAAATACACTATTTTTTGTGATAGTTGAAATAGGAAAAAACACCAAAACTTTAAATGGTTTTTTCTCCCCTTGAACGTGCGAGTTTGGCGTTTTAACGATTTAATTTAAAGGCTTGGTAGATTACTCGCTTTGACCGTTCACTGTGTCCACAATTTCTATCCGATTGTCAAAATTTTGGTCTCATTTTGTAGCTGCCAGTCTATCCTTTACGACAAGTACAAATTTGTAATATTATTTACAAATACACTTTTTTTTTTATGAAGGTTGCAATAGGAGAAAAAACACCAAAACTTTCAATGGCTTTTTCTCCCCTTAAACGTGCGAATTCGGCGTTTTTACGATTTAATTTAAAGGCTTGGCAGATCTGTCGCTTTGACCGTTCACTGTGTCCACAATTTCTATCCGATTGTCAAAATTTTGGTCTCATTTTGTAGCTGCCAGTCTATTCTTTACGACAAGTACAAATTTGTAATATTATTTACAAATACACTATTTTTTATGAAGGCTGAAATAGGAAAAAAAACACCAAAACTTTAAATGGCTTTTTCTCCCCTTAAACGTGCGAATTCGGCGTTTTTACGATTTAATTTTAAGGCTTGGTAGATCTCTCGCTTTGACCGTTCACTGTGTCCACAATTTCTATCCGATTGTCAAAATTTTGGTCTCATTTTGTAGCTGCCAGTCTATTCTTTACGACAAGTACAAATTTGTAATATTATTTACAAATACACTATTTTTTATGAAGGTTGATATAGGAGAAAAAACACCAAAACTTTAAATGGCTTTTTCTCCCCTTAAACGTGCGAATTCGGCGTTTTTACGATTTAATTTTCAGGCTTGGTAGATCTCTCGCTTTGACCGTTCACTGTGTCCACAATTTCTATCCGATTGTCAAAATTTTGGTCTCATTTTGTAGCTGCCAGTCTATTCTTTACGACAAATACAAATTTGTAATATTATTTACAAATACACTTTTTTTTATGAAGGCTGAAATAGGAAAAAAAAACACCAAAACTTTAAATGGCTTTTTCTCCCCTTAAACGTGCGAATTCGGCGTTTTTACGATTTAATTTTAAGGCTTGGTAGATCTCTCACTTTGACCGTTCACTGTGTCCACAATTTCTATCCGATTGTCAAAATTTTGGTCTCATTTTATAGCTGCCAGTCTATTCTTTACGACAAGTACAAATTTGTAATATTATTTACAAATACACTATTTTTTATGGAGGTTCAAATAGGAGAAAATAAAACACCAAAACTTTAAATGGCTTTTCTCCCCTTAAACGTGCGAATTCGGCGTTTTTACGATTTAAGTTTAAGGCTTGGTAGATCTCTCGCTTTGACCGTTCACTGTGTCCACAATTTCTATCCGATTATCAAAATTTTGGTCTCATTTTGATGCTGCCAGTCTATTCTTTACGACAAGTACAAATTTGTAATATTATTTACAAACACACTATTTTTCATGAAGGCTGAAATAGGAAAAAAACACCAAAACTTTAAATGGCTTTTTCTTTCCTTAAACGTGCGAATTCGGCGTTTTTACGATTTAATTTTAAGGCTTGGTAGATCTCTCGCTTTAACTGTTCACTGTGTCCACAATTTCTATCCGATTCTCAGAATTTTGGTCTCATTTTGTAGCTGCCAGTCTATTCTTGACGACAAGTACAAATTTGTAATATTATTTACAAAAACACTATTTTTTATGAAGGTTGAAATAGGAGAAAAAACACCAAAACTTGAAATGGCTTTTTCTCCCCTTAAACGTGCGAATTCGGCGTTTTTACGATTTAATTTTAAGGCTTGGTAGATCTCTCGCTTTGACCGTTCACAGTGTCCACAATTTCTATCCGATTGTCAAAATTTTGGTCTCATTTTGTAGCTGCCAGTCTATTCTTTACGACAAGTACAAATTTGTAATATTATTTACAAATACACTATTTTTTATGAAGGCTGAAATAGGAAAAAAAACACCAAAACTTTAAATGGCTTTTTCTCCCCTTAAACGTGCGAATTCGGCGTTTTTACGATTTAATTTTAAGGTTTGGTAGATCTCTCGCTTTGACCGTTCACTGTGTCCACAATTTCTATCCGATTGTCAAAATTTTGGTCTCATTTTGATGCTGCCAGTCTATTCTTTACGACAAGTACAAATTTGTAATATTATTTACAAACACACTATTTTTCATGAAGGCTGAAATAGGAAAAAAACACCAAAACTTTAAATGGCTTTTTCTTTCCTTAAACGTGCGAATTCGGCGTTTTTACGATTTAATTTTAAGGCTTGGTAGATCTCTCGCTCTGACTGTTCACTGTGTCCACAATTTCTATCCGATTGTCAAAATTGTGGTCTCATTTTGTAGCTGCCAGTTTATTCTTTACGACAAGTACAAATTTGTAATATTATTTACAAATACACTATTTTTTATGAAGGTTGAAATAGGAGAAAAAACACCAAAACTTTAAATGGCTTTTTCTCCCCTTAAACGTGCGAATTCGGCGTTTTTACGATTTAATTTTAAGACTTGGTAGATCTCTCGCTTTGACCGTTCACTGTGTCTACAATTTCTATCCGATTGTCAAAATTTTGGTCTCATTTTGTAGCTGCCAGTCTATTCTTTACGACAAGTACAAATTTGTAATATTATTCACAAATACACTATTTTTTATGAAGGCTGAAATAGGAAAAAAAACACCAAAACTTTAAATGGCTTTTTCTCCCCTTAAACGTGCGAATTTGGCGTTTTTACGATTTAATTTTAAGGCTTGGTAGATCTCTCGCTTTGACCGTTCACTGTGTCCACAATTTCTATCCGATTGTCAAAATTTTGGTCTCACTTTGTAGCTGCCAGTCTATTCTTTACGACAAGTACAAATTTGTAATATTATTTACAAATACACCATTTTTTATGAAGATTGAAATGGGAAAAAAAACACCAAAACTTTAAATGGCTTTTTCTCCCCTTAAACGTGCGAATTCGGCGTTTTTACGATTTAATTTTAAGGCTTGGTAGATCTCTCGCTTTGACCGTTCACTGTGTCCACAATTTCTATCCGATTGTCAAAATTTTGGTCTCATTTTGTAGCTGCCAGTCTATTCTTTACGACAAGTACAAATTTGTAATATTATTTACAAATACACTATTTTTTATGAAGGCTGAAATAGGAAAAAAAACACCAAAACTTTAAATGGCTTTTTCTCCCCTTAAACGTGCGAATTTGGCGTTTTTACGATTTAATTTTAAGGCTTGGTAGATCTCTCGCTTTGACTGTTCACTGTGTCCACAATTTCTATCCGATTGTCAAAATTTGGTCTCATTTTGTAGCTGCCAGTCTATTCTTTACGACGAGTACAAATTTGTAATATTATTTAAAAATACACTATTTTTTATGAAGGTTGAAATAGGAGAAAAAAAACCAAAACTTTAAATGGCTTTTTCTCCCCTTAAACGTGCGAATTCGGCGTTTTTACGATTTAATTTTAAGGCTTGGTAGATCTCTCGCTTTGACCGTTCACTGTGTCCACAATTTCTATCCGATTGTCAAAATTTTGGTCTAATTTTGTAGCTGCAAGTCTATTCTTTACGACAAGTACAAATTAGTAATATTATTTACAAATACACTATTTTTTATGAAGGTTGAAATAGGAGAAAAAACACCAAAACTTTCAATGGCTTTTTCTTCCCTTAAACAAGCAAATTCGGCGGTTTTACGATTTAATTTAAAAGCTTGGAAGATCTCTCGCTTTGACCGTTTACTGTGTCCACAATTTCTATCCGATTGTCAAAATTTTGGTCTGATTTTGTAGCTGCAAGTCTATTCTTTACGACAAGTACAAATTTGTAATATTATTTACAAATACACTATTTCTTATGAAGGTTGAAATAGGAGAAAAAACACCAAAACTTTAAATGGCTTTTTCTCCCCTTAAACGTGCGAATTTGGCGTTTTTACGATTTAATTTTAAGGCTTGGTAGATCTCTCGCTTTGACCGTTCACTGTGTCCACAATTTCTATCCGATTGTCAAAATTTTGGTCTCATTTTGTAGCTGCCAGTCTATTCTTTACGACAAGTACAAATTTGTAATATTATTTACAAATACACTATTTTTTATGAAGGTTGAAATAGGAGAAAAAACACCAAAACTTTAAATGGCTTTTTCTCCCCTTAAACGTGCGAATTCGGCGTTTTGACGATTTAATTTTAAGGCTTGGTAGATCTCTCGCTTTGACCGTTCACTGTGTCCACAATTTCTATCCGATTGTCAAAATTTTGGTCTCATTTTGTAGCTGCCAGTCTATTCTTTACGACAAGTACAAATTTGTAATATTATTTACAAATACACTATTTTTTAATGAAGGCTGAAATAGGAAAAAAAACACCAAAACTTTAAATGGCTTTTTCTCCCCTTAAACGTGCGAATTCGGCGTTTTTTACGATTTAATTTTAAGGCTTGGTAGATCTCTCGCTTTGACCGTTCACTGTGTCCACAATTTCTATCCGATTGTCAAAATTTTGGTCTCATTTTGTAGCTGCCAGTCTATTCTTTACGACAAGTACAAATTTGTAATATTATTTACAAATACACTTTTTTTTTTATGAAGGCTGAGATAGGAAAAAAAACACCAAAACTTTAAATGGCTTTTTCTCCCCTTAAACGTGCAAATTCGGCGTTTTTACGATTTAATTTTAAGGCTTGGTAGATCCCTCGCTTTGACCGTTCACTGTGTCCACAATTTCTATCCGATTGTCAAAATTTTGGTCTCATTTTGTAGCTGCCAGTCTATTCTTTACGACAAGTACAAATTTGTAATATTATTTACAAATACACTATTTTTTATGAAGGCTGAAATAGGAAAAAAAACACCAAAACTTTAAATGGCTTTTTCTCCCCTTAAACGTGCGAATTCGGCGTTTTTACGATGTAATTTTAAGGCTTGGTAGATCTCTCGCTTTGACCGTTCACTGTGTCCACAATTTCTATCCGATTGTCAAAATTTTGTTCTCATTTTGTAGCTGCCAGTCTATTCTTTACGACAAGTACAAATTTGTAATATTATTTACAAATACACTATTTTTTATGAAGGTTGAAATAGGAGAAAAAACACCAAAACTTTAAATGGCTTTTTTTCCCCTTAAACGTGCGAATTCGGCGTTTTTACGATTTAATTTTAAGGCTTGGTAGATCTCTCGCTTTGACCGTTCTGTCCACAATTTCTATCCGATTGTCAAAATTTTGGTCTCATTTTGTAGCTGCCAGTCTATTCTTTACGACAAGTACAAATTTGTAATATTATTTACAAATACACTATTTTTTATGAAGGCTGAAATAGGAGAAAAAACACCAAAACTTTAAATGGCTTTTTCTCCTCTTAAACGTGCGAATTCGGCGTTTTTACGATTTAACTTTAAGGCTTGGTAGATCTCTCGTTTTGACTGTTCACTGTGTCCACAATTTCTATCCAATTCTCAAAATTCTGGTCTCATTTTGTAGCTGCCAGTCAATTCTTTACGACAAGTACAAATTTGTAATATCATTTACAAATACACTATTTTTTATGAAGGTTGAAATAGGAGAAAAAACACCAAAAATTTAAATGGCTTTTTCTCACCTTAAACGTGCAAATTCGGCGTTTTTACGATTTAATTTTAAGGCTTGGTAGATCTCTCGCTTTGACCGTTCACTGTGTCCACAATTTCTATCCGATTGTCAAAATTGTGGTCTCATTTTGTAGCTGCCAGTCTATTCTTTACGACAAGTACAAATTTGTAATATTATTTACAAATACACTATTTTTTATGAAGGTTGAAATAGGAGAAAAAACACCAAAACTTTAAATGGCTTTTTCTCCCCTTAAACGTGCGAATTCGGCGTTTTTACGATTTAATTTTAAGGCTTGGTAGATCTCTCGCTCTGACTGTTCACTGTGTCCACAATTTCTATCCGATTGTCAAAATTGTGGTCTCATTTTGTAGCTGCCAGTTTATTCTTTACGACAAGTACAAAATTGTAATATTAGGCTTGGTAGATCTCTCGCTCTGACTGTTCACTGTGTCCACAATTTCTATCCGATTGTCAAAATTGTGGTCTCATTTTGTAGCTGCCAGTTTATTCTTTACGACAAGTACAAATTTGTAATATTATTTACAGATAAACTATTTTTTATGAAGGTTGAAATAGGAGAAAAAACACCAAAACTTTAAATGGCTTTTTCTCCCCGTAAACGTGCGAATTCGGCGTTTTTACGATTTAATTTTAAGGCTTGGTAGATCTCTCGCTTTGACCGTTCACTGTGTCCACAATTTCTATCCGATTGTCAAAATTTTGGTCTCATTTTGTAGCTGCCAGTCTATTTTTTACGACAAGTACAAATTTGTAATATTATTTACAAATACACTATTTTTTATGAAGGCTGAAATAGGAAAAAAAACACCAAAACTTTAAATGGCTTTTTCTCCCCTTAAACGTGCGAATTCGGCGTTTTTACGATTTAATTTTAAGGCTTGGTAGATCTCTCGCTTTGACCGTTCACTGTGTCCACAATTTCTATCCGATTGTCAAAATTTTGGTCTCATTTTGTAGCTGCCAGTCTATTCTTTACGACAAGTACAAATTTGTAATATTATTTACAAATACACCATTTTTTATGAAGGTTGAAATAGGAGAAAAAACACCAAAACTTTAAATGGCTTTTTCTCCCCTTAAACGTGCGAATTCGGCGTTTTTACGATTTAATTTTAAGGCTTGGTAGATCTCTCGCTCTGACTGTTCACTGTGTCCACAATTTCTATCCGATTGTCAAAATTTTGGTCTCATTTTGTAGCTGCCAGTCTATTCTTTACGACAAGTACAAATTTGTAATATTATTTACAAATACACTATTTTTTATGAAGGCTGAAATAGGAAAAAAAAACACCAAAACTTTAAATGGCTTTTTCTCCCCTTAAACGTGCGAATTCGGCGTTTTTACGATTTAATTTTAAGGTTTGGTAGATATCTCGCTTGGACCGTTCACTGTGTCCACAATTTCTATCCGATTGTCAAAATTTTGGTCTCATTTTGTAGCTGCCAGTCTATTCTTTACGACAAGTACAAATTTGTAATATTATTTACAAATACACTATTTTTTATGAAGGCTGAAATAGGAAAAAAAACACCAAAACTTTAAATGGCTTTTTCTCCCCTTAAACGTGCGAATTCGGCGTTTTTACGATTTAAATTTAAGGCTTGGTAGATCTCTCGCTTTGACCGTTCACTGTGTCCACAATTTCTATCCGATTGTCAAAATTTTGGTGTCATTTTGTAGCTGCCAGTCTATTCTTTACGACAAGTACAAATTTGTAATATTATTTACAAATACACTATTTTTGATGAAGGTTGAAATAGGAGAAAAAACACCAAAACTTTAAATGGCTTTTTCTCCCCTTAAACGTGCGAATTCGGCGTTTTTACGATTTAATTTTAAGGCTTGGTAGATCTCTCGCTTTGACCGTTCACAGTGTCCACAACTTCTATCCGATTGTCAAGATTTTGGTCTCATTTTGTAGCTGCCAGTCTATTCTTTACGACAGGTACAAATTTGTAATATTATTTACAAACACAATATTTTTTATGAAGGTTGATATAGGAGAAAAAACACCAAAACTTTAAATGGCTTTTTCTCCCCTTAAACGTGCGAATTCGGCGTTTTTACGATTTAATTTTAAGGCTTGGTAGATCTCTCGCTTTGACCGTTCACTGTGTCCACAATTTCTATCCGATTGTCAAAATTGTGGTCTCATTTTGTAGCTGCCAGTCTATTCTTTACGACAAGTACAAATTTGTAATATTATTTACAAATACACTATTTTTTATGAAGGCTGAAATAGGAAAAAAAACACCAAAACTTTAAATGGCTTTTTCTCCCCTTAAACGTGCGAATTCGGCGTTTTTACGATTTAATTTTAAGGCTTGGTAGATCTCTCGCTTTGACCGTTGACTGTGTCCACAATTTCTATCCGATTGTCAAAATTGTGGTCTCATTTTGTAGCTGCCAGTCTATTCTTTACGACAAGTACAAATTTGTAATATTATTTACAAATACACTATTTTTTATGAAGGTTGAAATAGGAGAAAAAACACCAAAACTTTAAATGGCTTTTTCTCCCCTTAAACGTGCGAATTCGGCGTTTTTACGATTTAATTTTAAGGCTTGGTAGATCTCTCGCTTTAACCGTTCACTGTGTCCACAATTTCTATCCGATTGTCAAAATTTTGGTCTCATTTTGTAGCTGCCAGTCTATTCTTTACGACAAGTACAAATTTGTAATATTATTTACAAATACACTATTTTTTATGAAGGCTGAAATAGGAGAAAAAACACCAAAACTTTAAATGGCTTTTTCTCCCCTTAAACGTGCGAATTCGGCGTTTTTACGATTTAATTTTAAGGCTTGGTAGATCTCTCGCTTTGACTGTTCACTGTGTCCACAATTTCTATCCGATTGTCAAAATTTTGGTCTCATTTTGTAGCTGCCAGTCTATTCTTTACGACAAGTACAAATTTGTAATATTATTTACAAATACACTTTTTTTTATGAAGGTTGAAATAGGAGAAAAAACACCAAAACTTTAAATGGCTTTTTCTCCCCTTAAACGTGCGAATTCGGCGTTTTTACGATTTAATTTAATTCTTGGTAGATCTCTCGCTTTGACCGTTCACTGTGTCCACAATTTCTATCCGATTGTCAAAATTTTGGTCTCATTTTGTAGCTGCCAGTCTATTCTTTACGACAAGTACAAATTTGTAATATTATTTACAAATACACTATTTTTTATGAAGGTTGAAATAGGAGAAAAAACACCAAAACTTTAAATGGCTTTTTCTCCCCTTAAACGTGCGAATTCGGCGTTTTTACGATTTAATTTTAAGGCTTGGTAGATCTCTCGCTTTGACCGTTCACTGTGTCCACAATTTCTATCCGATTGTCAAAATTTTGGTCTCATTTTGTAGCTGCCAGTCTATTCTTTACGACAAGTACAAATTTGTAATATTATTTACAAATACACTATTTTTTATGAAGGCTGAAATAGGAAAAAAAACACCAAAACTTTAAATGGCTTTTTCTCCCCTTAAACGTGCGAATTCGGCGTTTTTACGATTTAATTTTAAGGCTTGGTAGATCTCTCGCTTTGACCGTTCACTGTGTCCACAATTTCTATCCGATTGTAAAAATGTTGGTCTCATTTTGTAGCTGCCAGTCTATTCTTTACGACAAGTATAAATTTGTAATATTATTTACAAATACACTATTTTTTATGAAGGTTGAAATAGGAGAAAAAACACCAAAACTTTAAATGGCTTTTTCTCCCCTTAAACGTGCGAATTCGGAGTTTTTACGATTTAATTTTAAGGCTTGGTAGATCTCTCGCTTTGACTGTTCACTGTGTCCACAATTTCTATCCGATTGTCAAAATTTTGGTCTCATTTTGTAGCTGCCAGTCTATTCTTTACGACAAGTACAAATTTGTAATATTATTTACAAATACACTATTTTTTATGAAGGCTGAAATAGGAAAAAAAACACCAAAACTTTAAATGGCTTTTTCTCCCCTTAAACGTGCGAATTCGGCATTTTTACGATTTAATTTTAAGGCTTGGTAGATTTCTCGCTTTGACCGTTCACTGTGTCCACAATTTCTATCCGATTGTCAAAATTTTGGTCTCATTTTGTAGCTGCCAGTCTATTCTTTACGACAAGTACAAATTTGTAATATTATTTACAAATACACTGTTTTTTATGAAGGCTGAAATAGGAAAAAAAACACCAAAACTTTAAATGGCTTTTTCTCCCCTTAAACGTGCGAATTCGGCGTTTTTACGATTTAATTTTAAGGCTTGGTAGATCTCTCGCTTTGACCGTTCACTGTGTCCACAATTTCTATCCGATTGTCAAAATTTTGGTCTCATTTTGTAGCTGCCAGTCTATTCTTTACGACAAGTACAAATTTGTAATATTATTTACAAATACACTATTTTTTATGAAGGTTGAAATAGGAGAAAAAACACCAAAACTTTAAATGGCTTTTTCTCCCCTTAAACGTGCGAATTCGGCGTTTTTACGATTTAATTTTAAGGCTTGGTAGATTTCTCGCTCTGACTGTTCACTGTGTCCACAATTTCTATCCGATTGTCAAAATTGTGGTCTCATTTTGTAGCTGCCAGTTTATTCTTTACGACAAGTACAAATTTGTAATATTATTTACAAATACACTATTTTTTATGAAGGCTGAAATAGGAGAAAAAACAACAAAACTTTAAATGGCTTTTTCTCCCCTTAAACGTGCGAATTCGGCGTTTTTACGATTTAATTTTAAGGCTTGGTAGATCTCTCGCTCTGACTGTTCACTGTGTCCACAATTTCTATCCGATTGTCAAAATTGTGGTCTCATTTTGTAGCTGCCAGTCTATTCTTTACGACAAGTACAAATTTGTAATATTATTTACAAATACACTATTTTTTATGAAGGTTGAAATAGGAGAAAAAACACCAAAACTTTAAATGGCTTTTTCTCCCCTTAAACGTGCGAATTCGACGTTTTTACGATTTAATTTTAAGGCTTGGTAGATATCTCGCTTTGACCGTTCACTGTGTCCACAATTTCTATCTGATTGTCAAAATTTTGGTCTCATTTTGTAGCTGCCAGTCTATTCTTTACAACAAGTACAAATTTGTAATATTATTTACAAATACACTATTTTTTATGAAGGCTGAAATTGGAGAAAAAACGCCAAAACTTTAAATGGCTTTTTCTCCCCTTAAACGTGCGAATTCGGCGTTTTTACGATTTAATTTTAAGGCTTGGTAGATCTCTCGCTTTGACCGTTCACTGTGTCCACAATTTCTATCCGATTGTCAAAATTTTGGTCTCATTTTGTAGCTGCCAGTCTATTCTTTACGACAAGTACAAATTTGTAATATTATTTACAAATACACTATTTTTTATGAAGGTTGAAATAGGAGAAAAAACACCAAAACTTTAAATGGCTTTTTCTCCCCTTAAACGTGCGAATTCGGCGTTTTTACGATTTAATTTTAAGGCTTGGTAGATCTCTCGCTTTGACCGTTCACTGTGTCCACAATTTCTATCCGATTGTCAAAATTGTGGTCTCATTTTGTAGCTGCCAGTCTATTCTTTACGACAAGTACAAATTTGTAATATTATTTACAAATACACTATTTTTTATGAAGGCTGAAATAGGAAAAAAACACCAAAACTTTAAATGGCTTTTTCTCCCCTTAAACGTGCGAATTCGGCGTTTTTATGACTTAATTTTAAGGCTTGGTAGATCTCTCGCTTTGACTGTTCACTGTGTCCACAATTTCTATCCGATTGTCAAAATTTTGGTCTCATTTTGTAGCTGCCAGTCTATTCTTTACGACAAGTACAAATTTGTAATATTATTTACAAATACACCATTTTTTATGAAGGTTGAAATAGGAGAAAAAACACCAAAACTTTAAATGGCTTTTTCTCCCCTTAAACGTGCGAATTCGGCGTTTTTACGATTTAATTTTAAGGCTTGGTAGATCTCTCGCTTTGACCGTTCACTGTGTCCACAATTTCTATCCGATTGTCAAAATTTTGGTCTCATTTTGTAGCTGCCAGTCTATTCTTTACGACAAGTACAAATTTGTAATATTATTTACAAATACACTATTTTTTATGAAGGCTGAGATAGGAAAAAAAAACACCAAAACTTTAAATGGCTTTTTCTCCCCTTAAACGTGCGAATTCGGCGTTTTCACGATTTAATTTTAAGGCTTGGTAGATCTCTCGCTTTGACCGTTCACTGTGTCCACAATTTCTATCCGATTGTCAAAATTGTGGTCTCATTTTGTAGCTGCCAGTCTATTCTTTACGACAAGTACAAATTTGTAATATTATTTACAAATACACTATTTTTTATGAAGGCTGAAATAGGAAAAAAAACACCAAAACTTTAAATGGCTTTTTCTCCCCTTAAACGTGCGAATTCGGCGTTTTTACGATTTAATTTTTAGCTTTGGTAGATATCTCGCTTTGACCGTTCACTGTGTCCACAATTTCTATCCGATTGTCAAAATTTTGGTCTCATTTTGTAGCTGCCAGTCTATTCTTTACGACAAGTACAAATTTGTAATATTATTTACAAATACACTATTTTTTATGAAGGCTGAATCAGGAAAAAAAACACCAAAACTTTAAATGGCTTTTTCTCCCCCTTAAACGTGCGAATTCGGCGTTTTTACGATTTTATTTTAAGGCTTGGTAGATCTCTCGCTTTGACCGTTCACTGTGTCCACAATTTCTATCCGATTGTCAAAATTTTGTTGTCATTTTGTAGCTGCCAGTCTATTCTTTACGACAAGTACAAATTTGTAATATTATTAACAAATACACTATTTTTTATGAAGGTTGAAATAGGAGAAAAAACACCAAAACTTTAAATGGCTTTTTCTCCCCTTAAACGTGCGAATTCGGCGTTTTTACGATTTAATTTTAAGGCTTGGTAGATCTCTCGCTTTGACCGTTGACTGTGTCCACAATTTCTATCCGATTGTCAAAATTGTGGTCTCATTTTGTAGCTGCCAGTCTATTCTTTACGACAAGTACAAATTTGTAATATTATTTACAAATACACTATTTTTTATGAAGGTTGAAATAGGAGAAAAAACACCAAAACTTTAAATGGCTTTTTCTCCCCTTAAACGTGCGAATTCGGCGTTTTTACGATTTAATTTTAAGGCTTGGTAGATCTCTCGCTTTGACCGTTCACTGTGTCCACAATTTCTATCTGATTGTCAAAATTTTGGTCTCATTTTGTAGCTGCCAGTCTATTCTTTACAACAAGTACAAATTTGTAATATTATTTACAAATACACTATTTTTTATGAAGGCTGAAATTGGAGAAAAAACGCCAAAACTTTAAATGGCTTTTTCTCCCCTTAAACGTGCGAATTCGGCGTTTTTACGATTTAATTTTAAGGCTTGGTAGATCTCTCGCTTTGACCGTTCACTGTGTCCACAATTTCTATCCGATTGTCAAAATTTTGGTCTCATTTTGTAGCTGCCAGTCTATTCTTTACGACAAGTACAAATTTGTAATATTATTTACAAATACACTATTTTTTATGAAGGTTGAAATAGGAGAAAAAACACCAAAACTTTAAATGGCTTTTTCTCCCCTTAAACGTGCGAATTCGGCGTTTTTACGATTTAATTTTAAGGCTTGGTAGATCTCTCGCTTTGACCGTTCACTGTGTCCACAATTTCTATCTGATTGTCAAAATTTTGGTCTCATTTTGTAGCTGCCAGTCTATTCTTTACAACAAGTACAAATTTGTAATATTATTTACAAATACACTATTTTTTATGAAGGTTGAAATAGGAGAAAAAACACCAAAACTTTAAATGGCTTTTTCTCCCCTTAAACGTGCGAATTCGGCGTTTTTACGATTTAATTTTAAGGCTTGGTAGATCTCTCGCTTTGACCGTTCACTGTGTCCACAATTTCTATCCGATTGTCAAAATTGTGGTCTCATTTTGTAGCTGCCAGTCTATTCTTTACGACAAGTACAAATTTGTAATATTATTTACAAATACACTATTTTTTATGAAGGCTGAAATAGGAAAAAAAACACCAAAACTTTAAATGGCTTTTTCTCCCCTTAAACGTGCAAATTCGGCGTTTTTACGATTTAATTTTAAGGCTTGGTAGATCTCTCGCTTTGACCGTTCACTGTGTCCACAATTTCTATCCGATTGTCAAAATGTTGGTCTCATTTTGTAGCTGCCAGTCTATTCTTTACGACAAGTACAAATTTGTAATATTATTTACAAATACACTATTTTTTATGAAGGCTGAAATAGGAAAAAAAAACACCAAAACTTTAAATGGCTTTTTCTCCCCTTAAACGTGCGAATTCGGCGTTTTCACGATTTAATTTTAAGGCTTGGTAGATCTCTCGCTTTGACCGTTCACTGTGTCCACAATTTCTATCCGATTGTCAAAATTGTGGTCTCATTTTGTAGCTGCCAGTCTATTCTTTACGACAAGTACAAATTTGTAATATTATTTACAAATACACTATTTTTTATGAAGGTTGAAATAGGAGAAAAAACACCAAAACTTTAAATGGCTTTTTCTCCCCTTAAACGTGCGAATTCGGCGTTTTTACGATTTAATTTTAAGGCTTGGTAGATCTCTCGCTTTGACCGTTCACTGTGTCCACAATTTCTATCCGATTGTCAAAATGTTGGTCTCATTTTGTAGCTGCCAGTCTATTCTTTACGACAAGTACAAATTTGTAATATTATTTACAAATACACTATTTTTTATGAAGGTTGAAATAGGAGAAAAAACACCAAAACTTTAAATGGCTTTTTCTCCCCTTAAACGTGCGAATTCGGCGTTTTTACGATTTAATTTTAAGGCTTGGTAGATCTCTCGCTTTGACCGTTCACTGTGTCCACAATTTCTATTCGATTGTCAAAATTTTGGTCTCATTTTGTAGCTGCCAGTCTATTCTTTACGACAAGTACAAATTTGTAATATTATTTACAAATACACTATTTTTTATGAAGGTTGAAATGGGAGAAAAAACACCAAAACTTTAAATGGCTTTTTCTCCCCTTAAACGTGCGAATTCGGCGTTTTTACGATTTAATTTTAAGGCTTGGTAGATCTCTCGCTTTGTCTGTTCACTGTGTCCACAATTTCTATCCGATTGTCAAAATTGTGGTCTCATTTTGTAGCTGCCAGTCTATTCTTTACGACAAGTACAAATTTGTAATATTATTTACAAATACACCATTTTTTATGAAGGTTGAAATAGGAGAAAAAACACCAAAACTTTAAATGGCTTTTTCTCCCCTTAAACGTGCGAATTCGGCGTTTTTACGATTTAATTTTAAGGCTTGGTAGATCTCTCGCTTTGACCGTTCACTGTGTCCACAATTTCTATCCGATTGTCAAAATTTTGGTCTCATTTTGTAGCTGCCAGTCTATTCTTTACGACAAGTACAAATTTGTAATATTATTTACAAATACACTATTTTTTATGAGGGCTGAAATAGGAGAAAAAACACCAAAACTTTAAATGGCTTTTTCTCCCCTTAAACGTGCGAATTCGGGCGTTTTACGATTTAATTTTAAGGCTTGGTAGATCTCTCGCTTTGACCGTTCACAGTGTCCACAATTTCTATCCGATTGTCAAAATTTTGTCTCATTTTGTAGCTGCCAGTCTATTCTTTACGACAAGTACAAATTTGTAATATTATTTACAAATACACTATTTTTTATGAAGGCTGAAATAGGAAAAAAAACACCAAAATTTTAAATGGCTTTTTCTCCCCTTAAACGTGCGAATTCGGCGTTTTTACGATTTAATTTTAAGGCTTGGTAGATCTCTCGCTCTGACTGTTCACTGTGTCCACAATTTCTATCCGATTGTCAAAATTTTGGTCTCATTTTGTAGCTGCCAGTCTATTCTTTACGACAAGTACAAATTTGTAATATTATTTACAAATACACTATTTTTTATGAAGGCTGAAATAGGAAAAAAACACCAAAACTTTAAATGGCTTTTCCCCCCTTAAACGTGCGAATTCGGCGTTTTTACGATTTAATTTTAAGGCTTGGTAGATCTCTCGCTTTGACCGTTCACTGTGTCCACAATTTCTATCCGATTGTCAAAATTTTGGTCTCATTTTGTAGCTGCCAGTCTATTCTTTACGACAAGTACAAACTTGTAATATTATTTACAAATACACTATTTTTTATGAAGGTTGAAATAGGAGAAAAAAAACCAAAACTTTAAATGGCTTTTTCTCCCCTTAAACGTGCGAATTCGGCGTTTTTACGATTTAATTTTAAGGCTTGGTAGATCTCTCGCTTTGACCGTTCACTGTGTCCACAATTTCTATCCGAATGTCAAAATTTTGGTCTCATTTTGTAGCTGCCAGTCTATTCTTTACGACAAGTACAAATTTGGAATATTATTTACAAATACACTATTTTTTATGAAGGCTGAAATAGGAAAAAAAACACTAAAACTTTAAATGGCTTTTTCTCCCCTTAAACGTGCGAATTCGGCGTTTTTACGATTTAATTTTAAGGCTTGGTAGATCTCTCGCTCTGACTGTTCACTGTGTCCACAATTTCTATCCGATTGTCAAAATTGTGGTCTCATTTTGTAGCTGCCAGTCTATTCTTTACGACAAGTACAAATTTGTAATATTATTTACAAATACACTATTTTTTATGAAGGTTGAAATAGGAGAAAAAACACAAAAACTTTAAATGGCTTTTTCTCCCCTTAAACGTGCGAATTCGGCGTTTTTACGATTTAATTTTAAGGCTTGGTAGATCTCTCGCTTTGACCGTTCACAGTGTCCACAATTTCTATCCGATTGTCAAAATTTTGGTCTCATTTTGTAGCTGCCAGTCTATTCTTTACGACAAGTACAAATTTGTAATATTATTTACAAATACACTATTTTTTATGAAGGTTGAAATAGGAGAAAAAACACCAAAACTTTAAATGGCTTTTTCTCCCCTTAAACGTGCGAATTCGGCGTTTTTACGATTTAATTTAATTCTTGGTAGATCTCTCGCTTTGACCGTTCACTGTGTCCACAATTTCTATCCGATTGTCAAAATTGTGGTCTCATTTTGTAGCTGCCAGTCTATTCTTTACGACAAGTACAAATTTGTAATATTATTTACAAAAAAACTATTTTTTATGAAGGTTGAAATAGGAGAAAAAACACCAAAACTTTAAATGGCTTTTTCTCCCCTTAAACGTGCGAATTCGGCGTTTTTACGATTTAATTTTAAGGCTTGGTAGATCTCTCGCTTTGACCGTTCACTGTGTCCACAATTTCTATCCGATTGTCAAAATTTTGGTCTCATTTTGTAGCTGCCAGTCTATTCTTTACGACAAGTACAAATTTGTAATATTATTTACAAATACACTATTTTTTATGAAGGCTGAAATAGGAAAAAAAACACCAAAACTTTAAATGGCTTGTTCTCCCCTTAAACGTGCAAATTTGGCGTTTTTACGATTTAATTTTAAGGCTTGGTAGATCTCTCGCTTTGACCGTTGACTGTGTCCACAATTTCTATCCGATTGTCAAAATTTTGGTCTCATTTTGTAGCTGCCAGTCTATTCTTTACGACAAGTACAAATTTGTAATATTATTTACAAATACACCATTTTTTATGAAGGTTGAAATAGGAGAAAAAACACCAAAACTTTAAATGGCTTTTTCTCCCCTTAAACGTTCGAATTCGGCGTTTTTACGATTTAATTTTAAGGCTTGGTAGATCTCTCGCTTTGACCGTTCACTGTGTCCACAATTTCTATCCGATTGTCAAAATTTTGGTCTCATTTTGTAGCTGCTAGTCTATTCTTTACGACAAGTACAAATTTGTAATATTATTTACAAATACACCATTTTTTATGAAGGTTGAAATAGGAGAAAAAACACCAAAACTTTAAATGGCTTTTTCTCCCCTTAAACGTGCGAATTCGGCGTTTTCACGATTTAATTTTAAGGCTTGGTAGATCTCTCGCTTTGACCGTTCACTGTGTCCACAATTTCTATCCGATTGTCAAAATTGTGGTCTCATTTTGTAGCTGCCAGTCTATTCTTTACGACAAGTACAAATTTGTAATATTATTTACAAATACACTATTTTTTATGAAGGTTGAAATAGGAAAAAAACACCAAAACTTTAAATGGCTTTTTCTCCCCTTAAACGTGCGAATTCGGCGTTTTTACGATTTAATTTTAAGGCTTGGTAGATCTCTCGCTTTGACCGTTCACTGTGTCCACAATTTCTATCCGATTGTCAAAATTTTGGTCTCATTTTGTAGCTGCCAGTCTATTCTTTACGACAAGTACAAATTTGTAATATTATTTACAAATACACTATTTTTTATGAAGGCTGAAATAGGAGAAAAAAACACCAAAACTTTAAATGGCTTTTTCTCCCCTTAAACGTGCGAATTCGGCGTTTTTACGATTTAATTTTAAGGCTTGGTAGATCTCTCGCTTTGACCGTTCACTGTGTCCACAATTTCTATCCGATTGTCAAAATTTTGGTCTCATTTTGTAGCTGCCAGTCTATTCTTTACGACAAGTACAAATTTGTAATATTATTTACAAACACACTATTTTTTATGAAGGTTGAAATAGGAGAAAAAACACCAAAACTTTAAATGGCTTTTTCTCCCCTTAAACGTGCGAATTCGGCGTTTTTACGATTTAATTTTAAGACTTGGTAGATCTCTCGCTTTGACCGTTCACTGTGTCCACAATTTCTATCCGATTTGTCAAAATTTTGGTCTCATTTTGTAGCTGCCAGTCTATTCTTTACGACAAGTACAAATTTGTAATATTATTTACAAATACACTTTTCTTTTTATGAAGGCTGAAATAGGAAAAAAAACACCAAAACTTTAAATGGCTTTTTCTCCCCTTAAACGTGCGAATTCGGCGTTTTTACGATTTAATTTTAAGGTTTGGTAGATATCTCGCTTTGACCGTTCACTGTGTCCACAATTTCTATCCGATTGTCAAAATTTTGGTCTCATTTTGTAGCTGCCAGTCTATTCTTTACGACAAGTACAAATTTGTAATATTATTTACAAATACACTATTTTTTATGAAGGCTGAAATAGGAAAAAAAACACCAAAACTTTAAATGGCTTTTTCTCCCCTTAAACGTGCGAATTCGGCGTTTTTACGATTTAATTTTAAGGCTTGGTAGATCTCTCGCTCTGACTGTTCACTGTGTCCACAATTTCTATCCGATTGTCAAAATTTTGGTCTCATTTTGTAGCTGCCAGTCTATTCTTTACGACAAGTACAAATTTGTAATATTATTTACAAATACACTATTTTTTATGAAGGCTGAAATAGGAAAAAAACACCAAAACTTTAAATGGCTTTTTCTCCCCTTAAACGTGCGAATTCGGCGTTTTTACGATTTAATTTTAAGGCTTGGTAGATCTCTTGCTTTGACCGTTCACTGTGTCCACAATTTCTATCCGATTGTCAAAATTTTGGTCTCATTTTGTAGCTGCCAGTCTATTCTTTACGACAAGTACAAATTTGTAATATTATTTACAAATACACTATTTTTTATGAAGGCTGAAATAGGAGAAAAAACACCAAAACTTTAAATGGCTTTTTCTCCCCTTAAACGTGCGAATTCGGCGTTTTTACGATTTAATTTTAAGGCTTGGTAGATCTCTCGCTCTGACTGTTCCTTGTGTCCACAATTTCTATCCGATTGTCAAAATTGTGGTCTCATTTTGTAGCTGCCAGTCTATTCTTTACGACAAGTACAAATTTGTAATATTATTTACAAATACAATATTTTTTATGAAGGCTGAAATAGGAAAAAAAACACCAAAACTTTAAATGGCTTTTTCTCCCCTTAAACGTGCGAATTCGGCGTTTTTACGATTTAATTTTAAGGCTTGGTAGATCTCTTGCTTTGACCGTTCACTGTGTCCACAATTTCTATCCGATTGTCAAAATTTTGGTCTCATTTTGTAGCTGCCAGTCTATTCTTTACGACAAGTACAAATTTGTAATATTATTTACAAATACACTATTTTTTATGAAGGCTGAAATAGGAAAAAAAACACCAAACCTTTAAATGGCTTTTTCTCCCCTTAAACGTGCGAATTCGGCGTTTTTACGATTTAATTTTAAGGTTTGGTAGATATCTCGCTTTGACCGTTCACTGTGTCCACAATTTCTATCCGATTGTCAAAATTTTGAACTCATTTTGTAGCTGCCAGTCTATTCTTTACGACAAGTACAAATTTGTAATATTATTTACAAATACACTATTTTTTATGAAGGCTGAAATAGGAAAAAAAACACCAAAACTTTAAATGGCTTTTTCTCCCCTTAAACGTGCGAATTCGGCGTGTTCACGATTTAATTTTAAGGCTTGGTAGATCTCTCGCTTTGACCGTTCACTGTGTCCACAATTTCTATCCGATTGTCAAAATTTTGATCTCATTTTGTAGCTGCCAGTCTATTCTTTACGACAAGTACAAATTTGTAATATTATTTACAAATACACTATTTTTTATGAAGGTTGAAATAGGAGAAAAAACACCAAAACTTTAGATGGCTTTTTCTCCCCTTAAACGTGCGAATTCGGCGTTTTTACGATTTAATTTTAAGGCTTGGTAGATCTCTCGCTTTGACCGTTCACTGTGTCCACAATTTTTATCCGATTGTCAAAATTTTGGTCTCATTTTGTAGCTGCCAGTCTATTCTTAACGACAAGTACAAATTTGTAATATTGTTTACAAATAAACTATTTTTTATGAAGGCTGAAATAGGAAAAAAAACACCAAAACTTTAAATGGCTTTTTCTTCCCTTAAACGTGCGAATTTGGCGTTTTTACGATTTAATTTTAAGGCTTGGTAGACCTCTCGCTTTGACCGTTCACTGTGTCCACAATTTCTATCCGATTGTCAAAATGTTGGTCTCATTTTGTAGCTGCCAGTCTATTCTTTACGACAAGTACAAATTTGTAATATTATTTACAAATACACTATTTTTTATGAAGGCTGAAATAGGAAAAAAACACAAAAACTTTAAATGGCTTTTTCTCCCCTTAAACGTGCGAATTCGGCGTTTTTACGATTTAATTTTAAGGCTTGGTAGATCTCTCGCTCTGACTGTTCACTGTGTCCACAATTTCTATCCGATTGTCAAAATTGTGGTCTCATTTTGTAGCTGCCAGTCTATTCTTTACGACAAGTACAAATTTGTAATATTATTTACAAATACACTATTTTTTATGAAGGCTGAAATAGGAGAAAAAACACCAAAACTTTAAATGGCTTTTTCTCCCCTTAAACGTGCGAATTCGGCGTTTTTACGATTTAATTTTAAGGCTTGGTAAATCTCTCGCTCTGACTGTTCACTGTGTCCACAATTTCTATCCGATTGTCAAAATTGTGGTCTCATTTTGTAGCTGCCAGTCTATTCTTTACGACAAGTACAAATTTGTAATATTATTTACAAATACACTATTTTTTATGAAGGTTGAAATAGGAGAAAAAACACCAAAACTTTAAATGGCTTTTTCTCCCCTTAAACGTGCGAATTCGGCGTTTTTACGATTTAATTTTAAGGCTTGGTAGATCTCTCGCTTTGACCGTTCACTGTGTCCACAATTTCTATCCAATTGTCAAAATGTTGGTCTCATTTCGTAGCTGCCAGTCTATTCTTTACGACAAGTACAAATTTGTAATATTATTTACAAATACACTATTTTTTATGAAGGCTGAAATAGGAAAAAAACACCAAAACTTTAGATGGCTTTTTCTCCCCTTAAACGTGCGAATTTGGCGTTTTTACGATTTAATTTTAAGGCTTGGTAGATCTCTCGCTTTGACCGTTCACTGTGTCCACAATTTCTATCCGATTGTCAAAACTTTGGTCTCATTTTGTAGCTGCCAGTCTATTCTTTACGACAAGTACAAATTTGTAATATTATTTACAAATACACTATTTTTTATGAAGGTTGAAATAGGAGAAAAAACACCAAAACTTTAAATGGCTTTTTCTCCCCTTAAACGTGCGAATTCGGCGTTTTTACGATTTAATTTTAAGGCTTGGTAGATCTCTCGCTTTGACCGTTCACTGTGTCCACAATTTCTATCCGATTGTCAAAATTTAGGTCTCATTTTGTAGCTGCCAGTCTATTCTTTACGACAAGTACAAATTTGTAATATTATTTACAAACACACTATTTTTTATGAAGGTTGAAATAGGAGAAAAAACACCAAAACTTTAAATGGCTTTTTCTCCCCTTAAACGTGCGAATTCGGCGTTTTTACGACTTAATTTAATTCTTGGTAGATCTCTCGCTTTGACCGTTCACTGTGTCCACAATTTCTATCCGATTGTCAAAATTGTGGTCTCATTTTGTAGCTGCCAGTCTATTCTTTACGACAAGTACAAATTTGTAATATTATTTACAAATACACTATTTTTTATGAAGGCTGAAATAGGAAAAAAAAACACCAAAACTTTAAATGGCTTTTTCTCCCCTTAAACGTGCGAATTCGGCGTTTTTACGATTTAATTTTAAGGCTTGGTAGATCTCTCGCTTTGACCGTTCACTGTGTCCACAATTTCTATCCGATTGTCAAAATTTTGGTCTCATTTTGTAGCTGCCAGTCTATTCTTTACGACAAGTACAAATTTGTAATATTATTTACAAATACACTATTTTTTATGAAGGCTGAAATAGGAAAAAAAACACCAAAACTTTAAATGGCTTTTTCTCCCCTTAAACGTGCGAATTCGGCGTTTTTACGATTTAATTTTAAGGTTTGGTAGATATCTCGCTTTGACCGTTCACTGTGTCCACAATTTCTATCCGATTGTCAAAATTTTGGTCTCATTTTGTAGCTGCCAGTCTATTCTTTACGACAAGTACAAATTTGTAATATTATTTACAAATACACTATTTTTTATGAAGGCTGAAATAGGAAAAAAAAACACCAAAACTTTAAATGGCTTTTTCTCCCCTTAAACGTGCGAATTCGGCGTTTTTACGATTTAATTTTAAGGCTTGGTAGATCTCTCGCTCTGACTGTTCACTGTGTCCACAATTTCTATCCGATTGTCAAAATTTTGGTCTCATTTTGTAGCTGCCAGTCTATTCTTTACGACAAGTACAAATTTGTAATATTATTTACAAATACACTATTTTTTATGAAGGCTGAAATAGGAAAAAAAACACCAAAACTTTAAATGGCTTTTTCTCCCCTTAAACGTGCGAATTCGGCGTTTTTACGATTTAATTTTAAGGCTTGGTAGATCTCTTGCTTTGACCGTTCACTGTGTCCACAATTTCTATCCGATTGTCAAAATTTTGGTCTCATTTTGTAGCTGCCAGTCTATTCTTTACGACAAGTACAAATTTGTAATATTATTTACAAATACACTATTTTTTATGAAGGCTGAAATAGGAGAAAAAACACCAAAACTTTAAATGGCTTTTTCTCCCCTTAAACGTGCGAATTCGGCGTTTTTACGATTTAATTTTAAGGCTTGGTAGATCTCTCGCTCTGACTGTTCCTTGTGTCCACAATTTCTATCCGATTGTCAAAATTGTGGTCTCATTTTGTAGCTGCCAGTCTATTTTTTACGACAAGTACAAATTTGTAATATTATTTACAAATACACTATTTTTTATGAAGGCTGAAATAGGAAAAAAAACACCAAAACTTTAAATGGCTTTTTCTCCCCTTAAACGTGCGAATTCGGCGTTTTTACGATTTAATTTTAAGGCTTGGTAGATCTCTTGCTTTGACCGTTCACTGTGTCCACAATTTCTATCCGATTGTCAAAATTTTGGTCTCATTTTGTAGCTGCCAGTCTATTCTTTACGACAAGTACAAATTTGTAATATTATTTACAAATACACTATTTTTTATGAAGGCTGAAATAGGAGAAAAAACACCAAAACTTTAAATGGCTTTTTCTCCCCTTAAACGTGCGAATTCGGCGTTTTTACGATTTAATTTTAAGGCTTGGTAGATCTCTCGCTCTGACTGTTCCTTGTGTCCACAATTTCTATCCGATTGTCAAAATTGTGGTCTCATTTTGTAGCTGCCAGTCTATTCTTTACGACAAGTACAAATTTGTAATATTATTTACAAATACACTATTTTTTATGAAGGCTGAAATAGGAAAAAAAACACCAAACCTTTAAATGGCTTTTTCTCCCCTTAAACGTGCGAATTCGGTGTTTTTACGATTTAATTTTAAGGTTTGGAAGATATCTCGCTTTGACCGTTCACTGTGTCCACAATTTCTATCCGATTGTCAAAATTTTGAACTCATTTTGTAGCTGCCAGTCTATTCTTTACGACAAGTACAAATTTGTAATATTATTTACAAATACACTATTTTTTATGAAGGCTGAAATAGGAAAAAAAACACCAAAACTTTAAATGGCTTTTTCTCCCCTTAAACGTGCGAATTCGGCGTGTTTACGATTTAATTTTAAGGCTTGGTAGATCTCTCGCTTTGACCGTTCACTGTGTCCACAATTTCTATCCGATTGTCAAAATTTTGGTCTCATTTTGTAGCTGCCAGTCTATTCTTTACGACAAGTACAAATTTGTAATATTATTTACAAATACACTATTTTTTATGAAGGTTGAAATAGGAGAAAAAACACCAAAACTTTAGATGGCTTTTTCTCCCCTTAATTGTGCGAATTCGGCGTTTTTACGATTTAATTTTAAGGCTTGGTAGATCTCTTGCTTTGACCGTTCACAGTGTCCACAATTTCTATCCGATTGTCAAAATTTTGGTCTCATTTTGTAGCTGCCAGTCTATTCTTAACGACAAGTACAAATTTGTAATATTATTTACAAATAAACTATTTTTTATGAAGGCTGAAATAGGAAAAAAAACACCAAAACTTTAAATGGCTTTTTCTCCCCTTAAACGTGCGAATTTGGCGTTTTTACGATTTAATTTTAAGGCTTGGTAGATCTCTCGCTTTGACCGTTCACTGTGTCCACAATTTCTATCCGATTGTCAAAATTTTGGTCTCATTTTGTAGCTGCCAGTCTATTCTTTACGACAAGTACAAATTTGAAACATTATTTACAAATACACTATTTTTTATGAAGGTTGAAATAGGAGAAAAAACACCAAAACTTTAAATGGCTTTTTCTCCCCTTAAACGTGCGAATTCGGCGTTTTTACGATTTAATTTTAAGGCTTGGTAGATCTCTCGCTCTGACTGTTCACTGTGTCCACAATTTCTATCCGATTGTCAAAATTGTGGTCTCATTTTGTAGCTGCCAGTCTATTCTTTACGACAAGTACAAATTTGTAATATTATTTACAAATACACTATTTTTTATGAAGGCTGAAATAGGAGAAAAAACACCAAAACTTTAAATGGCTTTTTCTCCCCTTAAACGTGCGAATTCGGCGTTTTTACGATTTAATTTTAAGGTTTGGTAGATCTCTCGCTCTGACTGTTCACTGTGTCCACAATTTCTATCCGATTGTCAAAATTGTGGTCTCATTTTGTAGCTGCCAGTCTATTCTTTACGACAAGTACAAATTTGTAATATTATTTACAAATACACTATTTTTTATGAAGGTTGAAATAGGAGAAAAAACACCAAAACTTTAAATGGCTTTTTCTCCCCTTAAACGTGCGAATTCGGCGTTTTTACGATTTAATTTTAAGGCTTGGTAGGTCTCTCGCTTTGACCGTTCACTGTGTCCACAATTTCTATCCGATTGTCAAAATGTTGGTCTCATTTTGTAGCTGCCAGTCTATTCTTTACGACAAGTACAAATTTGTAATATTATTTACAAATACACTATTTTTTATGAAGGCTGAAATAGAAAAAAAAACACCAAAACTTTAAATGGCTTTTTCTCCCCTTAAACGTGCGAATTTGGCGTTTTTACGATTTAATTTTAAGGCTTGGTAGATCTCTCGCTTTGACTGTTCACTGTGTCCACAATTTCTATCCGATTGTCAAAATTTTGGTCTCATTTTGTAGCTGCCAGTCTATTCTTTACGACAAGTACAAATTTGTAATGTTATTTACAAAAACACTATTTTTTATGAAGGTTGAAATAGGAGAAAAAACACCAAAACTTTAAATGGCTTTTTCTCCCCTTAAACGTGCGAATTCGGCGTTTTTACGATTTAATTTTAAGGCTTGGTAGATCTCTCGCTTTGACCGTTCACTGTGTCACAATTTCTATCCGATTGTCAAAATTTTGGTCTCATTTTGTAGCTGCCAGTCTATTCTTTATGACAAGTACAAATTTGTGATATTATTTACAAATACACTATTTTTTATGAAGGCTGAAATAGGAAAAAAAACACCAAAACTTTAAATGGCTTTTTCTCCCCTTAAACGCGCGAATTCGGCGTTTTTACGATTTAATTTTAAGGCTTGGTAGATCTCTCGCTTTGACCGTTCACTGTGTCCACAATTTCTATCCGATTGTCAAAATTTTGGTCTCATTTTGTAGCTGCCAGTCTATTCTTTACGACAAGTACAAATTTGTAATATTATTTACAAGTCCACTATTTTTTATGAAGGCTGAAATAGGAAAAAAAACACCAAAACTTTAAATGGCTTTTTCTCCCCTTAAACGTGCGAATTCGGCGTTTTTACGATTTAATTTTAAGGCTTGGTAGATCTCTCGCTTTGACCGTTCACAGTGTCCACAATTTCTATCCGATTGTCAAAATTTTGGTCTCATTTTGTAGCTGCCAGTCTATTCTTTACGACAAGTACAAATTTGTAATATTATTTACAAATACACTATTTTTTATGAAGGTTGAAATAGGAGAAAAAACACCAAAACTTTAAATGGCTTTTTCTCCCCTTAAACGTGCGAATTCGGCGTTTTTACGATTTAATTTTAAGGCTTGGTAGATCTCTCGCTTTGACCGTTCACTGTGTCCACAATTTCTATCCGATTGTCAAAATGTTGGTCTCATTTTGTAGCTGCCAGTCTATTCTTTACGACAAGTACAAATTTGTAATATTATTTACAAACACACAATTTTTTATGAAGGTTGAAAGAGGAGAAAAAACACCAAAACTTTAAATGGCTTCTTCTCCCCTTAAACGTGTGAATTCGGCGTTTTTACGATTTAATTTTAAGGCTTGGTAGATCTCTCGCTTTGACCGTTCACTGTGTCCACAATTTCTATCCAATTGTAAAAATTTTGGTCTCATTTTGTAGCTCCCAGTCTATTCTTTACGACAAGTACAAATTTGTAATATTATTTACAAATACACTATTTTTTATGAAGGTTGAAATAGGAGAAAAAACACCAAAACTTTAAATGGCTTTTTCTCCCCTTAAACGTGCGAACTCGGCGTTTTCACGATTTAATTTTAAGGCTTGGTAGATCTCTCGCTTTGACCGTTCACTGTGTCCACAATTTCTATCCGATTGTCAAAATTGTGGTCTCATTTTGTAGCTGCCAGTCTATTCTTTACGACAAGTACAAATTTGTAATATTATTTACAAATACACTATTTTTTATGAAGGCTGAAATAGGAAAAAAAAACACCAAAACTTTAAATGGCTTTTTCCCTCCTTAAACGTGCGAATTCGGCGTTTTTACGATTTAATTTTAAGGCTTGGTAGATCTCTCGCTTTGACCGTTCACTGTGTCCACAATTTCTATCCGATTGTCAAAATTGTGGTCTCATTTTGTAGCTGCCAGTCTATTCCTTACGACAAGTACAAATTTGTAATATTATTTACAAATACACTATTTTTTATGAAGGTTGAAATAGGAGAAAAAACACCAAAACTTTAAATGGCTTTTTCTCCCCTTAAACGTGCGAATTCGGCGGTTTTACGATTTAATTTTAAGGCTTGGTAGATCTCTCGCTTTGGCCGTTCACTGTGTCCACAATTTCTATTCGATTGTCAAAATTTTGGTACCATTTTGTAGCTGCCAGTCTATTCTTTACGACAAGTACAAATTTGTAATATTATTTACAAACACACTTTTTTTTATGAAGGTTGAAATAGGAGAAAAAACACCAAAACTTTAAATGGCTTTTTCTCCCCTTAAACGTGTGAATTCGGCGTTTTTACGATTTAATTTTAAGGCTTGGTAGATCTCTCGCTTTGACCGTTCACTGTGTCCACAATTTCTATCCGATTGTCAAAATTTTGATCTCATTTTGTAGCTGCCAGTCTATTCTTTACGACAAGTACAAATTTGTAATATTATTTACTAATACACTATTTTTTATGAAGGTTGAAATAGGAGAAAAAACACCAAAACTTTAAATGGCTTTTTCTCCCCTTAAACGTGCGAATTCGGCGTTTTTACGATTTAATTTTAAGGCTTGGTAGATCTCTCGCTCTGACTGTTCACTGTGTCCACAATTTCTATCCGATTGTCAAAATTGTGATCTCATTTTGTAGCTGCCAGTCTATTCTTTACGACAAGTACAAATTTGTAATATTATTTACAAATACACTATTTTTTATGAAGGCTGAAATAGGAAAAAAAACACCAAAACTTTAAATGGCTTTTTCTCCCCTTAAACGTGCGAATTCGGCGTTTTTACGGTTTAATTTTAAGGCTTGGTAGATCTCTCGCTTTGACCGTTCACTGTGTCCACAATTTCTATCCGATTGTCAAAATTTTGGTCTCATTTTGTAGCTGCCAGTCTATTCTTTACGACAAGTACAAATTTGTAATATTATTTACAAATACACTAGTTTTTAAGAAGGCTGAAATAGGAAAAAAAACACCAAAACTTTAAATGGCTTTTTCTCCCCTTAAACGTGCGAATTCGGCGTTTTTACGATTTAATTTTAAGGCTTGGTAGATCTCTCGCTTTGACCGTTCACTGTGTCCACAATTTCTATCCGATTGTCAAAATTTTGGCCTCATTTTGCAGCTGCCAGTCTATTCTTTACGACAAGTACAAATTTGTAATATTATTTACAAAAACACTATTTTTTAGGAAGGTTGAAATAGGAGAATTTCTATCCGATTGTCAAAATTGTGGTCTCATTTTGTAGCTGCCAGTCTATTCTTTACGACAAGTACAAGCTGCCAGTCTATTCTTTACGACAAGTACAAATTTGTAATATTATTTACAAATACACTATTTTTTATGAAGGTTGAAATAGGAGAATTTCTATCCGATTGTCAAAATTGTGGTCTCATTTTGTAGCTGCCAGTCTATTCTTTACGACAAGTACAAATTTGTAATATTATTTACAAAAACACTATTTTTTATGAAGGCTGAAATAGGAAAAAAAACACCAAAACCTTAAATGGCTTTTTCTCCCCTTAAACGTGCGAATTCGGCGTTGTTACGATTTAATTTTAAGGCTTGGTAGATCTCTCGCTTTGACCGTTCACTGTGTCCACAATTTCTATCCGATTGTCAAAATTTTGGTTTCATTTTGTAGCTGCCAGTCTATTCTTTACGACAAGTACAAATTTGTAATATTATTTACAAATACACTATTTTTTATGAAGGTTGAAATAGGAGAAAAAACACCAAAACTTTAAATGGCTTTTTCTCCCCTTAAACGTGCAAATTCGGCGTTTTTACGATTTAATTTTAAGGCTTGAGAGATCTCTCGCTTTGACCGTTCACAGTGTCCACAATTTCTATCCGATTGTCAAAATTTTGGTCTCATTTTGTAGCTGCCAGTCTATTCTTTACGACAAGTACAAATTTGTAATATTATTTACAAACACACAATTTTTTATGAAGGTTGAAAGAGGAGAAAAAACACCAAAACTTTATATGGCTTTTTCTCCCCTTAAACGTGTGAATTCGGCGTTTTTACGATTTAATATTAAGGCTTGGTAGATCTCTCGCTTTGACCGTTCACTGTGTCCACAATTTCTATCCAATTGTAAAAATTTTGGTCTCATTTTGTAGCTGCCAGTCTATTCTTTACGACAAGTACAAATTTGTAATATTATTTACAAATACACTATTTTTTATGAAGGTTGAAATAGGAGAAAAAACACCAAAACTTTAAATGGCTTTTTCTCCCCTTAAACGTGCGAATTCGGCGTTTTTACGATTTAATTTTAAGGCTTGGTAGATCTCTCGCTTTGACCGTTCACTGTGTCCACAATTTCTATCCGATTGTCAAAATTGTGGTCTCATTTTGTAGCTGCCAGTCTATTCTTTACGACAAGTACAAATTTGTAATATTATTTACAAATACACTATTTTTTATGAAGGCTGAAATAGGAAAAAAAACACCAAAACTTTAGATGGCTTTTTCTCCCCTTAAACGTGCGAATTCGGCGTTTTTACGATTTAATTTTAAGGCTTGGTAGATCTCTCGCTTTGACCGTTCACAGTGTCCACAATTTCTATCCGATTGTCAAAATTTTGGTCTCATTTTGTAGCTGCCAGTCTATTCTTTACGACAAGTACAAATTTGTAATATTATTTACAAATACACTATTTTTTATGAAGGCTGAAATAGGAAAAAAACACCAAAACTTTAAATGGCTTTTTCTCCCCTTAAACGTGCGAATTCGGCGTTTTTACGATTTAATTTTAAGGCTTGGTAGATCTCTCGCTTTGACCGTTCACTGTGTCCACAATTTCTATCCGATTGTCAAAATTTTGGTCTCATTTTGTAGCTGCCAGTCTATTCTTTACGACAAGTACAAATTTGTAATATTATTTACTAATACACTATTTTTTATGAAGGTTGAAATAGGAGAAAAAACACCAAAACTTTAAATGGCTTTTTCTCCCCTTAAACGTGCGAATTCGGCGTTTTTACGATTTAATTTTAAGGCTTGGTAGATCTCTCGCTCTGACTGTTCACTGTGTCCACAATTTCTATCCGATTGTCAAAATTGTGATCTCATTTTGTAGCTGCCAGTCTATTCTTTACGACAAGTACAAATTTGTAATATTATTTACAAATACACTAGTTTTTAAGAAGGCTGAAATAGGAAAAAAAACACCAAAACTTTAAATGGCTTTTTCTCCCCTTAAACGTGCGAATTCGGCGTTTTTACGATTTAATTTTAAGGCTTGGTAGATCTCTCGCTTTGACCGTTCACTGTGTTCACAATTTCTATCCGATTGTCAAAATTTTGGTCTCATTTTGTAGCTGCCAGTCTATTCTTTACGACAAGTACAAATTTGTAATATTATTTACAAATACACTAGTTTTTAAGAAGGCTGAAATAGGAAAAAAAACACCAAAACTTTAAATGGCTTTTTCTCCCCTTAAACGTGCGAATTCGGCGTTTTTACGATTTAATTTTAAGGCTTGGTAGATCTCTCGCTTTGACCGTTCACTGTGTCCACAATTTCTATCCGATTGTCAAAATTTTGGTCTCATTTTGTAGCTGCCAGTCTATTCTTTACGACAAGTACAAATTTGTAATATTATTTACAAATACACTAGTTTTTAAGAAGGCTGAAATAGGAAAAAAAACACCAAAACTTTAAATGGCTTTTTCTCCCCTTAAACGTGCGAATTCGGCGTTTTTACGATTTAATTTTAAGGCTTGGTAGATCTCTCGCTTTGACCGTTCACTGTGTCCACAATTTCTATCCGATTGTCAAAATTTTGGTCTCATTTTGTAGCTGCCAGTCTATTCTTTACGACAAGTACAAATTTGTAATATTATTTACAAAAACACTATTTTTTATGAAGGTTGAAATAGGAGAATTTCTATCCGATTGTCAAAATTGTGGTCTCATTTTGTAGCTGCCAGTCTATTCTTTACGACAAGTACAAGCTGCCAGTCTATTCTTTACGACAAGTACAAATTTGTAATATTATTTACAAATACACTATTTTTTATGAAGGTTGAAATAGGAGAATTTCTATCCGATTGTCAAAATTGTGGTCTCATTTTGTAGCTGCCAGTCTATTCTTTACGACAAGTACAAATTTGTAATATTATTTACAAATACACTATTTTTTATGAAGGCTGAAAAAGGAAAAAAACACCAAAACTTTAAATGGCTTTTTCTCCCCTTAAACGTGCGAATTCGGCGTTTTTACGATTTAATTTTAAGGCTTGGTAGATCTCTCGCTTTGACTGTTCACTGTGTCCACAATTTCTATCCGATTGTCAAAATGTTGGTCTCATTTTGTAGCTGCCAGTCTATTCTTTACGACAAGTATAAATTTGTAATATTATTTACAAATACACTATTTTTTATGAAGGTTGAAATAGGAGAAAAAACACCAAAACTTTAAATGGCTTTTTCTCCCCTTAAACGTGCAAATTCGGCGTTTTTACGATTTAATTTTAAGCCTTGGTAGATCTCTCGCTTTGACCGTTCACAGTGTCCACAATTTCTATCCGATTGTCAAAATTTTGGTCTCATTTTGTAGCTGCCAGTCTATTCTTTACGACAAGTACAAATTTGTAATATTATTTATAAATACACTAGTTTTTAAGAAGGCTGAAATAGGAAAAAAAACACCAAAACTTTAAATGGCTTTTTCTCCCCTTAAACGTGCGAATTCGGCGTTTTTACGATTTAATTTTAAGGCTTGGTAGATCTCTCGCTTTGACCGTTCACTGTGTCCACAATTTTTATCCGATTGTCAAAATTGTGGTCTCATTTTGTAGCTGCCAGTCTATTCTTTACGACAAGTACAAATTTGTAATATTATTTACAAATACACTATTTTTTATGAAGGTTGAAATAGGAAAAAAAACACCAAAACTTTAGATGGCTTTTTCTCCCCTTAAACGTGCGAATTCGGCGTTTTTACGATTTAATTTTAAGGCTTGGTAGATCTCTTGCTTTGACCGTTCACAGTGTCCACAATTTCTATCCGATTGTCAAAATTTTGGTCTCATTTTGTAGCTGCCAGTCTATTCTTTACGACAAGTACAAATTTGTAATATTATTTACAAATACACTATTTTTTATGAAGGCTGAAATAGGAAAAAAAACACCAAAACTTTAAATGGCTTTTTCTCCCCTTAAACGTGCGAATTTGGCGTTTTTACGATTTAATTTTAAGGCTTGGTAGATCTCTCGCTTTGACCGTTCACTGTGTCCACAATTTCTATCCGATTGTCAAAATTTTGGTCTCATTTTGTAGCTGCCAGTCTATTCTTTACGACAAGTACAAATTTGTAATATTATTTACAAATACACTATTTTTTATGAAGGCTGAAATAGGAAAAAAAAACACCAAAACTTTAAATGGCTTTTTCCCTCCTTAAACGTGCGAATTCGGCGTTTTTACGATTTAATTTTAAGGCTTGGTAGATCTCTCGCTTTGACCGTTCACTGTGTCCACAATTTCTATCCGATTGTCAAAATTTTGGTCTCATTTTGTAGCTGCCAGTCTATTCTTTACGACAAGTACAAATTTGTAATATTATTTACAAATACACTATTTTTTATGAAGGTTGAAATAGGAGAAAAAACACCAAAACTTTAAATGGCTTTTTCTCCCCTTAAACGTGCGAATTCGGCGTTTTTACGATTTAATTTTAAGGCTTGGTAGATCTCTCGCTTTGACCGTTCACTGTGTCCACAATTTCTATCCGATTGTCAAAATTTTGGTACCATTTTGTAGCTGCCAGTCTATTCTTTACGACAAGTACAAATTTGTAATATTATTTACAAACACACTTTTTTTTATGAAGGTTGAAATAGGAGAAAAAACACCAAAACTTTAAATGGCTTTTTCTCCCCTTAAACGTGCGAATTCGGCGTTTTTACGATTTAATTTTAAGGCTTGGTAGATCTCTCGCTTTGACCGTTCAATGTGTCCACAATTTCTATCCGATTGTCAAAATTTTGGTCTCATTTTGTAGCTGCCAGTCTATTCTTTACGACAAGTACAAATTTGTAATATTATTTACAAATACACCATTTTTTATGAAGGTTGAAATAGGAGAAAAAACACCAAAACTTTAAATGGCTTTTTCTCCCCTTAAACGTGCGAATTCGGCGTTTTTACGATCTAATTTTAAGGCTTGGTAGATCTCTCGCTCTGACTGTTCACTGTGTCCACAATTTCTATCCGATTGTCAAAATTGTGATCTCATTTTGTAGCTGCCAGTCTATTCTTTACGACAAGTACAAATTTGTAATATTATTTACAAATACACTATTTTTTATGAAGGCTGAAATAGGAAAAAAAACACCAAAACTTTAAATGGCTTTTTCTCCCCTTAAACGTGCGAATTCGGCGTTTTTACGATTTAATTTTAAGGCTTGGTAGATCTCTCGCTTTGACCGTTCACTGTGTCCACAATTTCTATCCGATTGTCAAAATTTTGGTCTCATTTTGTAGCTGCCAGTCTATTCTTTACGACAAGTACAAATTTGTAATATTATTTACAAATACACTAGTTTTTAAGAAGGCTGAAATAGGAAAAAAAACACCAAAACTTTAAATGGCTTTTTCTCCCCTTAAACGTGCGAATTCGGCGTTTTTACGATTTAATTTTAAGGCTTGGTAGATCTCTCGCTTTGACCGTTCACTGTGTCCACAATTTCTATCCGATTGTCAAAATTTTGGTCTCATTTTGTAGCTGCCAGTCTATTCTTTACGACAAGTACAAATTTGTAATATTATTTACAAATACACTAGTTTTTAAGAAGGCTTAAATAGGAAAAACAACACCAAAACTTTAAATGGCTTTTTCTCCCCTTAAACGTGCGAATTCGGCGTTTTTACGATTTAATTTTAAGGCTTGGTAGATCTCTCGCTTTGACCGTTCACTGTGTCCACAATTTCTATCCGATTGTCAAAATTTTGGTCTCATTTTGTAGCTGCCAGTCTATTCTTTACGACAAGTACAAATTTGTAATATTATTTACAAAAACACTATTTTTTATGAAGGTTGAAATAGGAGAATTTCTATCCGATTGTCAAAATTGTGGTCTCATTTTGTAGCTGCCAGTCTATTCTTTACGACAAGTACAAGCTGCCAGTCTATTCTTTACGACAAGTACAAATTTGTAATATTATTTACAAATACACTATTTTTTATGAAGGTTGAAATAGGAGAATTTCTATCCGATTGTCAAAATTGTGGTCTCATTTTGTAGCTGCCAGTCTATTCTTTACGACAAGTACAAATTTGTAATATTATTTACAAATACACTATTTTTTATGAAGGCTGAAATAGGAAAAAAAACACCAAAACTTTAAATGGCTTTTTCTCCCCTTAAACGTGCGAATTCGGCGTTTTTACTATTTAATTTTAAGGCTTGGTAGATCTCTCGCTTTGACCGTTCACTGTGTCCACAATTTCTATCCGATTGTAAAAATTTTGGTTTCATTTTGTAGCTGCCAGTCTATTCTTTACGACAAGTACAAATTTGTAATATTATTTACAAATACACTATTTTTTATGAAGGTTGAAATAGGAGAAAAAACACCAAAACTTTAAATGGCTTTTTCTCCCCTTAAACGTGCGAATTCGGCGTTTTTACGATTTAATTTTAAGGCTTGGTAGATCTCTCGCTCTGACTGTTCACTGTGTCCACAATTTCTATCCGATTGTCAAAATTGTGATCTCATTTTGTAGCTGCCAGTCTATTCTTTACGACAAGTACAAATTTGTAATATTATTTACAAATACACTATTTTTTATGAAGGCTGAAATAGGAAAAAAAACACCAAAACTTTAAATGGCTTTTTCTCCCCTTAAGCGTGCGAATTCGGCGTTTTTACGATTTAATTTTAAGGCTTGGTAGATCTCTCGCTCTGACTGTTCACTGTGTCCACAATTTCTATTCGATTTTCAAAATTATGGTCTCATTTTGTAGCTGCCAGTCTATTCTTTACGACAAGTACAAATTTGTAATATTATTTACAAATACACTATTTTTTATGAAGGTTGAAATAGGAGAAAAACACCAAAACTTTAAATGGCTTTTTCTCCCCTTAAACGTGCGAATTCGGCGTTTTTACGATTTAATTTTAAGGCTTGGTAGATCTCTCGCTTTGACCGTTCACTGTGTCCACAATTTCTATCCGATTGTCAAAATTTTGGTCTCATTTTGTAGCTGCCAGTCTATTCTTTACGACAAGTACAAATTTGTAATATTATTTACAAATACACTATTTTTTATGAAGGCTGAAATAGGAAAAAAAACACCAAAACTTTAAATGGCTTTTTCTCCCCTTAAACGTGCGAATTTGGCGTTTTTACGATTTAATTTTAAGGCTTGGTAGATCTCTCGCTTTGACCGTTCACTGTGTCCACAATTTCTATCCGATTGTCAAAATTTTGGTCTCATTTTGTAGCTGCCAGTCTATTCTTCACGACAAGTACAAATTTGTAATATTATTTACAAATACACTATTTTTTATGAAGGTTGAAATAGGAGAAAAAACACCAAAACTTTAAATGGCTTTTTCTCCCCTTAAACGTGCGAACTCGGCGTTTTTACGATTTAATTTTAAGGCTTGGTAGATCTCTCGCTTTGACCGTTCACTGTGTCCACAATTTCTATCCGATTGTCAAAATGTTGGTCTCATTTTGTAGCTGCCAGTCTATTCTTTACGACAAGTACAAATTTGTAATATTATTTACAAATACACTATTTTTTATGAAGGTTGAATTAGGAGAAAAAACACCAAAACTTTAAATGGCTTTTTTCTCCCCTTGAACGTGCGAATTCGGCGTTTTTACGATTTAATTTTAAGGCTTGGTAGATCTCTCGCTTTGACCGTTCACTGTGTCCACAATTTCTATCCGATTGTCAAAATGTTGGTCTCATTTTGTAGCTGCCAGTCTATTCTTTACGACAAGTACAAATTTGTAATATTATTTACAAATACACTATTTTTTATGAAGGTTGAAATAGGAGAAAAAACACCAAAACTTTAAATGGCTTTTTCTCCCCTTAAACGTGTGAATTCGGCGTTTTTACGATTTAATTTTAAGGCTTGGTAGATCTCTCGCTTTGACCGTTCACTGTGTCTACAATTTCTATCCGATTGTCAAAATTTTGGTCTCATTTTGTAGCTGCCAGTCTATTCTTTACGACAAGTACAAATTTGTAATATAATTTACAAATACACTATTTTTTATGAAGGCTGAAATAGGAAAAAAACACCAAAACTTTAAATGGCTTTTTCTCCCCTTAAACGTGCGAATTCGGCGTTTTTACGATTTAATTTTAAGGTTTGGTAGATCTCTCGCTTTGACCGTTCACTGTGTCCACAATTTCTATCCGATTGTCAAAATTTTGGTCTCATTTTGTAGCTGCCAGTCTATTCTTTACGACAAGTACAAATTTGTAATATTATTTACAAATACACTATTTTTTATGAAGGCTGAAATAGGAAAAAAAAACACCAAAACTTTAAATGGCTTTTTCTCCCCTTAAACGTGCGAATTCGGCGTTTTTACGATTTAATTTTAAGGCTTGGTAGATCTCTCGCTTTGACCGTTCACTGTGTCCACAATTTCTATCCGATTGTCAAAATTTTGGTCTCATTTTGTAGCTGCCAGTCTATTCTTTACGACAAATACAAATTTGTAATATTATTTACAAAAACACTATTTTTTATGAAGGTTGAAATAGGAGAATTTCTATCCGATTGTCAAAATTTTGGTCTCATTTTGTAGCTGCCAGTCTATTCTTTACGACAAGTACAAGCTGCCAGTCTATTCTTTACGACAAGTACAAATTTGTAATATTATTTACAAATACACTATTTTTTATGAAGGTTGAAATAGGAGAATTTCTATCCGATTGTCAAAATTGTGGTCTCATTTTGTAGCTGCCAGTCTATTCTTTACGACAAGTACAAATTTGTAATATTATTTACAAATACACTATTTTTTATGAAGGCTGAAATAGGAAAAAAAACACCAAAACTTTAAATGGCTTTTTCTCCCCTTAAACGTGCGAATTCGGCGTTTTTACGATTTAATTTTAAGGCTTGGTAGATCTCTCGCTTTGACCGTTCACTGTGTCCACATTTTCTATCCGATTGTAAAAATTTTGGTTTCATTTTGTAGCTGCCAGTCTATTCTTTACGACAAGTACAAATTTGTAATATTATTTACAAATACACTATTTTTTATGAAGGTTGAAATAGGAGAAAAAACACCAAAACTTTAAATGGCTTTTTCTCCCCTTAAACGTGCGAATTCGGCGTTTTTACGATTTAATTTTAAGGCTTGGTAGATCTCTCGCTCTGACTGTTCACTGTGTCCACAATTTCTATCCGATTGTCAAAATTGTGATCTCATTTTGTAGCTGCCAGTCTATTCTTTACGACAAGTACAAATTTGTAATATTATTTACAAATACACTATTTTTTATGAAGGCTGAAATAGGAAAAAAAACACCAAAACTTTAAATGGCTTTTTCTCCCCTTAAACGTGCGAATTCGGCGTTTTTACGATTTAATTTTAAGGCTTGGTAGATCTCTCGCTCTGACTGTTCACTGTGTCCACAATTTCTATCCGATTGTCAAAATTATGGTCTCATTTTGTAGCTGCCAGTCTATTCTTTACGACAAGTACAAATTTGTAATATTATTTACAAATACACTATTTTTTATGAAGGTTGAAATAGGAGAAAAACACCAAAACTTTAAATGGCTTTTTCTCCCCTTAAACGTGCGAATTCGGCGTTTTTACGATTTAATTTTAAGGCTTGGTAGATCTCTCGCTTTGACCGTTCACTGTGTCCACAATTCCTATCCGATTGTCAAAATTTTGGTCTCATTTTGTAGCTGCCAGTCTATTCTTTACGACAAGTACAAATTTGTAATATTATTTACAAATACACTATTTTTTATGAAGGTTGAAATAGGAGAAAAAACACCAAAACTTGAAATGGCTTTTTCTCCCCTTAAACGTGCGAATTCGGCGTTTTTACGATTTAATTTTAAGGCTTGGTAGCTCTCGCTTTGACCGTTCACTGTGTGCACAATTTCTATCCGATTGTCAAAATGTTGGTCTGATTTTGTAGCTGCCAGTCTATTCTTTACGACAAGTACAAATTTGTAATATTATTTACAAATACACTATTTTTTATGAAGGCTGAAATAGGAGAAAAAACACCAAAACTTTAAATGGCTTTTTCTCCCCTTAAACGTGCGAATTCGGCGTTTTTACGATTTAATTTTAAGGCTTGGTAGATCTCTCGCTTTGACTGTTCACTGTGTCCACAATTTCTATCCGATTGTCAAAATGTTGGTCTCATTTTGTAGCTGCCAGTCTATTCTTTACGACAAGTACAAATTTGTAATATTATTTACAAATACACTATTTTTTATGAAGGTTGAATTAGGAGAAAAAACACCAAAACTTTAAATGGCTTTTTCTCCCCTTAAACGTGCAAATTCGGCGTTTTTACGATTTAATTTAATTCTTGGTAGATCTCTCGCTTTGACCGTTCACTGTGTCCACAATTTCTATCCGATTGTCAAAATTTTGGTCTCATTTTGTAGCTGCCAGTCTATTCTTTACGACAAGTACAAATTTGTAATATTATTTACAAATACACTATTTTTCATGAAGGTTGAAATAGGAGAAAAAACACCAAAACTTTAAATGGCTTTTTCTCCCCTTAAACGTGCGAATCCGGCGTTTTTACGATTTAATTTTAAGGCTTGGTCGATCTCTCGCTTTGACCGTTCACTGTGTCCACAATTTCTATCCGATTGTCAAAATTTTGGTCTCATTTTGTAGCTGCCAGTCTATTCTTTACGACAAGTACAAATTTGTAATATTATTTACAAATACACTATTTTTTATGAAGGCTGAAATAGGAAAAAAACACCAAAACTTTAAATGGCTTTTTCTCCCCTTAAACGTGCGAATTCGGCGTTTTTACGATTTAATTTTAAGGCTTGGTAGCTCTCGCTTTGACCGTTCACTGTGTGCACAATTTCTATCCGATTGTCAAAATGTTGGTCTGATTTTGTAGCTGCCAGTCTATTCTTTACGACAAGTACAAATTTGTAATATTATTTACAAATACACTATTTTTTATGAAGGTTGAAATAGGAGAAAAACACCAAAACTTTAAATGGCTTTTTCTCCCCTTAAACGTGCGAATTCGGCGTTTTTACGATTTAATTTTAAGGCTTGGTAGATCTCTCGCTTTGACCGTTCACTGTGTCCACAATTCCTATCCGATTGTCAAAATTTTGGTCTCATTTTGTAGCTGCCAGTCTATTCTTTACGACAAGTACAAATTTGTAATATTATTTACAAATACACTATTTTTCATGAAGGTTGAAATAGGAGAAAAAACACCAAAACTTTAAATGGCTTTTTCTCCCCTTAAACGTGCGAATTCGGCGTTTTTACGATTTAATTTTAAGGCTTGGTAGATCTCTCGCTTTGACTGTTCACTGTGTCCACAATTTCTATCCGATTGTCAAAATGTTGGTCTCATTTTGTAGCTGCCAGTCTATTCTTTACGACAAGTACAAATTTGTAATATTATTTACAAATACACTATTTTTTATGAAGGTTGAATTAGGAGAAAAAACACCAAAACTTTAAATGGCTTTTTCTCCCCTTAAACGTGCAAATTCGGCGTTTTTACGATTTAATTTAATTCTTGGTAGATCTCTCGCTTTGACCGTTCACTGTGTCCACAATTTCTATCCGATTGTCAAAATTTTGGTCTCATTTTGTAGCTGCCAGTCTATTCTTTACGACAAGTACAAATTTGTAATATTATTTACAAATACACTATTTTTTATGAAGGTTGAATTAGGAGAAAAAACACCAAAACTTTAAATGGCTTTTTCTCCCCTTAAACGTGCGAATTCGGCGTTTTTACGATTTAATTTTAAGGCTTGGTAGATCTCTCGCTTTGACCGTTCACTGTGTCCACAATTTCTATCCGATTGTCAAAATTTTGGTCTCATTTTGTAGCTGCCAGTCTATTCTTTACGACAAATACAAATTTGTAATATTATTTACAAAAACACTATTTTTTATGAAGGTTGAAATAGGAGAATTTCTATCCGATTGTCAAAATTGTGGTCTCATTTTGTAGCTGCCAGTCTATTCTTTACGACAAGTACAAGCTGCCAGTCTATTCTTTACGACAAGTACAAATTTGTTATATTATTTACAAAAACACTATTTTTTATGAAGGTTGAAATAGGAGAATTTCTATCCGATTGTCAAAATTGTGGTCTCATTTTGTAGCTGCCAGTCTATTCTTTACGACAAGTACAAATTTGTAATATTATTTACAAATACACTATTTTTTATGAAGGCTGAAATAGGAAAAAAAACACCAAAACTTTAAATGGCTTTTTCTCCCCTTAAACGTGCGAATTCGGCGTTTTTACGGTTTAATTTTAAGGCTTGGTAGATCTCTCGCTTTGACCATTCACTGTGTCCACAATTTCTATCCGATTGTCAAAATTTTGGTCTCATTTTGTAGCTGCCAGTCTATTCTTTACGACAAGTATAAATTTGTAATATTATTTACAAATACACTATTTTTTATGAAGGTTGAAATAGGAGAAAAAACACCAAAACTTTAAATGGCTTTTTCTCCCCTTAAACGTGCGAATTCGGCGTTTTTACGATTTAATTTTAAGGCTTGGTAGATCTCTTGCTCTGACTGTTCACTGTGTCCACAATTTCTATCCGATTGTCAAAATTGTGATCTCATTTTGTAGCTGCCAGTCTATTCTTTACGACAAGTACAAATTTGTAATATTATTTACAAATACACTATTTTTTATGAAGGCTGAAATAGGAAAAAAAACACCAAAACTTTAAATGGCTTTTTCTCCCCTTAAACGTGCGAATTCGGCATTTTTAACGATTTAATTTTAAGGCTTGGTAGATCTCTCGCTCTGACTGTTCACTGTGTCCACAATTTCTATCCGATTGTCAAAATTATGGTCTCATTTTGTAGTTGCCAGTCTATTCTTTACGACAAGTACAAATTTGTAATATTATTTACAAATACACTATTTTTTATGAAGGCTGAAATAGGAAAAAAAACACCAAAACTTTAAATGGCTTTTTCTCCCCTTAAACGTGCGAATTTGGCGTTTTTACGATTTAATTTTAAGGCTTGGTAGATCTCTCGCTTTGACCGTTCACTGTGTCCACAATTTCTACCCGATTGTCAAAATTTTGGTCTCATTTTGTAGCTGCCAGTCTATTCTTCACGACAAGTACAAATTTGTAATATTATTTACAAAAACACCATTTTTTATGAAGGTTGAAATAGGAGAAAAAACACCAAAACTTTAAATGGCTTTTTCTCCCCTTAAACGTGCGAATTCGGCGTTTTTACGATTTAATTTTAAGGCTTGGTAGATCTCTCGCTTTGACCGTTCACTGTGTCCACAATTTCTATCCGATTGTCAAAATGTTGGTCTCATTTTGTAGCTGCCAGTCTATTCTTTACGACAAGTACAAATTTGTAATATTATTTACAAATACACTATTTTTTATCAAGGCTGAAATAGGAGAAAAAACACCAAAACTTTAAATGGCTTTTTCTCCCCTTAAACGTGCAAATTCGGCGTTTTTACGATTTAATTTTAAGGCTTGGTAGATCTCTCGCTTTGACTGTTCACTGTGTCCACAATTTCTATCCGATTTTCAAAATTTTGGTCTCATTTTGTAGCTGCCAGTCTATTCTTTACGACAAGTACAAATTTGTAATATTATTTACAAATACACTATTTTTTATGAAGGTTGAAATAGGAGAAAAAACACCAAAACTTTAAATGGCTTTTTCTCCCCTTAAACGTGCAAATTCGGCGTTTTTACGATTTAATTTAATTCTTGGTAGATCTCTCGCTTTGACCGTTCACTGTGTCCACAATTTCTATCCGATTGTCAAAATTATGGTCTCATTTTGTAGCTGCCAGTCTATTCTTTACGACAAGTACAAATTTGTAATATTATTTACAAATACACTATTTTTTATGAAGGTTGAAATAGGAGAAAAAACACCAAAACTTTAAATGGTTTTTTCTCCCCTTAAACGTGCAAATTCGGCGTTTTTACGATTTAATTTTAAGGCTTGGTAGATCTCTCGCTTTGACCGTTCACTGTGTCCACAATTTCTATCCGATTGCCAAAATTTTGGTCTCATTTTGTAGCTGCCAGTCTATTCTTTACGACAAGTACAAATTTGTAATATTATTTACAAATACACTATTTTTTATGAAGGCTGAAATAGAAAAAAAAACACCAAAACTTTAAATGGCTTTTTCTCCCCTTAAACGTGCGAATTCGGCGTTTTTAAGATTTAATTTTAAGGCTTGGTAGATCTCTCGCTTTGACCGTTCACTGTGTCCACAATTTCTATCCGATTGTCAAAATTTTGGTCTCATTTTGTAGCTGCCAGTCTATTCTTTACGACAAGTACAAATTTGTAATATTATTTACAAATACACTATTTTTTATGAAGGTTGAAATAGGAGAAAAACACCAAAACTTTAAATGGCTTTTTCTCCCCTTAAACGTGCGAATTCGGCGTTTTTACGATTTAATTTTAAGGCTTGGTAGATCTCTCGCTCTGACTGTTCACTGTGTCCACAATTTCTATCCGATTGTCAAAATTGTGGTCTCATTTTGTAGCTGCCAGTCTATTCTTTACGACAAGTACAAATTTGTAATATTATTTACAAATACACTATTTTTTATGAAGGCTGAAATAGGAAAAAAAACACCAAAACTTTGAATGGCTTTTTCTCCCCTTAAACGTGCGAATTCGGCGTTTTTACGATTTAATTTTAAGGCTTGGTAGATCTCTCGCTTTGACCGTTCACTGTGTCCACAATTTCTATCCGATTGTCAAAATTTTGGTCTCATTTTGTAGCTGCCAGTCTATTCTTTACGACAAGTACAAATTTGTAATATTATTTACAAATACACTATTTTTTATGAAGGTTGAAATAGGAGAAAAAACACCAAAACTTTAAACGGCTTTTTCTCCCCTTAAACGTGCGAATTCGGCGTTTTTACGATTTAATTTTAAGGCTTGGTAGATCTCTCGCTCTGACTGTTCACTGTGTCCACAATTTCTATCCGATTGTCAAAATTGTGGTCTCATTTTGTAGCTGCCAGTCTATTCTTTACGACAAGTACAAATTTGTAATATTACTTACAAATACACTATTTTTTATGAAGGCTGAAATAGGAAAAAAAACACCAAAACTTTAAATGGCTTTTTCTCCCCTTAAACGTGCGAATTCGGCGTTTTTACGATTTAATTTAAGGCTTGGTAGATCTCTCGCTTTGACCGTTCACTGTGTCCACAATTTCTATCCGATTGTCAAAATTTTGGTCTCATTTTGTAGCTGCCAGTCTATTCTTTACGACAAGTACAAATTTGTAATATTATTTACAAATACACTCTTTTTTATGAAGGCTGAAATAGGAAAAAAAAACACCAAAACTTTAAATGGCTTTTTCTCCCCTTAAACGTGCGAATTCGGCGTTTTTACGATTTAATTTTAAGGCTTGGTAGATCTCTCGCTTTGACCGTTCACTGTGTCCACAATTTCTATCCGATTGTCAAAATTTTGGTCTCATTTTGTAGCTGCCAGTCTATTCTTCACGACAAGTACAAATTTGTAATATTATTTACAAATACACTATTTTTTATGAAGGCTGAAATAGGAAAAAAAACACCAAAACTTTAAATGGCTTTTTCTCCCCTTAAACGTGCGAATTCGGCGTTTTTACGATTTAATTTTAAGGCTTGGTAGATCTCTCGCTTTGACCGTTCACTGTGTCCACAATTTCTATCCGATTGTCAAAATGTTGGTCTCATTTTGTAGCTGCCAGTCTATTCTTTACGACAAGTACAAATTTGTAATATTATTTACAAATACACTTTTTTTTTATGAAGGCTGAAATAGGAAAAAAAAAACCAAAACTTTAAATGGCTTTTTCTCCCCTTAAACGTGCGAATTCGGCGTTTTTACGATTTAATTTTAAGGCTTGGTAGATCTCTCGCTTTGACCGTTCACTGTGTCCACAATTTCTATCCGATTGTCAAAATTTTGGTCTCATTTTGTAGCTGCCAGTCTATTCTTTACGACAAATACAAATTTGTAATATTATTTACAAATACACTATTTTTTATGAAGGTTGAAATAGGAGAATTTCTATCCGATTGTCAAAATTGTGGTCTCATTTTGTAGCTGCCAGTCTATTCTTTACGACAAGTACAAGCTGCCAGTCTATTCTTTACGACAAGTACAAATTTGTAATATTATTTACAAAAACACTATTTTTTATGAAGGTTGAAATAGGAGAATTTCTATCCGATTGTCAAAATTGTGGTCTCATTTTGTAGCTGCCAGTCTATTCTTTACGACAAGTACAAATTTGTAATATTATTTACAAATACACTATTTTTTATGAAGGCTGAAATAGGAAAAAAAACACCAAAACTTTAAATGGCTTTTTCTCCCCTTAAACGTGCGAATTCGGCGTTTTTACGGTTTCATTTTAAGGCTTGGTAGATCTCTCGCTTTGACCATTCACTGTGTCCACAATTTCTATCCGATTGTCAAAATTTTGGTCTCATTTTGTAGCTGCCAGTCTATTCTTTACGACAAGTACAAATTTGTAATATTATTTACAAATACACTATTTTGTATGAAGGTTGAAATAGGAGAAAAAACACCAAAACTTTAAATGGCTTTTTCTCCCCTTAAACGTGCGAATTCGGCGTTTTTACGATTTAATTTTAAGGCTTGGTAGATCTCTCGCTTTGACCGTTCACTGTGTCCACAATTTCTATCCGATTGTCAAAATTTTGGTCTCATTTTGTAGTTGCCAGTCTATTCTTTACGACAAGTACAAATTTGTAATATTATTTACAAATACACTATTTTTTATGAAGGCTGAAATAGGAAAAAAAACACCAAAACTTTAAATGGCTTTTTCTCCCCTTAAACGTGCGAATTTGGCGTTTTTACGATTTAATTTTAAGGCTTGGTAGATCTCTCGCTTTGACCGTTCACTGTGTCCACAATTTCTACCCGATTGTCAAAATTTTGGTCTCATTTTGTAGCTGCCAGTCTATTCTTCACGACAAGTACAAATTTGTAATATTATTTACAAAAACACCATTTTTTATGAAGGTTGAAATAGGAGAAAAAACACCAAAACTTTAAATGGCTTTTTCTCCCCTTAAACGTGCGAATTCGGCGTTTTTACGATTTAATTTTAAGGCTTGGTAGATCTCTCGCTTTGACCGTTCACTGTGTCCACAATTTCTATCCGATTGTCAAAATGTTGGTCTCATTTTGTAGCTGCCAGTCTATTCTTTACGACAAGTACAAATTTGTAATATTATTTACAAATACACTATTTTTTATCAAGGCTGAAATAGGAGAAAAAACACCAAAACTTTAAATGGCTTTTTCTCCCCTTAAACGTGCGAATTCGGCGTTTTTACGATTTAATTTTAAGGCTTGGTAGATCTCTCGCTTTGACTGTTCACTGTGTCCACAATTTCTATCCGATTCTCAAAATTTTGGTCTCATTTTGTAGCTGCCAGTCTATTCTTTACGACAAGTACAAATTTGTAATATTATTCACAAATACACTATTTTTTATGAAGGTTGAAATAGGAGAAAAAACACCAAAACTTTAAATGGCTTTTTCTCCCCTTAAACGTGCAAATTCGGCGTTTTTACGATTTAATTTAATTCTTGGTAGATCTCTCGCTTTGACCGTTCACTGTGTCCACAATTTCTATCCGATTGTCAAAATTATGGTCTCATTTTGTAGCTGCCAGTCTATTCTTTACGACAAGTACAAATTTGTAATATTATTTACAAACACACTATTTTTTATGAAGGTTGAAATAGGAGAAAAAACACCAAAACTTTAAATGGCTTTTTCTCCCCTTAAACGTGCGAATTCGGCGTTTTTACGATTTAATTTTAAGGCTTGGTAGATCTCTCGCTTTGACCGTTCACTGTGTCCACAATTTCTATCCGATTGTCAAAATTGTGGTCTCATTTTGTAGCTGCCAGTCTATTCTTTACGACAAGTACAAATTTGTAATATTATTTACAAATACACTATTTTTTATGAAGGCTGAAATAGGAAAAAAAACACCAAAACTTTAAATGGCTTTTTCTCCCCTTAAACGTGCGAATTCGGCGTTTTTACGATTTAATTTTAAGGCTTGGTAGATCTCTCGCTTTGACCGTTCACTGTGTCCACAATTTCTATCCGATTGTCAAAATTATGGTCTCATTTTGTAGCTGCCAGTCTATTCTTTACGACAAGTACAAATTTGTAATATTATTTACAAATACACTATTTTTTATGAAGGTTGAAATAGGAGAAAAACACCAAAACTTTAAATGGCTTTTTCTCCCCTTAAACGTGCGAATTCGGCGTTTTTACGATTTAATTTTAAGGCTTGGTAGATCTCTCGCTCTGACTGTTCACTGTGTCCACAATTTCTATCCGATTGTCAAAATTGTGGTCTCATTTTGTAGCTGCCAGTCTATTCTTTACGACAAGTACAAATTTGTAATATTATTTACAAATACACTATTTTTTATGAAGGCTGAAATAGGAAAAAAAACACCAAAACTTTAAATGGCTTTTTCTCCCCTTAAACGTGCGAATTCGGCGTTTTTACGATTTAATTTTAAGGCTTGGTAGATCTCTCGCTTTGACCGTTCACTGTGTCCACAATTTCTATCCGATTGTCAAAATTTTGGTCTCATTTTGTAGCTGCCAGTCTATTCTTTACGACAAGTACAAATTTGTAATATTATTTACAAATACACTATTTTTTATGAAGGTTGAAATAGGAGAAAAAACACCAAAACTTTAAACGGCTTTTTCTCCCCTTAAACGTGCGAATTCGGCGTTTTTACGATTTAATTTTAAGGCTTGGTAGATCTCTTGCTCTGACTGTTCACTGTGTCCACAATTTCTATCCGATTGTCAAAATTGTGGTCTCATTTTGTAGCTGCCAGTCTATTCTTTACGACAAGTACAAATTTGTAATATTACTTACAAATACACTATTTTTTATGAAGGCTGAAATAGGAAAAAAAACACCAAAACTTTAAATGGCTTTTTCTCCCCTTAAACGTGCGAATTCGGCGTTTTTACGATTTAATTTAAGGCTTGGTAGATCTCTCGCTTTGACCGTTCACTGTGTCCACAATTTCTATCCGATTGTCAAAATTGTGGTCTCATTTTGTAGCTGCCAGTCTATTCTTTACGACAAGTACAAATTTGTAATATTATTTACAAATACACTATTTTTTATGAAGGCTGAAATAGGAAAAAAAAACACCAAAACTTTAAATGGCTTTTTCTCCCCTTAAACGTGCGAATTCGGCGTTTTTACGATTTAATTTTAAGGCTTGGTAGATCTCTCGCTTTGACCGTTCACTGTATCCACAATTTCTATCCGATTGTCAAAATTTTGGTCTCATTTTGTAGCTACCAGTCTATTCTTCACGACAAGTACAAATTTGTAATATTATTTACAAATACACTATTTTTTATGAAGGCTGAAATAGGAAAAAAAACACCAAAACTTTAAATGGCTTTTTCTCCCCTTAAACGTGCGAATTCGGCGTTTTTACGATTTAATTTTAAGGCTTGGTAGATCTCTCGCTTTGACCGTTCACTGTGTCCACAATTTCTATCCGATTGTCAAAATTTTGGTCTCATTTTGTAGCTGCCAGTCTATTCTTTACGACAAGTACAAATTTGTAATATTATTTACAAATACACTTTTTTTTTATGAAGGCTGAAATAGGAAAAAAAACACCAAAACTTTAATTGGCTTTTTCTCCCCTTAAACGTGCGAATTCGGCGTTTTTACGATTTAATTTTAAGGCTTGGTAGATCTCTCGCTTTGACCGTTCACTGTGTCCACAATTTCTATCCGATTGTCAAAATGTTGGTCTCATTTTGTAGCTGCCAGTCTATTCTTTACGACAAGTACAAATTTGTAATATTATTTACAAATACACTATTTTTTATGAAGGTTGAAATAGGAGAAAAAACACCAAAACTTTAAATGGCTTTTTCTCCCCTTAAACGTGCGAATTCGGCGTTTTTACGATTTAATTTTAAGGCTTGGTAGATCTCTCGCTCTGACTGTTCACTCTGTCCACAATTTCTATCCGATTGTCAAAATTTTGGTCTCATTTTGTAGCTGCCAGTCTATTCTTTACGACAAGTACAAATTTGTAATATTATTTACAAATACACTATTTTTGATGAAGGTTGAAATAGGAAAAAAAACACCAAAACTTTAAATGGCTTTTTCTCCCCGTAAACTTGCGAATTTGGCGTTTTTACGATTTAATTTTAAGGCTTGGTAGATCTCTCGCTTTGACCGTTCACTGTGTCCACAATTTCTATCCGATTGTCAAAATGTTGGTCTCATTTTGTAGCTGCCAGTCTATTCTTTACGACAAGTACAAATTTGTAATATTATTTACAAATACACTATTTTTTATGAAGGCTGAAATAGGAAAAAAAACACCAAAACTTTAAATGGCTTTTTCTCCCCTTAAACGTGCGAATTTGGCGTTTTTACGATTTAATTTTAAGGCTTGGTAGATCTCTCGCTTTGACCGTTCACTGTGTCCACAATTTCTATCCGATTGTCAAAATTTTGGTCTCATTTTGTAGCTGCCAGTCTATTCTTTACGACAAGTACAAATTTGTAATATTATTTACAAATACACTATTTTTTATGAAGGTTGAAATAGGAGAAAAAACACCGAAACTTTAAATGGCTTTTTCTCCCCTTAAACGTGCGAATTCGGCGTTTTTACGATTTAATTTTAAGGCTTGGTAGATCTCTCGCTTTGACCGTTCACTGTGTCCACAATTTCTATCCGATTGTCAAAATTTTGGTCTCATTTTGTAGCTGCCAGTCTATTCTTTACGACAAGTACAAATTTGTAATATTATTTACAAATACACTATTTTTTATGAAGGCTGAAATAGGAGAAAAAACACCAAAACTTTAAATGGCTTTTTCTCCCCTTAAACGTGCGAATTTGGCGTTTTTACGATTTAATTTTAAGGCTTGGTAGATCTCTCGCTTTGACTGTTCACTGTGTCCACAATTTCTATCCGATTGTCAAAATTGTGGTCTCATTTTGTAGCTGCCAGTCTATTCTTTACGACAAGTACAAATTTGTAATATTATTTACAAATACACTATTTTTTATGAAGGTTGAAATAGGAGAAAAAACACCAAAACTTTAAATGGCTTTTTCTCCCCTTAAACGTGCGAATTCGGCGTTTTTACGATTTAATTTAATTCTTGGTAGATCTCTCGCTTTGACCGTTCACTGTGTCCACAATTTCTATCCGATTGTCAAAATTGTGGTCTCATTTTGTAGCTGCCAGTCTATTCTTCACGACAAGTACAAATTTGTAATATTATTTACAAATACACTATTTTTTATGAAGGCTGAAATAGGAAAAAAAACACCAAAACTTTAAATGGCTTTTTCTCCCCTTAAACGTGCAAATTCGGCGTTTTTACGATTTAATTTTAAGGCTTGGTAGATCTCTCGCTTTGACCGTTCACTGTGTCCACAACTTCTATCCGATTGTCAAAATTTTGGTCTCATTTTGTAGCTGCCAGTCTATTCTTTACGACAAGTACAAATTTGTAATATTATTTACAAATACACTTTTTTTTATGAAGGCTGAAATAGGAAAAAAAACACCAAAACTTTAAATGGCTTTTTCTCCCCTTAAACGTGCGAATTCGGCGTTTTTACGATTTAATTTTAAGGCTTGGTAGATCTCTCGCTTTGACCGTTCACTGTGTCCACAATTTCTATCCGATTGTCAAAATTTTGGTCTCATTCTGTAGCTGCCAATCTATTCTTTACGACAAATACAAATTTGTAATATTATTTACAAAAACACTATTTTTTATGAAGGTTGAAATAGGAGAATTTCTATCCGATTGTCAAAATTGTGGTCTCATTTTGTAGCTGCCAGTCTATTCTTTACGACAAGTACAAGCTGCCAGTCTATTCTTTACGACAAGTACAAATTTGTAATATTATTTACAAAAACACTATTTTTTATGAAGGTTGAAATAGGAGAATTTCTATCCGATTGTCAAAATTTTGGTCTCATTTTGTAGCTGCCAGTCTATTCTTCACGACAAGTACAAATTTGTAATATTATTTACAAATACACTATTTTTTATGAAGGCTGAAATAGGAAAAAAAACACCAAAACTTTAAATGGCTTTTTCTCCCCTTAAACGTGCAAATTCGGCGTTTTTACGATTTAATTTTAAGGCTTGGTAGATCTCTCGCTCTGACTGTTCACTGTGTCCACAATTTCTATCCGATTGTCAAAATTTTGGTCTCATTTTGTAGCTGCCAGTCTATTCTTTACGACAAGTACAAATTTGTAATATTATTTACAAATACACTATTTTTTATGAAGGCTGAAATAGGAAAAAAAACACCAAAACTTTAAATGGCTTTTTCTCCCCTTAATCGTGCGAATTCGGCGTTTTTACGATTTAATTTAATTCTTGGTAGATCTCTCGCTTTGACCGTTCACTGTGTCCACAATTTCTATCCGATTGTCAAAATTGTGGTCTCATTTTGTAGCTGCCAGTCTATTCTTCACGACAAGTACAAATTTGTAATATTATTTACAAATACACTATTTTTTATGAAGGCTGAAATAGGAAAAAAAACACCAAAACTTTAAATGGCTTTTTCTCCCCTTAAACGTGCGAATCCGGCGTTTTTACGATTTAATTTTAAGGCTTGGTAGATCTCTCGCTTTGACCGTTCACTGTGTCCACAACTTCTATCCGATTGTCAAAATTTTGGTCTCATTTTGTAGCTGCCAGTCTATTCTTTACGACAAGTACAAATTTGTAATATTATTTACAAATACACTATTTTTTATGAAGGCTGAAATAGGAAAAAAAACACCAAAACTTTAAATGGCTTTTTCTCCCCTTAAACGTGCGAATTCGGCGTTTTTACGATTTAATTTTAAGGCTTGGTAGATCTCTCGCTCTGACTGTTCACTGTGTCCACAATTTCTATCCGATTGTCAAGATTGTTGTCTCATTTTGTAGCTGCCAGTCTATTCTTTACGACAAGTACAAATTTGTAATATTATTTACAAATACACTATTTTTGATGAAGGTTGAAATAGGAAAAAAAACACCAAAACTTTAAATGGCTTTTTCTCCCCGTAAACTTGCGAATTTGGCGTTTTTACGATTTAATTTTAAGGCTTGGTAGATCTCTCGCTTTGACCGTTCACTGTGTCCACAATTTCTATCCGATTGTCAAAATGTTGGTCTCATTTTGTAGCTGCCAGTCTATTCTTTACGACAAGTACAAATTTGTAATATTATTTACAAATACACTATTTTTTATGAAGGCTGAAATAGGAAAAAAAACACCAAAACTTTAAATGGCTTTTTCTCCCCTTAAACGTGCGAATTTGGCGTTTTTACGATTTAATTTTAAGGCTTGGTAGATCTCTCGCTTTGACCGTTCACTGTGTCCACAATTTCTATCCGATTGTCAAAATTTTGGTCTCATTTTGTAGCTGCCAGTCTATTCTTTACGACAAGTACAAATTTGTAATATTATTTACAAATACACTATTTTTTATGAAGGTTGAAATAGGAGAAAAAACACCGAAACTTTAAATGGCTTTTTCTCCCCTTAAACGTGCGAATTCGGCGTTTTTACGATTTAATTTTAAGGCTTGGTAGATCTCTCGCTTTGACCGTTCACTGTGTCCACAATTTCTATCCGATTGTCAAAATTTTGGTCTCATTTTGTAGCTGCCAGTCTATTCTTTACGACAAGTACAAATTTGTAATATTATTTACAAATACACTATTTTTTATGAAGGCTGAAATAGGAGAAAAAACACCAAAACTTTAAATGGCTTTTTCTCCCCTTAAACGTGCGAATTTGGCGTTTTTACGATTTAATTTTAAGGCTTGGTAGATCTCTCGCTTTGACTGTTCACTGTGTCCACAATTTCTATCCGATTGTCAAAATTGTGGTCTCATTTTGTAGCTGCCAGTCTATTCTTTACGACAAGTACAAATTTGTAATATTATTTACAAATACACTATTTTTTATGAAGGTTGAAATAGGAGAAAAAACACCAAAACTTTAAATGGCTTTTTCTCCCCTTAAACGTGCGAATTCGGCGTTTTTACGATTTAATTTAATTCTTGGTAGATCTCTCGCTTTGACCGTTCACTGTGTCCACAATTTCTATCCGATTGTCAAAATTGTGGTCTCATTTTGTAGCTGCCAGTCTATTCTTCACGACAAGTACAAATTTGTAATATTATTTACAAATACACTATTTTTTATGAAGGCTGAAATAGGAAAAAAAACACCAAAACTTTAAATGGCTTTTTCTCCCCTTAAACGTGCGAATTCGGCGTTTTTACGATTTAATTTTAAGGCTTGGTAGATCTCTCGCTTTGACCGTTCACTGTGTCCACAACTTCTATCCGATTGTCAAAATTTTGGTCTCATTTTGTAGCTGCCAGTCTATTCTTTACGACAAGTACAAATTTGTAATATTATTTACAAATACACTTTTTTTTATGAAGGCTGAAATAGGAAAAAAAACACCAAAACTTTAAATGGCTTTTTCTCCCCTTAAACGTGCGAATTCGGCGTTTTTACGATTTAATTTTAAGGCTTGGTAGATCTCTCGCTTTGACCGTTCACTGTGTCCACAATTTCTATCCGATTGTCAAAATTTTGGTCTCATTCTGTAGCTGCCAGTCTATTCTTTACGACAAATACAAGTTTGTAATATTATTTACAAAAACACTATTTTTTATGAAGGTTGAAATAGGAGAATTTCTATCCGATTGTCAAAATTGTGGTCTCATTTTGTAGCTGCCAGTCTATTCTTTACGACAAGTACAAGCTGCCAGTCTATTCTTTACGACAAGTACAAATTTATAATATTATTTACAAAAACACTATTTTTTATGAAGGTTGAAATAGGAGAATTTCTATCCGATTGTCAAAATTTTGGTCTCATTTTGTAGCTGCCAGTCTATTCTTCACGACAAGTACAAATTTGTAATATTATTTACAAATACACTATTTTTTATGAAGGCTGAAATAGGAAAAAAAACACCAAAACTTTAAATGGCTTTTTCTCCCCTTAAACGTGCAAATTCGGCGTTTTTACGATTTAATTTTAAGGCTTGGTAGATCTCTCGCTCTGACTGTTCACTGTGTCCACAATTTCTATCCGATTGTCAAAATTTTGGTCTCATTTTGTAGCTGCCAGTCTATTCTTTACGACAAGTACAAATTTGTAATATTATTTACAAATACACTATTTTTTATGAAGGCTGAAATAGGAAAAAAAACACCAAAAGTTTAAATGGCTTTTTCTCCCCTTAAACGTGCGAATTCGGCGTTTTTACGATTTAATTTTAAGGCTTGGTAGATCTCTCGCTCTGACTGTTCACTGTGTCCACAATTTCTATCCGATTGTCAAAATTGTTGTCTGATTTTGTAGCTGCCAGTCTATTCTTTACGACAAGTACAAATTTGTAATATTATTTACAAATACACTATTTTTGATGAAGGTTGAAATAGGAAAAAAAACACCAAAACTTTAAATGGCTTTTTCTCCCCGTAAACGTGCGAATTCGGCGTTTTTACGATTTAATTTTAAGGCTTGGTAGATCTCTCGCTTTGACCGTTCACTGTGTCCACAATTTCTATCCGATTGTCAAAATTTTGGTCTCATTTTGTAGCTGCCAGTCTATTCTTTACGACAAGTACAAATTTGTAATATTATTTACAAATACACTATTTTTTATGAAGGCTGAAATAGGAAAAAAAACACCAAAACTTTAAATGCCTTTTTCTCCCCTTAAACGTGCGAATTTGGCGTTTTTACGATTTAATTTTAAGGCTTGGTAGATCTCTCGCTTTGACCGTTCACTGTGTCCACAATTTCTATCCGATTGTCAAAATGTTGGTCTCATTTTGTAGCTGCCAGTCTATTCTTTACGACAAGTACAAATTTGTAATATTATTTACAAATACACTATTTTTTATGAAGGTTGAAATAGGAGAAAAAACACCGAAACTTTAAATGGCTTTTTCTCCCCTTAAACGTGCGAATTCGGCGTTTTTACGATTTAATTTTAAGGCTTGGTAGATCTCTTGCTTTGACCGTTCACTGTGTCCACAATTTCTATCCGATTGTCAAAATTTTGGTCTCATTTTGTAGCTGCCAGTCTATTCTTTACGACAAGTACAAATTTGTAATATTATTTACAAATACACTATTTTTTATGAAGGCTGAAATAGGAGAAAAAACACCAAAACTTTAAATGGCTTTTTCTCCCCTTAAACGTGCGAATTTGGCGTTTTTACGATTTAATTTTAAGGCTTGGTAGATCTCTCGCTTTGACTGTTCACTGTGTCCACAATTTCTATCCGATTGTCAAAATTGTGGTCTCATTTTGTAGCTGCCAGTCTATTCTTTACGACAAGTACAAATTTGTAATATTATTTACAAATACACTATTTTTTATGAAGGTTGAAATAGGAGAAAAAACACCAAAACTTTAAATGGCTTTTTCTCCCCTTAAACGTGCGAATTCGGCGTTTTTACGATTTAATTTAATTCTTGGTAGATCTCTCGCTTTGACCGTTCACTGTGTCCACAATTTCTATCCGATTGTCAAAATTGTGGTCTCATTTTGTAGCTGCTAGTCTATTCTTTACGACAAGTACAAATTTGTAATATTATTCACAAATACACTATTTTTTATGAAGGTTGAAATAGGAGAAAAAACACCAAAACTTTAAATGGCTTTTTCTCCCCTTAAACGTGCGAATTCGGCGTTTTTACGATTTAATTTTAAGGCTTGGTAGATCTCTCGCTCTGACTGTTCACTGTGTCCACAATTTCTATCCGATTGTCAAAATTGTGGTCTCATTTTGTAGCTGCCAGTCTATTCTTCACGACAAGTACAAATTTGTAATATTATTTACAAATACACTATTTTTTATGAAGGTTGAAATAGGAGAAAAAACACCAAAACTTTAAATGGCTTTTTCTCCCCTTAAACGTGCGAATTCGGCGTTTTTACGATTTAATTTTAAGGCTTGGTAGATCTCTCGCTTTGACCGTTCACTGTGTCCACAATTTCTATCCGATTGTCAAAATTTTGGTCTCATTTTGTAGCTGCCAGTCTATTCTTTAGACAAGTACAAATTTGTAATATTATTTACAAAAACACTATTTTTTATGAAGGCTGAAATAGGAAAAAAAACACCAAAACTTTAAATGGCTTTTTCTCCCCTTAAACGTGCAAATTCGGCGTTTTTACGATTTAATTTTAAGGCTTGGTAGATCTCTCGCTTTGACCGTTCACTGTGTCCACAATTTCTATCCGATTGTCAAAATTTTGGTCTCATTTTGTAGCTGCCAGTCTATTCTTTACGACAAGTACAAATTTGTAATATTATTTACAAATACACTATTTTTTATGAAGGCTGAAATAGGAAAAAAAACACCAAAACTTTAAATGGCTTTTTCTCCCCTTAAACGTGCGAATTCGGCGTTTTTACGATTTAATTTTAAGGCTTGGTAGATCTCTCGCTTTGACCGTTCACTGTGTCCACAATTTCTATCCGATTGTCAAAATTTTGGTCTCATTTTGTAGCTGCCAGTCTATTCTTTACGACAAGTACAAATTTGTAATATTATTTACAAATACACTATTTTTTATGAAGGCTGAAAAAGGAAAAAAAACACCAAAACTTTAAATGGCTTTTTCTCCCCTTAAACGTGCGAATTCGGCGTTTTTACGATTTAATTTTAAGGCTTGGTAGATCTCTCGCTTTGACCGTTCACTGTGTCCACAATTTCTATCCGATTGTCAAAATTGTGGTCTCATTTTGTAGCTGCCAGTCTATTCTTTACGACAAGTACAAATTTGTAATATTATTTACAAAAACACTATTTTTTATGAAGGCTGAAATAGGAAAAAAAACACCAAAACTTTAAATGGCTTTTTCTCCCCTTAAACGTGCGAATTCGGCGTTTTTACGATTTAATTTTAAGGCTTGGTAGATCTCTCGCTTTGACCGTTCACTGTGTGCACAATTTCTATCCGATTGTCAAAATTTTGGTCTCATTTTGTAGCTGCCAGTCTATTCTTTACGACAAGTACAAATTTGTAATATTATTTAAAAATACACTATTTTTATGAAGGTTGAAATAGGAGAAAAAACACCAAAATTTTAAATGGCTTTTTCTCCCCTTAAACGTGCGAATTCGGCGTTTTTACGATTTAATTTTAAGGCTTGGTAGATCTCTCGCTTTGACCATTCACTATGTCCACAATTTTCATCCGACTGTCAAAATTTTGGTCTCATTTTGTAGCTGCCAGTCTTTTCTTTACGACAAGTACAAATTTGTAATATTATTTACAAATATACTATTTTTTATGAAGGCTGAAATAGGAAAAAAAACACCAAAACTTTAAATGGCTTTTTCTCCCCTTAAACGTGTGAATTCGGCGTTTTTACGATTTAATTTTAAGGCTTGGTAGATCTCTCGCTCTGACTGTTCACTGTGTCCACAATTTCTATCCGATTGTCAAAATTGTGGTCTCATTTTGTAGCTGCCAGTCTATTCTTTACGACAAGTACAAATTTGTAATATTATTTACAAATACACCATTTTCTATGAAGGTTGAAATAGGAGAAAAAACACCAAAACTTTAAATGGCTTTTTCTCCCCTTAAACGTGCGAATTCGGCGTTTTTACGATTTAATTTTAAGGCTTGGTAGATCTCTCGCTTTGACCGTTCACTGTGTCCACAATTTCTATCCGATTGTCAAAATTTTGGTCTCATTTTGTAGCTGCCAGTCTATTCTTTACGACAAGTACAAATTTGTAATATTATTTACAAATACACTATTTTTTATGAAGGCTGAAATAGGAAAAAAAACACCAAAACTTTAAATGGCTTTTTCTCCCCTTAAACGTGCGAATTCGGCGTTTTTACGATTTAAGTTTAAGGCTTGGTAGATCTCTCGCTCTGACTGTTCACTGTGTCCACAATTTCTATCCGATTGTCAAAATTGTGGTCTCATTTTGTAGCTGCCAGTCTATTCTTTACGACAAGTACAAATTTGTAATATTATTTACAAATACACTATTTTTTATGAAGGCTGAAATAGGAAAAAAAACACCAAAACTTTAAATGGCTTTTTCTCCCCTTAAACGTGCGAATTCGGCGTTTTTACGATTTAATTTTAAGGCTTGAGAGATCTCTCGCTCTGACTGTTCACTGTGTCCACAATTTCTATCCGATTGTAAAAATTTGGTCTCATTTTGTAGCTGCCAGTCTATTCTTTACGACAAGTACAAATTTGTAATATTATTTACAAATACACTATTTTTTATGAAGGTTGAAATAGGAGAAAAAACACCAAAACTTTAAATGGCTTTTTCTCCCCTTAAACGTGCGAATTCGGCGTTTTTACGATTTAATTTTAAGGCTTGGTAGATCTCTCGCTTTGACCGTTCACTGTGTCCACAATTTCTATCCGATTGTCAAAATTTTGGTCTCATTTTGTAGCTGCCAGTCTATTCTTTACGACAAGTACAAATTTGTAATATTATTTACAAATACACTATTTTTTATGAAGGCTGAAATAGGAAAAAAAACACCAAAACTTTAAATGGCTTTTTCTCCCCTTAAACGTGCGAATTCGGCGTTTTTACGATTTAATTTTAAGGCTTGGTAGATCTCTCGCTTTGACCGTTTACTGTGTCCACAATTTCTATCCGATTGTCAAAATTGTGGTCTCATTTTGTAGCTGCCAGTCTATTCTTTACGACAAGTACAAATTTGTAATATTATTTACAAATACACCATTTTTTATGAAGGTTGAAATAGGAGAAAAAACACCAAAACTTTAAATGGCTTTTTCTCCCCTTAAACGTGCAAATTCGGCGTTTTTACGATTTAATTTTAAGGCTTGGTAGATCTTTCGCTCTGACTGTTCACTGTGTCCACAATTTCTATCCGATTGTCAAAATTGTGGTCTCATTTTGTAGCTGCCAGTCTATTCTTTATGACAAGTACAAATTTGTAATATTATTTACAAATACACTATTTTTTATGAAGGCTGAAATAGGAAAAAAAAACACCAAAACTTTAAATGGCTTTTTCTCCCCTTAAACGTGCGAATTCGGCGTTTTTACGATTTAATTTTAAGGCTTGGTAGATCTCTCGCTCTGACTGTTCACTGTGTCCACAATTTCTATCCGATTGTCAAAATTGTGGTCTCATTTTGTAGCTGCCAGTCTATTCTTTACGACAAGTACAAATTTGTACTATTATTTACAAATACACTATTTTTTATGAAGGTTGAAATAGGAGAAAAAACACCAAAACTTTAAATGGCTTTTTCTCCCCTTAAACGTGCGAATTCGGCGTTTTTACGATTTAATTTTAAGGCTTGGTAGATCTCTCGCTTTGACCGTTCACTGTGTCCACAATTTCTATCCGATTGTCAAAATTTTGGTCTCATTTTGTAGCTGCCAGTCTATTCTTTACGACAAGTACAAATTTGTAATATTATTTACAAATACACTATTTTTTATGAAGGTTGAAATAGGAGAAAAAACACCAAAACTTTAAATGGCTTTTTCTCCCCTTAAACGTGCGAATTCGGCGTTTTTACGATTTAATTTTAAGGCTTGGTAGATCTCTCGCTCTGACTGTTCACTGTGTCCACAATTTCTATCCGATTGTC